>JARHVA010003327.1:1252500-1975000 GCA_037957365.1 Torreya grandis | reverse complement strand
AGAATCTTAAGAAAGGGGATTTATTAGTGAATGAAGGCTTAGAGAAATTCACCAACTCCTTATGTATTTGCCTCAATATCAAGTAAATGAGAGGTTTAGGATTAGGAAATTCATCATGGGATTAAGACCCTAATATGGTTGTGAAGTAGATGTGCATAGTCCATCTACCATGGATCAAGTGTTTGAGAAGGTGGTCAAGTAAGAACAAAAATTGAAATCTCTTGCCCAAGTTAGAGATAAGTTCAAAAATAAGCTTGGAAGTTGAAAACCAACTTTCAAGAATAATAAATGGAATTAAATGAGTGGAGACTCTAAGACTTATTTCAAGAATAAAAACACTAATTTTAGTAGTGGTTTAGAGAATAGGAAACTTGGTAATGGTTTCAAGTGTGCTTTTAAGGGAAACCAACAATCTGACAACAAAGGACTAGTTAGATGTTTCTTCATATGTAGAGGTGACCATTATGCTCTAGAATGTCCTCAAGACAAGTTAAAGGACAAGGGTTTTGCTTCTCATTAGGGTAAGTTATAGCAGTAGATTCATGTAGCTATTAACAAACATCAGGTTGAGTATCAAGCTTCACCCATAGAACTACCAAGTATTTTGTTTGATCATTCAATTTCTATTTTGTTTGACATGGGAGATATATAATGTTTAATTAATCCTATAATGCTTAGTAAATTTTCTAAAAAATCTAGAGTTATGACAAATGCATGGTCGGTACAGTATGGGACTAAATCTAAGGTCAAAGTTGATAAGTGTTTAGTCAAAGGGAGATTAGGTTTCCTAAATTCATTACAATAATGGATCTTTTTATAGTACCATTAGGGTCATATGATGTGATAATAAGAGTCAATTCGCTTGTAAATCATAAAGCCAAGGTTGAATGTTATCTAAAAAAAGTTGAGTGCCAAGATGATTTCAAAAATTAGACACAATTTTAGGGTGATAAAAGAGAGTTAAAGCTAAGATAGGTTTTTATAATCTAACTCAAGAAAGCTCAAAGGAAGGGATGTTGGGAATTTATCATTAAGATAAATGATATGGAGGAATTTAAGGAACCATCCATCAAATATTATCCTTTTCTAATAATCTTTCATGATGTATTTCCAAAAGACTTACTAGGTTTGCCACCCAAGTGCAATTTTGATTTATCAATTGATATCATATCTAGATCAAAACTATAGTCTAAAACACTATAAATAATCACAACCAATTAATTGATTGAGTTAAAGGAAAAATTCTAGGATTTATTATCAAAAGAGCTGATTTGACCAAGTGTGTTACCGTGGGGTACACCAGTTGTCTTTGTCAAGAAGAAGGATGGAATTTTTTGCCTATGTATATATTATAGGATGTTGAATAAATCAATGATCAAAAATAGATATCTATTACCATGTATTGATGATCTCTTTGATAAAATTAGAGGATAAACATTATTTTATAAGATTTATCTTAGAGTAGGGTATCATAAATTAAGAATCCATAAAAAGGATATCATGAAAATAATCTTTAGAACTTAATATGGGCACTATGAGTTCATAGTGTTTTTATTTGGATTGATGAATACTCTAGAAACATTTTTGAATCTTATGAATAGTGTGTTTAGATACTGCCTAGATCATTTTATCTTAGTCTTTTTTGATGACATCCTAATTTACTCTAAGGATGAGGCAGAACACCTACAACATCTGGAACTAGTTTTGTAGCATTTATAAAAGCACATGTTGTATGGTAAGTTGTTTAAATGTGCATTTCCAAAATAAAGTGTAGTATTTAGGAAATATTATCTATAAAAATGGTATTTTATTGGATCCAATAAATATAAGAGCCATAATAGAATGTCTAGTGCCTAAGAATGTGCATAAGGTAAGGAGTTTCATGGGATTAGTAGGATATTCTAGGAAATTCATTCTAAATTTCTATAAGATAACTAATCTAATTATATCTCTTCAGTTGAATAATCAAAGTTTCATTTGGTTAGATAAGTGTGAGATAGCCTTTTAGGAACTAGAAAGGAGGTTTACTTCACCACCAGTGCTAAGAGTTCCTGATTAGAATGGTCAATTCTCATTGATCACTGATTTATTTAGGGATGGATTTGGAGGATTTCCAATATAATATGGCTTAGTGGTAGCCTATGAGTCCAGGAAACTAAAGCCATATGAGGTGAATTATTCCCCTCATGACCTAGAACTTATGGTAATTATGTATGCTTTGCAAGTTTGGAGGTGTTATCTATTGGGGAAACCATTTGAGATCAAGACTGATAACTTAGGAATCAAGTACATCTTCACCCAATCAAACTTGAATGCTCATCAAATATGATGGTTAGAGTTATTATCTGATTACAATTTTGATATTAATGATATCAAAGGCAAGGAGAATAGAGTAATTGATGTTCTAAGTTGTGGGAGGTATATAACAACCATGGACACTATAAGGAGTACTTTATGATATCAGTTAATCAAATTCTCATTAGGAGATGCATTCTATGATTAGGTCAATAAAGCATTATCTGAGAATGCTCATATCTTAGCTATAAAGGATTCAATATTGAGAGTGATGGTCTTTTGTAGTAGAATGGTAGGATGTATGTGCCTAATAGAGAGAATATGAGTATCATAGTTCTAAAAGAATTGAATAATTCCCCATGTTTATGACATCTAAGAGTAACCAATCTCATGGCTGAGCATAAACCACTCTATTTCTAGAAAGGAATAAGGAGAAATGCATCATATTTTTTTATCTCATTATCTAGAATGTCAGCTTGTGAAATCTTAACATGATCATTCGATTGGATTGCTATATATACATGATATAATATAATGGAAGTGGCAGGTGATTAGCATGGACTTTATCCAAGGTTGTATTTATCATAGAATTGACATGATATGATCTTGGTTGTAGTTGAAAAACTAACCAAGGTATCCCACTTTATATTGGGCAACTTTATAGATGATGCACCTATGATTACAAAGAGGTTTGTGAAAGAAGTGTATTAATTGCATGGTTTTCCAAAGAATATTATTTTGGATTGAGATTAGAGGATGAATTCTAGGTTTTTGTTGACTCTCAATTCAACTCTAGGTATGCAGTTGAATTTTAGCATTGTTTGTCACCCACAAACTGACAAACAAATAAAGAGAGTTAACCAAGTTTTAGAATATCTCCTTCATATGTATTACATAGATCAAAAATACAAGTGGGAGGAGTACCTTTCATTAGTTCAGTTTTCTTATAATAACTAATACTAATCAACATTAAATATAGATCCATTTGAGGCATTATACAGAAGGAGGTTTAGAACACTAATCAGTTGGGACAGGTTAGAAGACATGGTAGTCTTTAGACCTCATATACTATCAAAAATGGAAGAGAAAGTTAAGAAAATCAAGCAGAGGTTGTTTAAGGCCAATGATAGACATAAAATTTATGTTGATCTGAAGATAATAGTAAGGTAGCTTTCTATAGGTGATAAATTTTTTCTATGGATTGAGCCTAAAAAGAGCCCGATTAAATTTGGGAAGTCAACAAAAATTTTACCAAGATATGTGATACCCTTTGAGTTTTTAGAAGTGGTCAATATTGTAGCATATAGTCTTGCATTGCCACCATCTCTAGCTCTTTTAAATAATTTCTTCCATGTGTCTTATCTTAAAAAGTATGTTTTTGATCTTTCACATGTGTTGGATTGGAAAGCTTCACAGGTTCTAAATCCTAGGTGGTCCTGGTAGAAACAATTAGAATAATTGACACTCACAAACTCAGTTTGAGTAATAGAGAAGTGTCATAGTGAAAGGTCTAGTGGAATCAATATTCTAAATATCGTGCCACATGGGAGGACTATGATGAATTTCATAATCTATTTACATATTTTTTTGCATGATTTGTTTCTATATATTTTATTATTTTCTATTGAATAATGTTTTAAATTCAAAACTTGTGTTTGAATTAATGTCATCGGGATGATGACCAGCTTTAGCGGGGAAGGATGTCACATCTTAATTTCTCTCTAAGCTAAAAAAACATGTGTGATCCATAGATTATTACAATTTTTAGTTGATTAACTATTGTATAATCAATCTTTATGTCATATGTTGATTATGGGACAATTATGTGTTGCTTAATTTACATGATTGGTTTACTCTGAGATAGTTGTACTTTTTATTCTATACATTATGATCATATTTGTTAATTATACAACTTTATTTTATGGATATAACTATGTTTCAAGCTAATTATCTTCATTATGGTGAGGTGGATGTAGGACATAGCCATCCCTTAGAGTGTGATGGAGGGAGAGCAACAACAAAGAGGGTAGTGTAGATGGAGGCATTAGGGAACAATGGAGAATGAATCTATAAACCCATGTACACACCATACTAGTTTATCATGTTTTATGATTATTGTTTGAGTTAGATAGTTGTGGTATGATTTGTTTTTTTTTGTGATCTTTTGTGTTCTCAAATCATTTTATGTGATTACATTATTTCACTAATCTAGTTATTTTTGATGTTATTAGTTAGTTGATTTGAAAATCTATACCTAACTAGTTTAATGTGAGTTATTGTGGTATTGTACATAGTTAAATATTCATTTAAAAATGTTTTTTTGGATTATTTGTTTAAACCTTTAAAATACATAATGAATTATAAGATCTTTGTTAGTAATATCAATGAATGACTTTGGCATGGTAAAATGAGATTTTTGTTTCAAATTAATTATAGGACTTGTAAATAAACATTATGTAATGAAAGGATATATATATATATATATATATATATATATATATATATATATATATATATATATATATATATATATATATATATAATGTTTGTCAAATTGGTTTTTAAAATTCTATGGTTATTGTTTAAACCTAGAAGGTTAACTTATAATTGAGGTTGAATGCAGTGTTTATTTATGGATGACTTGGTAATAATTAAAATAGTATTTTTAAATACATATTTGTTTTACCCATGCTATATAGTCATTATGTTAATTGACTTGTTGATGGTCACTATTGCATGGAAAGATAGTTATTATGACTTTTCAGTTTATGAATACTAAGTAAAATCGATGTTGGATTTGATTTAAGTCAAGGGTATGCATATTTTATAAAGGATATATAATGATTATTTGATTTATTCATTGTGAAGTTTTGAGTTGGTTAGAGTTTTTAATCACTCATTGAATTCAGTTAACCATCATTCTTATAAAAAATTATGATGCAAGTTGGTTATGAACTACATGAGAGATGGTGGTATATTGTAGCTTAGTGGGGGTTTTATTAAGCTCATATGGCATGCATATTTTAAAGGGGTTTTGTCTACCAAGAAGGAAGTAAAAATTCATGGTGAGTAAGGTGATGGAAATAAATAAAGGAAAGAGGAAGGAGGATTAATAGGTATGCACATAGGGAGTAGTAGACATAAAGAGAGAAATAAATGAATTTAAGATAAAGAAGGAAGAGATTTAGCTTTTTTGAAAAAATAAGAAATTGATACACGTCGGTTTTTTACTTAAATTCATGTATTACATTGATTGATTTTGGAATTGATATGGGTTATTGGGTTTTTTGTTTGTTTAGAAATTATAATGGAAAAAATAAAAGTGGGTTGCATGTAGGGCCTTGTGGATGGTTCATCAATCCATAAAACCCTACATCCAACCCCATAACCCAAAATGGAAAGTGTAGGGTTGTGGGTGTTCACCATGTTTGTATACACCTCTATGAAAGCTCTATATTTAATCCTTTTCCAATTCATAAATCCTAATGAATTCATTGATTTATTATTACATTTTTAAGGTATTTTGAAAAAAAAATTATGATTCAGTATAAGTTTTTGAACTAGTTTAAGGACATAAGCTTGGTCCTCAACCTAGGTAAAATACTAGTTGGGTTACATGAGATTCGACTATGTTATTATTGGTTGTGATTTTCTTTGGGTAAAGTATGTAATTTATCTTTAATACATATTGACTGTGTAATTATATATATACATTATGTGTTTTTTAAATTAGTTTAATGTGTATAAATGTATATAATTACACACACACACACACACACACACACACACACACACACACACACACACACACACACACACACACACACACACACACACACACACACACATTATGTGTTATTAAAATCAGTTGATTTTGTGTGTGTGTGTGTGTGTGTGTGTGTGTGTGTGTGTGTGTGTGTGTGTGTGTGTGTGTGTGTGTGTGTGTGTGTGTGTGTGTGTGTGTGTGTGTGTGTGTGTGTGTGTGTGTGTATATATATATATATATATATATATATATATATATATATATATATATATATATATATATATATATAGAGAGAGAGAGAGAGAGAGAGACCAACTTATATATATATAGACACAAACACACACACACTCACACACACACACACACACACACACACACACACACACACACACACACACACACACACACACACACACACACACACACACACACACACACACACACACACACACACACACATTCATATATTATTATCAAGAACTAGGCCTAAATATATATATAGGCCTAGTTCTTGATACTAATATATGAATGTGTGTGTGTGTGTGTGTGTGTGTGTTTTATATATAGATACAAATATATAAATGGAGGGTTAGGTTTTCATTTAAATATTGTTAACCAAGATTTAACACAATTTGATATAGGCATATGATATATATACCCAATGTTATTTATAAAAGGCTATAGCTATATATTATTTAATATATATGGAATTTGGTGTTTATTAATGGTCAAGTATTGAACATAGGAAGTCTTGAATTAGGTGAGGATGCTGACACTAGTTGAGTTAATAGTATATAATGTCTTGGATAAATCAAGTTTATCAAATAAACTTTTTATTTAAGATTGAGTATGCAATTAGGCTAAGTTATGTTTATAAAATTTGATTATATTCTTAATTTTATAAGGATTTCATAAATATAAATAGAGGAATTAATTCATAATTTATATCAGTTGCATAGTCTCTATGTAAATTGAATTAGATAGTATAATGAATATGGACTGGTTATTAGTTATCAACTGTATCATTTTATGGACCGTGTAAACTTTAGGATTGAGATATATAATTACATAATTCACAATTTTTTATATGAAATGATTGTTTGTATGTCTTTGGTCATATTTATATGCAAGATATTTGAATGTTAATATGAATCAATTGATTTGAGTAAATTTAATAAACAAAATTGGTATAAATGTTTGGCTATGTATGAATGGTAAATCACATAAAAATTTGTGTGTTTTTAGTTAAAAAAGTATATTGGGTTTTATCTCGATTATAAAAGGGTTTTGGGACTATTTTATTAGTTGAATGTAAAATTAGAGTATACAAAATACTCTAAGATAATTGATAGTGGATGTGTTCTTAGAGTACATTGTATATATTAAAATATTTATAATGTATTGAGATTGTGTATGAGAGTTCTATAGATATATATATATATACATGGTATAATTTATTATGTAATATAAATAGAAATGATTATACCATTCACACACACACACACACACACACACACACACACACACACACACACACACACACACACACACACACACACACACACACACACACACACACACACACACACACACACACACACACACACACACACACACACACACACACACACACACACACACACACACACACACACACACACACACACATTCATTCATAACTTTATTATACTTGAAAACATTATTACCATAACAGTGTGAAAGTGTGTGCTTATATATATTTTAATGTTCCTATAAAATCATTAAAACGAGGTATTTAATAATTTAAATATGAAGCATTTTAAGATTTTTTTGGACTATATTTTTTTTATATGTGAAATATGATTGATTCAATAAGAGTGTGTTTTAATGTTTATTTTGGGGATGAAATATCATTATCAGTTACTTTCTAATTTGGGTAGCTAAAAATTTAGATATGATCATTCCTTATACGGTATGTTATATTAAGGATGGTTTTATTATTTTATTTATTAGTCATTAATAAATTAGATGATATTGAATTCATTGTATTACATTTTATGGACTAAATTTATATATTTGATTTTTTTTTACATAGCATATTTGTTTCAGCTAAAAATAAATATTTTGAATGAGTCTATTTGTTTGTATATTATATATATTTTAACTAAATTTCATATTTATGATACTAAATAAGTAGTGGATGGATTCCACTAGCTTAATTAGTTCCATCAATGTAAGATGAGGCATAATTTGATTGAGTTGTGTGTATGAAATCAACAGATCCCAGAGATCATTGATTATTGAAAGTTTTGTCAAATTAATTTTATAATTAAAAATTATCATTTCATTTGTTGATATAGTTTTCATATTTGTGCAATATCATTTTAGAATAAATTTTTATATGATACACATTATGTATTAGATATCTAAAATACATAGGTTTTGGTTTGTTACTCTAGATTCCCACACCATCATTATCTACCCATCTATGAAGGGAGGGCCATTTCCTTGTTGGTAGATAGTGTTAGGGAGATATGGTCTATGGTTGGGTGTAAAATCACTCAGATAATACTCTCCCTCCTATTTAGAGTACTATACTAGAGACTACACTTGAGATTATAGATTGCTACTTGAGTTGTGGATACTCTTGAGTCATGGAGACTCATGCTTCATGGAGCTTTGTATCATGTATTATTATTTGAGATATTATTAATTGATTAAAAATATCATATTTATTCATTATACTTCTATAGTGGTGGTTGAAATGTTGTATCAACTGTGGCTAAAATTGTACTATTTCATTAATTATTTATATGTAGTATTTATTATTTATTTAGAATTATTTATGATTTTTATATTTGTTCATGGTGATCCTTAGCTAATAGGATTAGCTATAAACCTCATTCTTAAATGAATTAATGTAGTTAATTAAAGATAAATAATTATATTTCTCATGGTGAAATCTATAATATGAATATGATTTATTAATTAATTTTTAAATAAAATTTACTATATTCTGGTAAAACATAGTGGGGTTATTACAAGCATATTATGTGTGTTGATTACACATGTCCCTAAGGGAGGAATACGTGCCATTTTAGACCCCTATCATTGGGGTTAATGTAGGTAGTGATTATGATAATGGGTGTTCTATATTGTGTGATCGTAATATCTCACAACCTAATTTATATCTTCCTTTTGCATTTAATATTATTTTTATTTCATATGTATAGGCGTTTATTAAGTTTTAGAAAAGATTCAATAAAATAGTAACATAGACAAATGATCAGAAACTCAAAACTCACCTACTAGTCCCTAAAACCCTCCTATAATATCCCTACAAATCTTAGGCAATTTTTGCACATAAGGACACTAGCGTGGTTCCTCAAACACTAGCACAATGTGATGTGGTCCTCCTGACTACACTATCATTTGAAGCTAGTTTTCAATTCTAATTCTAGAATGAAAGACTCCTAACTAATCTCCAACCCTATTCCATCATTCTTAACATTTGACAACACCTATTTCACTCTATATAAGTCAATTTTCTAATTGTGCATAGATCTCAGGTAAATTAGTTTGATATATTTATTTATAATATTTATTCAAATTTACCCTTTATACCCAACCCATTTAACAACCTAGGATTTATGTCTAAGTCCTAAATAGTTAAAACAATATGCATTATGAAAAATTTTAACAATTTCCATGTTTACACCATCAATATTAGATGTTATTAGTCCTAGGTTGTTCATTTTAGGTCTCATCTTAAACACTTTTATCAATACAACAAATAATTGTCATCTTCATGTTTCATAAAAAAATTCAAAATGCCAGTCATAAATTATTTAATCTTTTATTCTCTTATGGTGCTCAAACCTTTTTTTAGGTATTAGTTTCAAAAAAATTTCATAAATTTCAATTAAATACATGGGTCTTATTTTCAAAATCCTATGAGGTGTTTTTAGTGGTAAATTTCATTGATTTGGTGTTTCCATATTATTTTCTTCATTACTAGTTTCTTCATTCAATGGTGCTCCCATATTGTTTTCTTGATTTTTACTTTCACAAATTTGTGTTTAATGAAATTTACATAATCATACATACTATAATCATTACCAAAATTAAAAACCATAAAATTTGAATGTGGATTTGCATTATAATTTGGTATACTATTGAAATTGATAATTATACTTTTAGAATTTGGTATAATATCATTGTTCATTTCATTATTATTTGTGAAATTCAATTCATTATGGATAGTATACTTACATGAAGTTTTTACATTCTCTACCTTTGTTTTTCTCTCTACACTTCTAATTCCTTCAATGTTTTTCACTTTAACTTCTTCTTGATATTATGAAAGATGTCACCCATGATTACACAAAGTTGTCAATTTTTGAGGGTGGGGATAATAATATAATTTTAAAAAAATAGACTTGATTGATATGCAATACCAAGTGGGGACAATGATCAAATTATTAAAAAATAGACTTGTATTCTTTATTTAACCATGAGTAGATGAATGTTTCTACTTTGGAGGGTGTAGACGTACATCAAATCATTAAAAACCAAACTTATGATGTGTATAATAAAACAAAGCAGAGTATACAAGGGAAAAAACTCTTGATAATAAAAAAGTGACATTGACTTCATTTTTTTTTATTTTTCTAGTTCTAAATTTTTTTTGTATGTAATATTAGATGTATACATAAACACCCATAAACCTAAACCATTAACATCAAAAGATTGATCTCTTAAACCTTATACCTTCAAACTTAAATCCTAATCCCTAAACCCCAAGCCATAGAAACCCTAAACCCTAAATCATAAAATTTTAAAACCCTAAACTAATTATTTAATCCCCACTTAACATCATTTACACTTATAATTAGGTTCACATGGCTCAATTTGACCTAAATCACACCACTAATTACCCCAATTGAGTGATTTTCTCATTTTGTGATGACATGAGGAATAATCAAACCATAAAACACATTCTATACTCAAAAATATTTTTAAACAACTCAAATTATCCTTAATTTCCTTCATTGTTGAATTTTAAACCCTACACCCTAAACATTAAACCTTAAATCATAAGCCTTAAAACCTAAACCCTAAACCTTGTAACCTAAATTGTAAATGTTGAGCCCTAAATCCTAATCCCTAATCCTTAAACCCTAAGCCTTATACTCTATACCCTAATCCATAACCCCTAAGCCCTATAAACTCTAAACCCTAAATTTTAAACTCTTAAAACCCTAAACCAATCATTTGATCCTTAATTATCACCATTTAGACTAAGAATTAGGTTTACATGGCTAAATTTGGTCAAAATCACACCACTAACTACCACAATTAACTAATTCACTTAATCTATGATGACACATGGGTTAATCAAACCTAAAAATACATTATGTGCTTATAAATAGGTTAAACTAATTCAAATTATCTTTAATTACCTTCATGTTTAGACCCGAAAACCTAAATTGTAAACCCTAAGCCCTAAATCCTAAGCCATAAACCCTAAAACCTAAATTGTATACCGTATAACCTAAACCTTAAGCCTTGATCCATAGAAACCCTAAACCATAAATCATAAACTCTTAAAAACCTAAACCACTCATTTGAGGTCCAATTACCATCATTTAGACTAGTAATTAGGTTCACAAGGATTAATTTGATCTAAATCACACCACTAACTACCTCAATTGACTAATTCACTCAATGTGTGATGATGTGGGGGTTAATTAAACCCAAAAACACATTTTATGGTTATAAATAGGTTCAATCAAATTAAATTATCCTCAATTACTTTTATTATTGGACCCTAAAATTTAAACCTTAAACTAATCAATTCATCCTTAATTAACATCTTTTGGAAAAATAATTAGGTTCATAAGGATCAATTTGTCCCAAATCACATCAATCATTACCCTAATTGACTAATTAGCTCAATTTATGATGATTTGGGGGCCAATTGATCCCAAAATCACATTATATAGTTATAAATAGGTTAAAGGAGCTCAATTTGACCCTAATTTGTGTTTAGACCTTATACTCTAAAAGCTAAACTTTGTATACCCTAATCCCTAAGCCCTAAGACCTAAACCCTAATCCTGAAGCCCTAAGAACTAAACCCTAAATCATACACCCTAAAACTTAAACCAATCAATTTAACCCCATGTAACATCCTTTAGATTAGTCATTATGTTCATAGGGCTTGATTCAACAAAAATCATATTACTTATTGGCCCAATTGATTGATTCGCCTAATTTGTGATGATTTTGGGGCTCATTATTCTAGTAACTCAGATTATACTCAATTTGATTTTTGATTAGACCCTAAGACCTAAACCTTATACCCTATACCTTAAACCCTTAACCTCAAATCCCAAATTTTAAACCTTAAACCCTAAGCCAATTATTTTAGCCCTAACTAAAACATCCTTTAGAGTAAGAATTAGGTTTGTAAGGATCAATTTATCCCAAATTGCATCATTCATTATCCCAATTAACTAATTGTCTCAATATATGATGATGTGGTGGATAATTAAGCCTAAAATCATATTTTTTAGTCATAAATAGGTTCAAGGAGCCTAATTTGGCCCTAATTTCATTCGTGACTAGACCTTATATACCCTAAAACATAAAAAATATACCCTAATCCCTAAACCCTAAGACATAGACCCAAAATCATAAATTTTAAACTCTTAAAGTCCTAAAATAATCATTTTATCCCAAATAAAATAATATTTAGACTAAGAAAATAGGTTCACATGGCTCAACTTGGGAAAAATCACACCATTAATTGTCCCAATTGACTAATTGTCTTAATCTATGATGATGTGGGGATAATTGAGCCCAAAATCACATTATGTAGTAATAAATAAGTTTAAGGATCTCAATTTGTCCAAAATTACCTTCATGATTAGACCTTATACCCTAAAAGATAAACCCTATATACCTTAAGCCTAAGTCCTAAAACCTAAATTGTAAACCTTAAACCTTAAGCTAATATATTTAACCCCACTTAACATCCTTTAGAGTAACAATTATGTTCATAAGGCTGAATTAAATGTAAATCACATTACTTATTGTCCTAATTGACTGATTGGCTCAATTTGTGATGATGTTGGGGCTAATTATGCCTAAAATCACATTAGAGACAAAAATATATTTAGCCAACCAATGATATGAAGATTACAATCTCAATTACTTGTTTACATTTTTTGATGTAAAAAAAAAATGTTAACGACTATTTAATCTACTAAGGTCATTCATAAACTTTGGGAATTGAAAAAAAAACTATAACAAAACAATAAGATGGTGAAATGCATGTAAACTATTCTATGTATATGGTAATTTAGTGTACATGATAATTTTTTGTAAATAGTAATTCCACATACAAAATTTCATATGTTTGCAATTTGAAACACATTCCTAAAGGCTCGAGAATGGATTAGATTATTGAGCTTGAGGCATGAACTTATAAAAACACAACCAAATGCATGTTTTTGACTAAAAACAATAAATTGTAACTTTGGCCATGCTAAACACTATTAATTTTATCAAAACTTTCCTTTAAAATATTACTACATTGACTACACTCTCCTCTATATATATATATATATATATATATATATATTAATTTAAGGTTTTTATCTATATTTATTTCTAAGTATGTATTTTTATATCATTATATACTACAACTATACATGTTCATCTTTTTTAATGTATATTTTCATTCATTGATTCAAAATGAAAAAAATTATAGTTGCAAAATATACCTAATTCTATATACATTAAAAAATATATAATTTTATATTTTTTTTGAGGTAGTTAGGGGGAGTTGCATGGTCGTCTATACATTATCGATCATATTTCAAGGTGTATTGACTTGTGAAATTAGTAAAAAATTAAATATTCATTGATTATTTAATTTGAAAAAATATAGGTTGCAAACTAGATGATCTTATCTAAGTTTACACTGAATTGTTTGAAAAAAATAAACTAAGCTCAAAAATGATGGGCCACATGAAAAGCTACCTACTATAATTTTTATCAAAAATATTACTACCTTTTCAAATTTATGATGTTTGACCTACTTATGCTTGAATATTTAAAAAATATTGTAGGTTATAAACTAGATTCGAAATGCTACAATTCATGTTCCCATTACATCTTTAAATTTTGAGTTTAGGTGTCTCAAATAATCCATACAAGTTAAGTTCTATTGTTTTTTTAGTAAATATATGTCCACATAATAGCCCTTTTTGGCCCCCAAATTCCATACACTTACCCATACCATCATGTTGTGGGATAGAACTCAATTTCATATGTGACGTGTCAACTTAAAAATGATGAAATTAAATACAAATGTATAGGTAAAATAATATTAATGAATTTTATGAAAAATTGAAAAATGACTTCTTACTATCAAAGTGAGGAAATGGTATTACTTGGATCACTACATGTCACTCTATGCCTTAACATTTTTCAAACACATCAAAGCACATGAAAATATAGAAAATGGGATGATTTTTTATAAAAGGGCAGGTTTAGAATAAAGTATCAAAATAAAAATTTCCTATATTTAAATTATTTACAAATTCAGATATCATTTGTAATATCTAGTTTCCATTTTTTGAGCTCTCACCAACTAGTGACAAAATCATAAGCAGATAAAAATGATTGAAAGATCACGATGAGAGGACAATGACAACACTGGTGGGAGTAAGTGGGGCATAATCACATGTTTTTCTTTAAACCCTAGGTTTGACAAAAAATATTGTAAAATTTCCTAAGATACATGAAATTTGAAAAAAATGTAGTCAAAATGTTTCTTGTATTAAAAAGATTAGGTAAAATTATATTTTTTTGAGTTAATTTTTGAGTTTCTTTATGCTTTCAAAATTTGGGGGTATGATGGATGAAAACATTGGTTTAGGGTGAAACTATTGGTCTATGTAGAACAATAGTTATGGCATCACCTCTATGGTTTGTTAACTACCATAATGGTCTTCATGCAGACTAGTAATTACATAAATGCCACTATGATTATCTAAATGGTGTAATGATTGTGTAGCCATTAGTTTATAAATACTTGTGGTCACACAACTATTGTAATAGTTTTTTAACCATCCATGCATATAATAGTAGTTTCTCTATAGGGGGTTAATTTTAGGTTCTCAAAACTTTAGATAACTTAAACCTATATCAAATTATATATGGCATCTAGGTGTGATGTAATAAATCCTGAGATTAGGAGTGACTATCCTGCATTATTTATTTATTAACTTTAGATGAAATTGAACTTATAGACAAAGTCAAAATTTGGTAGATTTTCTATGTGGTATTGGTTGGCCCAACTATCTAATTTTTATTTGACATAGTCACATATTAGATGCAAACCAAAAACTATTCTAGTTCTGACAAGTGCATGTTGAATGGATAATCACCCTAGAGGATGTTTATCATATTATGTGTCTACCACTAATAAGGTGTGTAATTTCAAAATTTAGTACCCTATAATTAAAAACTTGAAATTATTCTTAATCTCACATATGATGGCATGAGTTATAAATTTTCAAACTACTAGCATGGGTGATCTTGTTTACATTCATTTAGTTGTTTATGTGTGTATGATTAAATGTGATATAATGTGTTGATTGATTTGAAAATTTGTAATATTTTAGGAAAATAATGCATAACATAATTTTTGATCAAATGTCACAAAATAAAAAAATTATTTATTCAAAAATCATAATGATGTCTTATCACAAAAATATAAATAAACATGGGATGTAAAGTCTCAAGTCAATGATGTTCAGTTTCGATTAAGTTGGTATATCTTTTCACAGATGTGTTTTTTCAAGGTATAACTCCCATACATTGATAAATTAATTTCATTATAACTTAAACCTACCTCCTATGACTCAAATGTTCCTAACATGAATAAAAATTCATAATATAATCCTTAGGTCTATAGGCTTTGTGATATTCATTTGATTTTAACTTATAGAGAGATTTGAATATTTAAGATCATTTATCAATTGATAATGTTAGTGGCATTTGATAATGTTTATAACATTTGATCACTCACCTTTTTTTGTTATTTCCTGAGTATTGACTAACTTATGTATTTTATTCCAGCATCTCATGCATTCATTAGCATTAAGGGTCATTTTGATATATTAATGAACCAAGTGCCTAGATATTTTCATATCTTTGAGGCAATCTATATGCAATTTTTTTGAATTTTAGTCGGAGAGTGTAGAGGAATTATGGTTACATACATTGTGATCTTTTTATATAATTTTTTCATTGCCTCATTTTTTGGTTTTTGATGGCAAAGGTGGCAATATTTTTTTTAATAAATATGTCTTATTACTAAGATTTATTGCTAAGCTATTGGTGATGGTTATAGTTTGCATTTGGTGGTTTGTTTAGTGGAATCCATCATCCATTAATTTAGTGGAAACATCACCCTAACCATGTTTATGGATCACCTTGGAAGTTACTCCACCACAAATCTTTCTTTTTATAATTATTTAATCCTCACTTAATCAAGCTCATAACAAAAGGAACATTGTCAATTTATTTTTTGAGTGATAAGCAAGGAGATTTTAGTTCCTAGTTTTCTCATATTATGAACTCACCTTGGTGGTATGTATACTAACAATATGGATGATTCATTTTTGTTTATAATTATTCATTTTAGTTTTAAAAAATCATGGTGAAATCATTGTGATTTTGCATATGTTCTTTATATTAGATGAAATGTATTTTCTTTGCATGAAAGTGTTTACCTATAGATGAAAGTTAACATAATATATTGAGTATGAGTTGATATTTTTTTGGTTTATTTTATTAAAATATTGATACTAGAGATAGTTTATTTGTGTGCAAACATGGTTGATAAACTATGAAATAAAATAGGGTTTGGTTATGAGATTTTATGAGAAATGAATTTTTTTCTTTTTTGAATGAAATCATTAATTTTTGGCATGCATGTTTTCCATTTTATATGCCTATTATCATTTGAAATATTCATGCACACTATATTTATATCATTGTTTAAATACAAGTATTATTTTGGAAATAATTTTAGTCATATGAATTTTTTGGGTCTCATGCAAAGTAATCCATATAAAAGTTTTTTTTTTTTTTTTGTTTTCTTAAAGATCCATGCATTAATGATTGCATTCATTATCACTATGCATTATTTTTTAATTAATTTTTTTTTGTTAGCCTTTATATTGAAGATATCATTTAGTCTCTATCTATTCTAAATGTGGTCAATGGTGTGAACAACTCTTGTATCCATGCATAAGTTATTGAATACATTTTAATTATTATTTTTTTCATGAAATAGGTTTTGTGCCTATATAATTCCTTCAACAAACCCTTGAATGCAATTCATATTTACCAATACTCAAACTTGAAAGGTTGAACATTTTTAATTCTCTTTTTTTTTTTCAAACCCTGTTTTACATGCAAATTCACAATGGTTAAAATCTTGAAATATAAGCTTATTCTATTATGAAATAATTTGCATATGATTTATAGTTTGTTTTTAATGGAAATTTGTAAGCTTGACATGTTATTATTTTACCTTTAATAAGTGAACATAAAAAAAAATTATTGAAAATTTTTAATTTTGGCTTTTGGTTATTTTGAGATGATATATAGTATAAAACAAGGCTTAATCTAGTATGTATTTTAATAGTGAGAAATGTTTAAGGGTTGATTATGATTTATTAAAATGTAATTTATTTGTTATTTCTATGCATGATATTTTGATGGTGGATTTAGTAATGGTGATTTATTCTTATTGCATTAATAATATGAAGGCTTGATTAAGAATTAGGGAATGCTTATTTCTTTGTGTGAGTGATCATACTCTCTGAACATGAACATTTTGCCTTGAATATCTCTTTAGCAAGAAAATTATGTTAAGTTTTAATAATATTAGGTGCACTCCAAATTATTGAATATTATAAATGATGGCATAAATGAATGTGAAATTACCACATTTGTTTTAGTTTATAAATTTATATATGTTTTAAGTGGTTCATTTGGTGAATTTTTTTATATTATTATTTTGAATCTAATTATTTTTATGATGATGGTTGAAGCAATGTAATATACTTATTCACTCTTTTCTTTGCATTCAAGTTTTTTTTGATTCATTAGCAACTAGGAAACTATGTGCATTTGGAATTATTATTAAAGTTATTTTGGAAATAAACATAACTTCTCTACCATTTTAAATAAATTATATGACATGAATGGATGAAATTTTAGAGGATATTTTTATAAATTAATTTTTTTTTCATGAAACAATAGTATCAAAGAGTTATTCTTTGTGTTCTTCCAAATTTATAATAATGTTAGGATGGAATTCATATTCTTAGATTTATTATAAGAATGTGTGGGGAATAATTAGTGCAAAATAAAGTGTTGATATTACTTCATAGAATATTCATTTTGAGAGGTATTTCCATGGTCGTAGGGATGCCAATACATTTTATAGGCCTTGTCACTGAGGAACACATGTATCCATTCAATTTGATGTCAATGACCTAGAATTTTGGAATATATTATAAAATATTCCATATTATTCATTTAATATATGTGTTAATTTCTTCCATATAGGTCCAATGTGATCCACCTGGAGATCTTGTCCTTTTAGACAAGGTATTCCTATTGAATCTTCTCAATATATGAACACGATTGTTGATTCTATACTTGATGACAAACTTATTTTTAATTATGTTGAATTATTTATTGAGATTAATCCTAACCTTATCAATCCAAATCCCAATCTTTCACTTTTTCCCATACCTCTTTCACCTTTTCCTTAAAAAACCACATCTTCAAGTAGGAAATGTGCTAGAAGTCATACAACCTAGCTTATGGTAACACAAGTACTCAAAAAGGTCAAGATTATGATTGATGATGACTTCATAAGTTAAAACTTGGTTGAATTAAATATTGAACTATTGGATTACAATGAGTACCAAATATATAAGTGAGCTCCTTTAATTGATCTAGTTTTTGGGAGTGATTTTTATGCATAATAGTTGTTGTATGGTGATTTTATTCTATTTTTGGCATAGTTGTTTATATTGATTGATAGACTTATTATTATGTTATTTATTAGTAATTTAAGTTATAAACTCTTTAATAGTGGATTTTATTACTTTAGACAGTTGTATTTTTAAACTATTTATTAGTTTGATAGGATGGTAGTTGTTTATGTACTAGTTCAATGATTTTGATGTTCATGCTCAATTTGATAGCGATAGTTTAGTTTGTTCACATAGTAATACTTGATTGGATGTTTACTTATTTTATTTTTGATCATGTGAAATTTACTTAATAAATGTTATGATAATTAAGAATTATAATGCCATGTATTGTTTAGACCATTTTACATAAGCATTTATTATTCTTTTAATTTATATGCATGTAGATAATTATTTAAGTGATGTTTGAGAAGTCAAGGGCACTATTTGTTAGAAAATATTAAGTTGGTATCTATTATTTTATTTGAATTCATTATATTTATAATAAATTTATAAATATAAATTTAAATTTTTAAACTCTATAATTTATAAATCAATTTAAAATCAAGTAATTGAATTTTACAAGTTAATTAACTAACAATCATAACTAACTAAAGTTGTTTACAACTACAAAAAATAACCACCCTTAATGAATTTATTTTATAAGGATATTAAAGACATAACAAAGAGAGAAAAAACATAGGTATTAAGAGTTATTTAATTTATAAACTTTCATATTTTTCTTCTTTTATGAAATCATCTCTGAGATTGAAAAATCACTTGTCGATAAACTAAACAATATTTTATCTGACTATGAAGTAATCTACTTAAATAACATAGGTATATCTAGGTTTATTGATTTATTTATAACTAATTATCTGATTGATTATCAAATATTAATGTATTTTATGATTGTAGATATGTAGTAATATGTGCATAACACCATGTATTTTACCTAAATAATGATGAAAACTACATATTTTATGGCAGATTATTAAACTATCAATTATATAATGAAATTTTGTTGAAATTTTTATTTGTAATCACACTTATTTTAAGGTTTTTTTGAATAAAATAATTATTTTCATACTCCATAATCTATTCTTTCTCAAAGTATTGCACTCTTTATTTTACTTAATTATTTTAGTTTACTTCATTTGTTTAGTTTTTTAAAATTTATTTTCTTATTTAGTTTAGTTTTTTTCAAGTTTATTTTCTTTGTGTGTGTGTGTGTGTGTGTGTGTGTGTGCACGCACACGCGCGCGCGCGCACGTTTGTTTGTGTTTTTACACTTTATTTAACTCATTGTCTTTAATTTATGAGTTTTTGTTAGTTCATTTATCCTTATTGGAATTAGTTTCTTTTGCTTAGTCCCATCTTTGTTCATGGTAATTTGTTACTTTATCTTAGATTTTAAGTTAGTTTATTCTTTATTTAGTTTCACTTTCTTGTTTATTTATAGACTTTAGTTTTATTTATTTTTAATCCTTGGTTAGTATCTTAAGTAGTTATGTATTTATTGGTTAACATTTATTATTTCTCATTCTTTTTAAATTATTTACTTGATTAATAAATTGTTTGATATTTAGTATTTAGGTTAGTATTTTATATTGTCTTTTGTCTTTGTTTTTTTTCTCATTCTTTCTATTTTTTTATTGATTAATTAGTTAATTGTTATTTAAATATTTTTAGTTTTTTATCTTTTAGATTCATTTTGTTAATTATTAGATTATTACATATTATTTAGTTCTGTTCTTAGATTAATATTAGTTTTACATAGTATTCATTAATTTATTTATACTTAATTGTTGTTAGACTAATGTTGGTCTTCATTATGATTTCATTGTTTGGTTTATGTTTTATTTTATTTTATCACTTTATTTTTTTTGCATTATTTTTATTTTATCTTTTTTGTGGTATTAAAATTGATCAAAAGTGATAAATTTCTAAATTAAAAGGATCAAATATATTTCCTTCAAGAGACTGCCTCTCTCATAGACTTTAATCGATTGGATAAGTTAGATTCTATCTATTCAATCTAATTCTAAATTTTATATATATATATATATATATATATATATATATATATATATATATATATATATATATATATATATAATTTATTTTATCTTTTTTGTGGTATTAAAATTGATCAAAAGTGATACATTTCTAAATTAAAAGGATCAAAGATATTTCCTTCAAGAGACTACCTCTCTCATAGACTTTAATCCATTGGATAAATTAGATTCTATCTATTCAATCTAATTCTAAATTATATATATATATATATATATATATATATATATATAGAGAGAGAGAGAGAGAGAGAGAGAGAGAGAATTAAATTGATTTATAAATATAATGATGTTTAATTTATTATGTATTACACTTATTAAATCCCATAATTATTAAAAAACCCATTTTCACATCTTAAGATCAATATTTATTCCTTAGATCACTTTTTATTAAAGTGGTTTAATTCCATATTGAACTTCATGTAGGTGAAAGGGTTGATTCATTGACATGGCATTTTCATCATACATAAATTTGGTGACTCTACTAGGAAGTTTTAGTAAATATTTTTATTTTTCTTTCTTTCTTTCATATCATTTTTCTTTCCCATGAAATTTATTGGTCCACCTCTTGTCATTCAACTTTAGTTTAATATTGTTGAAGATCAAATAGATATCCCTTATTCATTTAACGTTATTTAACAAATTTATAATCTGTACCACATTATTGAAGTTATAGTTTCTAAAAAATATGATAAACCCTTTAAAATTTATTGGTATACCAATTTAAGATGTCAAAATTAGTCTCATATTCAAGAATGAAATCATTACATTCAATGAGAAAGGGAAAAAACCTTTGTTATTAATCCTCCACCTAGAACATACTTTATTTTTGAAACCTTTCATTTTTATGATTTTATTATTTCTACTAATCCTAATAAATATATAGAGACAATTAAGCAAAGGTAACTTTAGAATCTATTGAATGTTCAAATGGAAGAACAAGTTAGAGATTGAGTTAGGGATACCATTCCTAGTTTTCATAATAATAGAAACCAAACTAAAGTAACTAAAAAGGAAGCTAATTTTGATGTAAAAATGAATATTATTTTGATGTGTCTTGGTAATATCATTTCGATGCATTTAAATTTATTTGAGATACCCTTAGTATAAAAAATGAAAAAAAATTCTCATGGGGTATTTTTGAAAAATTTATAAGGTGAAGCATACCAACATTTTATTGGTTTGATTTCCAAGATCATTAGCACATTGAAAGATGTATAATATTGGCTATAACTCTATTTTTATAAGACTAAATAATATCTAGAGTTAGTCAATGAACTTGATAACATTTATATTGATCCAAGTGACATTATTTACTATTTTATTACTAGATTTACTAAGATACATTAGAATATTCCACATGACATTAGACCATCTAAAAAAATATTTAGATTATATTTTTGTTATGCATTGCCTTTAAAATTAAAAAATGGATTAAGAGGAGAAAGACATAACATAATATGTTGCTACAATTAATTTTTGCATTGAATATGAAAATAAGTTAAAACATGTTAGATTTTAAGATTGAGGTTTTTTTGGTGTAACTTCTTATAATGTAGACATTTTAAAATCCACATATAATATTGTTAATTAATTGGTCAACATCATGTGGTAGTTGATTGAAAAACCTTCGACATTAGGTAAAGCATTTAATCCTCTAAAATGTAATATTGAATAAAGGTTTCATTTTTTGTCACATTTATTAAATAGACCATGATTGTAACACATGTATAGTTGTTCATAATTTTAAATAATTTATTAGTAGGAAGATAAAAATGTCATTAACTTGGTTGATAATACAAACATGTATGGTTGTGATGAGTCTTCAAAAAATATCAAAACCACTAATGTTTATGTTATTTAAATGAGGAAAATGGATTATAATTATTTCCCTAAAGATAATTAAAATACAACTAAAAATCAAACTTGTACTTCTAAACCTTTCATGTAAGATATAGGTAAAGTTATGCATAATAGTATTACTATAGATAATTCTTCTAAAAATTCTCAGCAACTTAATCCTTTATCTACTAGATTCAATAACACATAATATACTCCTTATAATATGAAAAATTATACTCATATTAATCATCTAGAGGTTTGTGATTATAACATTATTTATGATTTAACAACTATCAAAGTTGGATTTTCTTTACTTTATTCTACTAGTTTACCTAGTAAACTTGATAACATTAATGATTATATTAAGAATTAAAATCCAAGAATGTATTAGGATTATAGGAAGAGTCTAGTAATAATAAATCTAATTCTATTTTTTCCTAGTAAAATGATCCTCAAGATGATTGCATTCCTCCATTTTATGTTTTTCTATTAAAATTATAGATAAAGTTATCATAATTATTTCTTTATATACTACCTTATAATAAAATAATTCCTAAGTTTATTACCAATAAAATATGAATATTTTATGAAAATAATAATAGGAAACTTATAGGTTTTTATTCTCACCAAACCAAGATCCACTATTTATTTTCATGATGTTATTATCAAAGTAGCTAAAGATGAAAGAATCTAGTGCATTTTAAATGTACAAGTTTTGGATATCCCTACTAACTATAATTTATTTTTAGGTAGATATTGGTAAAAATACATTGGTGATTTTATATGTAGGATATTTCTTGGGTCCCTATTTTCAATGAAATTGTGTTAATGCATAGAGAGGAATGAAGTAGTAGTCTTAGAGAATTTATACCTACCAGTGCTGCATATGTTGAAAAAAATTGGTATTTATGTGATGATAACCTTGGATGAGAACAAAAACACTCTCCATAGGATTCAAATTTCGTCCACCATGGGTGGAGATCTTAACATAATTGAACCCATGACAATTGATAATCTCAAAAAGGACAAAGAAGTCTAGGAAATCCTTAAAACTAACATGCTAAAAAATTTCATCAACAACATATGTAGGTATGATAGACATTTGTTGAATTTTTTTTTATATAAATGAGATGACTAAGTGATTACTATCAATAATGTCTCTATTGAGATCACCTAAGGTCTCATAGCTCAAGTTACAAGTTTAAAAATTGAATAAGTCAAATTCACCAAATTTAACACATATTAAAAGGAAGAGAGGGACAAAGGACAAATTCCTAAAAGAATAAGATGAGAATATACTTGAATAAATTTTTAGATCCTTGTGAAATTATGTTCCAAAACCCTTTGGTAGAGTCACTAAACAAATAATAAGGTATGTCACACTAGATGGAAGGTATACTATAATGCACCATTTCCATTTACCAATTTTAAACTATTTTTTCCATCTCATTCCTTTGAGTTTGCCTTTATATATACTAAATTATCTTGAATATTTAATTTATGAAGTTAAAATGGGTAATAAAAAATATCCTATCCATCAAGCAGTGATTTTATTAATCCATAATTTCTTCCAAACCTCTAACCCTATCTCCTCTATCTTTTCCAAATTGGAAAAGCCAAAACACAAAATAAATATCCCCCATAGAATATTTATAATCTCCACAAAACCCTTAGATTCATCTCAAAAATCCAAAGAGCCCATTGAAATTGATAGAAACCATAATGATCAAGATTATCTCCCCCTTGTCAAGAATAAAAAGCTAGAAAAGAGGTTGTAGACCTTATGTAAGATCTCTCCACACTTTCCAAAAAGAGAAAACATGTGAAAAAATATGTTGTCCCCTCCTCTATTCCCACTTCCCTTGATCCCATTCCAATTTCTTCCCCCACCCCCTCCCTTGCTCCCACCACCCTTGTTCCCACTCCCCATTCCACCTCCCACGACGCTGATGAAAATAAAAAACTAGAGGAAATTGCTAAAAGTCTAAAAATGATCAAACAAAGTTTCCCTTCCATTTCCAATGTACAAGAGACTAATCTCGATAATTCCCAATCCCCTGCAATCCAATCCCCCCTAAAATCTAAGGAACTAATAAAGGATCATAAATAACAATCAAGACTTAGTAAAATTGAGGATGAGGTATATTTTCATAACTTAATTATTTATTTGTTCTTGAAGGATCAAAAAAGGTTCAAGGAGGAAATCAAAAAACTCAACCTCAATGATGGCATCTATTGCATTAAATCTAACCTTCTAGAAATCAGCTCAGAATCTCATGAAATCAAGGAAAGATTGTTTAATCTATAATAACATAATTAATCCCTCAATGAAAATATTAGTATGATTGTTGAATATAGTAGACTCACAATTATTAAAATACTTAAAATCATAGAGGCCCTTAAATATCTCACTAAAGGTAAAAATTAAAATGTTGAAACCTATAAAAATGACAAAAAAATAGACACTGTTGATGAGAAAGTTGAGCTACATCCCAGCAAGAACAAAAATTTCCTAATGAAAAATCTCACTCAAAATTAGTCCAAGGTGTATGAAGATTGGATGGGACCTATAACCTAATTTTTTGCTTTTTTGATATTTTTATTCTATTTTATAGCTAGCTATTTTATTTTATCTCTTGGCATGTTTATTATAATATCTATTCTCAAGACCTCAAACGCTCTCTTTTTGTAATGGGTAGGGTCCATAATTAAAACCCTTTTTTTACCAATACTAAAAACCTTGGATGAGATTGATAAACAATAAATAAGAATTGTTTATAAATAAATTATCTAGTCTTTTTTACTTTTATGGAGCTTGTTTATAACATGGGAATGGTGTTGGAATTGTTTTAGTTTCTCACATAGGTTTGTTTTGGGTATGCATGTAAATTATCATTTTAAAATACTAATATCTCAACTAAATTTGAGGTTTTGTGTTTAGGTCTTGAAAACTCAATAGAATTAAATATAAAATTTTTATAAGTGTTAGAGATTATGCATTGATTTATAGAAAATAAAGAAAGACTTACAAAACTAATCAAACTCATCTCAATAGATATAATCAGAAGGTTTGGTCACTTAATGAAAATTTTAAAGAATTTAATATAAAACATATCCTTATAGGATTTAACTCTCATACTAATAATCTTAATGTTTTTGCTTCTAATCCTACTTAAAATGATAGTGAACCATATATATATTATTATTTTTCTAAAAAAGTTATACCTAAAGTGTTGGATCTCAATGATATCTGGCATGGTTTTTATTATGATGAACATATTTATGTGATTTTAAAAGGTAATTACTTTGATAATAAAGATTATGTGCTAAACTATGGTGATTATTTTTAGTTAAGCACTAACAAGCTACCTTATAGATTTTGGAAACTATGTTGACACCATAGGATCAACTTAAGATTTCATGAACTAAAGAACCATCTAAGATAATTATAAATGAGACTATTATCATTAATATAGGCAATAAATAGGATCCCAAGTTTGTATATTTATGCATTTTTTTTACTTATAAGGACAAATTTGAGTCTATTAAATTTTAAGGAATTTATAGATATATTTTCATGACCTTAAAAAGACATTAAAGGTTATGATACCAAAATAATAAAACATGATATACCTATTAAGACTAATATAAACCCAGTTAGGTAGAAACTTAGAAGAATACACCCATTTTTGAAAAGATACCATTAATAAGGAGATTGTTATAATTTTAGATAGTGGTGTCAATTTTCATGTATAATACTTATATTGAGTAGCTAACTTAGTACATGTTATAAACAAAATAGTTATATCCATCTCTATAGATTTTAGATATTTAAATAGAGATAATGTTAAAAGATAATTGTCCTTTACAATGAATAGATCAAATTTTATAATAGGTTATAAGGTCTAAAATGATGTCACTTCTTGGTGGATTTTCTAGTTATAATAATATCTTTGTAAATCTATAATATAAACATAAAAATATATTTACTACATGTAGAGAAACATTTTATTTTAACATAATGCCTTTTGGTTTCATAAAAACTACTTCCACCTTTTAGAGGGATATGCATATATATTTTGATGATATGATTGACATAATTATTCAAGACTACCTTGATGATCTTACTCTACATTCAAAGAAGATAAAGAATAATATTTATTAGTTTCATGTAATTTTTATTAAATGTAGAAAATATTCTATTTCTCTAAATCCCAAGAAATTAATTTTTAGAGTTATCGAAGGGAAATTATTAAGTCATATTATTTCAAAATATGCAATTAATTATAATATATTAATTATAATTTATTTAGTGGGAGAGCTAAATAACATAGAGAAAATACACAAGAATCATATCAAATTCATACAATAATATATTTCTCTATTTATATTATTATTCTCTTTTGAACCCAATACAAAATATCACTCATCTAGCTATATTAACATGATCCATATTATTAAATATTTAACAATATGTTCATTTAATAAACTAAATATTATCTACTAACTTAATTTGAACTATTAGTTAATTATTACTCTCATAATTCTTCACTTTACAAATGAATGTGAGGACTAGCATTTCCTAACATTCACACTTTAGGCCTTACTTGGTAATTTGTGTTTAACATGAATTAATTAAAGTAGAGAAATAACACATCAACCTCTCATTAACCTTTCACCATTGATAACACATCAATTGAATTAGTGTGGGAACTATGAATAGGAACTATCTACCATCAACCATTCACTAAGGGAACCTCATCAACCTATACATTATGGGAACTAAAATCAAGAACCATTTATTCAAATTTCACTCTTGGATCTCCTGAATACTTTTTTTATGCAATACACTATATGGGAAAATAGTAAATACACTTATTATTTGTCACACATATAAACAAGTACTGAAAATAAAATAAATGTGCCACTATAGAAGAAGCACCCCTTCATTAGTGGTTAATGATGCCCATAGAAATCCTCCATCCTATAGTGCCTCCAACCTCCAACATGTGAATTTTTTTACTTAACAATATTGATTAACATGTTCTCCAATGGTTCTGGTAGGTTTCTTATTGGTTTTTTCCATAGAAATTAGAACCCCCCATAATTTAGACATCGCATAAAAGTGATAATACATTTGTGAGATTATTATTATTATTATTATTATTATTATTATTTAGATAAAGGTAAAAACAGGTTTTGATGGGATCCCGAAACCCAAGTACAAGGAAAGAAAGATAAAGCTTCAACTCCCATGGGCAGAACCTAAAAACTACTACAGAGAAGTAGCAAAAACAAGTTTTAAATGGACCTGAAACCACCAGAGAGACCACTGGTCAAAACCTAGATTTAACATAGATCTGGCTACACCATAAATAGAAGATTACAAAAAGAAACCAGAGAATAGGACCAAAAAACATAACCAGCAAGAAGAACCAGACTATTCTTCCAGTTCCAAAATCATTTTCACAGTTTTTGTACCTTTCACAACAGTATCCTGAGTGGTAGTTGCCACCAACTTGGCTCCCTCTTGTGTAGCCTTCTTTCTTGAGCTTTGTCTCATCCTTTTGCTAGGCCCCTCCAAAGATTTGGTCTCCTCGCTAGCTCTTTTTCCAATATTGGCAGCTGCAGCACAAATGTTGGACGTTACTTCCTCCATTTTCATTCTGTTCTCCCTAATGAGTTCTCGAAGGTTATTCTCGTAATCTTTGAGCTTGACTGGGATATCTCTTATTTATTTTTCCATGTTGTTAATTTTGTTCCATGCAGCTTTCTGGTTATCTTCCATAATTTCCACTTTCCTTTTGAGATCCTTAATCTCCTTAAACATCCAAGAATCAAGTTGGAGAGAAGCCTCTGCTTTGCAATTAACCCAACTCATAGGTGTGTACTTTCCATTATTCTGCCTTTTCTCTCTCCATTCCTCAGAATTCTTATTGGGACTATTTTCGCCTTCTTCAAAGTGATCCTCTCAGCCCCTTTGATACTGTTCTTTTGTTCTAGTTTGAATTTCCATGTCCATTTCTTGATTGTCATCCTGAACTGTATTTTCCCTTTCGTTTCTTGAAACAGGGTCCTCAACAGGGCCATCCTAGACAATATCTTCCTCCGACACTTTTTGATTTTCCTCAGTTTCTTCTTTACTATTTTCAGATTCCTCCTCTTTGTTGACTCCTTCTTTCTCATTCTTCTCTTGAAATTCTTCATCCTCTTTTGAATTTGTATTCCAACTTTCAGTACCTTCTTCTTCCTCCAGATTTTCCTCCCTAGGTTTATCACTTCTCTCCCACTCTGTATCTTCTTCTACATTTTGATTTTTGGCCCTGGGAAACTTGATTTTGTCTTTCCCTTTTACAATTTCACTCTTTCTGCTCCCAGACTCCTTATTTTTCCCCTGGTTAGGGTTCTTAACCATAGCTTTATTCTTGCAGTATCCTTTGATTAACAGAATTAGGCCTTCATGCAGGATAGGACGCATTTCCTTCTTCCTGTGAGCAAATAAACTTTGGACCAAAGAGAAGCGCAGGTAAAAGGGAAAAGATAATCTTACCTTGTGTCTGAAATGATTAAGGAAAACAAAGTGGAATTTATGCACTCTCTTGCTTCTTCCATCCAGGATGAAATACTCCCTTATACAGCATAAGACATCCCTCCATATCCCCTTAATCTATTCCAATTCATAGAAATCTCCATTCTTGACCAGCTTCTGCTCTTCCACATCCGTCTTGGGGAACTTACAAAAGGCCTCGTTCAAAATGCTTGTCTGCTTGGAGAATTTAAGTCCATCCGTAGGCAGCCCTGTAACCTCTGCTATAAAATCCTCAGTAAGGTTCACCATGATACCATGCAAAGTGACCCTTTCATCAATCCAATTTTTGAAAAAAGCCATAGTGATATGCGGTTTTGACCCATGTAGCCTTTCCATATAGTTCACGACTTTTCCTTTCTGCAAAATTCTCCAGACATCTTGTTTCTCTCTCCATTCATCATCATTTTTGGGTTCCTACTTCCTTGGTTCTCCCTTCCTTTCGTGAGCCATACTCATCTCCTTTGAAACCCAGTCGCTATGAACTTTAAAATGATCCCACCTACTGCAAATTTGATTTGAAAGTCGGCTTTGTTTGGGCATGTTCAGGATCCACTTCTCACTCTCAAGAGCCTTCCTCTTTAATGATTATAGACCTTTCCCCGCAAAGCCACTCCTCCTACTCATTCTATTTCTATTACAATCTAATCTTTCCCTCCTTTGCATGAGTTACATCATGAAGAATGAGCGCCCTCAGTTCCACATTCTTTTCTAATGTTTCCTACCACCTCACTTTTTGTCCTATCCAGACTGCACAGTTTGCTAAACAATCTACAACTCCATTGGCTTCACGATAGGTGTGGGTTATAGTCACTTTATCAAATTTTTTTATTAAGGTTTTCATCTCCATTACCATAGCCTCTATGGTCCAAGACACAGTATTTTTATTGTTAAGAATATTTATGATGTTCAATGAGTCTCCTTCTAGCCATAATTTGGGATATCCTGAATCCACAGCTATTTTGATGGTCTGAAGGGCAGCAGTAGCTTTGGCAATGTGACAATTCGATTTACCGATGGGGATTGCAACAACATCAATAACCTTTCCCGTATGGTTTCTCAAGACTCCACCACAACCTGCTTTCCCCAGATTCCCTTTAGCAGCTCCATCAAAGTTTCCTTTAATCTACCCTTGAGGGGGAGCATTCCATATAACTCCTAATCTGGGATTATCAGGTTTACCTTTAGAATTTTCCGTACTTAAGGGATTATCCACTTGGAGAGTTGAGCTTGGATTCTTTTGTGATAAAAAATTCTCCTTAATAGCTCTAATGATGTTCTGTCCTACCACCCATCCAGGGAGTTCTTTATTTCTAAAAACTTGATTGTTTCTTTCCTTCCATATTCCCCACCAAATATGGGGAAGAGTAACTTTCCATAAAAAAATTACTTCAGAATTCTTGGAGGGGCAGTACCAGCTTTTAAGAGATAATTCCAAATTTTTATGATGGATCCATGCGATGCCCCATAGATTGAGGATCTCTTTCCAGACTAGCTGTGTAAAAGAATAGTTTACGAAAAAATGATCTCTATCTTCAAGGCCCTTCTTACAAAGAATACCCCTGTTCACAATATATATTCCTCTTTTCTGTAAATTGTCCAAAGTTAAGATTTTGTTTTGGAGGAGGGTCCAGAAAAAGATTTTGATTTTAGGGATGAGCCCCTTGATCCAGGCCTTCGTCCACAATGGTTTGTTGCCATTTCCCTTTGAATTGAAAATGGAAGAAACTTTAAACTGTTCGCTTGGCTCATTGTGCCAAACAATCTTATCTTCAAGATTAGGGTATAGAGATATAACATTTAGGGATAGTTGAATATCCTTGAAATCTTGATCATAGTCAGTGAGGTTCACCCAAGAGTTGTTCTGCCAGTATTGGTTAACCATTATTCCCACTCTTTGCTTGCAATGGTCTATAACATCTTTATCTTGGATTTCATCTTGCAAAGTTTTTCCTTTTAACCAAATATCTTCCCAAAATTTCACCTTTTTGCCATTGCCAACTTTCCAGGAACTTCCTTCTTCTAAAACATGTTTAGTCCCCTGGACTGCCCCCCATATGGCAGAAGGATGGGAAATGTCTAGATTAGAAAAGAATTCAGGGAGTGACTTTGCCTTAAATAAGTATTTGTGCTTCCATATTTTGCTCCATTCTTTATTTTCTTGATAAACCCTCCAACCCTACTTAGCTAAAAGAGCTGTGTTCATACTTCTAATTTTCCTTATTCCTAGTCCACCTTCCCTGATAGGTTTACAGATATTATCCCATGCTATTAAAGGCATTCTTCTTTTCTCCTCAGTACCTGACCAAAGAAAGTTTCTCTGAATTTTTTCAATAGCTTCAGCAAATTTAGTGGGGATTTTGAAAAGACTCAAAGCGTACGTGGGTATGATTTGAAGACTTACTTTGAGGAGGGTGAGCTTTCTAGCTTGGCTTAGAAAACTACCTTTCCATCCTGCTAATTTCTTACTAAATTTGTTAATAAGTCCTTCCCAGAAACCTTCAGGAACTTTCATCCCAAAAGGGAGACCAAGGTAAGAGGAAGGAAAAGATCCTATGGAACATTCAAGGATTTTTGCTATTTTGTTCTGTCTGTGACTTGGGGTATTAGTAAAGAATACTACACTTTTGTTCCAGTTTATCAGTTGTCTAGAGGCAGAAGAATATAAATTTATAGCTTCCTTTAAAGTTTTGGCTTCTGTGACTTCAGATTGCCCCATGAAGATAGTGTCATTAACAAATTGACCATGGGAACATATTAAAGGATGTGAAGAGGGTTTCAGGCCCTTAAATAAACCTTTACTAACTAAGTCCCCTAAGTATCGCCCCATACTATCAGCCATAATTATAAACAGAATAGGGGAAATAGGATCCCCCTGTCTTAATCCCCTTGACGGATTGAAAAAATGAGACGAACTCCCATTTACCAACACAACAATAGAAGTAGTAGATATCAACTGCTTGATCATGTCAACCACTCTTTATTTAAAGCCAAAGGTAGTAAGGCTTTTAGAAAGGAATAACCAATCCACCCTGTCATATGATTTAGCAATATCCACTTTCATTATGAACCCCTCATTGTTTGAGCTGAACAATGAGTGAATATTCTCATGCACCGTTATTATAGAATTGAGAATTTGTCTGCCTGGAATGAATCCATTTTGCTGATCAGCTATTATCAATGGGATCACTTGAATTAATCTGGTTGTTAGAACTTTGGATATTATCTTATAGGAGTTGCATAGGCTAATCGGTCTAAATTCATCAGGTCTGTCAGCTCCAGTCTTTTTTGGAATCAGACATAGAAAAGTGGCATTAACTTCCTTCAGCATCTGTTTGGCTCCAAATAATTCCTTCACCGCACTACTGACATCTTTGCCAATAAGTTTCCAGAGCTTTTGAAAAAAGAACATGGGAAAACCATCTGGTCCAGGTGCTTTATCTCCTCCTAAAGATCTAACTGCTTTGAAGATTTCCTCCTCCTTAGGTATGGAACATAACATGTTATTCTGCTCCTTCGAGACCAAAGGAGGAACCACGCATAGGATATCATCCTGACTTTTCAAGTTGATGTTTCTATCAGCCTTCATTAGGGAGGAGAAAAATGAAAGCATTTCCTCCTTTATTTCCTTTTCCTCTATTATCTTCTGATCTCCTTTTTTCAAGTGTTGAATATGAGTTTTATCTTTGTGTTTCAGAGTGGAAAGATGGAAAAACTTTGTATTTTTGTCTCCTTCTTTCAACCATTGCACCCTAGATCTTTGTCTCCAATAGGTTTCTTCCTTTGTTATAATATCTTGGTATTGAACCAATTGTTCACTTTCTTCTCTACAGAAGTCAGAAGTATAACCATTTTGCTGAATTTTTTCCTAAATTCTACTAATTTCTTCCTTAATAGTCTTCTTTTTCTCAAAGATATTTCCAAAACAATCCTTATTCCATTTCTTAACTTCCTTTTTAACATTTTTGAGCTTGGAAGCCACTCTAAAGAGAGTTGTTCCCTCAATAGGTATATTCCACCACTCTTTTATTTTGCTTTCAAACTGTGGGTGCTGCATCCACATCTTTTTAAATCTAAATGAATGATTCTTTTTCTGGTTCAATTTGACCACTGTGAAAATAAGAGGGAAATTATCCGAGCCTATTCTATGGCATGCTTCCAATTTACAAGTGTAATCTTTTGTCCAGTCTAGGGAAATGAGAGCCCTATCAAGCTTGGCCTGTATACATTCATTATCAAGTCTCTTATTGCTCCAAGTATACTGAATTCCTTACAGCTCCACATCCATTAAGCCTTCTTTACTTATAAACTCCATGAGATCAAATCTCCCTTCCATTTGAATAGTATTACCACCCTTTTTCTCATAATCATAGAGAGGAACATTAAAATATCCCATTATAATCCATCGCCCACAATAATCTTTGCTTCTGAGATTTGAGAAGGTTTCCCAGACCTTTTTCCTTTGGTTTTTGGCATTGGGAGCATAGATATTTACAACATACCAACTTTCCTTTTGGTCAAAACTAGTTATTTTAACAGCCAATTTTTTTTTACTTTCCATCAAAATAGAACCAGAATATTGGTTTTTTTTCCATAGCATCATGGTTCCCCCTAAAGCACCTTCAGAGCTGCTGGCCTTAATAGTATAATTTTTAAAATCTTTGATCTGTTCTGCTTTCTCTTTACTCATTTTGGTTTCTTGGAGTAGAAGGAAGTCTGGCTTTTGCTCTCTGACAAAATTTCTAACTAAATCTACTTTATATATGCTATTTAGCCCCCTAATATTCTAGCTAAGAATTCTCATTGGTTTTTATTGTTATGGATCCATTTTGGCAGGGTTGCCTACTTTCCATCTGCTATATTGTGCTTGCTTTCCATCTCTCTATTCCTCTTTGCAGATTTTTTCCCAGGTTTATCTGGAGATCCTACATCCGGTTTTAATTTGGCTTTCGATTCAGATCCTTTTCCTTCTTTGCTCCTAAGAGGACCATTTCCTTTTGCACTGCCATTTCTCATCACCATGTGTTTTGTATTGTTCTTTTTCCCACCTTTTATCTTTTGGTTTTTTGAGTTTTTACCGGTCTCTTTCTTTTCTTCAGCCATTAGGGCCTCTTTCATTGGAGTGTTATTTTCATCCTTTGATACCTCCTGTTTTCCCCCATCTGGGCTTCACACATCTCTCCTTCTTCTATATTATTCCCCCCTTCAGGTAATACTTCTCCTTCCTCAAATCCTTCAATATCCTTTACCTTAAAAAGTTGATTTTCTAAACTTTGGGTATTCTGGTTTAGAAAATTAGCTTCTTCTTCTGTTAGATGATCTGGTTTTTTGTTCTCTGATTTCATCCCCTTCTCTTCTATTAGGGGACTAGATTTTTTTAATAGGGGCTCTATTGCTCCTAATAAATTCAGGTCGCCATCTTCTTTTGTTGCATAAATTTTATCCTCTTCTGTGTGTAGATCTACTAAAGCTTCTTGTTTCTTCCCTATCTTTCGATAGTCCTCTTTTACCTTCCATATTTTCTTTTGTTGAATCTTTATATTTTTCCCTTCCTAAAAATTTCTTGGATGGGATCTACCCCTGTTGGGGCAATTCTTGACCCAATGCCCCTGTTTCTTACACGCATAGCAAGAATTTGGCAAATCTTCAAAGACAATCTCTTGGGTTTTCTTACCAAGCTTAGAAATTAATTCCACTTTTTTTGGGAGATGCTTCAAGTCTGCCACTTTAACATAAATTTTGGCACTTTGGAGTTTAGTTCTTGAAGTCGTGGCGTTATCCACAACCACTAACTCGCTAAATGAACTAGCAATTCCATTGAAAATGTCCTCATGCCAGAATTTTAATGGAAGACCAGGCAGTCTAGCCCATATAGGGGTAGTTATTATTATTATTATTATTATTATTATTATTATTATTATTATTATTATTATTATTATTATTATTATTTACAATTTCATATAATATATCCAAAAAGACTTTGACTCTAGACTTTGACATAAAACTAGGACTCTTGTTAAGATTGTTGACACTTTTAAATTTTTGATATGACTCTTTTGATAATTTTATAATGAATTTTATGGATATTGATAAATAATGACTTAAATTTTATTTGATAATATCTTTTATGACATACAATGTTTATTGTCATGGATCAAATGAATATATCCCTACTACTAAACTAATGACTCACTAAAAGGACACTTTAAAATTTAAAATTTAAAATAAATGACTTCAAACTTGAATAAAAATATCAAAAAAAAACTTATACGACACTAGAAATCTTTTATTAGTACTACAAATTGAAAGAAATGACTTAAATTTTTTATTTCAGACTGAAAACTTTAAAACAACATAGCCTAACCATTCATGGAAATTATTAGTGGTTGACTGAGCACTAAGAATAAATATGAGTATATTATAATTTAATTATGGTTGGAGAGGGTACTAACTTCAAAAATTGACATATCTCCACATGAATATAGGACCATTGAGCATGTAATGCGTAGAATTTGAATGCACATTAAAATACACACTATACAATGGAAGGTAGAATAGATGAAAAATAATAATGAAAATGCAAAGACCACCAATAATAATCCTAATCCTCAAAACATAAACAATTTCCCATTTGATTTCAATTATAGGTGATGTGTTGATTAAGGAATCAATCAGTTGAATAGATTTACTAAATAGACCTCTGAACAAAGTCGAATGTTGATGTTAGTAATGGAAACTTGGATAAAAGTGATAGGATACTAAAAAATTATAACATATCCATTAACTATTTGAGTATTTGGCACACATGATTTGGAATTCATAAAGGTGTTGATACAACAAATAGAAATATTGAAGCATTTGATTATGCACAAATACAAACACACATCTAGATCATTTTAAATTTATACTTCAGAATTAAGGCAATGCAAGTTTGATCCAATCAATGATTAATCAATGGTAGATAGACATAAAAATTTGATTTTAAATATAATTTGATTTAAAATATACCACTTATTTAAAATAAAAAAACACTATTTTACTCTCTAAACTAAATAAAAGACCTCACATCATAAAAACTCCATATACAGGCCATCATAAATTAAAATGGATCTGCCCAACATAAATTGATTATTCTTCCATTGAATAGAATACTTGTTATGATACTAGATAATATATTTATTAGAGTTTATTTATTGAAGAATATTCAAATTCACACAATAATATATTTCTTTATTTGTATTATTATTCTCCTTCGAACACCAATACATATATATAGGATATACATATCCAATAATTGGTAATATTCATATACATAAAAAATCACACTCATCTAGCTATATTAACATGAGATATATTTTTAACTATTTTAAAAATGTATTCATTTAACAAACTAAATATTAACTACTAACTTAATTTAACTAGTAGTGAATTATTACTCTTGTAATTATTCACTTTACAAATCAATGTGAGGATTAAAATTTCCTAAAAAATTTAATGTAACTTAAGTACATAATTAAAAATTAAAGTGTTAGATATTGTTTTGGTAAAATTAATTTAGTGCATAAGTTCATTTCATTTTTGCTAATAAATCTAGTCAATTACAAATTTAACTAAAGAAAAACTAGACTTACTTATCAGATGGAGGTTCAAATTCAACATTTAATGAGATTAATAATTCCATTACAAGTTCTCATGTTATTTATAAAATTGATATAAATAAACCATTAATTTTGTATATAATGTAACTAAGAAGGCCTTTGTTGTTGTCATTACTCAGCATGATTATAATCATGACGAAAGATCAATTGCATACATGATTCAAGTAATAAAATATACTAAAATTAGGTATCATTTGATTCAAAAATTTGTGTTTTAATTGATATCATACTTAAATAAATTTATATATATATTGATGGGAAATTAATTTATCATTTGTTCAAACATACTTGTTTTATCTTATATTTTGAATCAACCAACCATTCAAGGAAGATTAGAAAAATGAATTTTAAAAATCCTAGAGTTTGATCTTTAATTTTAAATATCCAAAACATAAAATAAAAATATATATCTAAATACTTTGTTAAAAAATATGACCTCTAGTATAATTTTTTTAGTTTTTTCAATTGACGATAGTTTAAATGCTAAGCCTCATTTTCAAACCATTTAGGTTGGTGGTTTTTCAAAATAATTCAGCATAGGACATGAAATGCATGAATAGGATTGGTTTATTTTGCACATTTATTGGTATCATGACCTAAATTATTACTTCCAAAATAAATCATATCCTGATTCATTAGATAAACATCAAATAAGAGCTTTATTATTGCAATCTTTAAAATTTGTTTTATCAGAGATTTTTTTATTTTATAGGAATAAATATGGAGTGGTTATTTATGTTTTCAATCATGATAAAATCAAAAAAAATATTCGGATATATCATGAAGTTAATTATAGTAGATACTATGTAGTGAGAAGTAATGCATATAAGATTTTGCATGCAGGTTAATACTAGCCAACATGCTTTCAATATTCTTAAAAATTGGTAAGATCTTTTATGCCTTGTCAAATTTTTATTGGCCAAAATAGACTTCCATCCATGAATTTAAATCATGTCAAACAAAAAAAATATTTCACCAAATGGGATATTTATTTTAATTTAGATATTCATCCTCCATATTCATCTAGCCATAGATACATTCTAATAGTTACTGATCATTTTAGTAAATGGCCTAAAGTTGTAGAATTAAAGTGTTATCTAATTTTTGAAGTGATTTTATTTTTTAAAATCAATTTTTTCTATATTTATCATTCATTTTGAAATTATTTCTAATAATGATCCTCAATTTACTTATAATGATTATTTATAATTTATAGAGCATTATTCAATTATTTCTAATCATTCTTAGAAATATTATCCAAAAAGAAATGACCAAGTAGAATCCACTAACAATACTTTTATTTTGATTATAAAAAAAGTTAGTTTGTGGAAATAAGAGAAATTAAAATGTTAATATTTTTGAAGCATTATGGGCTAACTAGATGATAATGAATGTTGTAATAAGACCATTCATGTGAACCTATAGTTTTAAAGCTACTTTCCCAATTGAACTAAAAACTATTTTAGCTAGGACTTTCATTCAACACCTCACTTAAGATATGAATTATAGATACAAAAATCTGATTTATGTAGTAATATAGTCTTGTACACTTACCAAATATCAATCATGATTGTATCTTCTAGTTATAAACCTCCCCATTATTAAAAGGCTTGCATTCATTATATTTTTATATAACTAAATTACATATCTCTGAGTATAAGCACTATTATTTTGATGACTAATCCTTCTATATTGTATAAAAATATTTAAACCTATTTATTATACTTCACTGCCACTTTTGGACTTGTACCTATTTTCTAGCTTCTTGGACACTTGCATCCTAGGTAGACACATGCGTCAATGTAAGTGTTCACATTTCCTATAAAGTGTGTATTGACAAAAAGTCATCCAATTCACAAATGAAACATATCCTATTTTTTTCCTAATATCCTTAGTGTGTGATACTTCGAATATACAAGATCAACCCTCATTCATACCTCATCTAAAAATCACATACAACTCACAAGGCAATATACCTAGAACCACTCAATCAAGAATTCAAGTGAGAATGACTCTTGATACATCCTTATTTCCATATCATTCATAGATATAAATAATTAAAATCAAATCAAATGAGCCATATTTTATAGGGTATAATCTAGGTCACTACATGTTGAGGCTCTTCACACATCACATCATTGTACACACACAAGCTAACACACAAGGGATAACTTCATAAGTCTAAGGCCATATTCAGAGTATTGGATATGTAGGTAGTGTCAATTGATATAGGTTACTTGGGGTATCTTGACATCATGATCCCACTAACCTATTTCCCCCATAGTCACTCTAAGCATGAGGAATCTAGAGTTTGATCATTTGAAAAATAATAACAACTTGTGCACATGATCTGAAGACATCATAAGAAAGGCAAAAAATACTTATAAGGATATAGTTAGTCACATATATATCCCCTTAGTATTTTTCATAGGAACCTACATCTAAATCATACACCTACATTAACACAACTACCAAGAATTGATATAAGCATATGAGGCTATAGAAAAAATATTCCCAAAATCTAACAACTATTCTCGAATCATATTCCATTCCACTTCCAACCTATTATAGATCAAACCTACATGAGCATAGTAAACTAGCTAAGTGTCAATTTTTACTTATTTATTTCAATCTCTATCAATAATTATACATTACTATTTTTATTAATCTCAACTATATAACTTTTGAGTTTATATTAATTGGATTTCTCATCATGTTAGTTCACCATCTTTTTATAAAAGCTAATATAATACCCATTATCCCTAGACATTGCATTTATATAAATTTAGGGTTAAACATTTAGTAAACCCAACATTTTATCTCCAAACTCTAGATTAACCTAAGGGCTTTTTTTATTTTTTGATTGTTGTAAATTGCTTTTTCAAATTATGAATTTTTCATTTATAAGCAATGGAAAATGTTAATATTAAAACTCATTCTCAAATGGAATATAAATAATAATTAATCACTCATTTTAATAACAAGGACTTAATGGATACATTTTTTTATGTTACAAAAGATGAAATCAATAAACCTACCAAGGCTAAGACATCCTCACCTAGTGATGGTGAATCCTTAGGGGGTCCTACAAATAATTAAATACCAAAACTCTCCCATTGATAATATGATAACTTAATACTTATAATTTGGGTATGTGTTATGTGTTTATAACATTTTCCCTCAAAATAGATCCTTTTATTTATACATCCTCCATAGGAAACATTGGCACTTCAACCAGCTACTAGTTTCAATGCCTATATCAACTAAAACTATGGGTACACCTCCTCTAGCGACTTATTAAATTCAAACTTTAATGATCATAATATGAAATATCTTGTCCAAACTATAAAAAAATTTAATCTAAGGTTACAATTATTGAACAAAATTATATGAAGCCACCTTATGCTATTGATTCAAAATAGGTATTATATAACCCTCTTGCACCTAAAATATCTTAGCACCCTTTGAAAACCAATTTTTTTCACATAAGTTCACATTTATGATGTAAAGGGTGTTCCTGAACAACATATTTAATATTTCTATGTGGTATACCTTGATTATGCCTCTGATGATTAAACTTTGACTAAACTATTTCCAAGGAACCTCGAGGACTATATTGTAAGGTAGTTATATGACTTACCAATCCAATCCATAAAATCATTCAAACTTATTAGGAATAAATTTTTGTCACATTTTTCTATTAACATTACAAAAAATTTACACTATGCCCAAATTACAAAAATAAAATAAGGAACCAATGAACCTATCAATGAATATGTCTTGAGATACAAGATAATGTTGGCCAAAATGACAAACCAAATGGAAAATAAATATTTTTTTAATACATCTTCAATAAAAGTATACTTACCTTATTAAATGAGTCCATAATTTTAAAAAAGTTTAAATACTTTGATGACTTATGCCATATTGTGTGATATCATAAAATGAAACTTATCTCATTGAATAAGCTTAAGTATGTAGTAAACATACTACATCTAGTACTAAAATTCATACCAAACCAAATTACAAGGTCAAACATATATAACATAAAAGGACACAAATACAACTATTAATGCAATGTCACAACAACCTAATTATCTTGTCTTATCCAATACACCAAGGAGACAATTTACATGATTACCTGAGTCTATAGCTTCTCTACTTATTAATATTATATATTTTCATGTCATATCTCTCCATTATCCCATATAAGTTAATATGAGTATAAATATACCTTGTGGATATGATGCCAATATCTATTATGAGTATCACTAGGGCCCTAGGCATTCTATAACTGATTTTATACCTTGAATAATAAAATCTAATATCTTATTGATGACCAAAAATTTAGATTTGATGACCTTCCCAAGGATTTAGGGTCATAACTTGATGACCATAAGAACAAAAATATGTTTATTGATCTATTACAATGTCATTCTCATAATAATTTGGAATTGCAAATAGCATATAATTCACATCCCCTTACACCACATTATGGTAACCCATTATATGGGATTATTGGTATGTATACACAACATACACCTCCTATGGTTCAAATACCCTATATTACTTTTGATGACATTGAGATTGTATGTGATGACTTAGATCTTATATCATTATTCATTCAAGCATAACTTGATCACCAAACTATTAATGGTGTTATGATCTATAATGGTGCTAGTGAAAATGTTTACACAATGAAATTACTAACACATTTGGGGTATACGCATGATGATTTACACCATTTAACCAAAGTGGTTAGAGTATTCAGTAGGACTTGCATCATGTTCTTAGTGAGATTGACTTACCTTTATAGGTTGGCCTAATATATGTGGTCACTACCTTATTTATGCAATACACATGAGTATTTAATATTTTATTGGGATGAACTTGGATACATAAACTATGTGCATTAATTATATAGTGTATGGGTGTAATAAATAAAATCATACAAGTAATTTATTCATAGTTCATGGAATTCCATATGAACATCCACTTGAACAAAAAAATTTTATCCCAAGACAAATTATTATCAAACCTACTAAGGTTAAATTGTGAAAGTTTAAGTAACATGAAATCCCATTTCTTGGGTGGCCCATACTCGAGAGACAATTACATCAGAGATAAACAATGGATTCCATGAAATCCTCATCCACTACTACACAACATATTAAGTTATCTAGAATAACTAAACATGTTCCTATTATTGTTACTTATGATATAATACACATCAAAAAATGATGGTTTCAATGAACCCTTATTCCTTCCATTAACTCTTTGAGACCACCAAGTCTTATGCCACATATATAAAGCATTAAAGAGCTTACATGGTCATATATTACACCTATACATACTTCTTGGTAGTACCACTAGTTTTATATACCATATATAGAGTTCATATCACTTATAGATAAGCATACATTAGATGGAATAATTGGTTATAATTTTTATTTCCAAATATTCCAAAAAAAATAAAAAAATATTCAAAAAATTCAAAAATACCAAAAAATTTCAACATGTTCCTTGTAATATTTCATATTCATATGTTGTTTAATCCATGTTAGTTGATATCATATCATAATTTCCTATATACACATGTATTTCAAACTTCATTTGAGTGTGATATAGGCATACCTTAGTACATGATATATGCACATCTAGATGTTAGGGAGCATATGCTTCTTTGATCATGATACACCCATGTTATATTATTTTGTGACCACTTTTCATTATAAAGTTTGAGCTAATATATATTTACACATGATTATATCCTTTCTCATACCATTCACAATATACTTCATATGTTATGTAGTTAAAATTTATTGAAAACACGTATGTTTATGAATGAGTATGCTATGTTCATATTGGTTACCTATTCTCCTTATTTTCTATTACCTTACATTGTATTACCTATTTTGAGCATTTGAATATGCTCCAATAATTATGCCCCCCATGCTTATTATTACATATTTTTACATTTTAATATTTCATTGTTTATTATATGTGTACATTTGAATAATTCATTCTATTATTTGTGCACATTTGGCTAAGTCATGTCTCTTCAATTTAGTTTTAAACATGCCCCTTGTATGATGTCTCTTTGGAAAAATTCATGTTTATTTGATTTTGAGTGCTCTTGTGTGTGTGATTGATTTATTACTTATATTTTACTATTACTCTATAGAGGTTAGCATGATCTACATAATACATCTTATGACTTGATATGATCACATAACTATCTACCCAATTGTTATATCTACCTAGACATGTTACTCCTATATGCTACATGATCCATACACAACTTATATAATTTGCATGCCCTTTTGAGCTAAGGTAACTCCAAGATGATACTTCCCCTCTCCTCAAAATGAGGGATAATATCAATTGAGGCATCTTATAGTGATATGGCTTCGACACTTTCATAGATTTTCCAAATTATAGTGGGGGCATGTTATGTATACATGTTCTCCACATTAACACTAGTTTTCAAATTCTCTAGATTATAATGGGGGAATGTTATGGAAACATGTTCTCCACATTTACACTAGGAATAAAATTTTCTATATTATAGTGGTGGCATGTTATGGAAACATGTTATCCAAATTTACACCAGTACTTAGATTCTCAGAATTTTAGTGGGGGTATTTTATATAAACATATTCTCCACACTTACCAATTTTAGAATAATAATATTTCAGAGTATATGATTCATATACACATTTGTGGAAACATTATATATATTGATATTCTTACTATACCATGATATTAGCTTGAGACATATATGAGGTTCATAAGCCATGCAAAGGCAACCTAAAATTGTAAAATCAAAATCATTTTCCATATTTCAAATACTGTAATGGACTATTATTATACCTAGGTTGGACTTTAATGGACTATTTTTGATCCAATCTACTAAAGTAGTTGGTTCAGTTTTGGAAGGTTGAGTTGATTAAATTTCTCAATATTACCAATATTATAAGTTATACTTGAATTAATCATCTAAATTACTATAATTATACATTGGATTTGATTAAATTATCCATCCCTACTAGATATATATTGTGATTTGATTAAATCACTCACACTCACCAAATTGAGCACGTATTTGGGTTATATGATTAAGATGAAAAAAGCTCAATGGATGTGTTACAACTCACTTTTGCAATAAGGTTTGGAGAATGTGATCTCAAATATCTATGTATATACATGTGTAGGTTTATATTTGTGCTAATATTATATTAAATGCTTCATAATGAGGCACACTTTCAAATAAAATTACCAAAAAGTAAGATGGTTACATCAACACATAAGTGTACTCCTAACCTTGATATTTCTACTTTTAAGCATTTAAAATTCTTTCAATTTCAAGTTTTATACACTGATTATATACTGTAAAATCATCTTGGTTGTATGTCAATAACTATAAAATCACTCAAATTAGGATCACATAAATACAAGGTGTGTTATACACACCCAAGTATCAGGTTTAATTTTAGTGGGATATATTAAAAAATCCTTGAAGGTTTTTAAGTGAATTAGATTTGCAATGGTGGTGAATCAGTTTGGAATGTGATTAATTATACAAGTGAATCAAGTGATGGATCAATTAAATAAATATTTTATGAATAAAAAACTTCCCTAAACATAAATATTATTACATATTTGGATTATTCTCAAAAAATTGTGCAATTTAAAAAAAATCATCATAGACTAAGTCCATATGCAAAAGTTACGGCCTTGGGAAGTTGGCTAATTGATAATAAACTTACCAATAGATGTCCACTGATATTGATGACAATATAGATGATGTTAGTGGATATATATAGGTTTTTATATCCATATATCCATCAACATCATGTGGATGTCCATGAAAAATTGCACTATCAACTAGCCAACTTCCAGAGGCTGTAACTTTTGCATACAGATTTAGATTGTGATGATTTTTTTTGAAATTGTATAGCTATTAAAGAATAATACAAATATGTTATAATATTTTAGTTTTTATTTGTTTTTTAATTAATTTTAGGTTATATAAGAGTGACATTAAAATATATATGGTCATTATCATATCTAGACGATCGACAACATATGCAGATAGCTATTGATATATGCAAATGACTACTGTAATATGTAGATGATCATCTACATATGTAATGTGAATAAACTATACCAAGATTTACTTTTGAGGTAATAAAAAATACATTTATATGAATGAAATTATTTTAAATGGTAGGTAATTTGACTTTAAAAATTAACTTATATCCAAAAAATTTAGGTGATTCCAAGATCTTCAATACCCAAAAAAATACCAAATGCAGATTTATAAAACTAGAATGTTCATGAATTAATGAAGATTCTCCAATACATTTTTCCCTCCAAAGTATGAATTTATTTACTTTAAACTAGTAATTTCATTACAATATTAAAGGGGGGATAAATGTAGTTACTAAAATCTAATTTATGTCGTAATCTAGTCTTGCACACTTAGAAAATATCCATCATGGTTGTACCTTTTAGTTATTTAATTAACTACTATTTAAAGGATTAGGTTCACTAGTTTTTGTGCCTAAATTACTTATCTCTTAGTATAACTAATGTTATTCTGATGTCCAAGTCTTATATACTATAAAAAAAACTCTAAACTTAATTATTATCCTTCAGTGCTAGTTTTGGATCTATACCTATTTTCTATCTTCTTGGACACTTGTGTCCCAAGAAGCTACCTACATTGATGCAATTGCCCACTTTTCCTGTAAAGTGTCCAATTCTCAAAATTAATCCAATTTAAAAATGAAATGTAACTTAAAGGTTAACCTAAATGACATAGTGTGACATATTTCTAAAATGGATTAGTATATATACAAGATCAACCTTCATTCATACCTCACTTGGAAAATACATAAAACTCACTAGAAAATATACCAATAAATAATCAATCAATTATTTAAGTGAGGAAACCTTCCCTATTTTGACCTATTTTCATATCAATCATAGGATGATTATTTATATAGGTTTGAAGAATTCAAAGAGAATCTCATGAGCCATACTTTCCAAATTTAGGTCAGTACATGTCTCTGATTATCACACATTGCATGCTTATGAACACACAATACAAAACATAGAAGATAAATACATAATTATAATACCCTCTTCAAATTATTGGCTATGTATTGAACTCCCATTGATACAGGGGTCATTAGGTAGCTCAACACTATGAACCCACTTACCCATTTTTCCCATAGTCACTCCAAGAGTGAGGAAGCTAGGGTTTGATCATTTTAAAAAGAGAGATAGCTTGTACACATGATATAAACACATCATAATAAATGTAAAATAAAAATTTTAATGCTCAAATTGGTTACATCCAAATCTAATCAATATTTTTTACAAGACACATTTTAATTTAGACACCTACATCAACATAATTGTCTAGATCTGATGAATGCTTCTGAGGCCATACATAGAATATTCCTAGAATATAATATTTATTCCATGATCATATTCTAGTATATTATAGATTATAACTACATGATCATAATAAAATATTTAAGTACCAATTGTTTCTTATTCAACATAATATCTATCAATAATTGTACTTTATTATTTTGAGCAAACTCAATTATATAACTTTAGAATATTATTTATATCTAAGTTTTTTTTAATCATCATAATCAGTAGGTTAGTTCACCATCCTTGTTTAAAATTTAATCCCAAACCCCATAGCCCTAAGTATCTCCTTTATCTAAATTTAAGGTTAAACACACATAAGATAGAGTAGAGATTAAATGAGCTTTTATCTTTAGATGAAAGAAAAGTAACAACTTTGTAGAAATTGAAAAGATCTAGGGAGAAACTTAAGAAATTATTTTATAAGAAGGTTTCCAAATATGTTTTTAATGTAAGTGATTTAGTATTATGATGGGATAAATTTCATCAAGAACCAAAAAAAACATCATAAATTTGATTCACTTTGGATTGGTCCTTATAAAATAGTTGATGTTATTAATAAAAAATGATTTTCATTTATATGATCTTGATGATAATTGGATGTGATATTTAGTAAATGGTCATCATTTGAAGATGTTTTTTAATAACTGAATTTTCTTCTTTATTCTTTTTATTTATTTTTCTTTCTTTTTTTGATTTCCTATTTTCTTTCTTTTATTTTTTTCTATCATTATTTGTTTGTTTTATTTTGCATTTGGATATCTTGTTAAAAATTGTGAGTCATTCATCATTATAAATGAGATCACATAATATTTATGTCATATTAATGTAAGTATTTATTTATCAAATATTTAAATATTTTTTAAAGCTTATGATTAATATTTTATAAATAAAGGAGTATCAAATATTTTTTTGTTAACATTACTTGCTTTCAAAATTGATATTCTAAGCTAGTTTATCAATTTTCATCCAATGCCAACTTGCCTATTTTAAATTTTCTTAATCTTTAGTCCATGCTATATGAATAACACATCCATTAATTTTAAATTTTTTGAAGAGGTTCATGCATAAATTATTAGGAAATTATTTGCTTGGATCTTAGTCATATGTCTCTAAAATTCATAATTATGATTACAACCTAATTTCATAAGTAAAAACAAATGTCAAGGTCACAAGTGTATACACATAATATTTTCAAACTTTATCAATTACTAATGTTTTCTATATTTTAATAACCTATTGAGTCTCAATCCCTCTGAGTGTATGCCTTAAGGGGTGCACTAGGAAAGGGGTGGGCAGACCATTAGTGCTTTGTAGTATTGTTGTCCCTTATTTATAATTGTTATCAATCCAAAAAACTCCCAAAAATATTCCCCTAAGATTTTCCTCCTATTTTTCACCCTCCTTTAGTCATTTGCCATCTTCATTATCCATTCACTAAACTAAAACCCTTTTTAATAGTTTATGTTACACTAGCATTTCCATATACCTTGTACTCTAATTGATAAAACTTATTAGTGTCGAGTTCAGCCCCTAGTTAACCTAGACCATGACCTAATTTATTTTTATCCATAATGATACTAGGTCTATTGGGTTGACCTTATTGGCTTAAAATTTTGAAAAGGACTAGGGTTAGATCTGCCTATATAAACACATCTATTTTGCCATTCTTAGAGAGATAACAAGAGTTAATTATTCATTTATGCTTCTTTACAATCTGCTCTCCACTATTCTACTTGAAGAGTCTTAGATTCTTGTGGAAAAGTCTTAGATGTTTTATCCTTTATTAATGATACTTACAAACCATAACAACCTCTTGTGAAGCACCTTTGGCCAAGGGAGAGACTGAGTCTCGACAAGTTCATCTTTAAGGTAAGTATCTCTAACTTTGCTCCTCTATTTAATAGATAAAAGTAACATAAGTAATGGATTTTTAATATATTGATCTCTCCCATGCATTAGGGTTTTACTTATACATTGATTAATTAGGATTATCTTATGCATGTTTAATTTTATGTTTAATAACCCCTATTTTGTGTCACAAGATTTGGTGAGCACTAGATTAGACTTTTCTTTACTTATTATTAATTTAGTAAATATAAAAATATAGGACCTAGTTAGGTTTATTATGTAGTTTAGCTTAACTTGGAGATTTAAAACCCTCCTTAATGAATTTATTATGGTAATAAATCCCTTGGATAGGTCTAGCTAATCCATCTTGGTCATGACCCTGAATATCTAATGTATCCACAATCGAAAGTGTAAGTAGGATTTATCTTTTGTAAGCTAGGATTGATTTATAGATATGTTGCATTTCCCATTGCATACATTCTAGTGAACCCAACATGAATCTAACCCTTGTAGTTTTTATTTCATGTTATCATTTATATCATCTTATTATATTTTTCTATATTTATATTAATTTATCTAACCAGTCAATATCATTCTAAATTTCTATCTGCAGGTTTAGCACATAGTCACATCAAAATGTCTAAATTCTATCTATATAGGTCTTCATCAGATATAAGTTACTAGATCAAACAGGTCAACATAGTACTCCTTTTTATTTATAGATAAACATACATGATTTAATAGGTTGACTTTGTCATATTATTCTCTCTAACAACATACAGGCTAGCAAACTAGGTTGAATAGGTTGACTTTATCATCTTATTCTTATTTAAAACACAGGGTTTTGTAAAATTGGGTCAAATCAGTTGACTTGGTTTACAAAATTTGAAAGTAACATTTAAGGCACTTCAGCATAAAATTTTCAATCTTAACCATCTTCAAGCCCACCAAGGTTATTCTCTTTTCTTTCTCTGTCATTTCAGTACTTCTTTTAATTTTATTTTACACAAGTTATTAACCTTTAAAATTGTAACCCTATAGCCAACTAGATTGACCTAGTTGACTTAGTTACGTAGCATATCTTCTATTTGAGAGACATAGTTGACCTATTTGACTTTATTCTTAAAGACTTTGATTTTTTAGAATAAAGAAACCTAGTTGACTCTATTCTATACTATTTGCATATAATGTTGCCTGAACTGACTCTATACTATTCTTCATCAAGGAATTAAAAACTATTTTCTAGTAATTAATTCACATTTCCTTTTTTAGTTATTTACATGCTTAAAGTAACCCAAATAGTCTAAATAGGTGGTTTTTCAAATTACCATTTAGTTACACTATTTTACTCTTTTTTACACACTACCAAATCATGTAACATTTAAAATGCATTTAAACACTTATCTTCCCAAGGACTACCTACTTGGATCTCATCACCAAGGGGGAAGCCATCTTGGTTTTCTGGCCAAGATAAATATGTGGTTAATGGTACATATTGGAAAAGAACCCAACACCCTCATTGTTGTAGGATTTTAAAATGAGGGGGTAGGCCCCAATACCAAGCCAACACCATTATCAACATAGATCCCTTTCAACCCAAAAGTCTTGAAACCATCCATAGATTAATTTTTAGTTCCCTATTTTCAACCAACTTTCTTATCACACTTAAATCAATACTTTCTAATAATCTAATAATTCTGAAGATGTACACTTAGTTAGCATTTAATTTTTAATTGATTGCTTGCTCTTTGATAATTATTTATTGTATTGAAAAAACTTGAATTATCTAGTTTTGGTGTAAGGTTTTATGTTGTGTGCCCTAATTGGATCACTCATATTGATGTAATTGTTTATATGTGTAATTTCATTATTTTTACACTTATATTTCAAAAAATTCACCCTATTTTAAAACATTATCATTCTGGTTGATACAGTTTCTTAAACACTATATCTTTCTTCCTACAAATAGTGCATAGTCAACCAACATGAATGTGTCTCTTATCTATCTATTTTTCTCTTTATCCAATTATACACAATTGACCTAGTTAACTCTTTACTCATCTCAACCTTTATCCATAATTACTCTATTGATTTAGTTAACCTTGTATCAAACTGTTGACCTTACTCTTCTATCTAGCCAAATTAGTTCTTTTTTTGGATGAATTTATTCTCTATTTGGCCAACTGAGTTATTTGTCCCTGATCTCTCATTATTCTAGATTAAAATTATGTTCCTTTCCTCAAAGCACCATGAAATACCCTATAAAAATTTTCTTGGATAACTTGAATCCATTTAGACACTATATGGGGTATTCTTTTCTCCTTTTATTTACCTCACAAGATAACCCTCACTCTTAGATCACTTCTTCCCCTTCATCTATGGGTTTTAACTTGGTTCAAATCACACCTCAAGATGAAGTACGTGGATCTAATCTTTTTTGTACCTATCACTATAATTCTCATCTTTATTTTAAGATAATGTGGGAATGACTGACACAAGTCTATCCAATAATATCAATGGTAATCCACCTCCTAATAACCCTTCTCATAATACCAATTCGAGTAATCCTCCTAAAAAAACTAACCCATTAATTGATATTAATCAGCTTATTACACAATTCATGAAACAAATGAACATAATTCAAACATCTAATGCTTCCCAAATGATATAATTATAATATCATGTGATCAATATGTCTAATCAACCTCCAATTTTAATTCCTTAAACTAATCAAAAAAAATTCCTCCGCCTCTTAAAGATGCCTTAGGAAATGTTATTCCTTAACCTGTAATGAATAACAAGATGCTTCAAAACATCCAAAATGAGCCTTTAACTCCTTTCATCAATTCCATTAATATTGGTAACATCTCTCCAACTATCAAGTATGATGGGACTACTGACCCTGCATCTTTTTGATGCCTCTAAATGCACCACAAGGTTCCTTAGTGTTCAAAGAACACTTATAATTTTAGAATTAAAGGAATTCATAGCATGAGTATTAGGTTATGGCAACTTGATGTCACCTATGGTGAAATAATGGTAGAGATATGTATTAGTGTCCCATAAATTTATAATAAGTGATGGTTGGGAGCCATCACAGTTTATTCTTTGTGAATTATAGAGGATCTATATTAATACTTAGTGAATTATGATCTATATTTAATCTATATACTAATCTAAGTGGATATTTATAATGAAGCTAAAACTAAAGTGATATAGTGTAAAATGGAGCAAACAAAAGGGTAAGGCAAAAAATAAATGAGTGATTGCCAATTTTAGTCTCAAACATCATGACAAAAGATCAATTATAACTAAGTAAGAATTCAAACAATATATAATTCAACCTATCTTAAGCTCAAATTTCACTATATACCAAGCAAACTTTAAAGGATAGTGTTAGAGAATCACAAGTAAGAACCAAGTTTACTTTAAGGATTTACTACTATCAAATAGTCTTTTAACATATGAATATAGAAAAAATGAAATTAAGGAAAACCTAAGATCCTTCAACTAATCTAGCATATGCATAAATTATAAACCCTGTGATTAGAAAAAAAAATCAAAATTCAAGGAGACCATTTAAAATCAAAACATAAACTAACAATTGAGAGAAAAACTATGTTATCAATTGACATATTAAAATGTGGACAATCTTTACATAATTCCTTGATTATATTAATTACTTCAAGTGTACAAAAATTTTCTCAAAATTCTCTCTTATTTAAAAATGGTAATACATGACTTTATAGAAATATTAGGTAGTATATTGGTAATATGCTAATAAACTATCACATGATTTTACAATAGAATATTCTATTTCAAAAAAATAATAAAAATCTATAAAATAGAATATTGCCTAATTTTTTGGTGGGGCCTCTACTTGTTATTGTTGGAGGAGGCTCATGTCTTTAGTAAGTTGCTCATTAACTAGATTTAGATCTATAATAATATTTAGGTTACACTCTTCCTCTTGATCTACCAAGTCTTCAAATTCTTTGTCATTTCTGGCCATGGCTTCTTTAATGATCCTAGATTCATTTATCCTTTCTCCAACATTGAATATCATATCTAAGATCTTAATATTATCAACCCCAAATTTGACTTGGCTCTTTCCTTTAATTTCTTGGGTTACCAAAGTATCCCTATTTTTTAATTATTCATCACTTATGATTCCAAGGGTAGTGGGTTATGCAGGGTCTACAAACATAGTCCTAAGAAGTTGTTTAATCTTTACAATTAGCTATTTATCATCTTATAGGAGTCTTTCCACATTATTGTGCCATGCACTCAAACTTTGAACCTTGTCAACCACAATTCCTAAAATTACACTCAAGTGTCCCAAACTGATGGTGTTGAAGGCTTGGATCTATTTGCTTACTTGAATGTTGAGAAGTTTGGCTATTTTGTCCTTTGAGGCTTGTCATTAGGTGACCAAGATTTTGGCTAATACACTCTACTATGCTAATTCACTCTATCTTAGCTTCATTACTTTTATTTCCTCAAACATGTAATAAAATGACTCATCAAGCATCTTGGTCATTGCTTCAAAAACTGATAGAATTGTCTATGTCCTTAGGTTTTCTTTTTCTCTTTATAAATTATAGATACTTTATTTAATTCCTCTAACCCCTAATTTTTCTTGTGCTGATTGAGCCTCAATTGGGCTCTCAACATCTTATTCATGAATGGTAGCTTCACCTAGTTGTCACCCTCTAACTAAGGTTAATCCTACAAAGGGCTCCACATTTTGGAAGGTGAATTCCTCTATTCCCACCATGGTTGTCTTAGTGGTAACCCTCACCAATATAGCTATATCTAGATTAAATTACATGGTTGTGGATGACTCTATAAATTTTAGAGGTTTTGAAACCTCTACACCTATGCTACTTGATGCTTTTAGAGCATCTATTCTCATTCGTTCAAGTCCTAGAGAGACCACAATCCATCTTTATTATTATTCTTTTACCATGGAATTAATCTATGATTTCATTTCATCATGAAATTACACATTTTTCATGGCCCATGAAGGGGAAAGAGTAGGTATTTTTTGTAATTTTCCATAAATGAACCAGTCAGGAATGACTAGTCCATGAATTGGGAATTAATCACTAAAGAGACTGATTTCACTAGTGGGGTCAAAGTAAAGGCTAATATTGCTCTCTTCCTTAGTCCAATAGGGACCAATACTAGTTTTCACTTCCTCTTCTCTTGGGATGCCACACGGACAAGATCTTTTACTTTATCTTTTTCAAACTCTCTTGTATGGATTTGAGTCTTTTCTAATATTTTTTCTTCCCTGCTAGTATCATATGCCTTTGCAATCTCCTTAAGGGCACCCTCATATGTCTCTTCTATCTTTAAGGCTATCATATTTATGTAATAAACTTGGGAAGGTGTCTTGTGTGGGAGTGTTAAAGATGGGGCCACTTTCTAGGTCTCTCTTCTAATTTCACTTCCCCCACTTTATCCTTACCATGACCTTGTTCATCTTGGATTTATATAATTTGTCTCTAAGGTTGTATTTTTTCTCTTTGGGTTTGTTCTTTGGCTATTTTAGATGGTCCAAGAAATAAGTGATAATAAAAAGGATGTATTTGATATGCCTCTCTAGATGGCTTGTCATCTTTGGTCAATCTGTGATCCAGCATCATGTTGTGCCCTTGGATCTTGGCCAATACCTCTTCATAGTTATTAGACTTGATGTAAATGGTATCATGAACATAGAGTTGATGTACATACTTAGGATTGGGAATATTTTTGTCCTTCAAATGAATACTCACTATGTTCTTAGGATCCCACATCTTGAGTTCATCAAGATGAAATCCAAATGAATCCCTTTGCTTAGACATGGTATCAAATTATTTCCAATCATGTAGTATGGTTATTCTAATGGTCAAAGGGAAGGGGTGGAGAATACCCTTCCTCTTTTTTTTACAAATCCCATCAATTTCATTGATGAGCTGGAGGTAATTTCTTGTTCAACAAGCTTACTTAGAACATAAATAAGAAGTCTATAAGGCTAGGACATAATCCCCTAAATCCTAATGACTTTATATTCAAGGTAGTACCAGTTGTCACCCATTATTTCTACATACTTATTAATGAGTGGGTGGAACCTAGGCATGAGAAAACCTATGATAGCCTCTACTATGGCTAGGTAGACACAGTCACAAATAAATAACAAATGGTTCCTATGTTTGAAAATATGCAACTTGGAGTAATGGTTGTTTTTCCCTCAAGAGACCAATTTCTAATACTAGGGAAGTTTATTAAGGCAAAAATGGCATATAAAAGGTATGACATCATTTAAAATTGCTTATATGTCTTCCTTTTAATGGCAATGAATTGTTTGGCAAAGAAGACACTGATCAAATCTCTAATTAGAGGGGTGAGCTTTTGTTCCACCCTGAAATGTACATAGAGAACCAAATTTTATTCACATATGTGGTTGAAGGGGTTCCAAAGTCTTGGTTTAATAAGGTCATTATTACCTTAATTCCCTCCCTAAATTAGACTGTTGAGATTTTACCCTCAAAATCCCTGAAGATATGGGGTCTTTAGTATAGCTAGGGCCTAAGGACAGAGACTAGGTCATGGTTGTTGGTCCATTCCTTAATTTTAGATAGGTATACATGGGGAGAGGGAGATTATAATATTTATCAAAAGCTATAGGATAAATATATGATACCTTCTTGTAATTCCCTTCCCAAATCATCCATGCATTATCTACTCTATAGTCAACAACGATGGGGACAAGGATGTTTATGTAATGTAGTACCTTAGGTTTTATAGTAGTGTGGTAGAGTCCAACCATATAGACAAAAACAAATTCATAATGTCTTCTACTCATCATAGCAATTCTCCACTCTTCATTTGTGATAGGCTTCAATTCTTCCACCATGAAGAAGAGTTCAGACTAATTCCTAACACTTTGGATATTTAGGGCTACAAATTCCAATTTAGTATCCTTAAATATCCATCCCTTATTATCTATTAATAAGTAGAGCTTGATCTCCTCCTTTAATTATTACCTGCAAGCTACTATGGTTTATGTTTCTACAAATTATTCACACTGGTAGTAAATGGTCTTTGTATAAGCTCTTTTACGCTCAAAAACACAATCAAGCTCTCTTCAAATCTAATTGTGACCAAATGAATTAAATTGGGTCACTTTTATGTAGGGTCTAGGGTTTTCAAGATTTAATGGCAAGATGTATCCAAACTTTGGTTCATACATGATTTCAATTTTATTTGGACCTTTACCTTTATACATTTGCATTTTGGAGCCCACGATATCTTTTGTTTTATCCTTTTTTACTTGTGTGGTGCCTATGTGGCATTGGTCTGGACCTTTCATGGAAATTTTCATAAATACCCTTGAACACTAGTTTTTGGTATTTAAAATACCTTCTTTTATTTTGCACTATCAGATCAAAATCTTGGATTAGTGTGAGCCATTAATCATAATTTGGGTCTTTACTTGTGATTGACTCCTTCATGTGCCAAGACTCATGGCTGTGACACTTGTCATCTTTATGTGTCTTCTCCATACTTCGTATCCCATGTCAATTCTTTATTGAATTAACATTGGCCAAGCATCGAGCTTGTAGGCTCTCAGGGCCTTACTAAAAAGTCTTTAGGGCTCTTACATCATTAGATCGACCTTCAGTTGTAAATCATAAACCATCAATCTCCAGAGGTGCCCAAATTTTAAGTTAGTATATTATGAAAATAGTACTTAGGTTTAAATTCCTTAGGCTAAGGTTTATTATGTGTTTATTAAGCACGAATCAAATCTTAGGATAAAGGATTTATGTCTAAGTTTTTTGAATTATACAAAGGGGACCATGGCTAAATGTTTCAAGCCAATGTTTATGTTGTGTTTAAATAAACACAATGTATGCATTTGTATAAAATATTTATGCCAAAACTTATTAAATATGCTCAAAAGGATCAACATGACATAATGATCTAATAACAATATTATTTTATTGTATTGATAAAATACATTAAAATTTTTAGCTAGAAATAACTTGGTCTAAGTCTTACATAATAAACATCCCCTTTTAAAATAAGATTTAGTATAAGTCTATAGTTTAAGGTTCATGATATTTAAACAAAATGCCAAGGGGACTTTAAAACATAGATTTAGACTAAGTTTTATTTTGCATATATTTATACCATAAGACCATTTCCACATTTTTTAGATCAAAGATTTCTAGTGTTTGAACATCTTCTAAGCACTTCCTTGAATTTGTAAAGAAATTTCCAAGCCTTCCATCAAGATTTTAGAGCTTATATTGATCCTGGGTAGAACAATTCATTAGCTTAAATTTGACAATCTAGTGAATGTTAAATACACTCTTGCAGATGTTAAATGATGGTCGCATGAACATCAATTTTAAGATAGTGAAGATTTTATTTTGATAGGCTTAAAGTTGATAGTCATGCATATGTCAAATACATCCTCATGAACATCAAATAATGGTCATGCAAACATCAATTTTAATCTCATCAAATTTTTATGAACCAATGTGAAAATACCACTTGGCACATCTATGGGGCTTCTTAGGATTTTGGAATTAATTTGCTCTATCAGATAAAAATATATGATGAAGCATCATCTATCACTCATGATCTAAGAGCTTGCTCATGACTGGTTATTTTTATTAGGTGGGTCACATTGATTTTAATATTTAAATGTAAAGGTGCTACATGTCAATCATTTAGGCCTTCTATAATCTTTTAAATTTTCAACTATTCTTCATTCCATCCAATTAGATCCTCATGAGCAAGCAAGAATCATTGATCATGATCTAAGGGCTTGAATATGATTAGTTTGGGGAGTTATGTGCAGGATTCTATCAATTTTCCTTATGCCATCTAATCAAAGGGCCGTAGGGAAGTGAAAACCATTAGATCATCCAAGTTTCACACTATTTAAATAAAAGTTTGGTCTTTTCTCTCTCTATTGGAGTGAAGGCCATGATAAAGTGAAGGTCGTTAGATCCTATGATATGTAAGGAAGTTAAGTTAGGACCACGGTGATATAAAAGTCTTAAGCTAAGGTGTTAAGACTAAGGTCTCTATTGTATTAATACTCACATTAGGGACTTAGGATTAAAACCTTGGGTTTAAATATAAATGAGGGATCGAGCTAACATAAAAGTGGAATTGGGGAATCAAAACTTAAGCTAAGATGTTAAGATTAAGGTCCTTTTTATTTTAATAAACATAATGGGGCCTTGTTAAAACCTTGGGTTAATTTAGGAAATATTAAAAGGGACCCTAAAAAGTGAATATTAGTCTTAGCTAGGAACTTAAAAGGGGAAAACAATAAAAAGGGCCAAGAATTATAGACTAAGTCTTAGTCACGTTAAAAACATGAATATGCTTGAAACATGAACTTTATACTTAGGTCTAAAATGGATTTTAAAAGGTTCCCACAAACTTAGCTCATGCCAATATTCAAATTTAAATTGAGGATTTTTCTAGGGTTTTGAGACATGAATTTCCTAAAAACAAACACTATGGAACCTAAAACTACAAGAAATAGAGACCATTTATTAGCACTGTTAGTTAAAATCAAAGCAAAACATAACCAATTAAGTTTGATATTGATAAAGTGGATGATCTTCAAATTCTAAAAATGACCATATCATTCTAAATTCTTACGTCTAATTCCTAAGGTTTCTCAAGGGTCCCAATTTTCAAAAAATGGGGGTATGTTGGTCCATAAAAATGGAAATTCATGGGGGAGCATAGTAATATGTTAGAACCTAGAGGATTAAATTTAGATAAATAATTAGGTCATACACTCTACTTGATCAATATCATCATCCAGATCAGGTCATGGTTGAAACAAACCTTGCACTTGCAGACTTAGGGTCAAACACAAAACATAGCCATACTATGTGTGTTCTTTGATTTCACTTACTGTTTGCCATGGGATTCAAGAAATAAGTTCCAAGTTTTTTTTATCATATATCACTAACACTTGACTTATAAAATGTTAATATGTTCATTTAAAACCATTATTTTTATCTTAGGGAAGGCTTGGGAATTGATCTGCTACCAGCTAAGCATCTATAGCCCTAATAGAGATGCCTTTGGATCCATTCTAGGCTTTGGTCCACTACTAGCCAATCATCAATAGCCATGATGGAGATTACCAATTATCACCTATACCTGAAAGCTTTTGATTTTTCATTTGTACCCTTCTTTTTTATATTTTATCTAGATTTTTATATTTTTAGTAAGGTTAGGAACTAGAATAGCCAAGTTTTAGGATTTGGTCGAGTGATTGATTTTTGGAAAATCACCCATGGTTGTAACCCTTATCCTAGGCAAGGATGTTGATTAAGTGCTAGTTTGGGTATACCATGATAGTTTGAGTTTTCACCCTACAAGTGTAAGTCTTCTTAAAACTAGTTTGTAGTCAAGACAATGGTCAAGCTCTTATGAAGTAATCAACTTCTTCTATTGGTCTTTACTAGTTTCTCCATATTACAACATTATTCTTACATTTTAGGCCCATAGTCATTATCTACATGGGGTACATACTATCATTTCTAAATTTTGGGCATGTTTCAAGAAAACTTCATAACTTTGATCTCAAGATTCTCCAAAAGGACTTATTAGAATCAAGGAATAAAGAAACAGGAAAGAAACACACAACAAAAAGTAGGGAAACAAAATAAATTAAAGGAAATCAAATAAATTTATACATGCTTATGTATAAATAAGGGATAGGAAGGAAAGAATTGAAAGGAAAATAGATAGACTACCTACTCTAAATTCTAACCATCTTACTGTTTACTCCACAAATACCTTAGGAGGGGAAATAGAGAAGTAGTGCTTGAGGTACTACCCATTGGTGGGAAACGTAAACTCTACTCCTTGTAGAACTTTGAGCTTAAAGGTGTTGTTTTCCAATGTTTTTGCAATCTGGTATGGGCCAATCCAAAAGTGTGTGAATTTTCCATGTTTGTCCTTAGGCTCAAATGCTTTGTCCCAAAAGAGAACTAGGTCTCCTTTTTTGAACACCTTGATCTTTGATATTTTGTCAAACCACCTTTTGACTATGGTTTGATGTCTGCTAAAGTTAGAAAAGCCTTTCTCCCTTGCATCTTCTATCTAAATAATGTCTAGCAATATAGATTTTGCTAACTCTTGACCCTCTTCCATATATTCATGCATAAATATCTATGTGGGAAACTTGAGGGTGATAGGAAACATAGGTTCTTGTCCATACACCAATAAAAATGGTGAGGCTATTAAAACTTGTTTACTACTTATCCTATCAACCCATAGTGCAAAATTAAGGAGCTTGTGCCAAGTACTCAGTTTGTCTACAATGGACTTTTTGATTGCCTTCATTAGGTTCTTGTTTATAGAATTAGAGACTTTATTTCCTTAGGGATAGTGGTTAGATGAAAACTTGAGAGTGATGCCATTATCATAAGCCCATTCAGTCATCTCTATAGATATGAAGGTGGATCCATTATCACACACTAGAGACATTAGAGTTTCAAACCTAGTATAGATGTTTTCCTTTAAGAAGTTGATCACTTCTTTAGTCCTACATAGTTTAGTGGCTATAACTTCAATCCACCTTATATAATAGTCCATGGTAGTCAAGACATATTTGTGACCTTTAGATGAATTAGGGTTGATTACCCCAACAAAGTTTAACCCCGGTTGAGCAAAGGGTTTATCAACCATGACTAGTTGCAAAGGAATTACTGCCTTTGGCTCCTTAGTGCTAAAAATTTGACATGAGTGACATTTTCTCACATGTTTGTGAGCATCCTTAAAAATAATTGGCTAATAATAACCACCCCGAAGAATTTTATGGGTTTTGGTTCTTCTAGATGGATGTCCACTACCTAGCTTTTCATGAAAGGTGCTCATGATTTGGGTAGACTCTTCTTGTAAAACACATCTCAAATAAATTCCTTCAAAATTTATTCTATACAAGGCCCTATCCTTGATCAGGGAATGGGTTTCCTTCAACTTGAGGGCCCTCTTTTGCTCCCTAGATAATCTTACATGATAAATACCATTAATTAGTAAATGTATGATTAAATCATACCATTCACTATCTTAAAAGTTTTGTTAATCCACTTGCATAATACATAACCTAGGGTTAGCATTAGCAATCATCTACATCAAACCTTGGCATCTTACTAGTTTTGTTGTTTTCATCTCCAAGTCATATTCCTACAAAACTAACATCCACTTACCTCTACATTCTCCCAACTCATTTTGGCTTAACATAATTTTTGTGGTAAGGTCAAGTAAGATAGCATGCACCTTATTTCTAAGGATATAATGTATAAATTTCTTAACCACATTAACTAATGAATATGCCTATTTATCAATCAATAAATAATTTAACTCATCATTTTTAAAATTAGTTCTCATAAAATCTCTTGAGTGATCACACCCATCAATCTTCTGAGTTAATACTAATCTATAGTGTGTTCAAATGTAAAGGAATAGAAGTAGAAGTCCCTTGAGAAGTCAGGACTTATGAAGATTGGAGCCTAGTTAATATCCTTCTTAATATCATTGAATGTCTTTATGGATTCTTCATTCCATGTGACTTTGGCATCCTTCTTTAGCATGTCATTCAATGGCTTAACAATATTTATAAAGCTATAAATAAACTTTCTTAAAAATTTTATATTTCCAAAGAATGAGTTTAGCTCTTTCTTATTGTTTGGGGGATCTATTTTAGATATGGCCTCCACTCTTTTAAGATCTATAGAGATCCCATACTTGGTTATAACATGACCTAATAGTTTTCCTTATATAACACAAAAGATACTCTTCTTGGGGTTTAAGGAAATCCCATATCTTTGACATATCTCAAATAATTATTGTAAATACATGAAGTGATCTTCCCTATTTTTAAAAAAACTGTTAGGTCATCCATATATATAATAATACACTTACCTATCAGGACCTAAAAGGCATGGTCCATAACTCTTTGAAAAGTATCTCTTGCATTGATTAGCCTAAAAGGCATTCTCTTGTAAGCAAGGTTCCCCATTTTGTTTTGAAATCTATTTTCATTATGTCCTCTCTATCAACCAACACCTAGTTGTAACCTAAAAATCCATCAAGAAAAGATATCATAGTTGAACCTAAAACAACTTGGATTACCTGGTCTAAATAGGGAAGGGGGTAGTTGCCATTTTTTGATGATTTATTTAATTTTTTGAAGTCAATACAAAGCCTAATCTCATCATTATTCTTCTTGACAGACATTAAATTATCCACCCAAGTAGAATGCCTGATGTGGAAGGTTATCCTAGCATCTAGTAGTCTTTTGACCTCCTTAAAGATCATGGGTTCTAGGACAGGGTTTACAAGCCTCTACTTCTACCTAAATGGTTTTCAAAAATTTTTAAGGGGTATAGTATGGGTAATGACTCTTAGATCAAAGATATTTAAGTCATCATAGGACCATGCTATGACATCCTTGTATTGGGTAAGGAGATCTTTGGATTTCTTGCTCTCACTATTTATAGTCTTTTCTAACATTTACTAGCTAGGGTTAATCTTGAAGGTTAAGATCAATAGAATTATAATATTTCCCACTTACCTTGTGGATCTTAGAAACTTCAGATAGTTTATCTTGATCAAATAGTCTCTCTAAATAAATCATCCCCTTGGGGATCTTATTGTCATTCAACTTAATGACTTTACCGTCAAACTTGTCCTCCTTAGATGTATTTTCATCAGTCTCATTAATAATATGAGCATCAAATGCTCCAAAATTAGTCATGAAATCCAATATCTATTAATCATCATTGAAAACTTGAAAATGGATAATATTATTAGGAACTGAAGGATAAGGGATCAACTCAATGCTGAAGTTGATGGAATCTTGGTTGGGCATGAAGTTGGTTGTAGTAGATACAAACTCATTAGCAGCTTAGTTTTCCTCTCTTGGGATGGATGTGATGCTAAAAGCATCAAAGAAATCAATCAAATCCCAAACTCTAAACTTATACCTTTTAAGATATGAGAGCTTGCATTGGTATTTTCTCCTTACTTGGTTGACCACTAGTTCTGAATCCCCATAAACTAGTAGTTTTTTTTACCTTTTTCGTTATAGAAAATTGTAAGCATAAGATAAGGGATTCATACTTCATGATATTTTTAGTATAAGGGAATTAGAGACTATAAGAATGATGGTAGTTTATATTAGTAGGGTCAGCTAAGATAATACCAACACTTGATCCAACATTACACCTAGCACTATCAAAATGCAATTTCCACAATTCAATAACAACGTGATTACTCTTGGGATCACATACTTTATCAGTCTCTAGGGTAAAAACCCCTAAGTCTAATTCAATTATACTACCCTCTCATTTACAGCATTGCACTTAATTATCATGTGTTTCATCCTTGACTCTCTTTCGACCTTGATTTTATTAGGAACTCCCTTCCAAGGTAGCCATAGATGTGAACAATCTATGGACATGTAACCATTCAAAGCCTTGGTCCATTCCCTACTTAATAAGATTCCATAAAAATTAGGTATATCAACAACTTGAATATCAGTGAATTTTTTCACCCTAGGTTTAAAAGCTAACTACATGTGAACATTTAAGAGCTCCCCAATTACATTAACTCTATATTTGTCCAATTAGGTGATAACCCTATCAAACTTAATGGAACCAGGTCAAGTTATTTGCATATACCTATAGGAATGATGTTGGTAAATGCATCTAAGTCTAATAATCAATTATGTAAGTTCTTACCAAACATCCTAATAGTGAGTAAGAAAGGAGGAGATTTAACTTTGGCTTTGTGTATAGTCACATTGACATGATTAGCGTTGGGTGGATTGTTGGACTTCTTTAATAGAGATTCTAGCAGGAGGTCCCTTTGCTCTATGATCTATGTTAGTTCATTCAAGGTGATATTATAATTTATCTTATTCATGTACTCAACTATGTTATATCTAATTCTACTAGAAGGACTAGAGATATCAAAAATAGGTTTAGAAGTAATCCCTTTAGGTGACACTGGATTGTTGCTTGAAGAGGTATCTGGAGGAGTTCTAAAATTATTTGGATGTGTTAAGGTAGTCAAAGGATGATTTTATTCCCTATTCATTAAGGGGTATGTCTTCTTCAAAAACTATTGAAAAGTTTGGATCTCCTCAGTGATCTCATTGGGCTCATTTTCCTCTTGAAAGGGGAAATCATAAGTATCAACCATGAAGGATTGATTAGATGATTTAGATCTAGAATCACTTTCACCACTTTCTTTGTTAGGGACCACCTCAAATGTATCCAAATCCTCTTGAAAATCCTCAAAGGCCTTGCAAAACTTAATGCAATCAATTTCTCCATGCTTGGTTGTGTAATATACCTTGTAATAATCAGGGAATGCAATATCAGTGAGGTTAATATGCATGGTCTTCTTTTCATGAGATGGGTCATTATTCTTATTATTATGAAAACTATTATTCTAAAATATATTATTTGGCATATTATACCTTTTAAATGAGAAGTTTGTACCTAAACTTATAGTAGTATTTCCAACTTGCTTTTGCAATTGAAGAAAATTAGTGCTCAACTTTTGGACCATTTTTAAGATAGACTCATTCTCATTTTTAGGAGTTTTAGAATTATGTACCCGATTATTGTTAATAGATGGTACCAAGGCCTTTTGATCATTTACATTGAAGCCATTAGTAAGATGATTTAAGAATCCTAAATTCTAATTGGGAGATACATGACTTAATGGTAACTGATTTAAGTTTGGGAGTTGGTTTAATGCTAGGATATTTTGGTTATTGTTGGGGAATAAGTTCATCACAAGGATACATGGGTTAATGTTTGGCACAAAATATGCCATTTGTCCTTGGGGTTGCATCTGATCATTGATGGTGATTACCTCATAATAGGCCCTAGATAATGAATTTTTAGTTGGCATGGATCTCTTCAAAAATATAGAGGTTATGGGATCCACTACATCTTTATAGATTTATAAAGCTAAGACATCATCAGGCTTATAGGGTTCTATGGTTTTGCTATACATTTTTTCAAATATAGAATTTAATTACCTAATAGGATCACTTGCATCCCTTGTAATGGTGGTAAACTAATGGTAAATAACAATAGGATTGATAATTTTACCAAATTGATCTATAAAAACATCAGTGAAACCATCCCAATTGCTGATGTAATTATCAAGAAAATTTAATAATCATTCATAAGTAACATATTTAAAGGTGAAAGGGAATAACCTATAAGCCACATATTCATGAATAACATTTAGTAACCTTAAGGTAGCTTTGAAGGACTTAATGTGATCTTTAGTAGTTGTAATATTAGTTGGACAAAATGTACTCAAATACCTCTTAATGTTACATGGGATATCATGCACCACACCTGGTACATTAATTGAAGATTATCCCAACAAAGACATACATAGATGAATATTTAAGGCACAAGTACCTTAAAGAGGTGAATTTGGAAAAGATTTGGAACTTGTGTCTACCTTTATCACATCTACATTTTTTGTGAACCTCAAGTCCAAGCAAAGGTTCCCTAGTCTCTGAGTGTGATCTTATTCTAATCTTAGGAAAATCCATCCTAAAATTTGAAGATCCTACCTAAAATATGGTGTATCAAGTTTAAATTTATAAAGAACAAGATTTAGACCTACATATTGAGCTTATTTTGTAAAGTTTGTATGAAAAATTGTAAAGGATGTTGATCTTTGATTGAATTAGCTCAAAGATGCATTCAATTATGTGAATATGATCTATATTTATAATTTTAAGCCTAAAGTAACCCATATATATGAAATATATGCCAACCTTTGATCAAAATGAGCTGTCTTAACCTTAGATACTATGAATTTTCAAAGTTTAAGCTAGATTTATTGAAAACAAGCATCAATATCTCAAAGAACTTCAATCTTTATCTAAGGAAGCACAAAGATGTGTCACAAATAGAAAAGATCCAATATATTTATACTTAAAAGTAAATAATTCAATCAAAACACAAAGATACACTGATCTTAGATCAAAACATGCTAAGATCAACAAAGATTTAAAGAATTCATGAAGATCATCCCTCCTTCTAACACTAATAGGAAAGCACCTTTTTGATGCCTCTAAATGCACCACAGAGTTCCTTAGTTTTTAAATAACACTTCTTATTGTATATTTTAATTAATTTAGAACATGAGTAGTAGGTTTTGGCAAATTGATATCACATATGGTGAAATAGTAGTAGAGATATATATTGGTGTCCCATAACTTAATAATGAGTTATGGTTGGGAGCCATCATTGTCCATTATTTTTGAAATGCAAAGGATATATGTTAATAATTTAGAGTAAAAAATGAGTTGGTCAGAACGTGCCACATATCTCATAGTGACTTAGTGGAACGTGCCAAGTGTCAGCATCCATGTTTCATATCTACACCCTCATTTCATCTCTTTTCGGCGAAAGGTCTTAACAAGCTAAGTATCAGGATCAAATGGAAAGTGTCAAGTGGAAATCATGGAAGGTCTCAATTTTGATTTTATAAAAGCAAAAAAAGATTCCATGTATCCCAAAAAAAGAGAGTGGAAGCCACCATGTGTCGAGATCCAAATTATCTTCATTTTGCTTCACTAATATAACAAAGACTATGGGCGGTCTCAAGTTTGTTTCTAAAGCAAGCAGAAGTCACCAGGTGTCACTGTTCATGTAAATATGAAATGAGACCTGATTGTTTCTATGATATAAATAGAGAGAAGTGGAAATCAACATGTAACCCTAGATAAGTAAAGTAGATATTGCCACATGTCTTTTGATGAAGCAACAGAGTTTGACACCTGTCCCTATGCCCCTTTTAAAAGTTACTCATGTAAGAAATGTTGTGAGCCTTATTTTCTTTTAAGCTATTAAAGTTTTGAGGAAGTGTATTGTGACAGGTGTCAAAGGTAGAACACTCATAAGCAAAGACACAAAAAGAGTATAAGTTAAGTAGAGAGTGCCATGTGTCCTCAGTAAGGTTGTATAACTCACCAAGTGTCTTTTTTTGGTGTCCCCTAAAGTAGTAAAAAGATTTTCAAGGAATTGGATAAGTTTTATCTTCCATTTAAGAAAAGGGAGCACCCTGCAATCTTTTTTAGCCAAGGAACTACTAGAAGACAAAGCATTTCAAAATCTATAAAATATATTCTATTAGACACTTCCAGTTTGGTTAGATTTCAGTTGGACCATTAGATTGGGAACAAGCAGACAATCTAGAGTGAATCCAAGGCTATAAATAAGGGTGCAGAGATCACCAAAAAAAATATAATGATCAGATACCAGAGATATTTTTCTGAGAGAATTATTGTTAAGAGTTTAGTCTTTCTAGAGCTGTGACTAGGAATATCATTTGATTTTATTCTATCTACTTAAGTTGAAAGGTTTATGTAACTGTGCATGTTTTTATGCCTCTTATGTGACTAGAGAATTAATGAGAAGATTGAATCCTATGCCTTTGTTGATATTTTCTCTGTCATTGAAAAAGTAGTCTAGGCTATGTTGTCAAGAGTTTAGACTTTCTAGAGCTATGATTGGAAATGTCATTTGCCTTTGTCTCATTTTCTTGAGTTGAAAAGTTTATATAACTATGCATGTTTCTATGCCTCTTATGTGATTGGAAAATTCAAATAAGAAGATTGAACCTTGTGCCTTTGTTGACATTTTCTATATTAGTGCAAAAGTAGTCTATGTTGTGAGCCTCTGTTTCTATTGTTTCCATCTTTTACATTGATCATGCACTTGTTTTCTCTTAAATGTAAATGAATCTTACATATAGTCTCAATGTGCTCAGGATTAAGGTCGGATTACATTTAGGTGCATCACCATAGTTATATTTTCTTTCTTGCATTTGTGTTTCCATTAAAATTCTTGTCCCTTTTCCCAGTATACACTTGATATAAAGAAGAACTAGCTTCTCAAAAATCTAGAGGTTGTTTCAAGTCGCAAGTCCCATATCTTAAAACTTCCCATTGTTGGTGTTAGAACAAGTGCAATTTTAAATCATCAACAATTTTTAGCATGCTCGGTGGGACCAATCTTGAAGTTTCTTTCAAGATCATATGAACTAGAGAGCTATGAGGAGTCATAGCTATGGACTAGTAACCAGATCACAATCTGCTACAAATCCAAGTATTATTTTGCCACCTTTGGTAACTAGTCCAAGAAGAAGAGTCAACCAGTTTATACTAATACCAAGAGCAAATATGGGAGCCCCTATACCCCCAAGAAATTATGCAAGCTAGAACACTGGTAGTCCTTTGATTCTCCTAATACCACCAGCCACTTGGGACCTTATCCCAGTGAATGCCCTGAAAGCTCTACCCAAATTTAGTGGGCAAGACTTTAAAACACTTGAGGAACATCTTCAGGATGTATCAAATGTCTGTGCTATACATGTTGTCACACAACAAAATGTGGCCATAAGATTATTAGCAACTTATTTTAAAGGGAAGGCTCTAGAATGGTATCGGTCTTTGACCTAAATACCATATCTACATGGGATCAACCCACAGATCTTTTTTTTAAAAGATTCAAAGAGAAGGGTGATAAGTCTTCTTTGTTACAGAAATTAATTACCATTTAAAGGACACCACAAGAAGTGATGACTGACTTCAATTCTAGATTCTAAAATACTTGGGAAAGAATCCCTGCTGCAGCCAAACCGTTACTAGGTATGGCTATAGTGTTTTATCTTAAGGCTATGAATTTAGATATATCTATTATGATTCAATCACTTGGAGGACACACTTTGCCAGAGGCTTATGACTATGTGGTTAGAGCTGAGAACAATTTAATAGATGCTAGAAAGTTACCCTCAAGGCCTCCTATGCCCATGTTCTTAGAAATTTCCTTACCATTACCTCAAGAAGCCCCTAAGTCTATAACCCCACCTGTGTCTATGTACACCTATCCTCAACCATATACTAAAGAAATTATCCCCACTCAGTCATCTGAGCTGGATGATATCAATAATATCCTAAGGACATTTTCTAATGAGCTGATCAATATAAAAAGATAGCAGAATATTTTCCCTAAACCCCAATACTAGGGCTATCAAGGAAATAGATTTTCATCTCAGCCAAACCAATACCAGGGTCCTCCAAGACAAAATAACCATAAGCTAGTAAACCAATTAGTTGTAGTCCACACACCCTCATAGACTATTTCTCCCAATTCAAATAGGGAGATTGTTCCAGGGCAAAATAACTATGCAGATAACACTAATTCCTAGTGTATTCCTTGCAATAATGCTCATACGCCTAGAGATTGTCTCATGGGTAATCTACAACAAAAGGTTGTAGAGCAAAGAAGAATGGATGGTCAGTTTACAAGTTCCAGTGACAATCAAGCCTACCAATCTTCTAGTATGTAGAATTAAATTTTAATGGCTCAAATGCAAGGGATGTCTTTGCAACAAGAGAAAGAAATAGCCCCATAATATGCTTTTTTCTCATGGGTTAAAGATGAAGAATCAGTATTTTTGAATGAAGCTTCTATTTTTAAGAAATTAGTGGTGCAATCAGACTACTATACTAGATCAAAGAGAAGAATGCTGGAATAGCCTGAAGTTGTAAATAATGAAGCTATGGAGAATTCTTCATTCCAATATCATCAACATATAATTGTTATACAGGAAATGCTTCAGCCAATGCAAAATCAAGAAGTTCCTGAACAAGTTCAAGGAAAGACAAGATATCCTAATCTTCCATGAATTCAAACTTTGGGATCAATGAATGTGGTTGATCAACTGAAGATGACCCCATCACAAGTATTAATTTGGGATATATTAGCTATTCCTGAACAAAGGACATTGTTACAAGAATCTCTTCAAAATCAAGCAATGCCCAAATGTATTGAAGGACATATTGATAAAAGAAAGCTCAAAGACATAGTTCATCTACAGACAACAACCTTAGTGAACAATGCATCAGAGGTTAGCAAATCTAAAATGGATCCCTTCTATTTAATGAATATAGGTGACTGGACTAAGCATAATCAACAAAAATAAAATAATCAGTTGTTAGCTATGACGCATAGTGACCCATATGAAAATTATAACTCTATTGGTCTGGGAACTTATGTTATTTTTGATGAGGATCATGAAATATCAAATGTTTTAAGGAAAGAAATGCCAACTAATCAAGAATTTAAAAAAGGTTTAGAAATCTAGACCTTAAATTTTGATGGGGATAGAAGTAAAAATGGTGCTGGAGTAGGAATTTGTCTTACTACTCCAAATGGTGAAATTTTTTTAAGGGCTATCCATTTTCAATTTGCTTGTACTAATAATGATGCTGAGTATGAATCTTTAGTACATGGGCTCCTATTAGCCAAGAAAAAGGGAATAAATAATCTAATAGTAAAAGGAGATTTAGAATTAGTAGTAAAGCAAATTAGAGAAAAGGCAATAATAAATAATGTTAGAATGAAATCCTATAAGCACAAAATTTGGGACTTAATAGAAGATTTTGAAGCTTTTAATATTGAATTAGTTCCCATGATTCAAAATTTTGAAGCTGATAGGATGGCATAGATTAGTTCGCAATTTGATCCAGTAACTGGCATATTAGTTAACAATGAGTCAGTAAAGGTTATAGTAAGGCCAACTATCCCTGATAATGATGAGAATTGGCAAGTATTTGAGAATGATTCTCAAGTACTCTCATTCTTGCAACAATCAAGGGAATTTGTTGATCAATTGCAACCAAAGATTGAAGAGGCATATGAAGATCAAATTATACAATTAAAGAATAATAAGCTTCCCAAAGGTTTAATCACTTTAGAGAGCCTTTTTGATCCAAAATATGTAAGCCTGGAGAAGAAAAGGTTCCAAGCAAACAAAGTAGAATATTCTAAAATACAGGTGAGTGAAGGGAAAAATTTAAAAGTTGGAAATTTTGCAACTCAAGAAGAAAAGGAAAGGCTAATTGAATTATGCAAAAAATATGACAGAGTCATAGCCTGGAGCTATGAATATCTTCATGGATATAATAGAGACATCATTTAGCACATAATAGAACTGACTGAAGGATCTAAGCCTGTTAGACAGAAATAGAGGCCAGTGAATCCAAGGATTGAGCCTCTAATGGTGGATGAGTTGCAGAAACTTTTAGATTCTAAAATAATTTTTCTAATCAAACACTCAACCTGGGTATCAAATCTGGTACTAGTTAGGAAAAAAATGGTGATATAAGACTTTGTGTAGATTTTAGAGATCTAAACAAAGCATCTTTGAAGGATCATTATCCCTTGACATCCATGGAACAAATTCTACAAATTGTGGTTGGATCAAAGAGATTCTCTTTGTTAGATGGTTTCTCTAGATATAATCAGATTTTGTTGGCTAAAGAAGACCAATACATGACTACTTTTACTACCAAATGGGGAAAATTTGCATATGCTAAGATGCCATTTGGCCTATCAAATGTTGGAGCCACTTTTTAAAATGATATGGATGTTGCATTTAGAGAACTGATAAATAAAATCATCCTAATTTATCTTGATGATCTTACTATTTTTTCAAAGAATGTTGCTGATCATTTTGATCATTTAGAAGCTGTGTTTAAAAAATGTCAAGAATTTGGAATATCCTTGAATCCTAAGAAATGTATCTTTGTTGTCCCTCAAGGAAAATTATTGGGACATATAGTATCTAAAGAAGGAGTTTCCATAGACCCAAAAGAGTGGCAACTATAATGAACTTACCTCTTCTAGTAAATAAGAAAGCAATTCAATCTTTCTTGGGAAAGATTAATTTCATCAGTCGGTTCATATTTGACTTCGCAGGCTTAGTTAGACCAGTGACACTTTTACTGAAAAAAGACCTAATTTTAAAGTGGACTACAAAATAAGGCAAACCTTTAAAGAGGTTAAGAAAGTTATCTCAATAGCTCCAGTACTTAGAAACCCAGACTTTTCTAAGCCTTTTGTAATGTATGTATATGGAAGAGAGCTTAGTATTTCTGTTGTCCTAACATAGAAGGATGATAAATAGGAGGGAGAGCATCTAATAGCCTTTTTCTCAAGGACTCTTATGGAATATGAAACTAGATATAACTTCATGGAAAAAAAATCATATGCTATGGTAAAATCTCTCAAAAAGTTTGGGCACATAGTATCAGGAAGTAAAATTTTGATACTTGTAACACATCTAAGTGTTAGAGAATACATCATGGAGGGGGAAATTATTGAAAAAGAGCAAACTAGATAACTAAGATCCTTGAATATGATGTAGAAGTCAAACCCACTAAATTAGTTAGAGGTAGGGGTTTGTGCCAATATATGACTCAAGAACTTGAAAAGATGATACCTGAAGAGACAAATTCAAGAATAGAAGAAGAAATTGTATTGAGAATACAAGAAGTTGATCAGGAATCCTAGGTTACAAATAGGATTCATTTTATGAAAAATTGGATTTACCCAAGATAAATCCCTCAAAATAAGAGAAGATACTATAGGATGTAAGGAGTTCATTTTGTTTTAATTGAATAGGTTCTTTTCAGAAGAAATTTTGATGGCAAATTATTAAGATGTGTAGAAAAGGATGAGACTAAGAAAATACTACATGAAATGCATCATGGAGTATCAGGTGGACATTTTTTTGCAAAGACAAAAGCTATAAAGATAAGTGAAGCAAGTTATTTTTGGCCTAATTTATTTATAGATTGTTATCAGCTAGTTAAAAAATGTCAATCTTGTCAATATTATGTGGGGATGAGAAGGAATGCAGCAATGCCTCTTAGCCCTATAATTGTGGATGAACCTTTTTATCAATGGGGTCTTGACTTCATTGGAATGATAAATATATTATCTAGTATGGGTCACAAATGGATCTTAATAGCCATAGATTATTTCACTAGATGGACTGAGGTAGTGCCACTCAAGGAAGCAATAGAAAATGTGATCTTAGATTTTCTAGGGAGTATCACTACTCATTTTGGGGCTCCTCACACCATAATTTTAGATAATGCTAAAGCATTTTTAGGGTCCAAAGTATCCAATTTTGTGTTAAAGCATGGAATATATCTAAAAAATTCTTCTAATTATTACCCTCAGGGTAATGGTTTGGCAGAATCAACTAATAAGAACCTGATTAGACTCATCAAAAGAATAGGGGCTGATCATCACAAGGAGTGGCATAAAGTGCTTAATTTAGCACTATGGGCTGATAGAATTATGCCTAAATAGGTGATCAAAATGTCCCCATATGAATTAGTATATGGGAAACCTGCTGTAATTCCCTTAAGCTTGGAGATTCCTGCTCTCTAGCTAATCAAACAGATTGAAATTGAAGAAAATGGCCCCATGTAGGTCAGACTTGTAGAACTTCTAAAAGTTCAAGAAAAGAGAGATGTAGCACATGATTCATTGATAAAGCATCACAAAATAATTAAAGGCTATTTTGATAAAAAGACTTTAAATCCACATTTCAAAATAGGCTCAATTATATTGAAATGGGATGCAAGAGCCGCCAAACCAGGTCAACACACTAAGTTTGAAGCATTATGGACTAGCCCTTATAAAATTCGGGCATGTAAATAGCAAAATTTTTTTGAGTTAGAAATAATGGAAGGTGAACCTGAAGAGATTCCTATAAATGGAATCTATTTGAAACATTTTAGTTAAAACTATGTTTTCTAGTGATTTTAGATCATGCGAGAGTTGTAGATTCTTTTTGAGCAGGATCAAAAGTCCTTGGGGTTGCCAATAACTATAGAGTAAAAATACTCTATGTTTTATTCTGATTTTTAGAAATGCATGATCCAGATCACTATTCCTTCATACTTTGGTTTGAGATAGGGAAGTTTTGAAACATAGCACAAGCTCTAATTTCCTTTTGTTTCTTTCTCGTCTAAGTGTCGAAGTCAAGTAGAAGCTACCAAGTGTTCTCATCTGAGGCACCTTTCATGTTTTCTATCAGTTGGTCAAAACATGCCACGTATCTCATAGTGACTCAATGGAATGTGCCAAGTGTCAGCATCCACGTTTCATATCAACACCCTTGTTTCATCTCTTTTTAGTGAAAGGTTTTAACAAGCTAAGTATTAGGATCAGGCAGAAAGCACCAAGTGGAAATCGTAGAAGGTCTCAATTTTGATTTTATAAAAGTGCCAGAAGATGTCACATATCCCAATAGAAGAGAGCAAAAGCCACCATGTGTTGAGATCTGAATTATCTTCATTTTACTTCACTGGTATAATAAAGACTGTGGTGGGTCTCAAGTTTGTTTCTAAAGCAAGCAGAAGTTACCAAGTGTCACTGTCCATGTAAATATGAAATGAGACCTGATTGTTTCTATGATATAAATAGAGAGAAGTAGAGATGGAGACACCACGTAACCCTAAATAAGTAAAGTAGAGATTGCCACGTGTCTTTTGATGAAGTAGTAGAGTTTGCCACCTATCCCTGTGCCCCTTTTGAAAGTTACTTAGGTAAGAAATGTTGTGAGTCTTATTTTCTTTTAATCTATTGAATTTTTGAGGAAGTAGATTGCGACAGGTGTCAAAGGCAGAATGCTCATAAAAAAAGACACAAAAAGAGTCTAAGTTAAGCAGAGAGCACCATGTGTCCTCAGTAAGGTTGTGAAACTCGCCAATTGTCCTCTTCTAGTGTTCCCTAAAGTAATAAGAAGATTTTAAAGGAATTGGCTAAGTGTTATCTTCTGTTCAAGAAAAGGGAGTGTCATACAATCTATTTTAGCCAAGGAACTACCAGAAGACAAAGCATTTCAGAATCTATAAAATATCTTCTGTTAGACACTTCCAATTCAGTTAGATTTCAATTGGGCCTTTAGATTGGGAACAAGTAGATAATCTGGATTGAATCCAAGGCTATAAATAAGGGTGCAAAGATCACCAAAAAAAATATAATGATCAGATACTAGAGAGATTTTTTTGAGAGAATTATTGTTAAGAGTTTAGACTTTCTAGAGTTGTGACTAGGAATATCATTTGCTTTTGTTCTATCTTCTTAAGTTGGAAGGTTTATGTAACTGTGTGTGTTTTTGTGCCTCTTATGTGATTGGAGAATTAATGAGAAGATTGAATCATATGTCTTTGTTTATATTTTTGTGTCATTGCAAAAGTAGTCTAGGTTGTGTTGTCAAGAGTTTAGACTTTCTAGAGCTGTGATTGGAAACTTCATTTGCCTTTGTCTCATTTTCTTGAGTTGAAAAGTTTATATAACTGTGCGTGTTTCTATGCCTCTTATGTGACTAGAAAATTCAAATAAGAAGATTGAACCCTATGCCTTTGTTGACATTTTTTGTATCACTACAAAAGTAGTCTATGCTATGAGCCTCTATTTCTATTATTTCCATCTTTTACATTGATCATGCACTTGTTTTCTCTTAAATGTAAATGAATCTTACATATAATCTCACTATGCTAAGGATTAAGGCTGGATTACATTTAGGCGCATTGCCTTAGTTAGATTTTCTTTCTTGCATTTGTGTTTTTATTAAAATTCCTGTCCCTTTTCCCAGTATATAGTTGATATAAAGAAGAACCAACTTCTCAAAAATTTGGAGGTTGTTTCAAGTCGTAAGTCCCACATCTTGAAACTTCCCATTGTTGGTGTTAGAACAAGCACAATTTTAAATCATCAACAAATACTTAGTGAATTGTGATTCAGATTTAAGATATAGACTAATCTAAGTGGATATCTATAATGAATCTAAAACTAAAGTGATATGGTGTAAAAAGGATCAAAGAGAAGGGTAAGGCAGAAAAGAAATGATTGATTGCCAATTTTAGTCTCAAACATCATGAAAAAGCATCAATTGTAACTAAGTAAGCATTAAACCAATATATAATACAACATAGCTTAATCTCAAATTCCACTATATACTAGGCAAACTTTAAAGGATAGTGTTAAATAATCACAAGTAAGAACCAGGTTTACTTTAAGGATTTACTACTATAATCACATAGCGTTTACACATCTAAATATAGAGCAAAATGAAATGAATCAAAACCTAAGATCCTTCAACTAATATAGCATATGCAAAAATTAGAAACCATGTGATTAGAAAATGCAACTCATAATTCAAAGACACCATTCAAATTCAAGACATAAACTAACAATTGAGAGAAAATATATGTTAGAAATTGACATATCAAAATGTGGATAATCTTTGCATAATTCCTTGATTATATTAATTACTTCAAGTGTACAAAATTTTGCTCAAAATTCTCTCTCCTTTAAAAATGGTGATACATGCCTTTATAGAAAGATTAGGCAATATACTGGTCAGTTAAAACACACAAGTGTGAAAAGATAAGGATAGTTGTCCTTCCTAAGATGGTTATAGAATACACTTGATTTCTATAATTAGACTGGCCTAGGGGAAATATGCTAACAAACTAGCACATACCTTTATTATGGAATATTTTATTTTAAAAAGTTATAAAATTATATAAAATAGAATATTGCATAATTTTCTAGTGGGTCCTCTACTTAATGTTATTGGAGGATGCTCATGGCCTTAGTATGTTGCTCATCAACTAGCTTTAGATCCATAGTAGGATTTAGGATATGTTCTTCCTCTTGATCTACCAAGTCTTTGAGTTCTTTGTAATTTGTAGCCATGGCTTATTTAATGAACCTAGATTCATTGATCTATTCTCTATCATTAAATATCATATCTAGGATCTTACTATTATCATCCCTAGATTTACCTTGCTTCTTTCCTTTGATTTTTTGGGTTACAAAAGTAGCCCTATGTTTGAATTCTTCATCACTTATGATTCCAAGGGTATCAGGTTGTGTAGGGTTTGTAATCATAGTCCTAATAAGTTTTTCAATCCTTGCAATTATCTCTTTATCATTTTCTAGGAGTCTTTCCACATTATTGTGCCATGCACTCAAACTTTGAACCTTGTCAACCAAAATTCCCAGAATTGTGCTCAAGTGTCCAAAACTAATGGTTTTAAAGCAAAGGATCTATTTCCTTATTTAGATGTTGAGAATTTTGGATATTTTATCCTTTGAGGCTTACCATTGGGTGACTAGGATTTTAACTAATGCACTCTACCTCAATTTTATTGCTTTGAGTGCCTCAAATATGTCATAAAATGACTCATCAAGCATCTTGGTCATTGCTTCAAAAATTGATAGAATTGTCTATGTCTATAGGTTTTCATTTACTCTTTCCAAATTAAATATACTTTATTTCATTCCTCTAACCCCTAATTTTGCTTGTGTTAATTGATCCTCAATTAGGCTCTCAACATCTTCTTCATGACTGGCAGCTTCACCTAGTTGTTTCCCTCCAACTAGGGTTAATCCTACAAATGGATCCACCTTTTAGAAGGTGAATTCCTCTATTCCCACCATGGTTGTCTTGGTGGTAACCCTCTCCAATATAGATGTATCTAGATTAAATTACATGGTTGTGGATGACTCTATAAATTTTAGATGTTTTGATACCTCTACACCTATGCTACTTGATGCTTATGGATCATCCATTCTCTTACTTTTAGGTCTTAGAGAGACCACAATCCTTATTTATTCTTGTTATTTTACCATGTCCTTAATTTATGGTTTCATTTCATCATGTACTTCCACATTTGTCATGGCCCATGAATGGGAAAGAGTAGGGATCTTTTGTAATTTTCCATAAATGAACTAGTCAAGAATGACTAGTCCATGAATTGGGAATTCATCACTAAAGAGGTTGACTTCACTAGTGGGGTGAGTGAAGGCTAATCTTGGTCTCTTCCTTAGTCCAATAGGGACCAATTCTAGCTATGCCTTCCTATTCTCTTGGGATGCCATCGGGATAAGCACTTTTAATTTATCTTCTTTAGAATCTCTTATATGGATTTGAGTCTATTCTAACATTTCTTCTTCCCGATCAGTATCATATGCCTTCGCAAGCTCTTTGAGGGTACCCTCATGTGTCTCTTCTATCTATAAGTCTATCTTATCTATGTACCAAACTAGGGAAGGTGACCTATGTGGGAGTGTTTAATATGGGGCCCCTCTCTATATCTCTCTTCTAATTTCACTTCCCCCACTTTCTCCTTACCATGACCTTGTTCATCTTGGATTTGTATAATTTGTCTTTAAGGTTGTCCTAGATAGTCTAGGAAATAAGTGATATTTTAAAGGATGAATTTGACATGCCTCTTTAAATAGCTTATCATCCTTTGTCAATCTATGCTCCAGCTTGATGTTGTGCCCTTGGATCTTAGCCAACACCTCTTCATAGTTCTTGGCCTTGATGTAAATGGTGTCATGAAGGTCAATCTTGGTCTCTTCCTTGGTTTAATAAGGACCAATGCTAGCTCTATCTTCCTCTTCTCTTGGGATGCCACAAGGACAAGCTCTTTTCCTTTATTTTCTCTAGACTCTCCTATATATATTTGAGTCTCTTCTAATAGTTACTCTTTCATGTCATTATCATACACCTCTACAAGTTCCTTGAGGGCACCCTAAAGTGTCTATTTTAGCTCTAAGGCTATCATATCTATATACTAAACTAGGGAAGGTGTCTTGTGTGGGAGTGTTGAATATGGGGGCCCCTTTCTAAGTCTCTCTTCTAATTTCATTTCCCCCACATTATCCTTACCATGACCTTGTTCATCCTAGCTTTGTATAATTTAACTCTAAGGTTGAGGTTATTCTCCTTGGATTTGTTCTTAGGCTATCCTAGATGATCCAAGAAATAATTTATATTACAAAGGATTCATTTTCCATGCCTCTCCAGATGGCTTATCATCCTTGGTCAATATGTGCTCCAGGTTGATGTTGTACCCTTGGATCCTAGACAACATCTCTACATATTTCTTTACCTTGATGTAAATGGTGTCATAAACACTAGTTTGATATACATACTTAGGATTAAGAAGATTCTTGTCCTTCAAATGATTGCTCACTATGTTCTTAGGATCCCACATCTTGAGTTCATCAAGATGAAATCCAAATGAATCCCTATGCTTAGCCATGGTATTAACTTATTTCCAATCCTAAAGTATGGTTCTTCTAATGGTCAGAGGGAAGGGGTGGAGAATACCCTTCCTATTTTATTTTTAAATCCCTTAATGCCATTGATGATCTAGAAGGCAATTTCTTGTTCGACAAGCTTACTTAGAACATAAATTGGTAGTTTGTAAGGCTAGGACATAGTCCCCTCAATCCTGATGACTATGTAGTCAGGGTAGTACCAAATATCACCCATAATTTATACATACTTATTTATGAGTGTGTGTAACCTAGGCATGGTAACACCTATGATATCCTTTACTATGGTTGGGTAGACATAGTCACAAATAAACTGCATATGGTTCCTATATTTAAAAACATGTAACTTGGATTAATGGTGGGAAATGGTGGCTATGCCCTTAGGAGACCAATTTTTAATACTTGGGAAGTTTATTGAGGCAATAAGGGTGTCTATTAGGTATGATATCCTATAAAATTTCTTAGATTCATTTCTTTTAATGGTAGTGAATTGATTGGCCAAGAAGACACTAAGCAATTCTCTAATTAGAGGGGTGAGATTTTGTTCCACCATGAAATGAACATAAGGAACCCAAATTTTAGTCACATAGATGGTTAAAGGGGATCCAAAATATTAATTTAATATGGTAATTATTACCTTAATTCCCTCCCTAAATTAGACTATTGGGATTTTTCCCTCAAAATCCTTGAAGATATGGGATCCTTGATACATCCAAGGCCTAAGAATAGAGTCTAGGTCATGGTTTCTGGTCCATTCCTTAATTTTAGATAGGTCTACATGGGGGAGAGGGAGTTTATAATATTTCTCAAAATATACAAGATAAATATATGCTATCTTCTTTGAATTCCATTCTTGAATGATCCATTCATTATCTACTCTATAGTCAACAAAGATGGGGGTAAGGTGTCTATAGAATGTAGTACCTAGGGTTTTACAATAGCATGGTGGAGTTAATATATTTGGATGGAAACCAAGACATAATGTCTTATAATCATAATAACAATCCTATACTCGTCCTTTGTGATGGACTTTAATTCCTCCATCATGAAGAAGAGTTTGGACCAATTCTTAACACCTCAGACATTCAGGGCTACAAGGTCTAATTCAGTATCCTTGACAACATGTCCCTCATTATCTATAGATAAGTAGAGCTTAGTATCCTCCTTAAATTACTACCTATGATCTTCCATGGTTTCTTTTTCTATAAATTATTCACATTGATAGAAAATGGTCTCTATAGAAGCTCTTTTGTGCTCAAAAACATAATCAATCTCTCTTCAGATCGAATTGTAACCAACTGAATTCAATTCGGTAATGTTTATTTAGGATCTAGGGTTTTTAATATTTAATGGAAATATGTATCTATACTTTGGTTCATACATGCTTTGGATTTTATTTATACTTTTACCTTTATACCTTTGTATTTTTGAGCCCATAAGATCTTTTATTTTGTCCTTTTTTACTTGCATAGTGCTTATGTGGCATTGTTCTGGACCTTTCATGGTATTTTTCATAAATGCCTTTGAGAAATACCCATTTTTATTTAAAATACCTTATTTTATTTCATACCATCAGATTAAAATCCTAGATTAGCATGAGCCATTGATCATAATCTAGGTCGTTGCCTATGATTGGCTCCTTCTTATTCCAAGCCTCATAGTTTTGACACTTGGAATCTTTGAATTTATTCTCTATGATTTGTATCCTATTATAGTTATTTTTTGAATGAAAATTAGCCATGCATCCATCTCATGGGCTCTTTGGGCCTTGCTAAAAAGTCTTTGGGGCTCTTGCATCATTAGATCAACCTCCAAAAATAAAGCGTGAACTATTGATCTACAAAGATGCCCAAATGTTAAGTTAGTATATTATTAAAATAGGAATTAGGATTAAATTAATTATTATAAGGTTTATTATATGTTTATTAATCATGAGGAAAACCTTAGGCTAAGGGATTTATGTCTAAGATTTTTAAATTATATAATGGGGACCATGGCTAAATGTTTCAAGCCAATGTTTACATTATGTTTAAATAGACACAATGTATGCATTGGTATAAAATATTTATTCCAAGGCTTATAAAATATTCTTAGAAGTATCAACATGAAATAATTATCTAATAACAATAGGATTTTATTATATTGACAAAACACATTAAAACCTTTAGCTAGAAATAACTTGGTCTAAGTCCTACATAATAAAGATCTCCTTTTAAAATAAGACTTAGTATACATATATAGTTTAAGGTTCATGATATTTAAAAAAAATGCCAAGGGGAAATTAAATCATAGATTTAGACTAATTTTTATTTTTCATATGTTTAGACCATAACGCCATTTCCACATTTTGCAGATCAAAGATTTCTAGTGTTTGAGCATCTTTCGATCACTTCCCTAAATTTGTAAAATAATTTCCAAGCCTTCTAGCAAGATTTTGGAGAATGTTTTGATCCTGGATAGAAAAATTCATTAGATTAAATTTGAAATTAGAGAAAACATTAAATATGTTGTTGTGGACATCAAATGACAATTGCACAAACATCAATTTTAAGCTATTGAAGCTTTTATTTTGATGGGCTTAAATTTGATATTCATGTGGACGTCAAGTACATTCTAATGAAAATAAAATGATAGTCATGTGAATGTCAATTTTAAGCTCAAAAAATTATTATGACCCAATGTGAGAATTCCACTTGGCACATCCTTAGGGCTTCCAAAGATCTTGGACTTAATTCACTTTGTCAGATCAAAACCTGTAATGAAGTGTCAACTATTGATCATGATCTGAGAGATTGCTCATGACTAGTTGTTTCTATTAGGTGGTTCCCTTTGATTTTAATCCTTAAATTTAATGGTGCTACATATCGATCATTTAGGTCTTCCATAATCCTTTGAATTTTTAATTATGCTTCACTCCATCTAATTGAATCCTTGTGAGCAAGTGAGAACCATTGATCATGATTCAAGGGCTTGAATATGATTAGTATAAGGAGTTATTTATATGACTATATCAGTTTTCCTCATACCATCTAATCAAAGGGCTATAAGGAAGCATGAACCATTATATCATCCAAGATGCATGCTATTTAAGTCATAGTTTGGGCTTTTTTCACTCCATTAGATTGAAGGCCGTGATAAAGTGAAGGTTGTTGGATCTTTTGAAATATGAGGAAGTTAAGTTAGGATTGTGGTGATATAAAATACTTAGGCTAAGGTGTTAATACTAAGATCTTGATTGTATTAATAAATATGTTGGGGCCTTAGGATTAAAACCTTAGGTTAAGATATAAACAAGGGACTGAGCTAACATAAAAGTAGACTCTAGGAATCATAACTTAAGCTAAGATTTTAAGAATAAGGTCCCATTTGTTTTAATAAACATAATGGGCCCTTGGGTTTAAAACCTTAGGTGAAGTTATAAAATATTAAAAGGGACCCTATAAAGTAAATATTAGTCCTAGCTAGGAACTTAAAAGGGGAAAACAATAAAAAGGGCCAATCATTATAAACTAAGTATTAGTCATGTTAAAAAACATGACTACGCTTAAAACATGAACTTTATACTTAGGTCCAAAATGGATTTTAAAAGGTTCTCACCAACTTAGATCCTAACAATATTCAAATTTAAATTGAGGGTTTTTCTAAGGTTTTAAAATGTGAATTTATTAAGAACAAACACCATGGAACCTACAACTACAAGCAATAGAGACCATTTATTAGCACTATTAGTCAAAATTAAAGAAAAACATAACCAAATAAGCTTGCTTTTGATAAATTAGATGATCTTCAAATTATACAAATGACCCTAACATGCAAAATTTCTACATCTAATTCCCAAGGTTTCTCAAGGGTCCTAATTTTCAAAAATTGGGGGTATGTTGGTCCCAACACATCCTTTCTTAAAGCATTTGGCAATATTTATAAATAGTGGATCCAAACTAATACTTTTTCCACCACTAAACTTCTCATTAAAACCTTCACTAACATTGTATTGGAATGGTCTAACAAACTTCCTAACATTCCATCTAAAAACTAGGGGATTTAGTCAACCCTCTAGTTAAACAATTTCAACACAATAACCTTCTTAGATATTTCCTTATCCATTGCATCAACTCTAAGAAATATCATTCTAAATTAGCTCATTATTTTATCAAATTATGGAAATATTTGGCCCACAAGGCTGATCATAACATGACTGGTGATAAATCTTTATAAATTATTTATAAATGCTTTAACTCCTCTTTAATATAAGGTTCAAAATTTTACCCCTCAAATGCTTAACTAAGCTCTTGACCAAGCTAAATGTCAATAATTCTTAATGAATAAATTTGAACCTAATACCAAATTACTTAAAGGATATTTTCAAAATTCTACCAATGCCATTATAGGTAATAATCTTCAAACCAAACCAAGAGTTGCCAAAGTTGATAATCCCCCATCTTCTCACATACCATTAACTATGCAATAAATGAAACAATTCTTAGTGCTCTCTAAACCCTTTACTTGTCCCAATAATCCTCCTAAATGGTATGATCCTAATAATTTTTTTTGGTTCCATGTTGACATTGGTCATTCCCATGAAACTTTTAGAGGGATTATCAAATTTGTTATCTCCTATATGCTTGATTATTCCTTCAATCATGAAGCCATGATCCAACTCCATTGTCAAGAGTAAAACACTACTTCTCAAAAATGACAAGCTCCTAAAGCTTCTTCTTTTAATAACCAAAAATATTTCCCCACATCTACCACTCAACAAAATACCAAGGATGTTTGTGATATTGATGCCAAATATGACAAATATTAAAAAAAATCTCAACATGTTAATATAGCTAAAGTTAACTATCATTGTAAACTAGTTCACAAAGATCCTATCACCAAACCTAAGAAACCATCTTTAGAAGAGAAACTTATCAAAGATACTAAAACCACTTATCTAGATTTAGAATATAATGAGGAACCATCTCCTTCATCCAAACCCCCCAACCATTTCCATTCCTTCAAGATATACCTTACCTTCTAAACCTTACACTAGTTCTTCTTCTAGATCCCATTGGAACTTTCTAGAATAACTCAACTCCATGCCTTGAAAGGTTCCCCTTATGGAATTAGTTATTATCTCCCCATATCATCATGAGTTCCTCATGTAAAAATTACAAGAAATTTAATATCCATCTTCTATGAATGAATAACCACCCTCTCTTGAGTATCAACCTACCAACATGTATACCATTCAATCCATTTATCTTTATTCCAAACCTTCCATTTAATTTCTTGAATAATACATGATTAATGATGAGATTATTTTTTCCATTGATGATCCACCTATATTTGTTAAAATAGACATTAATATTACTCTTATAAAGTTTTAGTTTATGAAGGGTTCGGTATTACTGTGACATCTTTGTGGCTCATCCAACAACTCGGCTATAATAAGATTATCACAATCAAACCCACCTAACCTATAATGTATTTGATAAAACTAATAAAAATCCACTTGGTTATATTTTTATTCCATTTATAATCAGACCTAAGACTATTCTAATTAAGCTTATGGTCCTTGATTTTTTCTATCTTATAACATACTCTTAAGTCAACCTTGGACTCATAGAGTGAGGGATATTGCCTATTCTAGTATCCAATGCATAAATTTCTTACATAAAGACAAAAGGTATAAAAATGAAGCTGATCTCAACCCTTGGATTATTCAACTTCCCAATCCTTAATCTTAATATCACATTCCCACCATTCCAATAATCAATAGTGCTCTCTTACTTGAATTTATCAACATCAATCTAGACTTACATGTCAGTCTTGATTATTTAGATGATGATGAACCTAAAGACTTGTAATATAATTATAATACTACTAAGCTCCCTCCTTACATATTAAAGTGTCTTCCTCCTTATTTATTACCTTGTGATCACACTATTCCTCTCATTGATGAGATCAATGATTTTCCCCTTCATGTAATGCTCAAGATGATTCTTACCTAGAAGATGCCTTCACATGAAATGATTATGGAGTGAAAAAATTATTATAGTATCCTTTAACCATGTCTCCACACAAATTTAGTGATCTAATAATATCCCCTTCTGAAACTATTCCTAAAACTCAAGCATGTACAATTTTTCCAACCTATGATGATAACTACATCATAGCCCAAGCTCAATACCAAGACTTGGATGTTCAACATTATCAAAAAAACTTAACTCAAATACATTATTTCAACCATATGTTTATACCATTTCTATTGATTTTTAATTATCTCCTAAAGGTCATGTACCTCTTATTAATTTTCCATTTATTGATACTTCTTGGGTAGCAAAAAAAATCCAACCTATCAAACCTATATCACTTTCTACATCTTCTATAATACCTATAGATTCCATCCTTTCATCCAATTATTCCCCCATCAATGAAATTAATTAAAAACTAATAATATTTGATCAACCATCTTCCCCTACTCTCCTTACTCTCAAGATTATAGTAGATGCCAAGGCCACCAATGTCCATCAGATACATTTTGAATATGATCATCATGGTAATAGAATTCTCAATCTCAAAGAAGATATTGAGTATTTTATTCCTCTTCCCACCTTACCTAGTGATGAATCCATTCTTGAATTTATCTATGATAGAGAACCTCAACTCCCTTGAAAACATCACAAACTTGTGAATTTAAAAAATAAATCCCCTTGTTTCAACAAATTCATCACTATAATCAACCTTAAACCAAATCTAATTTCCTCTTTACCTAATGCACCATATCATTTAAAATATGATAATGTTATTATTATCAAATAAATTACTCAAATCAAATATGGTACCCCATCATGCCCTCAACTAATTACAGTCTCTCATAAACTCACACCAATTGAACATGATAAATTTAGCTTATTTTTTAGATAAATATCATGATAATTTTTATTGTTCTTATGCAGACATGTATGGTATTGAACCTATCATCATGGTGCACAATATTATCACTTACCATAATGCCAAACCCATGTGACAAAAGTAATTAAAATTTACTCTAGAAGTTTCCACTTTATGCCATAAAGAAACTATCAATCTTCTTGATGCTAAGTTTATCAAACCTATAGAATATTATGAATGGGTATATAACATAGCCCTATTCAAAATAAGGTCACCATGGTAATCACATTTGCATTGATTTCCATAATCTTAATCTTTCTTGTCACAAAGATAATTTCCCTCTACCTTCAATAGATTCCATCATCGATTCCACTATTGGTTATGAAATGTTGTCTCCTATGGATGGTTTCTCAAGTTATAACCAAATTCACATTACCCCCAAATTCTAACATAAGATAAATTTCACCATAGATTGGGGAACCTATTACTAAGTTAAAATACCTTTTGGCATCAAAAATGTTGGATCTACCTATCAACAAGAAATGGATCACATCTTTCATGATATTATTCACAAGATTTTATAGACCTATGTGGATGACCTCATTACCAAATCCAAAAGTTTCAAGACTCATCTCTATAATCTTGTTGTCATCTTTGACTACCTCCTTAAATATAAAGTTAGACTTAATATGTATAAATGTGTTTTTGGTGTCACATCTAGAGAACTATTAGGATTATTAGTCTCTTTTCATGGCATCAATGTTGATCTTTCCAAGATCAATGTTACCACCAACATTCCCATCCATTGATCCATTCGAGACATTTGCACTTACCTTGGTAAACTTGGGGGTAACTAGATGATTTGTTCCTAAGATGGCTTGTTTTATCTATTGTATCAATTCTATTTTTAAGAAAGGTAATGCCCTATAATGGATGGATCCCTATCAAAAATCATTTGATAATATGAAATAATCATTGCTTCACCCACCTACTCTTTGTTCACCTTCAAATTATCAATCATTAATCTTATAGACCTCTTCTACACCCATATCAGTTAGGGCAATGCTTGCCCAATAAGATAATATTATAATGGATTATACTATCTACTATATCAGTTGAGTCCTCATTGATTATGAGAAATGTTATACAAAATTTTAAAATGATTACCTCACCATATTTTTTATGGCTGAAAAACTCTAACATTATATGCTTTATCAAACCACTTATGTTATCATTCATTCTGATGTCCTTCATAACTTTTTCTATAAAAACTTTATTTGTAGAGATAGAATTGGCAAGTGGATGGTCCTTTTCATGGAATTTTATCTCCAAATTATTACCCAAATTTTTTTCAAAGGACAAATCATTATTGATCAACTTGCCTTAGCTCCTATTCTAACTATCGATCACCTTTAAGATAGTCTTCCTAGTGATAATATTCTATATATTGAAGGTCTCAACCAATCCATATCTCTTAAATATTACTTCCACAACTTCATTATTAACTTTGAAGTAATTAGTCTAAAATATTCCTCTATCTTCCTTGACATTACTAAACCAAAAGTATTTATCAAATAAATCCCTAAAATTAATGTCAATTTACATGAATATACTTGGATCCCTCATTTTAATTGTGCTAAATGTACTCAATAAGATGGGGTAAGTTGTATCCTTATGATCCCTCTTGGAAAAATATCCCATTGGCATTTCTCCTCACATTATATGTCACTAACAATATGACACAATATGAATCTTTAATCTTAGGCATGAGAGAATCCCTTGATCTAGGTATCACATATTTTCATGCCTTAGGTGAATCCTAACTCATTTTCTACCAATTCAATGGTTGTTATCAATGTAAAAGTGAGAATCTCATTTCTTATCATCAAATCACAACTACCCTTGCCAAATATTTTACTTATTTTACCATCAAGCCTATCCTTCAAGATCAAAATTCTATCATTGATTCACTTGCTTCTTCAACATCTCTTTTTCATTCACACCACATTTTTATTTATCCCACTTTTATTATCCACATAATAAAATCCCCATATTCTCTTCAACTACAAGATTCACTCATATGCCACATTTAGGCTATAACTATTTGACAAATCCCATGGTACCAAGATATTATTAAATTTATATAACACCAAGCTTATGCTTAAAACCTTGATTCCCATGAAAAAACTCACATTCACAAACAATATTTCAAGTATGTATTTTGATATAACATCTTGTATTATCACAATGTTGAAGGTACCCTTATCCTATGTGTTATGAAATATGAATTTCCTCCTCTTATTTAATAAGAACATGGGGGTATTTTTGGTGGCTACTGTAGTACACATGTTACAGCCTACAAATGTTTATTTAGGGATACTTTTGGCCCACTCTTGAAAATGATACCATCAAATTTTATAAAAAGTGTACTCCTCACCAGCTTCATGATGATCTAATTTAAGCACCCCTAGTCAAACTTCAAATCATGTAATCTCCTTGGCCATTTTTCATGTGGGTATTATATCTCATAGGTAAATTACCTCGATCTCAAGATGGCCATGTATTTATAATCATAACCAGAAAATATTTTACCAAATGGGTTTAAGGTTATGCCCCTCATCAATGTCACTAGTACCACCATTTATAAATTTATCCTTAATCAAATAATTTACTATTTTGGTGTCCCTTAAAATATCATTTTGGACAATGGTGATAACTTCAAAACTAAATATGTCAAACAACTCCATGCTAAATTTAAAATTAATCACAAATTATCCATACCCTACCATCCAAAGTTTAATGGCCAAGCTAAGGTCAAAAATAAAATTCTTAATGAAATTATCCAAAAAATAATTCATGACACTTTCATGGATTATCATCTTCATCTATATCCCACTCTTTAGGCCTATCGCACTAGCATACGCACTACCACTAGAGCAACACCATTCTCTCTAGTCTATGGTTTTGAATCAGTCTTCCCATTATAATTTGAGCTTCCCTCTATCCATATATCTCTTCATGGTATCATACTTGATAAGTAAATTTTTTAATATCACCTTAATGTTTTTGATCTCCTTGATGAACACCATCTTTCTACTTTGCAACATAATTGTCAATACAAGGCCCGTATTGACAAACAACATAACAAATAAGTTAAAGTTCACACATTTAATTTTTCTGATCTTGTCATTAAATTAAAATACACTCATGATAAATAATTTAATTATTCCCAAAAATGGTAGGGCCCTTATTTAGTCAAAAACATTCTTTGTCCAAGCACCTTTCACCTTCAAACCAATGAAGCCCATGTTTTCAAAGAGCCCACCAATGCATAATTCTTCAAGAACTATGTTGCCTAAATCCTTTCCTTCTTTTCATACTTTCTATATTTTATCTATCTAACACTTTTTGTAGGATACATACACAAGTCTCACCCTATGTAAAAGCTTCTCTTTTTACAAACCTTAGTCCTTCCTTTTGGTCCTTTGGTTTCCCTTTTCTCATGAGTTGTATTGTAAAACCATGGATAGGACCCATTCTTCCTCATAATTTCCTTTTGTTCTCATTATTTTCTTACTTTCTAATAATTTTTTCACCCCTTAGATTTTTCCTTTTGTAAGTTATAGTGTAAGATCATGGATAGGACCTAGCCTTTCTAAAAAAATACCATCTTTATCCCACTTACTTTTCACATGCTTTATAATCCCTTGTGGGTTTCTCTTTTATGAATTGTAGTGTAAGACCATGGATATGACCTGGCCTTCCTCATAAAATCACCATCTTTTCATTCCTTATCTAGAATATTTTTCACAATGGTTATAAGTTTTTTATCTTTGTTCTCATCTTTAACTTTTGCTTTTTTTGATAGCTAAAATTTGGATAACAACCTATGTTAGCTTGTTTTCCTACATTTCCCTCATTATTATGATAAAGAATCACACTCTATTGTTATTATATCCCTGTTTCACCCTTTGTCACATTTTTTTATGATTTGAAGTAATTTAAATTGTTTCATGTTTCATTCCTCTTGGTTTTCTTTCCTTTCACTCCACATTAGATAAAATAGTGTTGAATTCAAGATAATACTTTTATCTTACCTAAATTTATGAGACTCATAGACATCATGTTATCTAAGTTCTCTCTCTTAGAAACTAAGTCCAAAATATTCAAATGAAAGTCATATTTAGCATCCATGTTTGGTTTTCCAAATCCGTATGGATTAGGAATATAAAAATCAATCAAAAAAGTTAAAACCAAATAATTTGAAAGAAAAGGCAATGATATACAAAAGGCAACATACAAATTTTAAAAATTCAAAATCACACCAAAAGACATGATTAAATCACACATCATATCTCCAATCGAAGCTCAAAATCTATAGTTGGCCTCATGATAGAACTGAGGTACATTGGGGCACAATAAGCTAGTAGATTGGAATAAGAGAATTCAACAAACTCTATGGTGATACCTGCTTTCTCAAGTATCCAATATTCATAGTAGATGGATGGCTATGTAAGGGGTTCTAAGGAATGAGGAACATGTTGTGAGAAGGTAGGTCCATTTTAATTTTCATGTATATAGCCTTCATCAGATGATTTACATACTTCATTTATTGACCTAACACTTGTGTGGCTAGGATAAGTTCTTCAGAGTCCTTAAGGTCAAAATTACTTTTGTTTTGACAAACCTAATTTGAGTGTCTTGACTTAGATAAAGAGTTCCTCTACCTTGGTTTTTCCTTCATTCTTCCCTCAACCCATTTCATTTTTCCCCTTGATAGGAAATTGTGATTCTAAATATGTTTTCCCTTCTTCTATACTTCCCTATTCTTCACATCTTAAAAACATGCTATCACTACTTTGTTTGAGTTTTATCTATCTTCAGAATAAAACAATATGCTTGAGAAACTATGGATTCTTTTATTTACATCATTTCTCTACATTTATAGATGTTCCTTGATTTCTTTTACCATTTTTAATTATAATTCTACCCCTTTTGTGGACACCTAAGTCAATTTATAATTTCTTTTTCTTTTTCCATTATTGAGTGAAGTTGGTTTGTTACATCCCACTCACCAATGTTGTTTTCCATTTTATGTACTTTTTCCATTAATGATTGAGTAAGGATTGTTATTGCTCATTCATAAATGTCTTTTTATAATTTTTTATTTCTAATCTTTATTTAAGTAAATATTTTTACTAATTTCACATTGATGTTTGATTACCATCCTTTTTGACATGTACCTTTGGTTTGACTTGGTGAGTTTGTCTTTCTTACTTAAGGTTTACTTGTTTGATTTTTTTGGTGTTTATTAGCCTTGTATTTTTTTGTTACCTAATTTATTCTAATTTTGACTTGGTTATCAAGTCTAACATAACACTTATCATCCCAACTTACTAAATTTCTAAGTATGTCTCATCCACATAGCATCAGTTATCTTGGTTTTCATCTTTTTATTTGTTTCTGCTCTTCAATTTTGTATCTTTGGTTTTGTTGAAATCAATCTTAGTGCCCTTAATGATAAAAAATACAAACAAAATAGACAACCATCCAAAAATAAAGTTAAGTCAAGGTATGCATACTTTTACTTTTCAATTATTTCCATTTTAGTCATTTAAATTTTAGTTCTTTTTGATTTAAAATACTACAACATTTTTTATTATCTTCAACATTATGTGTTACTATGTTATTTTATTTAAGAAACATCCCCTATTTTAATTGAATGACACATGATGAGATTTGAGTGGGGCATATATATACACATAATATTTTAAAACTTTATAAATTATCGATGCTTTCTATCTTAGAGGAACCCATTGAGTCTCAATCTTTCTGAGTGCATGTCTTAAGGGGTACACCATGAAATGGGTAGGCATAAAATTGGTGCTTCATAGGATTTTTTCCCCTTATTTTCAATTTTTATCAATCAAACCAGCTCCCATAAACATTCCTCGAATCTTTTCCTCCTATTTTTCACTCTCCTCTAGTAATTTTCCACCTTCATTATTCCTTCCCTAACTTAAAACCCCTTTTATGGTTTATGTTACACTATTATCCCCATAAACCTTGTAACATAATTGATAAAACTTATTAGGGTCTAGGTTGATCCCTGGTTGACCTAGACTGTGACCTAATTTGTTTTTGTCAATAATGATAATAAGTCAATTGGGTTGACCTTATCGGTCTAAACTTTTGGAAAGGATTAGGGTTAGATTTTCCTATAGAAAAAAATCCATTTATCCATTATTAGAGAGGCATACAAAGTAAATTATTCATTTTTGATTCTTTATAATATGTTCTTCTACCATTCTACTTGAGGAGTCTTATATTAGGGTTTCTACTTACAAAAGTATATAGTCTTGTGGAAAAGTCTTGGATGCTCTTTTGTCATTCTACTTGTGAATATCATTTATTCAAAGGAGATATTTAGTCTTAATTGGTTTGTACTAAAGGTAACTATCTCTAACTTTGATCCTCTCTTTAGTAGATAGAAGTAGCATAAGTAATGGCTTTTGAATATATTACTCTCTCCATACATTAGGGTTTTAACTATACATATTTTAATTAGGATGCTCTTATGCATGTTTAATATTATGTTTAAAAAACCCCATTTTATGCCATAATATTTGGTGAGCACTATATTATAATTTTATTTGCTTGTTATTAGTTTAGTGAATATGAAAACATAGGACCTAGTTAGGGTTATTACATAGTTTTTCTTGACTAGAGGCATTAGAACCCTCCCTAGTGAACTTATTATGGTAAGAGATCACTTGGATAGGTATAATGGATCCATATTGGTCATGACCTTGAATATATAATGTATACACAATTGGAAGAGTAAGTAGGATTTATCTTCTCTAAAATAGGATTGATTTATAGATATGTTGCATTTCCCATTACATACAAGTGTTATAAAAAAATTAATCCTCTTTTTAAAAAAACTTTAAATTATTCATAATATTTCATATTATTATGTGATCCATAAAATTTAAAACTATTGGTATGGGATAGTTTACTTAGATTCATTTAATGATTGTTTATGTGCATATGATTTAATGTGATGTAATGATATGTTGATTAATTTAAACATTCATAACATTTTAATAGAATTATGCATAGTATAATTTTTTTTTTCAAAATAACATTTTTATGCATTCAAAATTTGTAATAATGTCTTATCATATAAATATAAATAAACATGGGATGTACAGTCACAAGTTGATGATGTTGGGTTTTGATTAAGTTTTGTAAATCTTGTTCACATATGGGTTTGTTCATGTCATAAATTCTGTGTATTAATAATGTACTTGAATTACAACATAATCCTACATCTTGTGATGTGAATTTTTCTAGCATGAATAAAATATCATAGGATAATCCTCAGGTTTGTAGGCTTTGTGATATACATTTGGTTTCAACTTCCAATAAATATTCAAATATTTGAACTCATTTATCAATTGATAATGTTGGTGGTCTTTTATAACATTGATAAAGTTTGATCATCCAATTTTTTTGTTATTTCTTAAGTCTTGAATAATTTCTATCTTTGATTGAGGGTCAATTTGATATATTAACAAACCAAGTGCCTAGAAATTTACACATATTTGAGGCAATATATATGCAATTTTTTTGAATTTAAATCATAGAGTGTAGAGGGATTTTCATTATGTATATTATGATATTGGTATATAATGTTGTCTTTACCTCATTTTTGTTGTCAATTGAAAAGGTGGTAAGAAACCTAGTAATATATATGTCTTATTACAAGGATTTATTTCCAAGTTAATGGTAATGGTTATAGTTTAAATTTGGTGATTTGTTTGGTGGATTATACCATTCCCTAATTTAGTGCTCATGTCTCCTTAACCACATGAATGGATTTCCTTAGAAGTTAATCCACCATAAATCTTTTGGTTTTAATTATTTGAGCCTCATTCAATCAAGCTTGTTACAAAAAGAACACTCTATCAATTTGATTTTTGAGGGTGAAGTAAGGATATTTTAGTTCACATTTATCTCATTTTGTACACTCACCTTAGTGAAATATATATTAGGATTTTGGTTGGTTTATTTTTTTTGATAAATATGCATTTTAATTTAAATAATCATGTTGATATCATTGTGCTTCTGCATAAATTTTTTTTGTTGCATGAAATATCTTTGCTTTTCATGAAATCATTTACATGTAGCTGAAATTTAATATAATATATTGCGTATGAGTTGATATTTTTTTGGTATATTTGATAAAAATATTGATACTACAAAAAAATATTTTCATGTAAACTTGGTTGATAAACTATGAAATAAAGTGGAGTTTGGCTATGATCTTGCATGAAAAATGATTTTTTTAAAATATTTTCATGAAGTAAGTAATCTTTGTCATGCACATTTTCCATTTTATGCACATGTTTCCTTTGAAAGATTCATGTGGACTATATTTTTATCATTTTCTAAATACGAGGATTTTTTTTTGGAAAGACTTGTAGTCATATGAGATTTTTGGGTTTTATTAAAAGTCATCCATATCAAATTATTTTGTTTTCTAGTCTTCAGATAGAGCCATGAATTTAATGATTTCATTTAGTGTTCACTTAAGATTGTTGTGATCACTATACATTCTTATTTAATCAAATAAATAGATTTTTTATGCTTGATATTAGATTTATCATTGGTAGTATAGGATAAATAATAACCTATGGAAAACTGAAGAGTAGGAATGAATCCTTCTGAGGTTCATATATAGGAGGTAGAGGAGGAGGAGGAATATATGAGATAAAATGATGAGTTTAATCTTGCATGTTAGGAGGGGAATATAGGTATGTTTGTATTTTTTATTTTCTCATGTTTTAATAATTAGCTTTATTGTGTTATTTATGTGTCTTGTGTATGACATACATGTTTATGTGCATGTGTGTGTGTTTTTATGTGCGTGAACACATGTATGGGCATGTGCATGTAAACATGTATTTAAAATTTTTATGACTAAATGGAAGATTACAATGTTTTATCTAATTTTAGATTCATAGGTGAATTAACCATAATTTTGATAAATTGAATATAATAAATCAAAGTGTTGTAAATGGTATTTTAACAAGTAGAATGAACATAAATGATTGAATTAAATAAGTAATAAATTATTGAAATAATGGTAACTATGTAAATAAAATATAAACTTAGCTATTACTATTTTATGGTTGACTATGTTGACTAACAAAGAGAGAAAATAGGAAAATAGTGAATGTGTCTATAAATTCCTAAAAAATAAATTTGAGATTTAGGAAGACAGGAATGATAGATATGGAAATTGTTGAATCACACTATTTTCCCTATTAAATGATCTTGTATTTTTTTTAAAAATAAATAAATAAGGTCATGATCACTTATGACAGTTGGATTTAGGTCTATATGCATTGATTTGACATTTATAAATGTGCAAAATACCTCTAAAGTATTTTTAAAGTTTTAAAACCTAATAGGGATTGAAATTATTAAAAAACCTTTAAATATAAAAATTTAAAGTGTAATTAGGCTGAGCTAACCCCAATCACCAACATAATGACTGAACACTTCATATGTATCTAATACTCCAAGGAGGGAAATCAATCCTAGATATTCCTCCCACCTAGAGTGCATTGTTAAATTGTCATCCTTTTAATATGTTAATGAATGTATGACCAACTTTAATACTTGATCATGCTTTACTTAGGGCTGAAAAAAATGTGCTTGTGTTTGAAATTCCTAGAAATCAAATTGGGAAGAATAGGTAACTTTCACTTTATGTGCACTTGTATAAATAAAAATTTATATTGAAATTTTAAATTGAAGTAATAAGTGACTTGAGTTTGAATTTATATAGATTAAAAGTGGTAATCCCATGCTAGGAATATTTTAAAAAGGGAAGACAAGCTAAGTGAGGAATTAATCTTACAAAGTGACTATTGGCATGAAAAAATTAGTAACATCCCATAGGGACATGAATGCCTCACACTATTATACATATTCTACATTTCCCCCCCTATAGATAAGCTCTAATATTTGGATCTGGGTTTGTCCATACATATTCTTGAGGGAATTATTAAAAACATAACATTTATGTATGAAATAGATGATAGTTTAAATTATAAATGGGTTTCCACATGTGCTTAAGATAGGGTGAAGTGGGAAAATATGTACCAATTAAATGTACAATTTTATTAAGGATAAAATGGGTAAAAAATGACATGCTCAAATATTCATGACTAGATTTAAGTTACTACATTCCCCCTGCTCTTTAGTTTAGAAATGAAATTGCTAGACTAAAGGAAAAATATACCTTAGTGTGTGAGACACATTTTTTATTTGAGTTATAAATCCTATAATTAAAGGCACCATACTCTTTTTAAAACCTTTAAAAAAACATTATTTAGTTAATTTGTTCTTTTAAAAACTAAAATTTGAAAATTTTTGAAACTGCTTGAATTTGAAAATTATTTAAATCTTGGAATTTGAAAATTAGATCAAGGTAGGAATACACCTTGTGTATTTTAAGCCAATGTTTATTTTTTGAATTTTATTTTAGATGATGCTCCCTTGAATAATTGGAGAATTAGATCCTTTAATGAATCACTTGGATAAGATGTCTCCTTATCAAAACTATTGGAGAAAATTGGGGGTAACCAAACCCAAAATTGAATTTTCACTTGTAGAATAAAAATAAAACCCATTGAGGGATGTTAAAACCTCAATTTATCTATACTAATATTTTTAACCATAATATATGAAAAGGATTGAAATACAAAATGGATTTGTACACATATGGCTAGAGTGCATTATACCTCTATGTTATGGACCATACACCTAAACTGAATTGACCACTATATATGGCTTGTAGATTTAATTTCAATTTTGTTCTTAAATGTATGAACAAAATATAATGGTGTACACCAATGTTCCTACCATGTCCATAGCTATTAAAATAAAAGCTTAAAAATGTGGCATGAATATGTATCATGCCCCATTATAACTATATAATTTGAAACATATATAGATGCTCATTGTAAATTCTATTTTAAACTTTTAAACTATGTGAATTTATAATTTTATGTTAAAATATGAGTGTACATGCCCCCATGATTTATGCCAATAATTGAATTTTGTACCATTTTTCAACTATATTTGTGTCAAAATTGGTTTTTTATCTTGAAAATGATTATCTCATGCATTAAAATACCACTAAAATACCCTAATTTTAAGGTGATGGAATTGATCTTGAAATAAAATTATCTCAAAATAAAATTTAACTTGTAATATGTGTAGTAAGATGTAATCATTAAAAAATGTAACATATGTAAAAAATATGTTAGCATAGTAAGATTTAAATTTCATAAATAGATCATGAGGCAATGCCTATATAATGTATCAATAAATCTCATAAAATTTTAATGAATAATTAATATATTTTGTTAGGATCATGTAACTTATCAAACTCAACAAGATCAATAAAAATGTATGCTAAAAACACAAATTCATATAAAAAGGATAAGGACCACACATAATAAACATATTTAAATGTCACAAAATGATAAATTGAACACAATATATACATGAATAATGTCACAAATCAGGGAAATGTTTAAATGTCACACACAACATAGGGCTAAGGGCATGTTCAAATATTGCACACAACATAGTAAAATTTCATAGAGATGTTCAAAATGTGTGAACACAATGTCCAAGGGCCACACATAATAGATAATCAATATGTAGTATAATATTTACAAGTAACAACATAAATGTAACATATAATAATAAATTTAGTCTAAATTACGCATATGTAATGTGATCATATCCCATAAAATAACATATTCATATACACTATGTAAGATAAAAATGTTAGAAAGACATTTATAATTAGTATAAAACTCAGTAGCATAGGATTCATTAAATGATAACACATGTACATGTTGTCACTCATGGATAATATGCCTCCATTTTAACAAGGATATTGGGTAAAGGCAAGTCCAACACCTTAATCCTTGTAAAATTTTGTGTGTCTTGAACAACACTCATTAATTCCAGTGAAATTCATGTGTGATATAGAAAGAATATTGTATCTATTGATCATAAGATTAATAACATATTGAAAATATGTATGCTATGTTTAATATCATGCTTAGGACCTAATTTTTTATAATATTTTTAATGTTGTTTCATTTTGAGATATATGATTTTTTATGTATTTTTGAAATATTGAAACTAACAACACTAGAAAATAGAACAAATCAAGGTGTTAAAATTAAAATAAGTTAGAATTATCTAAATATTTTCAACATGTGTCAATGTTAGATATGCATTAAAAAAAATAATGGCCATGTGTGAGAAAGATGCATTTAATATATGTGAATTTTAACTTTTAAAAATATGTACAGGATTAAAAATATGTATGCAAAGAACTAGTTATACTTCCTCATTTCATAAAATGTATTGTTGTGGAATTATGTTTTTATTTTAATAAAAATTGGACTAATAGGTGAATTAAACCTAATTCATATAAAATGAATAGAATAAATTAGAGTGTTGTAAATTACATTTTTCAAAAATGAGAATGATAACTAAATTTGAAAAGGTAAAAATGATTACAAATAAGATAATTATGAAAATGAAATAAAAAAATTATCTCTTTTTATATGATGGCTGACTATGTTTACTAATATAGAATTGAAACATGAAAATAATGACTATATTTGACTATTCCCATAAGCTAGATCAAAAACTATGTAAGGATGGGAATGATAAGAAGGGGAATGATCACCTCCCACTACTATTCCCATTATTTTATTCCATCCTTTTGTATAAATTTATAAATTAGGGCACAATCACTTGAGATTTTTGGATTTAGGCATATATGTAGTGATTTGACCTTTTAAAATGTAATAAGACCTAAAAAATATTTTGAAAGGTTGAAACTTTAATAGGGATTGCAATGATTGAAAGGCATAAATATATAAAAAAAAGTGGAGTGTAATTGGGTTTAGGTGTCCCCAATCATCCCCATGATGATTAAAATTTTCTTACATATCCAATAATCTAAGGATGGAAATCAAGCCCAATATAGTTTTCCCACTTAAAGTGTTTTGTGCAATGGTGCTCCTTTGACTATATGAATGCATATAGAATCATCTTAAATACTCAATCATGATTTGTTTAGGGTTGAATAAATCAAGTTTGGACTTGACTGAGGACTATTTTAAATGCTTTGAATATAAATTTGGAATAATATGGATACTTGTCTTAGTGTGAACTTGTGTAAATAAGCTTTTATATTGAAATTACCAAGTTTAATAATAAGTGACTTGAGTGTGCTTTTATAGAAATCAAAAATGTGTAGACACACGCTATAAAGCCTAAAAACATAGAGGATGACCTAAGGGAGGGGTTAATTTTAAAATTTTAACATCTACATAAAAATACAATAACATCCCATATGGATAGGAATTCCTCCCACTATTGTTCTTATTGGGCATTCTTTGTCCCCTAGGGATAGGTGATAATATTTGGATTTGGATTTGTCCAAACATATGATTAAGGGAATTTTTAGGAATCTAAACATTTATATATATGATAAATGATGGTTTGAAATAAAAATAGGTCTTCACACATTATTAAAATATGGTGAAGTGGAAAAGTATGTATTAATGAAGTGCACAAGTTAATTAAAGATAAAATGGGTAAAACTAAAATGATCAAGTATTACTAACCAGATTTATGCTACTAAATTAAAGCTAAGATATACCTTAGTGTTTAAGACACACTTTTTATTTCAATTATATATTCAATTGTGAAAGACACTATAATGAAGTAGTCCCTTTGTTTTTTTTAAACTAAAATTTTAAAAACTTGAATTCAAATATTTATTGAGTCTTTAATGTTGAAAATGTTTGAATTTAAAAATTGTGAGAAAGGGATTAATACACACTATATGTTTGAAACCAATGTTTATTTTTTAAATTTATTTGGATATTATGCTTTCTTGAAGCATTGGATTATTATTGCCTCTCATGAAGCACTTGGACAAGATGGTTCCTTAACTAAACCATTAGATAAAATTGGGAGTGATCAAACCCAAAAGTGAATATGCACATGTATAATATAAATAACCTCCGTTGAGGAACGTTAAAATCTCACTTTACCTATAATGGTATTTTTAACCCCAAGATGTGATACAAGTTGAAATATAAACCATATTCACACACAAAATGTTGGAGGGCATTGAACCTCTAAGTTATAAAATATGAATCTAAAATGAATCAACCATTATAGATGGCTTTTAGATTTAATTGAAACTTGTTTATTGAATGCATGATAAAAATATAATGGAGTACACCAATGCTCCTACTATGTCCTTAGCTTATAAAAATATAATTGTAAAGTGTGACATGAATCTGTATTATGCCCCCATTTTAATTGTAGAATTTAAAATTGTATGTAGATGCTCATTGTAAATTTTGTTTGAAACTTTGAAACTACGTGAATTTTTAATTTTATAATGAAATATGAGTTCTTATACATGGCATATGTACTCATGATTTGTACCAATGACTGAATTTTGAACCATTTTTCAAAATTTTAAATTATACTTATGTCAAAAGTAATTTTTTCTCTTGAAAAGGCTTATCTTGTGCATGATAATCCCATTGAAATAACCCCTTTTGAGTTTATGGAATTTATACTTAAATTCACTCACCTAAAAAAATTAACTTGAAACATGAATAGTACATATGTCATCATTGAAAAATGTAGCATATGTAAAAAGTGTGTTAGCATAGAAAGATTTGAAATTCATATGTAACTCATGAGGCAAGCCCTATAGAATGTATCAATAAAGCTAACAAAATTATAATTTATAATTAGTATATTTTTTTATTAGTGCATGATAGTGATCATGCACTTATCAAACTCAACAAGCTCAACACATACACACACACACACACACACACACACACACACACACACACACACACACACACACACAAAGCATAAATTCATAGAATAAGGACAAGGTCCAAACACAAGATACATATTCAAATGCATAAAAATGATATATTTTACACACAAAAGACATGAATAATTTCATAAACAAGGGGCATGTCCAAATTTCACACATAATAAAGGGATAAGGGAAAATATAAAAGGACAAGTTCAAATGCTTCACACAACATAGGCTTAATATAATGACATGTTTAAATGTCACACACACACACACAAAAAATAAAATAAAATAAAAAATTATAGAGATGTTTAAAAATTTACAGACCAGGACCAAGGGATAAACATAATAGATAGATAATATATAATCTAAAATGTATATTTAAATAACATCAAATATAATTAATAACTATAAATGTAGTTTGAACCATGCATTTTTAATGTTACCATATCCTATAAAATAAATATTCATGTACATGATGTAATGTCAAGATCTTAGATAGATAATTTTAAATAGTATAAACCTTAATATTATAGGAGTCATAGAATGATAAAAATTGTATATATTGTCACCCGTGGATAAGACGGTCCCAATTTATCAAGGCTACTGAGTAAAGGTAAGTTAAACACCTTAATCCATGTAAAAAATTATATGGCATAGACAAAACTCATGAATACTAGTGAAATGCATTTATGATATACAAATAATATGTTATTTATTAATAATGAGATAAATAACATATTGAAAATATGCAAAATATATTGGTAATCATTCTTAGGTCCTGATTTTGGATTTTTAGAATATTTAGAATGTCTTTGCATTTTGAAATATGTGTTTTTTACTATTTTTGAAATATTGATACCAAAAAAACTCTAAACTTGTATAAAATAATGTGGATAAGTTAGAAATATTTGAATAGTTTACAACATGTTTCAATGGTGAGTTGTGCATTAGAAAATATTACATGTCCAAGTGTGAGATGAATTCCCAATGAATGTGAATTATAAATTTTATAAATATATAAGATAAAAAAAAATGTATATATAATACTGATTATACATCCTAATTTCATCAAATGTACATTTGTCTAAAAATGTAGCTTGTATGAAAAATATAGTTCTAAAAAAGAAGGATTTAGCATGAGTAAGAAATTTTTGCATATTTTAATTAAGTGAAAAGTATGAAAATTAAAAATATGAAGGTTATATGTGGTCTATTAGCTTTTAGATGAAAATTTTTAGAGTATAGGAATGTCAAAAGTGGGATTATAATGGAAGATGGTCCTACCGTATACTGGACATCTTTTTAATGATTAGAATTCAAAATTTGCCAATGTAGATTGTGAAAACCAAGATAAATTAAAAAATAATAGAATTGATCACTATTTTGAAACATTAAATTTTTTAAAGTGGAAAGGAATGTCCAAGAGGCCTATAATTCTATAAAAGACAAGATTTTAAAATATTATATCAATTAATTAGATGTGCAAGTAATGGAAGGACATGATTCAATAGTCAACAAGCTATGTATAATTAAAGTATTTTTTTTAATTATTTGAATATATTAAATTTTTGAAAATGAAACACACTAACCAATTATCCCAACCATGTGATAATCATGATAATCTATGAGAAGTGATAGATGGATGACTGAACATGAACAAAATGTGCTAGATGTGCATATACAAAAATAAAAAAATGAATCACATGTGTTCTAACCATCAATCATATTTCCATATTCATATTACATAATAGTCATGTTATTTTGATCATCTTATACATAATCATCATCATAATAAAAATCATCTTCTTGATCCTAAAATTATGGTATGCCACCTTTTCCTTCTTTTGTATCTATATATGTAAAACCAACTACCCCATAGTATGATATTTAATATTTTAAATTTTTATTTTCCTTATATACTATACCATGAATTTTATGTTATTATATGTATTTACATTAATATTAGTTGAAGGGATGATTTAATTTATTAAATTTTTCTATAAAATTCTATCTTGTCTTGAAATTATAATCATTTCACTTTTATGTTGCAATGTTATATAATCATGACATTTACCCAGTGTTTCCCCCATGGCTCTCATCCATGATCTTCCTAGATTTAAATTGCATTCATTCAAGATAGGTTAAACATGTAATAGGGTATAATATGTTTTTTATTCAAGAGTAATTGGCATCTCAATGGATCCATTGCAAAATTTAAGCCTTGTAATATTACCAAAATGTTGATGATCATATCCAAGATATTGAATAATTGTCAAGCTACACATATTAGATTTTCAAAAATATCAAATCTCAACATTAGTATATTTCTTTCCATTTATGAGGGGGTTAATAAATAAAGGATATATATAGTGAGTGATTTTTATTTAATTCATTAAAAATCTCACTTATTAAATTAACTTTTATAGGTATATATAGATTATAAACCTATTTTTTTAGGAACCATTTCTTAAATATGATTTCTCACTTGACTTGAGACAATTTTTACAACTCATGTTTTGATGATTTATATTTTTTAACTTTTCTTATTGTAGATTTTTTTAGTGTTATTGATCTATATTTTTTTTTTATAATTATTCATTTTTAGTTTTTTCTTTTAATAATTTGTTTCTTTCCAATTTTTCCATTTCCAATCTTTGCTTTTCAATTTGTTCTGTTTAAAACCTTGCCTTTTCATCTTATTTTATGATTGAAACTTTGAAACCAAATTTGTATCATTATACTTTGTAGGCAAATTTTATTTTGAGATTCATTTATAAGATATTATTTCTTGATCATGTTTTATTTGTCTTCAAAATATATCTAGATTCTCTTTTAGTGACTTTGAATATTTAATATATTACATTTGTAATTTCTCTTTGTCATATTATTATTTTTGTAAATTTTGTTACTCTTATTTTTCCTTTTAAATATTTCCTTGTTCATAATTATCATTTTGTATCCATACTTGCTCCTTTTTTTTGCACTTATTTTTTTAATGATAAACAACCATAATATGAGTGGATTTATTGATTGATTTATCTATTATAAGATCCCCACCATCCATTATATTTTATTTTTATTTTTAAAAGCCTATAATATATTTAAATGACACAAACACATTATATTATATGTATAATATTATTTTGATCTTATTACATAAGATATATAAATTAATGTATTCAACTTGATTCAAAGCATTTCTCTTAGAAGCTTAGTTGAAATCTTATTAGTCTATTGTATATTTTTTGAAACAATAATTATAGATTTATGTTGCTTTTTAGGCTCAATATATCTACATGAAGATGTATATACATGATTAACACTATCATATTATGGATTATTTGTATATGTGTTATTATTCTCCCATGATGTGATATTTGAACTCAAATATTGATTTCTATTTTACAGTTATTCTATTGAATTTATTGTAGCAATGATTTGATCTTTAAAATATTCAAAACAACAAACAATAGCTATTTATAATTTAATATCAACAAAAAAACCATAAATAGGATGTTTAGGAGGTGGATGGGCTCGAGGAAGGCTGAGTTGGTTTATTTCATTTAATATTATAAGGTTTATCAAATTATCTCTTGGGATAGTGACATCATGGACTAGGTTATAGGGAGATTAGATATCACCATTTTGAGGGTTAAGAGTAGGATTTATAACATATTGGATGTATGGCTTATATTATTCCCATGTGATACTTGATTTTACAAACATATCAATTAATGGTGATTGTGCCTTAGCATGTGATTTATTTCATTTTCTAAAAACTTGAAGAAAAAAATGATCATCTAATATAGCTAAATATTATTTGAAAAGTAAGTAATATAAAAATTGAAATGTAAGATCTTAAAAAAAATTACAATGTAAGCAATAACATGGAAACTACATTGTAAATAAAACATGAAATTGAATTTTAGAAAAGAAGGATTTTTTTTATGGAGTATAGCAAATTATTATGAAATCCAAGGTCAAAATAAGATATTTTTTAGTGTCATATATTATATCCCAAGTCAAAATAAAATGATTTTAGTGTCATCAATTATATCTAAGTTCAATAGAATTTAATTATAGTGTCAAGTTTAGATCTAAGGTTGAAAGGAAATAATTTTAGAGTCAAATGTTAAATAATTTATCTAAATCCTTAGACAAGTTTTTGAAACCCTATAAGGTTATAACACTAGGTAATTTTTTTTTGTAATGATTAATCAATAAACTAGTTCACAAATATGTTTTAATGAAATTTGGATTAGTAGGTGAATTAACCCTAATTTTGATAAAATGAATAGAATAACTTAGAGTGTAGTAAATGCACTTTAGATAATCATAATTAAAATAAATAAATAAATTTGGCAAAGTAAAAATGATTGAAAATAAGATATGTATGCAAATGAAAGACAATATTCATTGTTACTATCTAATATTTGATTTTGTTGACTGACAGAGAGTAGAAATAAGAAATAGTGAATTTATTTGAATATTTCTATTATTTAAATCTTAGACTATGAAATGATATTTATGACATGAAGGGAAAAGAACACATCCTACTACTATTCCTATTAGGTTATTATGTCATTTAAAAAAAAATTAAATTAAGGAATAATCACTTGTGATAGTTGGATTTAGGTCTAAATACTCTAAATTGAACTTAGCAATTGTGTGGAAGACTTGTAAATAGATTTTGAAAATTTGAAACATTATTATGGATTTCAATGATTGAAATACCTAAAAATAAAAATTATTGGAGTGTAGTTTATTGGAGTTAACCCTAATCAGCCCCATGATAACTAAATTATGCCTAAATATCTAATTCTCTAATGAAGGAAATCAAACTCAATGTAGTTCTCCCACTTAGAGTTATTCATGCAATGGTGATACTTTGAATATATGAATAAATTTATAATCAAATTTAATAAGAGATCATTATTTTTTTATGGATGAATAAAATAGTCTTTTGAATTGGCTGAGGACTATTTGAAATGCTTAGAATATGATTGATAAGAATATTAAACTTTTACTTAGTGTTAACTTGTGTAAATAAGTCCCAATATTTAAATTATTAAGTGTAGTAATAAGTGACTTGTGTGTACCTTTATAGCAATTCAAAATGGGTAACCATATACTAAGAAGCTTAAAAACATAGAAGATGAATTCAGGGAGGGGTTAATTTTAAAATTTTACTATTGGCAAGAGAAAGATAACAATGCCTCATAGAGATAGAAACACCTCCACTATTGTACCTTTTGGGTGTTGTTATCCCATAAGGAGAACTGCTAATATTTAGATTTGGGTTTGTCTATATATATTTTGAAGGTAATTTTTAGCAATCAAAAAAATTATATATGTAATAAATGATAGTTTGAAATAAAATTAGGTATTAGGATAGGGTAAAGTGGAAAAATATTTACTACTTAAGTGTATAAGTCAATTAAAGATTAAAAGGGGTAAAATTGACATGATCAATTATCTATGACTATACTTAGGTTACTACAATGAATGCATGAACATTATAACTCTACAAGATAAATATTTTGCATGAAAAATAGTGATTTACATATTGAAACTAGGTGAAATATCTTAAAATTTTAAGTATTAAGGTTTTGTACAACCAAAAAATGATTTATAGGTGTAATAAGGCACAATACATGATCAATCAACTTGGAAAATAGTGGCTATTAGTTTCTTCATGTATTAGTTGATGATGTACTTACAGAAAAATGATAATTTGTTAGTGTGGATTGTGACAACAAAGATATAAATGTCACATTATGTCTAATTAGATAACTATTTTGAACTACTCAAATATAGAAAGTAAAGTATAAAACCCACAAGGACAACTAGTCAAAAATATCTAAGGTATTATAACAATTTATCAATTGATTGTATGTGAAAGCAATGGAAGAACATGATGCAATAATAAATACAATCATATTTTTAAAAATTACTCAAGTGTTAATGAAATTTTCATATTTTTAAAAAACATAACAATTTATCTAATAATTCCATCAATTTAAAAATCAAATAAATATGTAATTGGTGGTACATATATTACTTTATTTGAATGAAATATATCAGATGTGAATATATTAGAATGAATAAATCTATCATATTCAATAACAAAACTATCTAGATAATTACTTGTGTAATATTGTGTAAGAGGAATAGCTCTAAGAGATGCAAAATGATGTAAAATGCCATGAGGACTAGTATAATATTATGCCAAATATTATGCATTTTGAGTAATATGATGATTTGTACAAATTGCCAATTTTTAAGCTATTAAAATTGACTTTTGTTGTTGATAATTAGATACCTTTTTCCTATAAACTTGTGTTTTCATTATTTTATTTTGAACCTTTCACATCAATTTATTAATTAGTTGATTAAAAACCTTTTACTTAGGTGAAATAAAAATAAAAATGTTTTTTTTGCATGGATGTAACATTTAGATATGGTGGTGGATGTGGAAGAGGATGTAACATGGATTTCATAGGGTAATCATACTTGATTCCTAAAATTGTAACAACTTGATTGAAATAAATGTAATTTAAGCATCTATGTACTATAAAAGGTACAACATAGATCTTTAACAACCATAATCATTCCAATATCATGTCAAAGAGCCAATTGTATGGAATAACTACAAAAGGAGTAGATAGTATGGTAGGTTCCACTTTATGAGGTAATGAAATATGTCCCAAAGTGGTTTGTTATTTTCCATTGAATATTTTTACACTTTTAGTAATTTCTTGTATATTTATTCATGTATAACCTAATGAAATAAGTTTTGTTATTGTTCATGAATTATCACTTGAACTATCATCAACTAACACACTAAGAACATGTTATTTATAAATATAATATTGTATATATAAAGCATGAAAATCAAAATCTTCATCCACTATCTCACTATAATCAAAAGTAATCATAGGTTAAAGTTGAAAATTTTGAGTAGTTTTAATAGTTATTCCATCCAAGGGATGATCATATCATTCAATAGGTGCATAAGCATTGTTATTATTATTCACTACTTAATTTTCCTTGTTAGTATCATGATTAAGAAATGGTTCACTTAATATATTTAATTTAGCATTTTTATTCTATTGAGGTCTAGTTTCCTCTGTAAGAGTACTGACTTCAATATCAGTGTTGTCAATAAAAACTTGAATAAGGTGTTTAATATTGAAACATATGTTAGTATAATGACCATTTCATCTATGGTAATCACAATATGCATTAATTTTATTAAAATACTTTCCTTGTGGGTTTTTCATGTAAAGTTAAAATGGAGGAGGAAGAGTAATTAGATTGCATTCAAGTAACTTTTTAAATAATTTTAAGGTAGTTTTGGTAATATATAAAAATATTTTCTTGGTTGATATGATAAAATAATCATGTTATATGGCTTAGATATAAAATTTACTAATATATTTACATCTGTTTTAGTATCTATTAGCTTAGTTTTATAATATAGTTTGATTTAAAAATTTGATGTTGAAGTTGAAGTAGGAGTAGGTGTATACTTAAGCTTGTTCAAATCAAGAAGTTGGACTTCTCTTTCTCTTATTGCATGATAAAGCTCTTCACATGATCTAAACTTACTAAAAAATAAATGTCTCGTGCAATGCTATAAGTAATTATTTTTGGAAAATGTCTTGTAATTCATGATCTACAAAGGTATTATTCATTGTGAAAAGCATGGTCTTTTAACAAAGAAAATAATCACTAATAGTCTCAATAGTTCCTTTCTTAATCTTATAAATTTATGTGTAATAAAACTATTCATCAATGTTAATAGAAAAATGCTTAAGAAATAAATTTGCTAATGGTTTGAATGCTTTGACAAGTTAAATAGGTAGATCATAAAACCAATGCAAGTTTAATATATTAATCCTATTGGAAACAAATTTGTTAAAATTTTGTCATTAAAGGCATAATATAAGGATGCTACATGAAAGGATATGGGATTTTTTTGGGATCTCCTTTACCTTCATGTAGTGGTAGCTTAGGATATATAAATATTATAGGTAAAGGATATGATGGAATATAAATTACTAATGAGTTATGAATTTAATATTGGGAATATAATTATTAGATATATTTTGGTATACCTTATTCTAGATTCAACACCTTATCTTCAAAAAATTCAATAGTTTGTTTGAGGGATTATGAAACAAACCAAGCAGGTGATGTAGCATGCATAACTATCAAAGGATATTAATGATTCACATGGTTAGGTATATTAATGAATATATATTTTGTACCTTGTGTTCCCCTAAACAAAATGTTTTGATGGAAGAATAATATCAATAATAGTAGTAGGAACACCTATTTTAGGTTTAATAAGAGGTTGTTCAACAAAACCATTTAGTTATTTAGATGTTATAGCATATTATGTTTCAATTTTCCTTATTATGATAAAAATAGTAAAGATTAAATGCCATATCAATGGGTGTCAAGGTATTTATTGAATTCATTTACATCAATGGGATAAAAAATATTATTATTATCAACCTTATATTCATGGGGTTTTTCACTTTCTATAGTCATAATAATTCCATCAAGAAAGTAAGAAACAAATAATTTTTAATATATGGATGTTATTTTTCCCATGTTATATTTAAATTTAAAAAATAAAATAATTAATGAAGATTTTTTATACTATTGGACAACTATCTTGTCATAGCCATCTCCAAGATCTATCTTATCCATGGAAAATATATTTCAAAAAATAACTTAAAATAGAATGATGAAAATAAATTGTGTATGGAGATTAGTAAATTATTATGAAATATAAAGTAAAATTATGATAATTATAGTGTCATATATTAATTATAAATTCAAAATAAATTTACTTAAGTGTTAATAATTATATTTGTGGCTAAAAGATTATTTTTTAGTATTAAAGCTAGATCCAAAGTTGAAAAGAAATTGTTATAGTGTTGAATATTAAAGAATTTATCTAAACCATAGGACACATTTTTTGAAACCCTAGATGGTTATAAACTTAAATTAAGCTTAGGGTTTACTAAGATTAATCAATAAACTAGTTCACCAGTATTTTTTATATAAATTTTGGGTAATAGGTAAATTAACCCTAATTATGATAAATTGAATAAAATCAATTAGAGAAATGTAAATGGTATTTCAACAAGCATAATGAAATCAAATGATTAAATTAAATAAGGTATAAATAGTTTAAATAAGGATAAATATGTAAATGAAATACAAACTTAGATATTATTATTTGATGGTTACTATGTTGATTGATAGAAAGTGAAAATAGAAAAAAAATGACTATTTTAAAAAAATTGTAGAAGTTGGATTTGATGCTGTAAGAGGATAGGAATGAAAAAGAGGGACATGATATAATATTAATAATTTACCTATTGGTTGATCCTATATTTTTTTATAAAATTAGAAGATAGGTCATGATCACTTGTGACAATTAGATTTATGTGTGTATGTGTTAATTTGACCTTTGGAAACATGTCAAAGAACTAAAAATAACTTTTAAAAATTTGAAACACTAATAGGTCTTACAATGATTAAAATAAATGAAAATATAAAAATGTAGTATAACTAGGTTTAATTAACCAAAATCACCCCCATGATGATTGAACACTACCTACATATCTAATAATCCAAGGAGGGAAATCAAACCCACATAGTTATCCCACATATAGTACTTTATGCAATTTTACTCCTTTGAATATATGAATGCATTTAGAATTGACTTGAATACTAGATAATGATTTTATTTGGGATGAATTAAATAGTCTTGTGAAATTATTAGAATTTGATTTGGGAAGAATAGGGAACATTTGTTCCATTTTCACTTATGGAAATAAGCCTCTATATTTAAATTTACAAGTGAAGTAACAAGTTACTTGAGTGTGCCTTTATTAAAATTAAAAATTGGTAACCACATGCTAGGAATACTATAACATAGAATAAAAGATAATATCAGGGTTAATTTAAAAAATTAACTATTGGATGGAAAAAGATATCAATGTCCCATAGGGATAAGAATGCCTCCCACTATTTTCCCTATTAGAAGTTTTTTTCCCTTAGGGATAAGTGATAATATTTAGATCTATGTTTGTCTATACATATGTTTGATTTAATTTTTAATAATAATAACTTCTTTATATATGACAGATGATGGTTTGAAATACAAATAGGTCTTCACATGTGCTTAAGATAAGGTGAAGTGGAAAACTAGATAATTATTAAGTGCACAAGTTCATTAAGGATAAAAACGGATAAAATGACATGATCAAGTACTTGTGATGAAATTTATGTTAATATATATGGTTAAACACACCTCCTTAGATATGTTTCACATTTATTTGGATTGAGAAAAGATCAAATATTTATGGACCCAAGTCTACCTTCATGTGTGGAAGACATTCTAACATATTTTCCCAAATATATCATGGGGAACATAGTTGATTCATTATAGGACAAAATTTTATGGTTAACATGTCAAGGTAGATGGACTGGAAAATCACATTAAGACCCTAAGCTAACTACATGCTCTAAGAGATAGATGCATATTATCAAGTAGATAGATTATAGAGGGAGAGACCTCCAAAGATGGGATCAATGTTAGGATACAACTGAGGTGAAGCACGAACCCTAAACACTTGGTGTTAGGTGGATAACATAAGATATAAATCATATATCCCAAACACTCTACCTTAAAAGGCATGTATATATGATAGTTAGGATTATCTACTAGGGGATATGGCTACATGTTAGTGTTATGACATAATTTTTTTGATGTTTTGAGAATTTGGCTGCACTTTCCCTCTTATTATGTAAAAATGTAATAATATTGACACATGCATACATGTGTGTGTGTGTGTGTGTGTGTGTGTGTGTGTGTGTGTGTGTGTGTGTGTGTGTGTGTGTGTGTGTGTGTGTGTGTGTGTGTTTAGGTCCTTATAACACCTGTTAAACTTTATAATGTTTTTCTTTTTAGCTTATGCACATTAGATGGATATGAATTATATAAAAAATTATGGATCTAGATGTGGTAATGATATGGATTTGCTTATATTTATGATGTTTAATATAATGGATACAATTTTAAAATGCAATAGTTTATGAAATACACATGTGATCATAGTTATTTTATAGGAAACCATTATCAACTTCATTCACATGGAAATCAATGCTTGATTTCAACAAAGAAATGAAATGGATTATATGATCCATGGAAGGATGTAAAATGAAATGTGATAGAATAAATATGACAATGGTCAGAAGAGTGATCTTGATACATGTAGGATATAGTATGATTATACTTCATTTCAATCTCAGAAACACCTAATTTATAGTATTTTATCTAGACTTATATAACTAGATGGCCATCCATGAAAAAATTGATGAATGAGATAGGTTCTCTTTTTTAGCATTGGATTTTAAACAAGTATTTTAGGATTTGTAATTTATACACTTTTCCATTGCTTTTATTTTGTTAGTAATGAAAACCCTATGTTTAACCCCATGCAAATAATAGGAAGCAAGGGATCATAATTAAAGGTTAAACATAGGTGATAAAGGGTATCTCTTCCTAAAATGAAACCTATTCAAATAGTAATGTGCAAGGTATTATACCCAAAGGTTAAGATATTTATAATTATATTTCTCATTTTTTATTGGTTATCTCAACTCAAATTTTCATTATGTAATTATTATTATTTTATTAGGGAAATATCTTACCCCAAAATCTTGGCCTCATGCAACCAATAATATGTAAATGTTCATCATCAAAGAACAAGGTGAGTGAGGAAGATAACAAGTAAAATCATGTTAGAGATTTATCTTAGAGAGAAGTAGAGGGAAAGTATATCATAAGGAAGCATAAAGACTTGGTTGTATACTAGTGTATCCAAGGTTCTAGGAAGATTATGGGAAAGATGTTATACCAATTTTACAAGGACTAATATTATTCTACAACTGAGTGCTAATTTTGAAATAATTTTAAAAGGTGGTGAAGGGCAATGGTTAATCATGGGAATATGAACGAATTTGCAAAAAAATGGTTCATGCTAAGTGATTTCATAACTAAATAATCACCTAGACAAAGTAGCTGAACTGCATATAAAATACACATATCATGACATAAAACTACTAACAAAGTGAGGGAAAATTATAGAAAATGCAATAATATGTAGTAACATTTAAGGTGTGGGAAGTTGACATATTCATTGAAACTATTATGTTTATATTACATAAGAGAAAGGCTCTACAATTAAAATATTTAATGACTAAGTATGGGCCTAAAATTCTAAGTATGAACTTATGACATTGCCCCTTATTATTATCAAATTCTTGGTAAAATATACCTTTGCACAAATAACTAAAGATAAGGGGTTTACCTCATCAACATATAAATAATCCTTCTATAGGACCATAAAGTGAGATAAATATGAAAATTCCAACCCACTTATTTATTTTATTATATTAATTGATATGAAATTCAATGTCTTATTATTCACCTTGGTTTGATCATTAGCTTAAGGATAGTTTAAGGAGGTAATTTGGTGAGAGATAGAAATATTATTGCACAACTCACATACTTTTGGATTTTTAAAAGGGGAACCATTGTTAGAGATAATGACATGTGGAATCCCCAATATAAATATTATATAGTTCAATATAAGTAAAGTGATGATTGATATATTATTTATAGTTATGGGCATATCCTCCATCCATTGAGTGAAACATTTAGTGGCCATGATGATGAACTGATGACCATTGAAATAGGTTGGCAAAAAAATTTAGATTAATTTTGATACCCAATTAGAGAGGGGAAAAAGTGTAAAGATAGGTTAAATCACTTGAGCAAGAACATGCATATCATGTTATACATCTCAAAATATGGTAAATTTTAAATCATATCATATTGCATCATGCTCAAGTGTAGGACAAAATGAACCTATTTTGTGAATTTTTATAGGATTTACATGACCATCATAGATGCCATTATGAATTAGAATAAAATTTTCTCAGACTCTTAATCATCTATGCATATGAGTATCATGAAATTTAAATATATATATGATAAATGATTTCATCAATAATAATATAATTGGATGTGATAATCTAAGGGTGTTGCATCTTATAATAATTGACACCCTCAAGATAGATTCAATAAATGATTTAGTTAATAATACTACCATAACATAGGGAGGAAGTGAATGCATGATTATTTATCTAAAAGATAACTTATTCAAGGATATCAGTGTCAAAAAGTCCATTGATATTAAATGGGTAATCTTCTAACCAATTTTGAATGATTTGTCCCTTAATGGAATTTTGATTTACATTGGTGAGTTTAATTCACTCAACAACATGATAAAATGATTTAAAAAAATTGGATATGGTTGGCTAGTTTAGGAAGGTATAAAGGGATTGAGACCTTATGATGACTCTAATTTCTTGATTGAGAATGTAATTCCTAAATAATTTTGTTGAAAATACTATGGACAAACATTACTTATCCTATTGTGTATATCTAATTTCATAATTGAGAATGAGATGACTAGTAAATTAAATTTCTCTCATTTCCATCATCATACTTATGGGCCAACATGTATGGGATAGACACTTAAATAACCTGATAATAAGGGATGATATTTTAATCAAATTTATGTGTCATGAGAGTTTTTAGAGCCATGATAAAGTTCTTTATAAACTCAAATGTATTTTGGTAGTCTTAGGTTTATGCTAGACTTCTCTCCTTCTTAAGAAAATTATTAATGGGATGGATAACATATGTAAGATCATGGATGGATATTTCAATTTCCCCCTAGATTACCCAAGAATGATATTGTTTTTGATTGACCATTTGGGTGGACATCTCAAAAATTACATGAATTATGATAGGATCTATGTCAACTTCATTTATATAAATGATGTATCCCAAAATCTTTCTTCTATTAAACTCAAAGATACATTTTTATAAATTGAGAAGAACATCATACTAAATAAGGTAGGTGATAATTACATACAAGACTTAAATTTTATTAACATTTTTCTTGGATTTATCATAAGATCATCCATATAGACCTCCAATAGTTTATAAATAAGATCATGGAAAATATGACTCATGGCCCTTAGGTAGGTTGTACCAACATTTTTGAGTCTAAAAAGGCATGAAAAAATAACATAAGGTCCCCCATGTTATTTTCAAATATGTATTACTTAGAGCCTCTTCTTAAATATGGCTTTGATTTTACACTAAGAAGCCATCCATGAAAGACAATAACTCATTTCTGGTTGTAGCATCTATAATAACATCTATGGAAGCATAGGAAAATCATATTTAGGGCACACCTTATTAATTTCCCTAAAATTAATGCATATTATTATTTTATCATTATTATTCAGGATGGGGAATATGTTGGAGAGCCATAATATGTAGTATATGGGCCTAATAAACCCTATAATTATGACTTTGAAGACCTCATTTTTAACCATTAATGTGATTTTGGAGATTAAACACTAATGTAATTTATTGATGTGATGTGCATCAAGTTTGGTTACTAGATTTTATATTACCATCTTAGGGTCAATACCATCATGTTTTAATATTAAAAGGTGAAGTCTTTAAAAAATTTAGTGAACATCTTCTCAATATCCTATATCTCCTATAGGGAGAGGGAAGATACAATCTTATGAGTTTTAGATTGTTCTTTAGTATTGATATTGATGTCTATGGTGTCATATATGAGGGAGAAATTCACTTATTTTAGTTATTATGGAGCATAGGTTATATCATAAATTTCACCATCCACTTTAAGGACTTTGTATTCTTCCCTAGGAGAGTCATAGTATTCAAGCCTGAGAGGAGACAAAAGATGAGGGGTGAGAGAAAACCCATTTTAATGATTGGTATTATGAGGGTCATCATAAACCTAAAAAAATTATAGGATTACCTTATAATTTTTATAATAATCCAAGATGAGAGATGCACCCATGTTTCCACATGGGATAGGGTTTTATCACCTAGCATACTTTGAATCAATAGTTCAAGATTTATGGACCTAAACAACCAAAATTTTGGGATTTATTGGTGAGGGAAAAATCAAGAAGAAGATGAGGCTATCAATTTAAAAATCTATTTTTCTTATCTTGGCATGATTTTTATACACACAAATTTAAATTATTTAGTAATTTCAAGGAAAAACTATTTGTATAGTTGGAGGCAATCAGTGTTAGTTTGGCTGACCCTAGAGGCCTTACAAGTCACTACATGTAAGTATCCTATTATATTGAGATTTTGAAAAAATAACCTCCTTAAAATCAACATTCCTAGTATAAAATAATCTTAGTATACTCCATTATTCATACATTAAAATTATAACCTGAACCTAAATGGAATGATTCTTCCTTCTAGGATTATATAAATTCCAATTTGACTTATGGAGATTTATGGATCAAGGTAGAAATCATGTTTTTTATGGAAAAAGCATGGAAAATGAAGTACAAGGTATCTCATTGGGATCCAATCAATGGATATTGAAGCCAAAGACTTGTTATTAATCTTAAAATACTAATTTATTCATAAATGTTCCTGTAAGTATCCCTACTAGCTTTATCAAAATGGCCAATTTGTAGGAAAATGGAGCAAAACAGGCCTAGTCAACCTTGTTGACTGAATGGTAAGAGTTTTCTCATCAAAATCACCTATCTCATGATGGGAAAAGTTGACCTATGTATAATACACCTTATTTTTATAGGTTTAATTATGTTTTGTTTTAATTTCCATGGATTCAAAGTGTACAGATAGGCTATTAGGCCTAATAGGCCTAATTGGTCAAATGGTCAAGTTTGATTTTGGCATTAGATGGCTATCATAGGAGATTACTTGGAGTTTTCATGATACATATTTGATCTTAACATGGAATTCAATGTGAATTTTGATCCTTTAGAGTCCCATTTTATGCAAGGTTGAGCTTAGTGAAGTAAACTAGTATTGCACTTCAGTTGACTAGTTGATCAGATCATGCATTTTCTTTAGTTATCATGTAATCGAAGGATTTCCATCACTCTCAAGCTCAATTCAAGTAGAGTTAAAACATTTAGGCTTGCATAGCATCATTCATGGAAGTCTACTGACTTGTCAAATGGGACCATCACTCATTTTCCAATGCCAAAGTAAAGCTTCATGCAAAATAAGGAGACAAAGGAATATTATTTCAAGATTTTGTTATTAATTTGAACTCAAATTAGACTAGAGTTTAGATGGAGTTGAAATCCTCTTCTCTTTTTTAATGCCAATCTCTTATATTTCATATGTTTTTTATATATATGTTGACTTTTTAGCCATTTTTCAAAATTCATCCCTCTCTTGGTAAGACCAAACTCTACCAAGTTTGAGTTTTAAAATCTTTTGAGATAAATAAATGATTGTTTTCATATTCCGTTATGATGGTATAGTGTATTTATGTTAGTTTATTTGCATATGTGGTAGATATTTCTCCTTTGTCAAGTCCTAATTCTTACCTAGTTACTAGTTTGTTAGGTTATATAGGTCATGTTCAATGTTTGATGTATTTTTCCTAAGCTTATAGTGGATGTAAGTGGATGGTTAGTGCCTTGAATTAGGTCTATTCCATCATTTTACTTAGGCTTTGATCACCAGATAAAACCTCTACATGAAATACTGACACAAGAGATATTTGGAGTTATAGATTTAGTCTTTACTTATCTAATCAGTATTTTAGGAACTCATATAGAGTAAATGAACCAGAAATATAGGTGTATCACTAATAGTAGAGTAGGATTTCCTTTTTAGTTTCCTTCTCTCCTTTTTCATCCCAATAGTCAGAAGTATAATAAGGAGTACAAAGTGATACATCAGAGGAGCTAGCCTCACCAAAATATAGAGGTCTAGTTTGAGTTCAGGTGTCCCACATCTCATATCATTCTAATGTTATTCTAGGTGTGAAGGTTTCAGATATAAATCTATGAAGCCTTAAAGTAGGTTACTATTTAGATAGATAATAGTTATATCTAGATAACACCCTGATTGAAGGTTTGATAAATTTAGCTTTGAAACCTTCACACCTAGACTACCATTAGAATGATCTGAGGTGTAAGACCCTTGAACTTAGACCAAACCTCTAGATTTTACTAAGGCTAGCTCTTCTGATGTATCACTCTACACTACTTACTAAACTACTGATTGTTGGGATGAAAAGGGGAAGAAGGAAACTAAAATGGAAATCCTAATATATTTTTGGTGATACACCTATATTTTTAGTTCATCTACTTTATCTGAGCTCTTAAAACACTAATTAGATAAGTAAAGACTAAATATATAACTCCAAATATCTCTTATGCATCAATATTTCATGAAAAGGTTTTCTCTGGTGATCAAACCCTGAGGGAAATGATGGAATGGGCCTAATTCAAGGCACTAAATAGCCACTTATAGACACTATAGTCTCAGTCAAAATACATCAAACACTAAACATGACCTACATAATCTGACAAACTAGTAATTGGGTAAGAATCATGACTTGACAAGGGAGAAAGCTCTTCCACATATGCAAATTAATTGACATAAATACACTATACCAAAATAATAAAATCTAAAGTAGTCATTTTATTTATCTACAAAGGTTAAAAAACTCAATCTCGATAGATTTTGGTCATGCTAAGAGAGATGGATTCTAAAAAATGGCTAAAAAGCCAATGCAAAAGCATAAAAATTAGCCAAGAGATTAGCATAGAGGTGAGAATAAGAAGTCATCTTGACATGAAATCAAGTCAAAAACAACTTTTCAATAGTTAACAAAAGTTATTTAGACTTGTATTTACTTGAAAATCTTTCATGAAGGTCATTTTTGGAATTGGAATAAGGATGGTGGTCCCATCTTGACAAATCAATCTTCATGAATGAATTCTACACCAACTTGGATGTCTTAACTCAAGATTGAACTAATTTGAAGCTAAGTTAGAATATGATAATGTCCTCCTTTACATGGAAAATAAGATAGATACATGATCTAATCAAAAGTTAACTAAAGCTTAAGATTAATTTTCTTCACTAAGCTCTACCTTGCATGAAATGGGACTTTGAAGGCTGAAGATGTCCATGAAATTCCATGTTAATATCATATATGCAGCAAGGAAACTCCATGTAAGATCCTTGGATATCCATCCAACACCGAAAACAAACTTGTAAATTTGACCAATTAGGCCTATTCCATCATTTTCCTTTAGCTTTGATCCCTAAATAAAACTTCTACATGAAATACTGATGCATAAGAGATATTTGGATTTATAGATTCAATATTTACTTATCTAATCAGTATTTTAGGAGATAAAAAAGAGTGGATAAAATATAAATATAGGTGCATCACAAATAGTAGAGTAATATTTCCCTTTCAATTTCCATCTTTCCCTTTTCACCTCAACAGTCAGTAGTTTAGTAAGGAGTACAAAGTGATACATCAAAAGAGCTAGCCTCACCAAATCTAGAGGTCTAGTTTGAGTTCAGGTGTCCCACATCTTAGATCATTTTAATTTTAGTCTAGGTGTGAAGGTTTTAGATCCAAATTATCAAGCCTTCAAGTAGGGTGTTATTTATATAGCTAATAGTAATGTCATGATGTTGGTAATTATATATGGAAGTACTCTATAGGGTCATATTAAAGGTTCATAGATGGCAAAGGAGGATTTGTGATTTATCAAGATGATATTTTTTCATAGAAAGGTTTGTTAACCTTATTTTATCATGCTCTAAGTGGTTTTAAGGTACGTTGAAGTCAATTTAGATATTTTTATTAGATTTCAAGTTTCCCAATTTGTGCTTAAGAGCTTACAGGTCCTACATGGGTTATAGGAGGTCAAGGTTCCTAATGGTTTGGAATATGAAATCTTGGTCAATAAGTGTGTAATGGTTGTTTCCCAGTGTATAAGGAGTTTCATAGGTGGATGTTGACTGGAAGGTGTTGTGTTAACTTTGTTTGTTTTGAGATTATAGGGTTTTAGGCTCCACTAGAAAAGAGTTTTTCTTTATGATTTGATGTCTAAGGATTCTTAATATGTTTAATGGGATAAATGGGTTTTCAAATCAATATTCACATATATTTTAAGGTTTGTGGTTTTCAATTTATTCAAGTTTTTGCCAATTTAGAGGCCTACTTGGGTAGTAAGTTTGTGAAAGAAGTATGTTTCAGATGATGAACTAGTTATTTAAATTTTGTGTGATCAAGGGGGCATATTATATTGCTATATATATGGAATTTTAGGTCTTGAATTTGTGTCTATAGAAAGTTGTGGGATATGCATGTTCTAGGTAGGGCTAAAAGGAGTCTAGATAGGCCTAGTCTCGGATATTTGATCTTTGTTCATCTTGTCCAAAATATAAAGGCATAAGTTTTTTGAGGTATGTTATTAAGATTGTTTTAGTTCATGTTTCCTATTTTATAGAATTTAGATGTATATTTGGTGGTTATGGAAGTGTCTTGAGAAAGAAGGCTAGTAAGCCTGAATGGTGGTTATTCATGGTGATGGAGATCTGAAGATGATCAAGTGGTGAAATTTATAAAAAATATTATGGGGATTCCCTCTTAAATTTTTATTGGTGAGATACATCAGATTTTATCTCTTTTTGTGTTTTTTCTTCATTCATTGTAGAGCTTGGTTGAAGAAGAGTGTTGGCATAGAATAAGAGAAAGTTGTCAAGGTAAGAAGAGGTTGGCTCAAGGAAAGGGGGAGTTTTTATGATATTTATAATATATTTTTTTCCTATTTATGTTATTTTTATGTCCTCAAGATGAGTTAGTTCCCACTTTGTCATTATGTCAAAGGGGGAGAAAGATCTTGTCATGGGAGTGTTTGAAGAGAGAGCAGGTGAGTTGTATATTACTATTTATGATGTTTGTTGACATCAATGATAAAGGGGGATATTTTTGGATTATTTAAAATGATTTCATGTTGATTTCATGTAGGTTTCCTATTGAGTGGATTAATTTATTTTATAGCTTAAGTGACAATAACAAAGTGTGTAATACATTTGTCCTAGTGTGCTTGAAGTTGGCCTAGTTGATCTTCAATTTTGGCATGGTTAGAGTTTTTAAAGGATGATTATATACAATTTATAATGTTAAATATGTAATAATATTTTTTTTTTAATGATTTTATAGCTTGTTTTCATAATTATAATTCATCTGGTAGTCCATAGTTATCATCTAGACAATTTGGGTCTAGTGGCAAAAAATCTAAGTAGAAAGTTTGATGACATCACCATTGCCACTTTTGGATGAGTTAGGGGGAGTTGTTCATATGGTTGTGATAAAATTTTTAATTATTTTATATTAAATAAATCACAGGTCATGCACCTAAGCACAATCAAAGATATGAAAGTGCAAATTTGGGTTCTCAGGTATTTTGACAATGTTTTCCCATAGTCAAATTTGTAAAGTGGTAAGAAGAGCTAAGTAAGCATTTTGATGATGGCATATCTTGCACATGTGGATATTTAAATAAAAGGTGATCATATGGGTTTATTTATTTTTATATATAATTTATTTATTATAAATTTTAGATCATGCACTGAAGGATGGCAAACATTATGCAAGAGTAAAGTTGGTCTCCCAAATAAATTTTAAGCATAGTTGGCTTTGTGATAAAAGATTTTGAGAAGGAATTTTAATGGAAATACATCTCACACATGTTAAGGTCTAAGGATAATTTTTTTATATTTATGTATTCTCCTATGTTAGGATATCATATGGTCCAAATTTGAGATCATGTATCTAAGTGTAGAAGTTATTAAGGTCCAAAGTAGGCTTTCTAGGCATATTGCAGTTGGTCCCCATACTTAGTCAATTTGAATGATGATAAATATCTGGACCTAATAGAGATACAATGGTTCATGATATTTAATATATTAAATATTTAAAATTCATAAATATTCAAATAGGATAAAGTGTTCATTGGTTAATAGAGTTAAAGATCATGATCAAATGAAGATCCAACGATGTGCAGGCAATCATATAAATCATGATGTAAAAATGCATATTGATCAAGATGGTAAGAAGTTTTATAGGTTTAAAAATTAATTAAATTTATATGATAAGGATATAATGGAGATTGGGTGTTTTTAAATATTTATCAAATGATGCACACTGCATGATATAGACTTGACTAATTTATAGAGATTGACAGAGTGCGTTGAGTCAAAGTTTATAGGGTGCATGAAATGAGCTCAAAGTGACTAAGGTTTAACATTATATCATTGATACCTATGTTTTAAATATCAAATAATATCTATGGTACATGTTTTAATGTGATATGAGAGGACACAAGATGTGATTATTGTGTTTGAGGTTTAACTGTGACCGTTGCCATTTGAATATTTGAATTTTCTAAGGGAAAAAATACTGATCAATAATTTGTCCATGTATTTTGATAGAATAGAAATTTTATCATGCATTAAAAATAAAATGGTATAGGAATCCAAGTCACATCTGTAAATATGGATTTGAAGATTTGAAATTATATATAGACATAGTTATGAAGGTTCAAATTTGACTTTTTGTTCATGCATGGACTGTAAGTGACCCAAGAAGATTGTTTTAGCTTGTTATGATGTTGTTTTGATATATATTAATGAATTGGATATTATGGAATATTTTATAATCCATGAGGATTCTCTATGTGCAATATCAAGGTTTTTTAAATTGTATGTAGTATGAATAATGGTTTAGAAGTCAACTATGTTTTCGTTCATAATGACTATGTATATAGAGAAGTGTTTAAGCTATTTATGCTTGAGCTAAAGGGTATTGTGTTGGTTGTTGGAACTTAATGGGGACATATAGATCATGTATAGTGTATCCATTCTTTTATAATAAAATTCTATGTTATTTTTTTGCTTGGATATGTGTCAAAGAGATGAATGAGTCTCCATAGGACCTAAAAGTGGCAGGCCTATTTGAAAGTGGATTGTGTTTTAAGTGTGACCCATGTGAGATGCCTTAAGGGTGAATTCATGTTTTTTTGCAAAAAAATAAATATTTTGATCATGTTAATTCATTATTTATCTATATATAGTGAAACCAAATGTGTTGGTTTCTAAACATGTAAGTGAGAGAGACTTGTGCAAGGTGGATGTGAGAGTTGTGAAGTGAAAGATAGGTAGTGTGCCTATTGGTTGAGTTAATGAATATAATAGATTTTTTTACTATGTGTATGACCTATAGGTCATGTTCCTAATTTTAGAATAGTTCTCTTGTAATTTGAGGATATGCAAGGAGGTACAAGTGTGCATATAAGGATAGTGTGAGTGAAGAAGGAAAGAAATTGTGACATGCATATGTGAGAGGCCTATTTGAGACAGAAAGAGTTTATGCATGGGTTATATAAATAGATGTCTATCATCAAGTTATAAATAAACCATTTCTAAGGTGGAGGTGTTCAAAGGAGGGTCTAAAGGACTTGGTCTTTCTTAAGGGTAGTTACTCCTTGTGAAATCTGTGTTTCACTAAATACCTTTGGTTGAGAGGATATAATCAAGGTTTGTTGGTCTAAAGGAGTCGATAAGTCTCTTGTTTTTAATCTCTTAAATTAAATTAGTCCATTTATGTTTGTAGGCTTAAAAATGGGTTTTATTCCCCATGAGGGTTTCCCATAAGAACAATGTATTATGTGTTTGATCTTGTGTATGTATTGAATGAATATGCTCTCTTGTTAATGTTGCTTGATCAAATTGATATATGCTAATTAGTTAATAGTTTAAAGGAATACAATTTAAATTAAAATATCTAGGCTCACTGATTCACCCCCTTCCCTTTCAGCGATTGTACCTCTAACAAAAAGTGCCAAAAAATATTGGAAGAAACCCTCTAAAAAACTTTGGATCTAGATAATTTTCTAATACATGGAAAATAACACTTTCTTAATTTATTATTATAAAAAAGGAGACATTAGATCCCTATTTTATGGTTTGAAACATTCTTTGTAATGAGTTTGATATGCTAATTTTGAGCATTGAGATTAGAGACTTTAATGAAATATAAAATATATTCAATGAAACTAACCACTTCATCTCTAATTTTGGAATTCAACTTCAGACATACCATAACTTCCTTGATGGAAAATATGTGGTTATAACATCTCCTAAAATTGGTAAAATTTCAAAAGAAAAAAAAAATCTTATATCCTTAAAAAAATTCCTAAACATATACCACCAATGCAAATATACTCTTAATTTCATTTCTTCCAACTCGATGTGTGTGTGTGTGTGTGTGTGTGTGTGTGTGTGTGTGTGTGTGTGTGTGTGTGTGTGTACATACATACATACATACATACATACATATATATATATGTATATATATGTATGTATGTATGTATATATGTGTATATATGTGTGTGTGTGTGTGTGTGTGTGTGTGTGTGTGTGTGTGTGTGTGTGTGTGTGTGTGTGTGTGTGTGTGTGTGTGTGTGTGTGTGTGTGTGTGTGTGTGTGTGTGTGTGTGTGTGTGTGTGTGTGTGTGTGTGTGTGTGTGTGTGTGTGTGTGTGTGTGTGTGTGTGTGTGTGTGTGTATGCATTTATGTATGTATGTATGTATGTATATGTATATGTATATGATTTAGTATCCATACCCATAATCAACACTTCTTAATTTAGAGCTACCAATTTTTACTTCACCCTCTAATTTTTGTAAGGGACGTTTTTGAATGGATAATTAGACCAATTTTAGAGATAATTCTTGATTTAAATAAATGTTTTACCCATAATATACATTCTACTTCATTTAAACCTTGGTGAATTCAACCAAATATCCTTCATACAATCCATCAAAGATGGATCGCATAACAAAACTAATTCAATTTTAAAGGATAATTTATTTTATTTCCATCAATACCAACCATAAATTATATAAGGGCATGGTCTATGCCAAATATTGGAACAATTATACTTTCTATAATTCAATCCATATCCATCTAAGAAGGAGCTAACATGAATCTATCAAATCTATCTACAATGTCTAATTTCTAACCACCTATTGGTGTAATAATAGAAGAAACCATTCCTTGGAACCACATAAATAAGACCACTATAAGATAAAAAAACTATAGAAACCCTCTTAGGATTGGGTGGGATGTGAGATTCCTTCTCTTTTGATTGAGTTGAATAGATTTATATTGAATTCCCCTTTCATGTTAAATTTATCCTAGAGATGAAGAGACATAAAATTATAAATTTCATCCTACAAACTTATTTTAATATAATAAAATATTGGTCCATACAAATTTAAAATAATAATAGTAACATCTGAGGAGAGATGAGTTACCTTACAATTTTTGAAACCTATTTTTATCTATTTTGGATTAATGTGACACTAACAGGATAAAATTAATAGAATATTTAGATTGATTAAAATGTATAATAACTAAACAAATGTGAGTGTAAATATCCAAATATAGTAACTTCATATTTATCAAAAATACTATATTAATCTAATACTTAGGTTTTTTCTAGTAAGTGTAGGTTTGTAGAAAGATATAGTTGCCAAAATTAGTTAGGAAAGGGCTTGTGAGTGCTCAAATTTAGAAATAAAGTGTTTACACAAGCTTGGTAAAGTCTATGCTTATTAGACACCTTCATAGTACCACATTTTATGATGGGGTGAAAAAATGTCTTAAATTACTATGTTTATCTATGACACTTATAATGATTTCACTTACAAATAATAAGGGTTTAGGTGCATGTAAATATATTCAATCATGTGTGAATTTATTTTCTACCATTCTCCTTGATTCAAACCTTAGTTGTAAAATAAAGGAACACTATGAAATAAGGATAAAGGATGAAATATAGGGTTTTAGATAACCTCATTAACCCCTTATAAATAATTTATCCCCATGTATCAAGTACCCTAAGAGAGAAGTACAACCAAATGTAGATATTCTACTTAATTGAGTGTGTAAAATCCTGTGTAATACTAACATGTAGTTCAATATTATTTACATATTTAAAAACTTTGAAACCTATAAATCAAACTTGAAAATGGTATCAAACTTATCTTATGGACTTTATATTTGTGATCTTTAGGTAAGTTACTCTTAATGTGCATTGTATTTTCTAGTGATAGATAAATAAGTGATAAATGAATAAATGCTTAGTCTTTATTTTATTATATAGATTAATATTTGAGTATTTTAATATAAATGCACATGTGAAAGATATAGGATTACCCATATGAAAAAAATAAATTTGTAACTTTCTATTAAAAGGTGCAGTGAAAGGTCTAACCTATGTGGACAGGACCTTGATAGTGAAAATGTCTAAGGAAGTGTCAAATTGTCTATAAGACAAGAATAATTATAAGATATTAGTATATAGTATAATAATTATATTAATATATTTATGTAGTGTATATGGAGGTTGTGCACTTAAATAAAAATAATTTGGAAGGGTCAATCCCATCTATGAGTAAATAGCTATGGAAAAATATGAAAAAGAGTCATGTATGTAAGCATAAGTCAAATATGTTGGAAATTGGTTGAATCACACATTTTCAAGTGTATAATAAAAAATATGAGTATCCACATCAGCCCCTCCTTTATTATTGTAATTTAATAGATAGAGTAAAATCATAGAAGGTGATACCTAAACATAACCAAGATTCTTGTGCTCAAGTACGTACTATGTGATGTACTTTGATCCATGAAAATACAAAATGAAACACATATAAGTTTTTAGTTATTATATATTTTTATAAGTGATAACATTGAAAATATATGAAATTAAATATTAAGTAATGAACATAAATATATGTATGTGAACCATTATTTCATTTGGATATTTGTCTCCATGATAAAATGGACCAATAGGGGTTCATTCTCATTGGATATGTAAATGAAAAATCTATGTATTGAATTTCATATGCCCCAAACCTCATTTTAAATGTATAAGTTCCTCAAATTCAAGTCACACATAATTAAGCTCCACATAACTTACTATATATTTGTAATGGAATCCAATATATGTTCAAATGAATCTAAGAAATGCTTGAGTGTGCTTGATAATATACATAAAGTATTTCAATAATCTATTTCATATTATGACTTGTGCATGTGTAATTTCTAAGTATAATTTATTTGTATAACATGTCACATATTATATACATATGTTTATAATGAAATAACATATGTAATTTGAGTCTAAAGTGTCATTATATTTATGAAAATGTGAACATATGTTTTACAAAGACCCCCAATTTGACATTCATGTAATATACATAATAATATCATAGATTTTGTGAAATATAACTCATAATCCTATAAAATCATGATGCATGCCTTGCATATGTCCCCTAATCTATGTCAATAATATTATAATTTGAGGGAAAATGTAATAATCAATGTAAAATTGTACTATTATAAATTAAATTGTGTTCAAAATCTTAGTTTTGTATGACTTTGAAGGCTTAATTTCTAAAATAGGACATTGTGTATTCCCCAATTTTGAGGTAAGGGATGTAGCCTATGAATTATTCATCTCAAAACAAAGGAGTTCAACAGATAATTTTATATATGTAAATATATAAGAAGTGTAAATTAGGAAATAACATGTGGATAATATGTCATCATAGTAAGAATAAATCATCTGAGTATGTATGAAATATGCAACCTAAGGTATACAAGTTTTATGACAAGATAAGTATATCAATTAATAATCTAGTGAATGGTGAATGAGCATCCATAAATTTAGTACTAACTATGTAGAAGGTGCATGATATGTATAATGACATTGTAAACAACAATAAGAGTGTGTGGTATGTATCAGGATACAATAATCTTTTATATGTATCCACACATATAAAATAAAGTCACACACAATATTATGGCCATGACACACACAATAAAACAAACATAATAGTACTCAATTTTATTCTAAGCAATAATCCACAGTTAATGAAAAATAAAATGTCATAGAAAGATAAGATCCACACACTAGAGAAATTTAAAAGTCACACACACAATGGGAAATCAAATTCCATGCACATAATGTAAAATCAAATATCACCCACACAATGGAAAATAAAATGTCATAGAAAATTAGAGAAAGATATAAATGGAGAAACTGTCACATAATGAAATAGACAAGAAATAATCTCATCTTGTAACATGTAAAAACATCAAACATGTAAATAAAAGGAAAGGCTAATCTTAAAAGCCAATGCATGTGATCATCAAAAATGTAAATATATAATATCTAGTGAAATGGAAATATCAGAAATATGAGTCATAACAAGTCATGTATAATTAGTTTAAAATAGTGAAATATGATAAATGTAAATATAAAGATAAAACTTGTATAACTCAATAATATTACTCTAATAAGAACGTGCACCAATGTATTAAGGTAACTCCTACATCTAGGAATGTCCTGTATCTTTGTGTCCATGTCATATGAAACTAATATGTCGTACATCTCACTTATGTATACCTTGAAATAAATTTACATATAAAAATAGATATATATTACATTATATATGATAAATCATAAATAAACCAAGTATATAATAAATGCTTTCCACAAATAGATCTTGTTTATTTTTAAAGTTTTTATAATTTTATGTGATGATAACTAATGATTCATCAATGGGATGCTCACATGTACGTATTCTTAAAACATATCTAATTTTACCTATCATGATTGAGTGGTAACATGTGTATTTGTATTAAAATATGAAAAATAATATAAGATTGTGACATATCCATTATGGTCATTATTAATGATATGATTTTATGTATGCTACATAACCATATGTATCATAGTACTAGGTGGATTTTGATGCATAATAGTAGAATGTTACCATTTTCAGCATTAACACACAAATGAATATGTAACACTAGTTTAGGATGTGATGGATTATATAATTTCTCTCATGTGTCATGAATAAATATTTAATGTAAAGGAAGATACAAAATATTAATTAGGGAAAGTCCAATGTCTTCATCTGAGATATCATATTCAAATGAACCTTATAACGTTTTTTAACTGACTATGGTGGGGTTCGGTATGGATGATGAATAATCTCATGATAAATAAGGTATTAATATGGAATACATGTAAATGTTACCACCCTATTGAAATGAATATAATTCACACATATGTGTAATTTGGAAGCTACTACACACATTAAATATCTAATTATGTCCTAATAATATATCAAATGTCCACATAATTGGTAAAACTAAAAATAAAGTAATGACTATAATAGGGCCCAATTTGAGCAATAGTAGAATCCTCCAAATAAGATTTTATTTCCATGCATAAAATCCATTAACCATATTAATTATATCCATTAAATATTATTATGTATATCTAGTACTAGTGAGGATTATCATGGTGTAAATATTTTCACTCAAACAATTTTCTACCATGACACTATGTATAGACTACAAATCTGTTAATGTTTGTACAAATAATTCCTCATTAGAATAATCATTGTAAACAATATCATGCTCAAAAAATGTGATAATATGTAGTGTATCTATATAATAAATGATGTGTTGCAATAATACCATCTAGAGGATTATGTTCCTCAAAATTATAAGTATAATAATTTGGAGAAGAATGTTCCTTGTAATTAATATGAACTTAATCATTAGTAGTAGTATCTCTATTGCATTCTTTGAAAATGAATTTTTAAATGCATTAGCATTCCTATTACACTTTTTATGTGATTAAACTAAGTATTTACCATGATCAAACATACATACATACAAATTTTATGCACAAATAGTTATTTTTTAACAAGGAATAGAAAAAATTGACCAACATAAACATCCATTGACAAGATATGAGATAAATACAATCAATAATAAAATTTCAACATTTAATCATTGTATTCACTTCAAGGTCCAATGATCCACAATGGATAGATACTCCACCACAATAGCAATAAAATAACAAGTGATTTCTCTCTAAAAGGATGCTACCATCCACCAATGGAATGAATCTTGCAACCAGAATCTAGTGGTTCCCAATGTAGTCCATATCTCTCAGTGTTAAATTATGCTTTTATACAAAAATTTAATACCCAAAATTTACATCTTAGACACACACAAAAACCACACCATTTTTTTAACACTAAAAAAAACACACTAACTCCTATGCATATAAATATAGTAACACTAACATGGCATACAAACTCAAGTGAACATAAAAATACAATGCCACTAAAAAGTTATGATCCAAGCAGTTACACTTCGATCTACTAAACAAGAAAAACACATAAAGAATCAAGGCTCAAATACAACCTAGATTAGTTATTACTAATTTTGATGCCTGTATTCTAACCCAAGGTGAATCTAAAATGATGAGAAATCATGCATATACACTTAATTATAGATGGTTTCATTTCTCTTTATAAATTTTCCATGAGCTCCACATCCAAATATAAAATAAATTTTATAAGTACAACTTCATAAATAGGGAAGGATCACATCCTAACTCTAGTAACATTCACAAATATAAATTAATGAATAATAATAATAATCACAAGAATAATTGAGTTAGCACTACAATTAAATAAGTCAAATTTACATTGATGAGATTTGGGTGAGTTGGTAAAGTGACTTGGTTACTGTAAGCACCACCTAGGTTCAAATCTCAGTTGGTATTGAAGGCTAGTTATGGTTGATTGTTGGTATTATTGGGTTGGTTATGGCTGATCATTGGCATTCTTGGGCTGGATATGGCCATTGATGGTATTCTTGGCCCTATTATGGCCATTCATTGGTATTTTTAGGCTAGTTGTGGTTGTTGTTGGTAATTCTAGTACTTATGATAGATGATCACTTGGGGATATAATCCCCTGATTATGCCCCAAATTAGTTTGAGGTCTAGTTAAAAGAGAATAAGATAAGGATCTCACCAAAACCAATATCTATAAAAAAAAAAAAAAAAAAAAAAAAAAAAAAAAAAAAAATTACCCTTGAGGCTACAAAGGTTCAACATGGCTAAACATGCTACAAAATGATGCTAGAATAAATACCCGGTGAAAGGTTTACATAAATATAAAGTAATGGGTCAAATTTATATTATAAAATCATCACAATGAAATTATTTTTTTTAAAACAAGTGTAAATGACATGAATAAAAATAATTCTAAACCAAATAATATTTAGTGACATTTTTTGTCATTCCCATAAAAATAATAACAAATGGGGTTCAAGGAGGAGTCATTAAAAATATTATACAAAATTAAAAAATAAATATGAAAGTTTATACATGAATATGAAACTCAAACTAAGAGGTTACAACTTTCATATTCAATAAATATTAAACTAAGTGATTATTACAACACTTTTTTTGGTGCAAGTTTGTAGATTAAAATAAAAAACAACAATTTTTTTTGAATAAATTTAATTTGGAAAATGGTCATTAAAAATAGCAAATGGTAGTAAAATTTGAAACCAAAAGCTCCTAAATTGATACAAATATAAAATTATTTCTAAAAATATTTTGTTTCTCATGGAACCAATTTCTAACCATTTATTTCAATACACATTTATTAAAAAATCATCAAGGTAAAAAGGATTTTCCCTAAGATGGCTTGGATGAGTTAAAAATTGATTCGGTACCAGAAACTAATTTTATTATTTAGTGATAATTAATATCAAGATTTATATACCATATTATACCACTTTGGTTTTTTTTTAAATTTGATTTCTAAAGGGAAACTATAGGCTAAAACACAAAAAAAATTGCTATTAGGAAAACAAATTAGCAAATTATATTCTTGAAGTTATGAAAATGTTTAATCTATTATATTAGTATTACAATAGAATTATTAAGGCCACCCAATAGGATATTACTAATGGTCATGTTTGAGAAATTGTAATACTTACGAATTGTTATCTAATAGTATATTATACTTTAGTTTATTTGATGCAAGGTTGATTTATATAATTTATTGGCTTGGTTCATTTATTAAGTGTTTCAAAGTTAAGGAAGTCAATGCAAGATATTATGCTCAATATCAATCATTTTTAGATATTTATATCCTCCATTAATTCATCATAAACTATGAGAATACAAAAGGCCTAAATCCATATTCTAAGAGCTATTGCTAGTTTTAGTTATCAAGTTATGTCCTTATGATTAAAAGAACTTGTATTACATAAATGAGTTGATATAAATATATGGATTTATAAATTTAACCCTACATAATAATTTTATTTATATAATGACATCACTTCATGATAAAACCAATAATTTATAAGATTCAAAGGACTATCATTTACAAAATAACAAATAATTTTTTTATTGTACAAGTTGAATAATAACATTACAAATATATAGAATAATCTAAATACATAAACCACTATGTGTATAAACTTCAACATTACATCTAATACTCAGAAATCATCTAATGCCTACCCTCACTTATGGGTTTGGATTACAACTACCTCATTAGGATCATGGAATAAAAAATAAGACATTTCAACAATCTCATTTTCACACTAACTTTTACAACACAAGATATTAAATTCTTGTAATCTAACTACTAGTAATCACCAACCTGCACTATAATATAGTTAATAATGAGGTTAGCTTACATTGAGTAAGAGACTTTTCCATCCTAAATTCTTTATTTTTTCTAAATTAATAGACAAATTAAATAAATATTTAAGTAATAAAATATAACATATTGTGATAACTTGCATCCTAAGAAACAAGAAGGGTTGGTCTTATCAAGGTAAAAATTAACTGGTTGGTTCCCAAGCACATCATCAACCAATGTAGATAACTATAATTTTATTACAATAATAACACAATATACCAATATAAAATGCTAAGCTATCAAATCACACTAACATAAACAATATTAGCATTGCAAAAAGAATTGTACAAACATTTAATTTCTAAGCCCCCATCTAAAAATGATATATGAAATAAGGATTTTCAAATAAAATCTTAGTCGTAGGTTTTCTCTCAATAAAAATCAAGGAGCTAATTTATCACACACTTATTGAAAATGGGTCAAGATATATACACAAGGAACCCACAAGTGTAATCAATAAAATAAGATAATAAATCTCCACCCAATACCTGACACCAGTTTTGTGTGTGTGTGTGTGTGTGTGTGGGTGTGTGTGTGTGTGTAATAATCAAAACATATTTTAGTAATCTCCACTCAATACTCAACTCTAACTCTATTAAACTATACCAAAAACTTATTGTATAAGGAGAAGATTGTTCTTACACAAATCACTTTATGAGATGAAATTTGTCATTAATTTGACATTAAACTCAACCTTACATTCTTATAAATACGTAGGCTACTACACACCTATGCCATCTCTCTAAACAAAATTATATAATAATATTTATATACATAAACATATTTATATATATTTATCTTATTATAAATAGTCTTATTTTTAATATACCCCCGTATATTTATATGTATATATATTTATGAATTTGTATAAATATAAATATTTATTTATAAAATAAATAAATATTTTTTAAATGGTATTATATCCTTGTTACATACATATATATTTAATATAACTTAAATATCATATAATAAAATATTATATGAAATATAAATAAACAGGATAATATTTATAATTAAAAATAGATAATTATATATGTATGTATTTTTTATTTAATAAAACTATATGCATATCCATATAATATTAGTACCATTATCTATTTATTTATTTATTTACTTATTTTTTTATTATGAACTTTTTTATTGTTTTTTTTCTTAAATAAATCCAAGCCCTAAAAGGGCTAGTAGCTGATGGCCCATGGCCAATAGATGTGGATTAAAGCCATGGACATCAGTTAGGGATAGGGTGAGATGGTTGGTATATCCCCAATCCTATCCCTATTATAGGAGGGGGTTAGGATGGCACAACCATTACCCCATAAAAATAAAATATATATTTTTTCATTTATTATTATTATTTTTTTAGATTTTTCATATAAATAAAAGACCCTAATATGATGTTTTTATAAATATATTTATTTAAATATAAATGTGTGTGTGTGTGTGTGTGTGTGTGTGTGTTTTAAAATAAAAAAATCCATTATGCTCAATCTAAAAGGGTAAAATGGAAAAGACCCAGGAAATTTTAAGATATTTAGGGTTTGTGTTCTTTTTTTTCTTTTCATTTTATTTCCACAAATTCAAATCAAAATACTCAAAAAATAAATATAGTTTCCGTGTTTAATCTATCCCTTATTTTGAAAAAAATCATGGATTTAGAAAAGAGAAATCCCTTGCTTGATCCATGGAAGTCCCTATTTCCCTTGGTTGCTTCATTCCTCTCCATGCATCCTGCACCTCTCCTTCTTCTCCTAGTTAGTTTATTCACTTCATTAATTATTCCTTCACTCTCCTTCCACCTACATTTATCCCTTGACAAATTTTCTAAAATAACTCATCTCTCCACTAAGTTAACTATTTAATGGAAAAAACAATGCTTATTTAATTATTATTTTAGTATGTATATTATTTTTTTCTAAAATTAGGGTTCTCACTCTTGTATTTTAGTTCATTTATGTGTTTGTCATTATTTTTATTTTTATTTTTATTAAACTAATTACTACATTGAAAAAATCAAATAACTGAATATATATTAAATTTATTTTCAGAATTAGTAACAATATACATATATAGATAGGTACATATATATGTATTTATAATTATGCTTATTTAATTAATATATAAATATGTTTATACGAATATGTATATTAATACTTATAAATATTGGAGTAGCAATATTTAATTCAGATTTATTTATTTATCTAAATTATGAATAAATATGTACATTTATTCATTTAATTTGATTATCTACAAAATACTATTGTAATACACATATATTTATATATAATTTTATTTATGTCCATTATTAAATGTTACCTAGATTAGGTCACAATAATATTTGTGTTCTTATTCCCATTTAAAAAGTAAATCTTGTTGTTTTAGATTGAGGTAAAAATAGGTTTTGAAGGGGCCCCGAAACCCTGTAACAGAAAGCAAAATAAAGAACATCTAAGCCCACAGGCATTGCCTAAAAAACACTACTAAGAAGTAGCCAAAACAAGTTTTAAATGGACCTAAAACCATTAGAGACACATCCGGTCAAAACCCAGAAACAGAAGTCTGGTAGCAAAACAAACAAAAGATAACAAAAGGAGGACAAAGATCAGAACCAGTTTCTAAACCAACAAGAAGGACCAGATTATTCATCTAGTTCCAGAATCAAGTTCATGGCTTCTTTTCCTTTCAAAGCATTTTCCTAGGTGGTAGCCTCCAGCACAACTCCTTTTTGTGTATCTTTCTTTCTGGAACTTTGCCTTGTCCTTTTACTGGGACCCTCTAGTGCTTTGGTCTCCTCATTGGCTCGTTTACCTATATTAATAGCAGCTGCACAGATGTTGGACGTTACTTCCTCCATTTTCTTTCTGTTATCCTTTATTAGTTCCCGGAGGTTGTTTTCATAAGCTTTGAGCTTGACAGGGATCTCGCTTAACTGATTTTCCATGTTGTTTACTTTGTTCCAAGCAGCTTTCAGAGAATCTTCCATTGTTTTCGCTTTTCTCTTGAGATCAATGATCTCCCTACACAGCCAGGAATCAAATTGGGAAGAAGACTTAGCTTTACAGTTAACCCAGGTCATAGGAGTGTGAATTTCTTCATTTTGATTATTCCCTCTCCAATCCTCAGACTTTTTATTGGGGCTAATCCTTGCTTCTTCAAAGAAGTCTTCTTGACTCTTTTGTTCCCGCTCATTGATTCCAGTTTGAATTTCCTTCTCCATATTTTGAATATCATCCTGGACAGAGATTTCCTTTTCATTCTTAGAAGTTGGGTCCTCACCAGGATCTTCTTGAACAAAATCATCCTCCGACTCTTTCTGGTTTTCCTCCGTCTCCTCTGTTCTAATAGCAGAATCCTCCTCTGTATTAACTTTTTCTTTTTCAATTTCCTCAGATCCAAATCTTGTTGTTGAAACACCAAGAAAGCTATAATTTAAATGATTGGGACCAAAATATCATAACATATCTACTCAATGAGTTCAATCAAACTATTTGAATTAATGAAAATTTGGTCATGTGGATAAACCTATCCAAATAACTCATCGATGTGGAAACCCATAGTAAGGCATAAACATCATATTAAGCAATAATACAAATTTTTATTAGCATTCAATAGACACACCCCAAGGTGGTCCTACATGAGTCACAACTAGCCTAGTTCTATGTTAACACAATAAGATAACTGAAATAAAGACTAACAACTAAGCACAAGACATCTCACTCACACTTCATACACAAGGACACACTTGACACACCAGTAGTAGAAATGATGTCATGTCATCGCTAAAACACTATAGATCTTGATAAAGGTATTACATTTATACAAAATTAAAATGAGACAGGTAAGGAGTATGACCAATAGTTTAAATAAGTATTGATGAAGTTGGAAGAACCATTTCGTGAAAAATAAAGGATATAATGGTTTATCTCAAGTTTGGTGTCATATATAGGAACTTACATGGGTGGAATGAATTTAAAGATAATAAAAAAAACATCATAAATGGGATCAAGATTTTAATAATAATCATTCATAAAAGAGAATTATTTTTCAGTGAAAGAAGAGGTAGAAAACTTGAAGCAAGAGTTTACATTGTTAATTTTGACACAATAAATTTGGATGAAAGGAGAAGTAAGATATTCTACCTCAATGTTGATTTATTCAAGTAAAAAATTTGGTGTGTTATATGTCTTTATTAGAGACACATGGAAATATATTTCCCATATTATGAGATACCAATTTTATATATTTTTCAATATATGGGACTAACATGATTAGTAGATGTGCACATTAGCAAAAGAGGTTCCATACACTAATTACTATGAAGAGAGGAATATCATAGACGAATAGAATGATTATAGAGGGATAAGTATTTTATCAATACATTTATATTTTAACCTTAGTGGTACATTTTTAACAACCCCAAATAAATTATAAAATACCTCCTCTACCAGAGCTAATTATAGGACCACAAGATCGACACAAATAATATTATAATGGATTAAAGGTTGGTACTAGGGAATAAATTATATGCAATGAATTAAGATATACCTTCAACTTATCATGTATAATATATCTAGACTCAAATAAGGTAAACCAAATAAAACCCTTTGGATACTTAGTTATATCAGGGCATGACTAATTAGATCTGCTCAATCTAACTAGAGTATTACTTATCACACAACATTAATGGAGATGGTTCTAAAGCCTCTAGGAAATCAATATAGTGTAATAACCCTAACTAGGTATCTTGATACTAATAATAGAATTAATATAATATAGTGCTACAAAATATTATAACATAAATAAGGGGGATGGATAAAAAATTGCTATAATAAGTAAAAAACCATGGTAGGCAAATGAAGGCCCAGGTTACCTAGGGTGGAAAATGGCAAGTTTGAATAACCCTATATCTTGTTAAGTTGTGGAGTTAAAAGCTTCACTGTTATGTAGATGAGGAGGTTGCTGGACTCAACCAACAACTAGTGTTAGCAATATCACCGACATCAATCAAGCATGGACTAGAATCAGTCGATGTTGGTCATGTGCAGACCGACAGCCACCAGCGTCGGTGACCTGTGTGTGCATGCATTTGTATGCATTTCCAAAATTAGACTTGTTCTAATTTAAGGAGGTCTGAGTGTTTGCATGTAAAGACTAATTTAAGTCTTGGGTTTGTGTTTCTAATTATTATAATTAGGAAGTCTAATTATTGTATGCCTTGGATCCTATTTAAAAGACCCATGGGGGCATGTATTGTAATTAAGTCATAAGCAAGGCCAAGTACATCTGCAAGGTGTAAGATCAAGAAGGTCTGTGGTGAAGGGAATATCAACTCAATTATTGAGTTGATTGTAATTGATTGTGAGAGAGAGAACTCTTGAGAGAAATACTGTACACCCAAGAGGTGTGGAAGAGTGTGATTTATTCATTATATTTTGGAAGAGTTTAATGCAAGATTAATTATTTCTTGTATCTCCTATTATTTGTTATTCTCTGATTTCTAGTTACTTATTACTTCTAGTTTAATTCTGTGTTTAGTTGCTTATACAAAATTAATTAATTGTACTCCAAGTTCTTAACAAGTGGTATCAGAGCATTGGGTTCACTAACAGGTTGTATCAGATCGGGTTAGTGTTTGTTGATTACAGGTCACTCACAGGGGTTTCTATTTGAGTGGGAGCAAAGCAATGGCAGAAGAAAGTAAGTTAAGAATGGAGGAATTCAATGGTAAGAATTATCAATTATGGAGGATGCAAATAGAAGATTATATGTATCAAAAAGATCTATTTTTATCGTTGGGTGGGGTTTCAAGTAAGCCCACAGATATGCAAGATGAAGAATCAAATGTTCTTGATAGAAAGGCTCTTGGATCTATAAGGTTGAGCCTAGCATCTTCTATGATTTCTAACTTATCACAAGCAAAGACAATGGTAGAGTTAATGGATACTCTGGAAAACTTATATGAAAAACCCTCAGCTTCGAATAAGGTATATCTTATGAAGCAATTATTTAGTTTGGAAGTGCAGGAAGGTGGATCTGTATATAGTCATCTTAATGATTTCCATAAAATTGTAAATTAGTTAAATTCAGTAAAAATAGTTTTTGATGATGAAGTTAAATCTCTCTTGATCTTATGTTCTTTACCTAAAAGTTGGAATAGCTTGGTAATGGCAGTTAGCAATACTGCATCTGCTTCAAATATCTTGAAAGTTGAAGATGTTGTTAGTGTAATCTTAAATGAAGAAATTCATAGGAAAAGCACAGGTAAAACATCAGGTAATGCTTTAAGTATTGAAAGCAGGGGAAGGCAAAGAGAGAAGAGCAAGAAAGAGAAATCAAGGTCTAAGATGGGAAGGAGATCCAAATCCAGAACTAGCAAAATAACCTACTAGAATTATGGAAAGAAAGGACATGCAAAGAAAGGTTGATGGTTGAAGGATAGTAAAGAAAATCAGCATGAAGGTAATAAAGAAGCAAATGTTGCAGGTATTGTTGCACAGGATGCTCTTATATTTTCTTTAGATAGTCAAGTAGAATCATGGGTTTTAGATTCTGGTGCTTCTTTCCATGCAACCCCAAATAAATAAATTTTCAATGATTATGTCCATGGAGACTTTGGAAAAGTTTATTTAGGGGATGGTGAGCCTTGTCAAATTGTTGGCAAATGAAAAGTGCAACTGAAATTGCAGAATGGCAACACATGGGTGTTGAAGGATGTCATGCATGTACCCATCTTGAAAAGGTATCTGATTTCTATAGGAAATTTGGGTGATGAGGGTTGCACAGTAACTCTCACAGCTGAATCTTGGAAAGTTTCCAAGGGTGCACTTGTATTAGCAAGAGGTAAGAGAGTAGGTACACTTTATATATCTACTTGTGTTACTGATTATTCTCCTTCTATTTTATCTACTTCAGATGTAGATGCAAAGATGTGGCACTATAGGCTTGGTCACATGAGTGAGAAGGGAATGAATGTTCTTAAGTCAAAAGGTAATCTTTCAGATTTGAAATGCATAGATCTAGGTTTCTGTGAGCATTGTATTTTTGAGAAATAAAAGAAAGTGAGGTTTCTCAAGACTGGGTCAACAAAGAAGAAGTACAAGTTGGATCTTGTTCACACAGATGTGTGGGGACTAGCTCAGGTAGCTTCTATTGGAGGATCACAATATTATGTTTCTTTCATTGATGATGTTACAAGAAAGGTATGGGTTTAATGCATAAAAAGGAAATCTGATGTTTTTGACACACTTAAGAAATGGAAAGATTTGGTTGAGAATGAAACAGGTTTGAGATTGAAGTGCCTTAGATTTGATAATGGTGGTGAGTACTTCAGTAATAAATTCAATAGTTACCATTCTATGAGTGGAATACGTAGGAAAAGGATGGTTCCAAGGATACCTCAGCAAAATGGAGTTACTAAAAGGATGAATAGAACAATAATGGAGCATGCACAGAGTATGAGGTTGCATGCTAGTTTGCCCTTAAAGTTTTGGGCAAAAGTTGTGGATACTGTGGTTTACCTGATTAACATAGGACCTTCTACTACTATGGATGGTGGAATTCCATAAGAGGCTTGGATAGGCAAAAAGGTAGATTTTTCAATTCTTAGAGTTTTTGGTTCTGAAGCTTTTGTGCATGTTGATAAAGAAAATAGAAAGAATTTGGATGCTAAATCCATGCAGTGCACTTTCATTGGTTATGGCTTTAGAGATTTCAGATTCCAATTGTGGAATTTAGAAACTAACAAAATTATTAGAAGCCGTGATGTAGTTTTCAATGAGAAGGTGATGTATAGTGATCATCTCAAGAGGCTAAATAATTCTAAGTAGGGCAATCTTGATTTGGATGAGGTTATGATCCAAAATGAGCTCACAGGTAAAAATCATCACTCACAGGAAAACACAGGAATTGACGTCGATCAGACAGTAACTGATGTTGGTTTGGAAGGAACCGATGTCAGTCAGGTAGAATCGACATTGGTCGAGTGCAGATAGAAAGATGATCGAGATCGGTCATTGTTAGAACAAAATTTGGGCAGACAACAAGCTGTGAATGAGTCTCAAATGCCCATAAGGAGGACTGTAAGGGTAAGTAAACCTCCAATTCGTTATTCCCCTTCTTTATACTATGTGTTGCTAACAAATGGTGGAGAACCAAAAAGTTTTGATGAGGCAATACAAGTAGAATCCAGGAAATAGTGGGAGCATGACATGAATGAGGAAATTGATTCCTTGGAAGAGAACCAAATGTGGGATTTGGTTGAGTTGCCAGCTGGAAAGAAAGCACTGAAAAACAAATGGGTATATAGGTTAAAGGAAGGAGAGAATGGACAATTGAGACATAAGGCCAGGTTGGTAGTAAAGGGATTTGCATAGAAACCAGGTATTGACTTTGGTGAAATCTTTTATCTTGTAGTAAAGATGACTTCTATTCAGACTATATTGTCTTTAGTTGATATTGAGGATTTACACCTTGAGTAGCTTGATGTTAAGACAACATTTCTTCATGGAGATTTGGATGAAGAGATATATATGGAATAGCCGAAAGGTTTTGAGGTCAAAGGTAAGGAGAAACTTATGTGTAGGTTGAAGAAAAGCTTATATGGTCTTAAGCAAGCTCCAAGACAATGGTATTTAAGGTTTGATAGGTTTATGACAAAGCATGGCTTTAGTAAATGTCAATCTGACCACTGTGTTTATTTTATCAGATTAGATAATAGTCATTATATTATTCTATTACTGTATGTGGATGATATGCTTGTTGTAGGTTCACACATGCAGGAAATTACTGAGCTAAAGGTAAAATTAGCTCACACATTTGCCATGAAAGATTTAGGAGCAGCAAAGAAAATCCTTGGCATGAGTATTACGAGAGACAGGAAAAATCATAGGCTGATTTTGTCTCAAGAGGATTATGTGAATAAGGTGTTGGAGAGGTTCTACATGCAGGATGCAAAACCGATAAGCACACCTATGGCTAGACAGTTTAAGCTAAGCAAAGAATAGTGTCATAAATCACATGATGAGGTTGAGTACATGATCAAAGTTCCATATGCTTTCACTATTGGGAGCTTAATGTATGCTATGGTAGGTACCAGACCTGATATTGCCCAAGGAGTGGGAGTTGTCAGCAAGTTTATGGCCAATCTAGGAAAGGAACACTGGAAAGCAGTTCAGTGGATTCTCAGATATTTGAGAGGGACCAGTAGTATGCATTTATGCTATAGAGGGTCAAACATTTCTCTACATGGGTATGTAGATTTGGATATGGTAGGTGACTTGGATGGCAGGAGAAGCACCACAAGATATGTGTTCACTGTTGGTGGAATGGTGGTTAGCTAGATTTAAAAGTTGCATAAGGTTGTTTCCCTATCTACTATAGACGCAGAATACATTGTAGTCACAGAGGCTAGCAAGGAAATGATATGGATGACACAGTTCATGGAAGAGTTGGGAAAGGAGCAAGAGAGTTGTAGATTATACAGTGATAGTCAAAGTGCAATTCATTTGTCAAAGAATTCAGCCTTTCATTCAAGAACCAAACATATATAGCTTAGGTGCCACTTCATTAGACATGTATTAGAGGATGGACAGTTGAAGCTAGAAAAGATCCATACAGATAAGAACCCTATAGATATGTTAACAAAGCTGGTAACAAAGGAGAAGTTGAATCTTCATTCAAGTTTTGTTGGTCTTCAAGATTGATCTTGAAGAGGGAGAAACAAACTAGAGAAAAAAGATAGAGGATGTTGCTGTACAAGTTCAGGTGCAACTATTTATCTCTAAGTGGGAGATTGTTAAGTTGTGGAGCTAAAAGCTTCACTGTTATGTAGATGAGGAGGTTGATGGACTCAACCAACAACCAGCATAGTTAGTATCACTGACATTGGTCAGGCATGGACTAGAATCAACTGATGTCGGTCATGTGCAGACCAACAACCACCAGTGTCAGTGACCTGTGTGTGTATGCATTTGCATGCATTTCCAGAATTAGACTTGTTCTAATTTAAAGAGGTCTGAGTGTTTGCATGTAAATACTAATTTAAGTCTTGGCTCTATGTTTCTAATTATTGTAATTAGGAAGTCTAATTATTGTATGCCTTGGATCCTATTTAAGAGACCCATGGGGGCATGTATTGTAATTAAGTCATAAGCAAGGCCAAGTAGATCTGCAAGGTGTAAGATCAAGAAGGTCTGTGGTGAAGGGAATATCAACTTAGTTATTGAGTTGATTGTAATTGATTGTGAGAGAGAGAACTCTTGAGATAAATACTGTACACCCAAGAGGTGTGGAAGAGTGTGATTTCTTCATTGTATTTTGGAAGAGTTTAATGTAAGATTGGTTGTTTCTTGTATCTCCTATTATTTGCTATTCTCTGATTTCTAGTTACTTATTACTTCTAGTTTAATTCCGTGTTTAGTTACTTATACAAAAGTAATCAATTGTACTCCAAGTTCCTAACATATCTATACTAAGTTTAAGTTTAGAGTATATTCAAACAAGGAGTTATTAAGTCAAAACTAATGATTATGAAATATCTATCTACTAAATGAAAGATCTAAATTTAGAAATACTTACCTTGAATATAACCTATTGAGCCTTAATCTCTCCCTTGGCCAATGGTGCTTTGATAGAGTTTTTTAAGGTTGTTAGTATCACAATGGTTTAAATCATCTCTAATAAAAAATAATTATTATATTTGCATCTAAGACTACACAATACAAGTTATTTCTTTATAAGATAAAATCTAAACAATGGTTTCTCCTAAATATAGACTAAATCAAAATTACAAGCAATAATAGTGTGAAAATAAATGTTCCTCTTTATTGGATTGAAATGAGACTTGTATTTATAGAGGTAATTTGATCCTAAACCTTTTTGGAATTATATCCACTAATATTGACCCACATTGATGTATTTAGAAAGTGACCTACCCTCAAACTAGGTCAACTTATGATGCTCTAGTTATGAAGCATGCATCATGAATTTCATAATTATGGCAACCCAAGATGATTTAGTTTGAATTTTGGTGTGAATTATAAATATTACATTAACAAGTTGATATAGTCAAAAAAGATAGGTCTTAGCTTAGTCAGGGACTATTTAGGAGGAAGATTGCTTAATAGATCAAGTAAGTGAGATCTTTTAGTGGATATAGGCATGATAGATTTAAACAACAATATTACAAATCAAAAATGGTCTACCCACCCATTTTTAAATGTACCCTTTAAGGTGTGCACTCAAAGAGATTGAAACTTGTCAGTTTGCTATAAGGGAGAAATCATTAGTAAATGATAAAATTTAAAAATATTGTGTGTATATGCCCCACTCAAATCTCATCATGTGTCATTTGAGTGTAACATAGGATGGTGCCTCAAGAAATAACATATAAATGCACTAACTAAGCTAGAAAATTATATTAGAAAGTATAAAATATATGAAATTAAATGAGTGAAATAACTAAATTTATAATATGCATACCTTCACTTACCTTTATCTTTGAATGGTCACTTACTATTATTGATAGTTTTTATCATGAAGATAAAAAAGAATTAATGAACTATATCGAGTCGAATCGATGGAGTATAACAAAATTATGGCACAAATGGTAACTAGAAAAATAAACTAGGTTAGCTAGGGCCAATGTAGCTACACAAACTGATAAAATTAGGATAAAATTACATTTTACCTATTTGATGGAGTTATATAAATGAAAATAGTGAAATAAGAGATTTATCAAGCCTGATCAATGTAGTCATGTTAGGAAAAAATTATAAAAAATAAATGTACCATATTGAGCTTGGTTAATGTAGTTACATAGGCATAATGATGAAAGAACAAACTATATCAACCTTGGTCATTGAAGATTTATTTGGAAATAATTTTATAATAAATTAAATATACCATATCAAATTTGGTTGATGTAGTTACATAGGCAGAGGGATGAAAGAATAGATTGTATCAAGCTTGGTCAATGAATTGGTAAGTAGAGGGAAAGCTAACACACAAGACTATAATAAACATGGTTGATGTATTTTGTTCACACATATACACTATGTCAATGTTAGCTAATGTATTTTGAAAACATGTCACCAAACTATAATGATGTTAATCGATACGATCTATAATATAAAATACAATAATAAGTATCAAATTAAAATTTAAAATATTTTTACTAACTAATTATCTAAAATGAAGATCATATATATGTGATACAATAATGTTACTAATTTGTAGGCTCATAAATATACTTGATTATCTATTTGATAGTGTCATCCTTATATTTCAAAGCACTAACTATGTAATAAGTATCATTCTCATAGCCCACTAAACATAGTGTCAAGGGTAAGCTAAGAGTAACTTCTTAATGCTAAATTTTATCTGATGCACTATAAAATCAAATAGATGGTGTATTCATAAGGTTAAATAAAAATGGGAATCTTAGACATTTCCTAAATACAATGAGGTACATAGAAACAAAATTTTGTATTTATCTGTGTACAATGGCTATGATTATAGCATCAATCCCCTCACATCATAATGTTTGTAAATAATATACAAGGACTATAAATATAAAACTATATAACCCTTCATGATAGTATCTAAATAGTTAAAAACTATCAAAACATAGTTCTAGGAAAAACCATTCAAAGAAAAATAAAGGTGAAAATCAATGTCAAAATAATTTTGTATATTTTTATTGAATGCAAATAAATAGGTATTTAAATTAAAATTATATGTTTGATTAATTACTAAAATTAAAATTTAATTTTCCTTATTTATGTAAAAAATGAAAATATATAAAACTATATTAGAATAGGTCAGTGTAATTATTCAGATAGTATAGAATTGTATTGATGAAGTTCCATGTAGTGTATACAATAATAGATAAAAATAAGCATATTAAACTAGATCAAACTTGATATTTGTCATATCATGAGAGGAAATGAGAGTGGAATCAATAGTTAGAATGGTGGAAAATTGAATCTAGATCTTGAGAAGTAACCTTCTATGAATCACCACAATGATGATATCCCATCAAATCCTATCCATAAAAAGATCACAAAGAACCTACTTTCACCTCAAAGAATAATTTAGATTATAAAATATTAATGTGCATCTATGAACAATCCATATGATAAAACTAAGGATCCTCATTGACCTAATATCAAATCATGGGTAGAAATACTTATTGGTAAAAGATAATAGTTTTAACAAGTTTCCACCTCAACAATTGAGTACATATTTGTTAACAATAAGGTATTCCTTAAAATCATTGACTCTCTACTTGATAGAGCTAATGGAAATCTATACCTATCTCTAATAGGTAAATTTCAAGGAAACATGCCAAATATTGACTCATTTATGGAATGGACCAACTGAAAGTGGAATCATAAAGGGAATATGGAGATTGTGGCCATGTCAAAGGACTTTTTCCTCATCACGTTATCCACCATGAAATATTGCACCAAGGTTATTACATAGGGTTCATAGTTTCTTTGGAAGTTGAATCTTTGTTTAAAAAAATACAAACTAATAATAATTATGAATGGATATGTTTTCTTCAAATATATGATGTGGATTAACTTACTTGTATTCCTTATGTAATTTTAGGAGGAATAAATCATTTTTGGTGTGGCCAAATTCATAGGCTAACTGATTTATCTAGATCCCATCACTAGGTCAAGGTAGAGGCTTTTAACTACCAAATTCTATGTTTAATTCTTATAAAAATCCCTTCTAAGAAATGTTGAATTACAATCAAGGTATGATACTTGGTCCCAATAAATAATGTATGAAAGATAAATAGACATATGCCCTACTTGACACAATTTTAATCACAAGGCAATAGTTTGTCCCCAAAACAAGACATAGAAAACCAATGAGAATGATAAATCCAATGTTGATATGGTCAAAGAATAAATCAGGGCTGAAGTCATCTCTAAAAAATATGTCAAAAATTTATAAGAAATAGAGGATTTTTTTTAAAAATCTCAAACTTCATAGTTTCCTCCCCTATTACACCAAAAATTACCCCTTAGGCCCCCCTATGAATCAAAAAAAGTCTAGAAAAGGAACCACTCTCCCTAGTAATATCACCTCTAAAGGAGATATTAACTTGGAGAAAGGGGGAAAATATGAAATAACTAGATGGTGAAGCACCTAGAATATCTTTCCCCCTACCAAAATCCAAGATCACAACTTTGGCTTCAAATTTCAACTAAAGGCCAAAATGGATTAAAGAAACTAGAGGTGGTTGAAGAGACTAATCACCATGGTAGACCTCTAGGGAAAACCAAAATAAGTAAATAACCTCTAAAAGAGGATTCAAAAGTCACACAGATAACATTAGAAGAAGGAAAATTTAACATCAAGAAACCACTGGGGAAGAACCCCAATCAATTTATTTGATTACTTTTACTCATTTGAAATATCTCCTTATTTATTTATTAGATAAGTTTTGTAGATGTTTTATATAATCTTGGGGTTGTTAATAGTTTGAATTAATCTATTGACTAGATCTCTAGTTTGTCCTTTATACTTATCTATAAAAAATTAACTAGGATTTTTATTTCCTATGTGTAGGTTTAGGGAACATATCAAAACCCTTTTCTCTACCTCTTTGTCCCATATTATGTTATTTTTTATATTTATTTGTGTACTCTTGTTCACTTATTGAATTGTCTTGTTCTATTTTACTTCCTTTAGGTAGGGGGATCTTGTTTCAAATCCCTCATGCCTGGATCATAGCTCTAGTTTCAAAAGCATTTTCACCCATATCTAATAAAAAAAATAAACCAAATTGAGTCGATGTAGTTTACTAACAAGAATTATAAAAATATAATAATATTTACCTAAGTCGATGTAGTTTTAATAGGGAATAAAATAATTATATGATTATATCAACCTGGGCTAATATAGTTTTATGCGAAGAATTAATTTTTGACAAAATGTAAAATTTTGAAGTGCAGATCTAAATTAATCTGATTAATGAAATGGACTATAAATATGAATATAATTTTATTCATCTTGGTCGATAAATTTGGAATAAAAATACTTGAAAGATAAATCTAGACCACCTGGGCTGATGTAGTTAAATGAATTGAGATAATGCATATCTAAGTGTGAAAATTGAACCATCCTACATTAGGGTAGCCTATTGAAAAAACATAGAATTAATATTATATTGACTTGTGTCAATTCAATTTTTGGAAATCATATAATTAATCATATTAGATAAATCTATGTTGATGTAGTTTCTTGGAAAGCAAAATATTAATCAAACTAGATCAACCTCAGTTGATGTAGTTACCTGAAAAACACACAATAATTTAGACTAGTTCGACCTACATCAATGTAGTTTTCAGTAAATACAAAAAATAAATTAAAATTATATAACTAGATCAAGCTTGGAAGATATAGTTGGCTAATAGATAAATGTAAAAAATTAAACTAGATCGACCTATGTAGATGTAGTTTATTGATAAATACATGGAAAAATAAAATTGTATTGACCTACACTAAAGTAGTTATTCTTGAAAATAGATGTAAGTTAGACTAAATTGACCCACATTGATGTATTCTATAGATAAACACATAAAAATAAAATTGTATTGACTTGCATCGTTATAGTTTGTTGAATGAGGAAAAATCAATGTTTAGTTCAATTGGGCTTCACCAAAATGTATGTAACAAATTAAGATAGACCTACAACTTATCCTTACCTAATAATTCTAGAATCAAATAAGTTAAATCAACTAAAAAGTGTTGGATACTTAGTTATATAGGGACATTACCAATTAGATTAACTAAACCTAGCTAGAGGATAATTTACCACACAAAATCAATGGATAAGTTTTCAAAGCCTTTAGGCAATCAATACAATGCAATAAATGTAACTAGGTATCTTGATAATATTAATTTAATTAATATAATCTAATATTACTAAATATTGTAATACAAATAATAGGTATGGTTGAAACAAAATTAAAATGGGTAAGGAACCATAGTAGGAAAATATAAGCCTAGGTTACCTAGGGTGGAAAATGGAAAGTTTGAATAACTCTATAGCTACACTAATTTCAAGTGTACAAGATATTCAAGTAAGGAATTATACATTCAAAACTATTGATAATGCAATATATTTCTACTAAATGAAAGAGATAAAGTTATAAATACTTACCTTGAGTAAAACCTATCGAGCCTCAATCTCTCCCTTAGCCAAAGGTGTTTTTCAAGAGGTTATTGTGGTTTTAATGATCATAATGGTTGAAATCAGCTCTATGATAAAAAAAACTTAATCTATTTGCATCTAAGATTCTAAGAGAAATGTTATTTCTTTCTAAGACAAGATATAAGTAATAACTTCTCCTAAATGTATAATAAATTATAATTTTGAGAAAAAATAATGAGAAAATGAATGTTCCTCTTTATTGAGTTGAAATGAGACTTGTATTTATAGATGTGAGTTGATCCTTAACCCTTCTAGAATTAAAGTTGACAATATCAACCTGCCTCAGTATAGTTATAAAGTGATTACCCTCAAACTAAGTCAGCCTAGGTTGATCTAGTTATGAAGCATGCATTATGAATTTTAGAACTACATTGACTCTATCTAACCTAGTTTGAATTTTGGAAAGAATTAAAAAATCTACATTGATCCAAGCTGATATAGTTAGAAAATATAGGAATTCGTTTAGTTAGGGACTGTTTGTGAGGATTATTGCTTAAGATATCAAGTGCAATTTTGTAGTGGATATAGGCATGATAGATTTAAACATAAATCTTATGAAATACTAATGGCCATCCCATCCCTTTATCAGTGCACTCTTTAATATGTGTACTTAAAGATATTGAAATGTGATAGATTGTTATAAAACAGAAATTTTTAGTAAATGATATTTTAAAAATATAGTGTGTATACATAAATCAAGGAGGATACTTTCAAGGATACCACTGAGATAATAGAGATGATTCAAGAGGATTGTACCAAGTAAGAAGAGGCTATAACCAATAAAAGATAATGATTTTGGCAAGAAAGGGAACATAACAACAATTGTACAAAGGGAAATCATAGACATTATGTATTTTGATAAGAAATGGGTACACATTATTCATTTATTTTCCCCATAACTAAGAAATTATACATAAATGGGGGAATGAACATTGAAGGTATCATAGGTATGATCTCTTGAAAAGGTATAAATCATTTAAGAGGGGTATTATGATCCTAGGAAATGATTTAGACATATAGTGAAATACATAGGCTGAAACATTGTAAGGGTTGGAATGATAGCAAAGACGTAGAAGTAAGTCCACAAATGGAAAATTAATATCTAAGAGACTATAGAAACATAAAGTGGTGTAATATTGGGAAAATTTTATAAAAATTGAAATAATATGAAATTTATTTGGGGATTTAGATGAGGAATTAGAAAAATAATAAGGGAAGAATATATAATGTGTTAAAAAATACAAACCTAAAATACAAAAAATATTTTAAAACAACCCATAAATGGAAGAATAAAAATATTTTGTTGGATGTGAAAGTAAATGGGCATGATTTTGAGATTGGATTATTGGATTTAAGATAAAATGAAAACATGATGTTGTGGATTACTTGGAAAATTTTAGGAAAACTCCCACTAAATGTGGTAACATATGATAGTTCTTTTGCAAATGGGACCATAAGATCTCCCATTATTATACTCAAAGGTGTGGAATTAGATTTCATGGGGATTGAGAAAAATATTATTTTTTAAGTTATGAAAATAATGCATCATATATAATTTTAGTAAATTTGGAATGGTTCATAGATTGTAATGGGATATTGGACTCCAAAAATGAAGAAATCATAATGAAATGAAATGGAGGGATAGTCCACTTACAATTACAAATGGGTATGCATTTTTCATATACCATAGCAAAATGGGATGATCAAGATAACAACCAAGAGGAGGTTTGAGACATAAACTAATCTATAAAAGATACCAACTTAAAAAAATACTATGAAGCAAACAAGAATGACCATATTATATGGGAGAGTCAAAAATCTAAGTCAATATCAAAGACAAATATCACATAATAAATATATAAATAACCTAAGAAAAGAGTTTGAAATATGTTCCACATAAAGAGGAGGGTTCCCATATTTATTGAAAATATTGAAAACCTATGGAAGATACCAAAAACTAAAAAAAAGTCATTATTATGTATTAAAAGAGGAGATTTATGTGTGGATATTAATATATTAAATGGTATAGGATACTTAGAGAATTATTTATCAAGGATTCATAAGGTAATCATAAATAATAACAAAATCCTAATAGAGTGGGGGAAAATACCGATATATTTTAATACAAATAAGGAAGTGAAGGAGCTTGTGAAACAAATTGATTCATTATAACTTAATATATAAGTAAATTAAGTTGAGATGAAGTTACTCGAACCAAGGATAAATAAAAATAAGTATATATCCCAGTTGTAAGAATAGAAGAAACAAAATATGGGAAAATCATGAGAATAGAAGGAAGAAGAAGAAGTAAGGAAAATAATAGAGTTTTTGGTACTACAATAAATTCAAATAAAAAAATAAATAATAAATAAAATAATCTAAAATAATTTTTGAAAAAATGAAAAATTTCAAAACAACTTTAAAAAAAATACAAAAACATAAAAAAAACTAGAAAAAAATAATAAAACAAAGAAACTAGAAAAATAAGAATGTGTGTGTGTGTGTGTGTGTGTGTGTGTGTGTGTGTGTGTGTGTGTGTGTGTGTGTGTGTGTGTGTGTGTGTGTAGGCCACCAAGTTGGAAATAGGTAAATGATGGCTTGGTTTGGTAAGTCTAGAGGATGAGATTATGTTTCAAAATTGGGTAAATGGTTTTTATATTCTTCATTAAGATATAAATTTATTTTTGTATATTATAAGAGCCTCACACATGTCGCATAATAATAAAAGTGATATACAGAAATAACATAGTAGTATCCATGTGTGGATATTTTTAAGGCCCTATAAATGTCTATGGAATATTATAGAGAAACAACACATTCAATAGTTTCACCACATAGTCTATTTATTTTCCATACAAGTAGAAGATTCAGAGTAATGAAAAAATTATACGAAGAGTTAAATTTTTACCACACAAGTAATCGATAACTTACGATAAGATTGGAACATGGAATTTACATCATGATCATGATAATTTAGAGATGTCTTAATGACAAGAAAAATTATATAGGCCATGTAAGTGTTGGTAGGTTTATTTTGAAGATTTATAAGAATAGAAAGTTATAATACATAGGGTAAAATTATATTTCATTACACCACAAAGGCTAAAATCACAATGCACTTGAAGTGTGATATCTTATGAATCTTCATGACATATTATAGACACTTGGATGAATAAAATATAATATTTTATATAAGTAAAATACATATATACTATGGTATATATGTAAATATTCTTTAATTGGAAGTAAATAAGGTAAATAAGCCTAAACTAATGGCTATTGAAAGTAACTATGACTGATTAGATGCAACCTTGGGATTGTAACAGCTATATAATTTTGTAAAATGGTGTGGAATAAAATATAACATTCAAGAATATTATAGCATGATAAATAAAAGAGATAATAAATAATAATAATAATAATAATAATAATAATAATAATAATAATAATAATAATAATAATAATAATAATAAGTGTAATAAGGTGGGATATATAATGAGATAAAGAGTTTAGTGATAAAGAGTGAAGATGTATAGAGTAAAGAAAAAAATTTAATGGATTTTTTTTTTAATAATTATATATATGAATAGAGTTAGAGCAGGAAATATATATGCACTTTGTACTCTGTATGTGAATAAATGTATAATCAAAGAATGTATAATCAAGGATTAACCCTGATACTAGTTCTTATGTGTAACATTAGGTCTAACTCAAGTCATCTCTAACCTCATAAATATTTATATCCAAGTCACATATTTTATGCTGACATTTGGTGGCACCTAATGCATGTTGGTTATCTAATGTCAAAATGATAATAATTCACATTAATGAGATAATAAGGTTTTGGAAATAAAATAATTGATATTTTTAACCCTATGTTTTTAATATAGAGAGGAAGAGGTATCAATAACATGTGTTATCCCTTTCTAAGGGACTAGGCACCTAAGGGATGGTGTGCAAGAAGGGTGTTATCCTTGAAAGGATGTAACCTATGTATAATTAGGTATGATGGTTAGAGTGAATAAATAGAAGGAAAATAGAAGGCATGATAATGTAATGATATTAGTAGGATTAAAAATTAAAAAAATAAAATTATAAAAATAAAGGAAGATATTAAAAGTAGAAAGAATTAAAACAGAAGAGAAGAGAGAAAAAAAGAGATAAGATAAAGAGATAGAATAAGATATAGTAGATAATGAAGATGATAGTGTATGTGTGATGTTGAACCCCTATGATGTGCACAACTACAAAAAATATATTCTTTCACCTTGAAACCATAGGTGTTTTTGTGAGTGATAGAAACCAATTAAAACTACCAAAGTGTAAGTAGTTGAGCTATCCCAAATAACCCTTATTGATGATTGATTGATATGTATGTTTTTGATACTCTAAGGAGTTAAATAAAGACACACATAGTTTTCCAACTTAGTGTTATTTTTAAATTATGATATTTTATTAAATGAATGAAACTAATGATTTGGATTTGATACTTTAAAATACTAGTTTTGACTTGGTTTTGGTATGCTTCAAACTTGGCTTGTGAATGTTCTTATGGACTGATTTGAAATTTTATAAGGATAAGTAATATTTTATTATTGGTAATTAGTGTATAGATATGTACCATGTCAATTCCAAGGCCTGTGTCAAGTGAGGCCTTTATTTATATATATGATTCCAATTGGGTAATTTTTCATTCTGTCAACACACTAGGTAGATGGCCCAACCCTAAGGAAATATTTGGTTCTAAAAAGTAGTTATTTCTAGGAGAGGATCACTATCATTAGTCAATGTCAAAAAAAAAAAAAAAGTGATACTTACCTGTCATATTGATGGTGACTTATGCATAGGAGGATTAAACTTAGTATATGGTCATGTTTGTATAGTATAGTTTACATGTTTGGAACAATCAATGTGTGTGCAAAAAATCAAGATAGAGAAGGGTTAAAACTAATAAGGTATCATGTAGGTGTGAGAGAAAGGTGGGTTAGGACCTTAATTGTGTGAAAAAATTCATGTGTTGTAAATGTATGTCAAAATTGTCATTTTCAAGTTATTGATACCAAGCCTAATGCAAATATTAAGATATTTTTAGATCCATATCTAAAAAATGTAGCACAATAAACCAAGACTAATCCTAAGGTTCATATGACTTACAATGTGAATCTTTCTCTAACTTATTGTGTTTATAGAATTTTGGAGGTTCATCATATAAATGGTCTTATTAATACATTTGAAAATACACATGTATAGTGACTTACAATAACATTTGATGAACATGATTGTTTTAATAATTATTATAAAATTAAAAATGAACATGATTCATTAACTCTCATCATATTCATAGTTTTATGGTGGTAAATGAGTTTAACTTAAAACATATGAAGTATGGAATTACTTACTATTTTTAGGTACACACATACAAACATGATTGATATGATGAATTAATTAAAAAAAATTCAATGGAAAATGCAACCCCTTCTTGGATGATTTTTTTTATCATTTATGGTAGGGTAAATATATAACTAATTCATTCTTATTTTTTCCCAACATTTGTGCATTTATCATCCTATTGTCATGTCCATGGCAACATAATATATGTGTAATATCCTCTTTGGTACATTGATCCTTGAATATATCTATAGTAACCAAATGTTTATGATTTTAGGTTTTCCATATGATTGCCCCATCTAGCCTAGGACATTCCCTCTGCTACTTCAATAATAGCATATTATACCACATACATAGGTTCATCCAATGAAGGAAAATTATAGGTAAGTGATTTAATTTACTTGATGATTGATTCCAAAATGACCAATACAATAATGATCTATTTGAGTTTAGTATATGTTACCTATTTTTTCATGTCCTGTGATATTTTTACATATACATTTGAGTGTGTTCTAAAACAAACACCAAGAAATTTTATTGACATAGAAATGAGTCCATGGGTTACTATGGACATTAGAACTATGCAGTGATTACATGATCTTATTGACTATGGTGATGATGCTAAATATTTTTTAATGCATGATCACTTTTTGAGTTTGGAAAATAATATAAATGTTACTCCTCACAAATAGTGTGTGAAATTTTCATGATCAAACTGAGATAAAAATTATAATCCCATTAATGGGATCATAGGTTAGCTGGAACAAAATTTAAATAAAATTTTAAAAAAATAAAAAAGATTAAAAAATTAAATATCTAAAAAATAAAAAAATAATACATGTGCATGACATGGTTTGTTTTTACACATAGATTAATTGATGTTATTCTATATATACATGGTGAATTACATATACATTTATATACATGAGTGGCATGCAAGATAGGCTCCATATAATACATGGACATATACATTCATGATATTATTTGTACCTATGCAATATTATTTATATTGTCTCATTGATTATAATATACTCTTACACATGAATTGTTCTTATACTCTCTAGGGTGTTATTTTATATGGATATTTTTTTTATTGGATGATGACATTGATTATCTATGTAGACTAACATTACTTACTTTATATGTGTTTTATATCGATGATAATTAAATTATATCATCATTGGTGTTTGATATATTACATATTGTGTTTGAGTGTATTGATTATATCTTATCACATATTATGTATGAATGTATCAGAGGATATTTTGGTCTAAGTCATGGCCATGTGTGTCCATGTCAAGTTAGCTTCATGCCATGTTTTATATGCTTGTGTGCTCCTTGATCATGATATTATGTGTGTATCCATATGTATGGTTACATATATGATTATTAATATGAGCTTTGTGTCATGATTTGTATAATTTAAACTTATATTGTGTGGTATTATATGATTGATATCATACATCTATTATGAATCTTATCACTACATGCCTAATTGATATATCTCCTAGACATGGAAAATTTTATTCCCATTGACTTGGATTACATTTTTCATAGTGTTTGAATGATCAAATATTTCTATGATGGAATATCTTATCATTATATTTATACATAATTTATAGGATTAGTTTTTATATAAAACACATATGTGCATAACTTTTTATTTTGAGATGATTCATTCACATGGTTCATCCCTCATATCAAAAGAGGATATGAAATTATATTTTTAAATTTTAGCCACAATAGATAGATAATTCACACTTTTTGGATGGAATATATTGAAAAAATTGGGTTATATTATGTGATTTATATGGTGTTAATGGGTCATTTGTAATGCCAACTTAGGTGAGATGGGAGTCGTATAACCTATATTGAAATGGGACCAAAGATCTCCCCAAGGTCCATTATGGTTAGTGTTGTCACTTGGATATGCACCCTTTGAGGAGATGCAAAGATATCCTCATCCAAGTGGCACAATGTAATCACCTCTAGGCTTGTGGGAAGCCTAAGTAATGAAGTGAGTCTCTAGATAGGGTTATCTCCCTTGATGTACCGCTTAGGATTGTAACTAAGACTAACTTTGGGGGATGAAAAGGGAGAAAGAAACTAAAATAAAAGATAAACTAATGGAGGTGATACACCAAATTTACTGATGAAATCCAACCATATGCATATTACACTTGAGACCAAGCAACAAAACAAACATACACTTCCAATCTACAACTTCTCACATCTATGTTACATTGTGAGGTCAATATGAAAATCTATGCTATGAGGACTAGCCAAGAGGACTTTAATGGAACTAATGAAGATAAAAACTCACTTAATCCTTTAAATTTTCCAAAACACTTCACATTTCCTATAAGAATAAGTTTTCCAACTACAAATAGGTTGTAAGAGTGAGCTAACATGTTAAGGAAACAAGAGTGTCACTTAAGCAAAATCAATCATTAAAATGAAAAATGATATGAAAATTCATATAAGAGGTAAAAATTAGTCATTTTATGATCAAAAAGTATAAAAAATATAATTTATTCACCATACTCAGGTGGGGCATCCCATACAATGCCAAAATGGCTAGCTCTTGAGAGAGAGAGAGAGAGAGAGAGAGAGAGAGAGAGAGAGAGAGAGAGAGAGAGGAGAGATGAGAGAGAGAGAGAGAGAGAGAGAGAGAGAGAGAGAGAGAGAGAGAGAGAGAGAGAGAGAGAGAGAGAGAGATTTCAAGGGTCACAAGGACACTTTTAAATATAATAAAATAATTTATAAATTCATGATAATAATATATTGGTCTAAATATTTAATTTCATGAAGTAAAACTATTAATTCAAGTCATCAAAGTTATGCAAAGTGGCACAAAACTCATTTTGTATATAAAAACTACCTTCATGATTGGGGTTGTTTGAACATCCCATAACTAATGAGGATTATTCAAAATGATTTTAATTAAGTTTAGGGACATAATAAATTCCTATCCATGAATTATTTTCATTCTTGGTCCTTTGAAAACCTTTGAAAGTGAGCCATCATCATCTACTATATAGAAATCTGCCCTTTCATACACCCTACACACTTGGCCTCCAAAATGACTTTAGTTTCTCATGAAAATATATGGTAGGAAGTTAATAAAACCTTTAAATAACCTTAATTTCCCTATAACCATTATGGACACCTTAAAATGATATCACATGAAATTTTCTATCTTCTTCACTAGCTTGTCCAATATGCAAGATTTTACTAGCTGATTTTAAAAACCTTTAGGACACCTATAAGATTTTTCATGGAATGAAATGAATATTTGGAGTTATATTAATTATTAAAATTCAATCCAAACTTTTTTTTCATCTATTAACTCTTCCTATAGCCTACACAACACATAAAATAGTGAGAAAAATCATGTTTCTACCCCCATCCATACAAGTCCATACAGATACTCATGGTGTGAATTATCCTTAGGGATTAATCTACAACATTAAATCATCATCATAATAAAAATATTTAATTATATTATATATACAACTCAATCTTCCCAAACTAGTCCTAGCAAGGGTTTTACAAGGCTTTTAGAGTAATTTTAGGTCTTAAGGATTGATCATAAATATCAAAGATTAGAAATGCAAAAAATACAAAAAATAGTTTTTCAATACCCCATATAACTCATATAAACACCTCTAGTCTCCATGAAAACCCTAATGAAAGATATGAGTGTTGAAAATTGCTTATTTGAGCTTGATCTTCTATTTTGCATAGGTCTGAGATGTCTCAAGGTCCAAACATGGATTTCCTTGGTTATATTTATCCTAAAAATATTATACATGTATATTATGACTCTATAAAACATGTCCTCATCCATTTTAGTGATCATCTTATGTTATAAGTGTAAGTGACTTATCATTCAACCCTAAGTGTGAACTTTGCCCAATAGACTTTACTGTACCTTAGAACCCAAAATGGCCTATGATTATTTCCCTTGTTTCCTAATAGATAAAAATATATAAAATAATAATATATACATTTTCAAATTTTCTAAATTTCATGTCAAAGACTAGAGGTGAAGATGGCCTCCTCATCGAGCACTAGTTTCACCTCTTCCCTTCGGTCTGATTGCAGCCTTTGGTGTCTAGACCATTATACTAAGCTTCACCATTTATATATTTGTTTTATATGATTTAATAGTCATATTAAAACTTAAACAATCATATTTAAATGTGTCTCAACCTTTGGTTCATCCTTCACCATTATTTCCCAAAGTTACAAGGTTTAAGCATGGGAAAAGTACCCTCTATATGAGACAAAATAGAGGGAACTTTCCCTATTTACTCAAACCAAATGAAAGTTTTAAAATATTATAAAATTAATATTAATTCCATTTACCAATTTTTATCTCTTTTTAGGCTTCTACATCCTCCAACCTGCTTCTTTTCCAAAATAGAGTTCTTGTAAAGTGCAATTATCTACAGGGTTTTCATGGGACTTATTTATGCTTGTTTGAGCTACCTCCTTACTCAATATCCTTTAAAATGGTATATTCAAATTTTAATAATCATGGTATATTTTATTCAACTAAAATTATAACACTTTTATATCTAAAACACCTTTTATGCCCTTGAAATCACAAGATTGGGTTTACATTGATTGTTATTTCTATGTTTGGATATCATGCATGTAGGTGTATGCAGGGGTTATAAAATCCTATTCATGGTGTCAAATAATTATCTTTATAACCAATTTAATCCATAATTTCACTTAATAATGATTTTATTTCACTTTAACATCCTTAAACCACCACTAATACTTCGTGTTTAGGTCCCTATCTAGGACTGAGACAATTGTCCTTAAACTCCTACCTGTAGGTGTTTATGCCTCTTCTGAGGTTGATCATGGCATGGTTTTGCTTATATTTAATCCCATAAATTAATGAAGCATTTATATTACCTTTAACTCACCCATGTATTCCATTCAAAACCTAAATTGTGATTTTTTCTTGGCTGAGACACTTGTCTTCCCAAGACCCTATTATCGGTGAAGATATGGCCTCAAAGGAGTTAAATAGGATGATTTCATGACAATAAAAAAGGCCTTATTATATTATATTGAGACACACAACATTTTAATTTCCTTAATATCACCTTATATGGGACAAAAACTATCCAAACATGTATAAACCACTATCTACCCTATCTCAGTCAACAATGCTAGTTGTAGGTGTGTACTTCCATAGTGTATGAACTATGGGTGCATAGGAAGGTCTAAGACACACCTTATTATCTATTATTTATTATAATTTAATGTATAAAATTACCCTTCAACCATTTTTAATGTTTAAAAAAAGAGGTAAGGTCTAGTTTTCAATCTTTACTTGGAGAAGGTTCCTTTTAGGGTCAAAACCTATAGATGTTAATGAAGGAAAGTAGTGAGTTGGAAGGTAACTTTGAGGTCTCAAAAAACCATGTTAAATCAACCCTCTACCCTCCCAACCTTGTATATTATTTTTTTTTATGTAGACACAAAAAAATTAGGGTCATTAAATGCCTCAAACCACTTGATATCCTTGTTATATGGACTCTATCAAAAGGCCCTAGGCCTCTATTTTCCATTTTAGGGAAAAGAGACTTGTATCCTAAAGTCACTATATTATATTGTGCCTTTCAAATTTTTTTTACCTTATATCATTTAAAAAATCTATATTAAGGCCTATTAAACAAAAAAGGACCATAATAAAGTCTCTACCACATGCTTTATCAATCTATTTAGTACATTAATTCCCTATTTAGGTCACATGTAGTTGATCATTTCTCAGTGCAGGTAGCAAGTGGAAGTAAATTTATAGAGTATGGAAATTGGTAAAATAATTCAAAAATATTGAAAATCCTTTAAAATTCATAATTTTATATCAATTATGTCTTGGGATGAACTCCATAACACTAATCCAATGTGAAAAAATCTTCCATACACCTAGAAAAGATCATGTAGGGTCTTGAGAGATCTGGTTGGTGTGGCATTTGAGCTTAGAAAGCATGAGGATTGCCTTGGAAACTAAAAATTAGATGACATGAGATTAAATTCATCTATAAAAATGATGAGTAACATGTCAAAACTCCCTAGAACCATTAGAAAATCATAAAAAACTAGAAGACAACGGAAGTGTGCCAACAACACCAAATAGACCAATTTGCAAACTTAGGACTATTAATTCATCAAAACGTATTTAAATTTAAAACCAAGAATTTTAATTTCTAGATAAGGAGGCTAAAATAATCTAAAACAAAAATGAGCAACCTATTTGTACATAATTATTCAAACCAAGGAAAAACTGATAGGGTGCATAGATGAGCAAACATATTTGCACAGTCCACTTCAAATGGATGGTATATGAGTTTATAATATTCAGCAAAAATCATTTTTCCTAAAACCCCTTGTGCTGGCCATACCAAGAAAAAAACAAGATACTTTTTCATGTCTAGAAGGGTGAAAAGAGAGAAAAATGGTTTTGTACCAATTTTGACACTTCAAAAACAACTAAAGCATGGAAATGAGCTTGAGTAAGATAGAGAGATGTTCCATATCCTTCTCCTACATGGCACACTTCCCAAGGAGTCATACATGTGTCATTTTCTTCCTTTTATTTAATAAAATTGGTTTTCTTTTGATGAACCTACAACTTTTTAGTTTTTTAAATTACTTAAGACCTTTTTGGACACATAGGGCATGAAATCATGTTTTGACACTTTTAAATTTCCCAATAAACCCGTACAAAGAATTAAAAGCACTATTTTTTACCCTTAAAATGACCTAAAATGATAAATAGACCTAGAAACTAATTGACCAAAGCTAGTAAAACATTAATTGACATCAAATGACATATAAAACATCTCATGACAATAAATTATACCCTCTTATAAGCCTAAAAATCAATCTTTTTACTAGGGGTGCCCCAATTTGACCTAAAAGTCAAATTTGGTCAACAAATTGGTGACTCATAGGGGTAGTATGCTTTATTTACTAACTAGAATAGTAGCCTTATTTTTCCATTATGATTATGGAGTCATCTAAGGATTGATACAAATAAGAGAAAATTTACCATTGATGATAAACCTTTTATCAAGACAAGACACTAATGGCTACCTCTACCACAAAAGTAAAAGACACACACAATAAAGAAAGCCAACACATAAGACACATACATATGTGCTCTAAGCACTTAAGGTAAATTGAAATAAACTATTATGTACAACTAAAAATAATCATACCTTCCTCCTAGATCAAAGGGGAAGTTTCTTAGGTCTCTTCCATGACAAGAAACCTCATGGTGCCAAACAAGTGGTTTGTTCAAGTAGAAGCTTGGTGACTCATACCTATTGCTTGTCACCTTGGTTGGTGGGTATCCAATTAGATCATATTTAAACATATCTCCAACATGTATGTATTCCTCTTGATCTTTGAGACATGTCTTATGATGATTCTTCATGCTATTGTAGTTTTTCAATGCATCTATAACTACAATTTCATTTTTGGTAGGCTTATTTATCTCATGTCCTTCTTGGTATGGGTCTTGTGAAATTTCATCCTTCTCTATTTATTCAAGAAGCTTTACAAACTTATCCATAGCTTCTTAATTTCTCTCTTGAGGAAGGGATGCTAGTTTAATTTTGAAACTAACATAATAATCTTCAATTTCATCCTAAAATAAATCACTTGCTTGTTCAATCTGCTCAAAGTCTTCTCCTTATTCAATTTTAAAACCATACCATTATAATTTCTCTTCTTCTTAATCAAGTAACAAGATATCATAGTTCTCATGACAACCTTATTGGAGCTCCTCATCATTACCTTCCATAAATTGTTCACTATCTTCATCAAAACAAAATGGAAGCTCATCAAGTAGAGATAGTGAAAAATCATCATGTCTACATGGATCCATACCTATTGCTTCTTCTTCTTGGACTTGAAAAGTGTTGGCAATGTCAATATCCTCATGAGACATACCTAGAAAAGTCTCCTCTTTAGATTCAAAGTCTTAAGAGTTATCTTTCCTTCATCTTCATTAAGAGTAAAATGGGAATCAAGAGAGTTAAGGTATTCAAAGTTACCATGATGCCACTGTAAGTCATTAAACTGTTCTCATTCTTCATTCAGATTATATTTTTCACCCTTGAATTCTTAAATTTTATCCTTCACCTCACACAAGACATGTTCTCCTTTATCAAAGTAGAAGGTGGGAGGGCAAAAAATTTCCTTGACTAAGTTGAAACATGTTGGATTATCTTTATTCTCTTTTTTCCATCTTGAAATCACCATATCAAAGCTTGACAAACTTTCATCACTTGAAACCACTTTAGATTGTGGGAAATGAGAATGACTTACCAAATATACATTTCCACTCATATGACTTTCATCAACCTCTTCCTTATTTTACTTTTTAATAGTTTGAATTGATTCATGATGAACACTCCTCCAACTTGGAATAAAGACATTATAAGTCTCTTCTTGATGATAGGCAGCAACTTCATTCACTTTCTCAAGGTCTTGAGCTAGTTCATGATGTACATTTCTCCAACTTGGGATCTTGATATTAGATTTAAGGGCTTAAGGAGGTTGAGGTAGACTAGGAATATTTTAAAAAATCATAGGAAGAGTTTCTTGAAGATAGATGTGTTCATTTCCATGAGGGATAGGTTAAATTTCCTCAAAGGAGGGCTCACAATTTAGGAAATTAGAGTAATTAGTTTCCATAGAAGGCTGCACTAAACTCCTTTGGTGTTGGATTGCCAAATGCAAGAGATTAATAGTAGGAGGAGTTTACTTTGGCATAAGAGAGGATATATTAGATGGGATAGCAAACTTATTCATTGTTCTTTGATGATCAAGTGTTGTTTGGAAAAAAGGATTTAAAATGAGAGAACCCTAATTAGGTGTAGAAAAGGATGCTTTGAGTACACTAGAAATTTGGTTCATTTTATTTTGGTGAGCAAGTGTCATTTAATAGAAGGTGTTTTTGGGTATTTTGGATGCCACTTGGTGTAAGAAAAGGCTTATTAGGTAAATTGGAAGATCCCTCTATCCTCTTTTCATAGGAAAAATACATTTACAAGAGTTTTGGGATAAGAGAGGGTTCATTTTTCATTGGAGAAGGCTATCTTGGGATGGAATAAAGCACACAAGGCTGATTCCATTAGGTGAGTTGACTCCTCCATATTACTTGTCTCTCTTCCATGGATTGCATGTCTTGATCTTTCCTAAATAAGTAGTATTCTTTGTAAATTATCTCTTACTAGTATTTATTATAATCATTCAACTTATCTACTTCCATCATTTGTTTCTCATACTCTAACCTTATCTCTCTAACACTCTTAGATTGACTATAAGGATAATTAGGAGAGATACTTGAGGTGATTCCATGAACAACATGAGCTTGATCAAAGCTATGTGAAGGAACATAAGATCCATATTGCTCAAAATCAAGATTATACATACCAAAGTCTAATTTTTTTATGCACAAGGGCTACTTGACCAGTTGATTCAACTTGGAGTCACCATTGGTTTTGATTGAGATGCATCCAAAAGGCTGATTGGTTGAAGAACACACCAAGAAGTCTCCAAATCCTTCGATAAATAATCCTAATGAGTGTGCCAAAAATTGTTGTCACTTAGATATGCACCCTTAGAGGAGATGCAAAGCCCTCCTAATCTAAGTGGTATAATTTAATCACCTCTAGGCTTGTGGGTAGCCTAAGGAATGAGGTGAGTCTCTAGATAGGGCTAGTTCCCTTGATGTATCACTTAGGATTGCAACTAAGACTAACTTTGGGGGATGAAAAGGGAGAAAGAAACTAAAATCAAAGCTAAACTAATGGAGGTGATACACCAAATTAACTAATGACATCCAACCATATGCATATTACACTTGAGACCAAGCAACAAACCAAACATACACTCTTCCAATCTATAACTTCTCACATTAATGTTACATTGTGAGGTCAAGATGAAAATCTAGGCTAGGAGGACTAGATAAGAGGCCTTAAATGGCACTGATGAAGAGACAAGCTCACTTAATCCCTAACATATACCAGAACACTTCACATGCCTTGAAAGAAGAAGTTTTCCAACTATAAATAGGTTGTAAGAGTGAGCTAACATGCTAATAAAATAAGAGTGTCACTTAAGTAAAATCAATCATTAAATTGAAAAACATTATGAAAATTCATATAAGAGATAACACTTAGCCATTTTATTGATCAAAAGGTATAAAAATGAGTATTGCTTTGCCATACTCAAGTGGAACATCCCATATAATGCCAAAATGGCTAGCTCTTATAGATTTTGAGAGAGAGAGAAGAAGTGAAGTCTAAGGGTCACAAGGAAAATGTTTAAGCTGATAAAATCAGTTATATATGCATGAAAATAAGTTATGGGTCAAACTATGCAAGGTCATGAAGTACAACTATTAATTTAAGTCATCAAAGTTATGCAAAGTGGCACAAAACTCCTCTTGCATAAACAAATTGACTTCATGATTGAAGATATTTGAACGTCCCATAACTAATAAATAGTATTCAAAATTATTTTAATTTAGGTTATGTACATAATACATGCATCTCCATGCATTGATTCTGTGCCTGGTCCTTTAGAAACCTCTGAAAGTGCACCATCATCATCTACTATCCAAGAAATTGCTCTTTCATGTACCCTACACACTTGGCCTAAAAAATTCATTAATTTTCTCATGAAAAACCATGGGATTAAGTTAATTATACTTTTAAATACCCTCCATGTCCCTATAATCATTAGGGACATCTTAAAATGAGCTCACTTAAAGTTTTCCATCTTTTTCACTAGCTTGTCCAATATGCCAGATTTGATTGGCTGATTTGAAACACTTGGTTGGGGAATTTAGAATTTATTTCAGGGAATTAAATTAATATTTTTATTTATCTTAAATCTTAATCTTCCATCAATACTTTTTTTCATCTCTTAACTATTCTTGTAGCCTACACAACACACAAAATAGTGAGAAAAATCCTATTTCTGCCCCCATCCATACAATTACATATATATAATCATGGTTTTAAGTATAATTATGGAGTCCTTTACAAAATTAAATAATAATCCTGATAAAAATATCTCATTATATTAGCTATACAACTCAATCTTCCCAAACTAGTCCTAGTAAGGGTTTTACAATAGTTTTAGAGCAGTTTTAGGTCTTAAGGATTGTTCATAAATATAATAGGTTTGAAATAAAAAACAAATCCAAAAAATAGTTTGTAAATACCCACTATAACTCATATAAACACCTTTGGTCTCCATAAAAACCATCATGAAAGATATGAGTTTTTAAAATTGCTTATTTAAGCTTGATCTTCCATTTTACATAGGTCTGAGATGTCTCAAGGTCCAAAAATGGATTTATTTGGTTCTATCTATCCTAAAAAATAATGTATATGTCTATTATGACTCTATAAACATGTACTCATCCATTTTAGTGATCATATTATGTTAGAAGTGCAAGTGACTTATCATTTGACCCTAAGTGTGAACCTTACCCAATGGGCTTGACTATACCTTAGAGCGCAAAATGGACTAAGATGATTTAACTTGTTTCTTGATAGATAAAATATATCTAAAATCATCCTATATAAATGTTAATTTTTTATAAAATTCATGTCAAATACTAGAGGTGGAGATGTCCTCCTCATCTAGCACTAGGTTTCACCTTTTCCCTTAGGTATGACTACAAACTTTGGTGTCTAGACCATTCTAATAAGCTTCACCCTTTATATATTGGTTTTATAAGATTTAATATTCATATTAAAATTTCACCTATCATATTTCAAGGTTCCCTTAGCCTATAGTTCATCCTTCACCATTATTTCCCAGAGTTATAGGGTTTAAGCATGGGAAAAGTGCCCTCTATCTGAGACAAAATAGAGGGTGATTTCCCTATTTAATTATACTAGATGAAATTTTTAAGATACTATCCAAGTCATATTAATTACATGTACCAATTTTTAGCTCTTTTTTAGGCTTCTACATCCTCCAACCTGCTTCTTTTCCAAAACAAACTTCTTACAAAGTGCAAATTTCTACAAGGTTTTCATGGGACTTGTTTCTACTTATTTGAGCTACCTCTTTGCTTAATATCCTTTTAAAATTTTATATTAACATTTTAATAATAATTTTATAGTTTCCTCAACTATAATTTGAACAATTTTATCTCTCAAACACCCTTTATGCCCTTGAAATCACAAGACTGGATTTACATTGACTATTTTTTCTATGTTTGGATATCATGCCTGTAGGTGTATGCAAGGGTTATATAATCCTATCTATGGTGTTATATACTTTTATTTATAACCTATTGAAGCCATAATTTCCCTTAATAATTCTTTTATTTCACTTGAACATCCTCAAACCAATACCAATACTTCATGTTTAGGTCCCTATCTAAGACTAAGATAATTGTCCATAAACTCCTACCTGTAGGTGTTTATGCCTCTTCTGAGGTTGATCATGACATGGTTGGGAATATATTTAATCCCATAAAGTAGTAAAACATTTATATTACCTTTAAATCTCCCAATTATTCCATTTAAAACCCAAATTGTGCTTTTTCTTAGCTGAGACACTTTTCTTCCCAAGACCTTGCTGTAGGTGAAGATATGGTCTCAAAGGATTTAAATAGGATGATTTGATGAGGTAAAAAAGGCCTTATTAGATTATATTGAGACACAAAACATTTAAATTTCATAAATTTCACCTTATATGGTCCAAACATTATCTAAACATGCATAAACCATTGTCTACCCTATCTAAGTCAGCAATGCTAGCTATAGGTGTGTCCTTCCATAGTATATGGACTGTGGGTGCATAAGAAGGTCTAAGACACACCTTGTTATCTATGTTTTATTATCCTATAATGTAAAAAAATCCAATTTAACTATTTTTAATGTTTAAAAAAAGATTTAATATATAGTTTTCAACCTTTACTTGGAGAAGGTTCCTTTTAGGGTCAAACCCTATATATGTTAATGAAGGAAAGTAGTGAGTTGGAAGGTAACTTTGAGGTCTCAAAAAACCATGTTCCATCAACCCTCTACCCTCATAACCTTTGATATGATTTTTAATATGTAGATACCACAAATTAGGGTCATTTAATTCCTCAAAACACTTGATATCCTTGTTAGATGGACTTTATCAAAAGGCCCTAGGCCTTTACTTTCCATTTTTAGGGAAAAGAGCCCTATATCCTATCGTCACTATATTATAATGTCCCTTTCAACTTTGTTTGACCTTATATCATTTTAAAAACTTATATTAATGCCTCTTCAACATAAAATTACCCTAATTAAGGATATACCACATGATTTATCAATTTATTTAGTACTTTAATTCCCTATTTAGGTCACCTGTAGGTGATCATTTCTCAATGCAGGTAACAAGTGGAAGCAAATTGGTAGAGTGAGTATGGAAATTGGTCTTAAAAAAATTACAAATTATTGATAATCATTATAAATGAATAATTTTCTATCAAGTAGGTCTTGGGATAATCTCCATAACACTAGTCCAATGTGAAAAACTCTTGCATACACTTGGAAAAGAGTAGGCAGGGTCTTTAGAGATCTGGTTGGTGTGGCATATGAGCTTAAAAATTATAAGGATTACCTTATAAAATTAAAATTAGATGATATTAGATAAAATTAATTTGTAAACATGATGAGTAACATGTCATAACTCCCTAGGACCATTGGAAAAGCATAAAAAATGAGAAGAAAATGGAAGCCTACCAACAACACCAAATAGACCAGTTTGCAAACTTAGGATTATTAGTTCATCAAAACATATTTAAACTTAAAACAAAGAATTTTAAGTGTTATATAAGGATTCCAAAATCATATAGATAAAAAATGAACAATTTTTTTGTATGGAATTATTCAAATTAAGGGAAAATAGACAAGGTGCACAGATGAGCAAATAGATTTGCATAATCCACTTAAAATGGATGGTTCATGAAGAAAACTTGACCATTTATAAAATTTATTATATTTATTTTAAGGTATCTAAATCTTTAATAATACCCCAAGATCATTTTTCCTAAAACCCCTTGTACTAACCATACCAAGTAAAAACCTGCAAGTTACTTTTGCATGTCTAGAAGGGGGAAATGAGAGCAAAATACTTTTATACAAATTTTGAAAATTCAAAAAAAAATAAAGTGTTTAAATTATATTTATTTATATTTATATATGTTTCATGGCCTTTTCCCACATGGAACACTTCCCAAGGAGTTGTACATGTGTCATTTTCTTCCTTTTCTTTAAGAAAACTGATTTTCTTATGATGAACCTACAAATTTTTAGTTTTTTCAGTTAATTAAGACCTTTTTAGACACATTTTAAATGAAATCACATTTTTACACTTGCACATTTCCCAATAAACCCATACAAATCATTAAATGCACTCTTTTTACCCTTAAAATGACCCAAAGTGATAAATGAACCTAAAAACTAATTGACCAAAGCTAGTACAACATTAATTGAAATAAAATGACCTATAAAACATCTCATTACAATAAATTATACCCTCTTATAGGCCTAAAAATAAATATTTTTACTAGGGGTGCCCCGATTTGACCTAAAAGTCAAATTTGGCCAATAGTTACGTCAGGTATTGTTAGGTAACCTAGTAGCTGATGTGAAATTATTCCACTACAAGGGGCATGTTTGGAATAAGTTTAGATAAATTATGGATAATTTTGGTATTAAATATTTTTTACCTATTAAATCAACACTTTTATATTTATCATGGAAATAAAACTAATTTAATATATGTTCATGGCATACATGGATTAAATAGTGTATTAACAATAATGAAATAAGAGTTTGTAATAGAGATAAACATGTAAATATAGATTATAAATGGATTTAATCTAACCCTAAGCTAATATATATTAATAAAAAAGAGAAAAAATAATGGAAAATAAGAGAAAAGTGATCCTATTTTTTAATCAACATATAATTGATTCCTCTAATCAAATGAAAACAACAAAACTAATTCTCACCTAACCAACATTCACACAACCATGAATTCAGATAGTGAAAACATACAAGGATAAATATCCACAAAAAATATAAATAAATCCACGATATACACACACAATAAATGAATAAAAACATTTAAATTTTTTAATAATATATGTTTTATTAAAAATCATAGTGTTTGGGTTGATTACAATCAGTGGGATACAAATCAATGCCTCATAACAACATTACCCACAATAAAAATCTACCCAGAAAGCAAAAAAATACAACAAAAAAAAGAAAAAAGAGAGTTTAAACCTCTAATATATATTATAACTTTAAGGAACTATCCCTTAAAAATTCCTCATATTGGCCTTATATGTAATTTCATTTCAAGGAAGGAGGGAAACTTTCCCCCAAAAAATTTGAGGTTGTAGTAATGAGAAGCCACCAACCACATCCCAATTCCAATGGAGAAAAAACACTTTCCAAAGGCACCAAATGAAAAAATAATTAATTAAGGATCCTTAGTTGTCATAAAGTCTTTCCTTGAGTCATATTTTTTCCATCTTTTCCATTTACCTTCCAAAAATTAGATAAAGTGATTTATTTCATTGACAAAGGCAAAAGATATCAAAATATTAAATGAGTGGTTCATAAAAGCAAAAAAGTCCCAAGATGAAAATTCTAAAAAAATTTAGACCATGCCCTTCTCCCATTTAACACAAACATTAATGTGAATAATATATAACCATATTTAAAATTCAATAAAAAGAAATTGAAAATGAAGCCATGGATCAAAATATATGGCCCAAAAACTAATGCATAGTTTACTTTATGAATAGTTTTGGAAAAATGGGGCTTGTGGGGAATTGACCCTATTTTAGGATAGGTTCATCTTCCATTTTTTTCCAATGTATAATTTTGTTAGCTAAGTATATTTGAATAACCACCAAATAGGTATAAAAAATCACATTGATGGGAATTGTGTTGGAGGGAACATCATTTAAACTAAATAAACACATGATCTTTCTTGAAGTTGAATGGGATTATTTTCACATAATTTTAAACATGGATTGAAAATTTTAATGACTCCAAAACATAATTCATCATGAATCTCATGAAAAGTCATTTTCAATGTAGTAAATGACATCAAAAATAGAACTATAGGTCAAAATTTATAGCCAAAAAATAGTCATGGGTCTATTTTTTACATAGTCTCAAGTTTTTGACCCTATCAAGGGCTGACCATGTTCTAGGAATAAGTGTTTTGGTCAACCTTATTCTATAATTAATGTCAATGGCTGACCTATTTCTAGGAACTCAGGTTTTATCTAACCATGTTATGTGAGGAATGCCTAAATCTAACCTAACTTTCAGGGGCATGATGAAGTTTTTAGAGAAAGTGTTATACATGAAAATTTATCACTTAAACCTGGTCTATACAATGGAATAATTTTTTATACTTGAATTTTACCATAATAAATTGTTTAAGTAAAAACAATAATAAAAATGATTGAAATATAGCTAAAAGAAATACCATTATTAAAAAATGCAAAAAAAGGGTGACCGTGATTTTTTGTGAAATTAAGGTGTGTTGTATCAGTAACAACAAATGGTATCTCTGTTGTAAAATACTCCTTAGTATTTTGGAATGAAATAAACATGTCTAAAAACCTAGAAACTCTAGTTGAGATAATGCATATAACATGAACATATTTATGAAAGGGTAAGACAAGAATGGATATAATATAAAATTTGATATTCACATTGACGATAATATTTGTATTTGCATTCATTCCCACTTTATGTAACCTTTAGGGACTAGCTACTATGGTCTCAATATTTGGGCTAGTGAATTATATCTTGGTATGACTATTTTAACATTTATCTTATAATAGATAAACATTCATATTCCTAACATAGATGTCTATGATCCCACTCAAGGTCTTTCTCTACTTCCATTCAGGCATCCATAGCCCTAGTAGAGGTTACCTAAACCACCCAAAAATGAGTTTTTCTAAATATTGGTTTTATTTTCTTATCATTTTTTATTTTCGTTTTTCTATTTATCAATTCTTGGTTTAGGATTATCTTGGAAAATGAAAGGTAGAATTATAGTTTTTTTTACCCTAGATCTTAACCATAGTATTTTTATCCAAACAAACCTAAAAATCATTAAAGCACATTTTTTGGCATGGATTCAAGAGAAAATCTTTAGAATTCAAATATTTTACCTAAATAAAAACAAATCCATAACACATGTGATAACCCAATCCTTTGAAAACAAACTTACAAATAAGAGCATTTTCATCCAAACAAACTGAAAAATCATTAAAGTACATTTTTTGCATGGCTTCAAGAGAATAACTTTAGAATTCAAATAGTTTACCCAAACAAAAATAAATACATCACACACATGTGAAAACCCAATCATTTTAAACCAAACGTACAAATAGGATCTTACATCACAAACTACTCAAAGTACTTAAGCACCAAAACACCATCATCGTTACTTACCTACACACCCCCTTATCTTCTTATAATGAACAACAAGGTATCCATAGGGTCAAAAATAAATATGAATAAATCAAAAAGAGGCATGAATGAGAAAAAATAAATGGAAAAATAAATAAAATAACAATCTAAACTAACATTGAAATTAGGAAAGAAAGCAAAACTATTTACAAGGCCTCATGTATTTGAGATGATGTTTTCCTTTCCTCTTATGCACCTTATCTCAGATACTCTTATCCATTAGTTTTTCAATAAAATTAATAAAATTTACATTGTTATACTCGATAATACACTTATGCTCAATTGTGAATAACAACTAGGTAAAGGTTTGACAAATACCTTCACCCATACAATGAATTATGAAGATAGATAAACATTATTATCATCACATACTGGAGTTATTATAATACAAAACCTTGTAAAGATGTGCCATTTATATTAACTGATCACCAAATCAATTTTTATTTGTTCTCTCTTTGTCATGAATGATGTAGAATCATCATCATCACTCTCCTTCCTATTGACCTCAAGAGAGTATATACCTTTCTCTACCTATGAAAATAGTCTAGCACTACTTATGTATAGTCTGGGGATGCTTACATATAGTCCAAAATTTCTTGAAGTTAGTATGGATCTACTTATGCTTTGTTTTTCACTGCTATGTACCTAGGGATATGATATATTGATGTATATGGGTTGATGGAGATGCCAACATGTGGCACACATCCCCTTAGTTAGTTATATGGGTACAATATATTAGGATAATAGAGTAACTTATGGAAGTAGTACATTGGGTAATGGTTGGCCTACATTGGGATTATGAGGTTATCCATACATGGGTTAGATAGATGTATATATATATATATATATAGGAGATGATTATCATGGTAAAGATATCAAGTAAGCATTGATTCTTCTATTGTAAGAGGATATTGGAGGTTGTCCCCTCGAAGAGACATTGTGGAGTTATTCCTTCCTAAAGGAGTATTATATGGTGTTTCCCTACCTTAAGGGTATTTCTACATATATTGAATATCAAGACCTTATCAAGTGGTATCAGAGCTTCGATTTGGGCAATTTGTGGAGTGAAATCCTTTTTTTTTGAATCATCAATAACTTTTGATTGGTTGCAAATTTTTACACAAATTTTTTACTGGATATGGATAATATTTCAAATAAGTATAAAAAAATAGATATTTTTTGATTCATTTTGAGGGAGTTATTGCTATTTTAGGGATATGGATAATATTTCAAATAATATATATCTTTCAAAATATAGGGAATTTTTATTTGAAATTTTTAATGGAGATGGAAGAAGATATAATAGAAGTACAGTCAAATTTTTAGAATTTTTTGAGTTGTTTGATGTGATTTGTTACGATTTTATAAATCAATTTTGACATTTTAGGGTTTCACAAAACTTAATTGTTTTTGGATCATGGAGGTGCAAACATTTTCAGGGGAAGATGATATTGATGCTACAAAATGGTGGCTCCTTTTAGAGAATCATTTTACAAAAACTTTCGGGTAAAGATGATTACTTCCTTTTTTGTCTGGGCCTAGACTACATTGGTTTGATCAATTGAGCTGTACAGAAAGGTTTTATTCATGGAAAGAAATGGAGTAGATATTTTTAGATCGTTGGGCTATAAAACAATAAGTGGAAAAAGAAGAAGCAGGAGAAGAAGTAGAAAAAGAAGAAGAAGAAATAGAAGAATCAATAGAAGAACAAGAAGAAGAAGAAGTAGAAGAAGCAGATGATGAAGAAGAAGAAGAAAAAGAAGAAGAAGAATTAGATGATAAAGGTTCAAATTATTTGGCTCCAAAGAAATCTGAGTCAAATTTTCAATTTCATGGATGCATTCAAAAGAAAAGGGTTATTGTGTCCATAAACCCTACCAGTAAGTATAACTTCATCAACATGAATGTTTCCAAGCATCTACATGTTCAAGCAAAGAATATCAAATAGGTTCAAGTAGATGGTAAGAATATTTCAATGTTTGAAGATCTGAAGGTCATTATGGAAAAATATGTTTTGCATTCAGATTTTTATGCTTTGGATATGGATGATGTGGAAATAGTTCTTAGATATCCATGGTTAGAGACTTTGGGAAAAATGAATATTAATGTTCAGAAAAAGTTCATGAAGTTTTGGTATAAGAAAAAGAAGATCACTTTACAAGATATCATAGTGAAAAAGGTACCAATAATAATCCAGGTAAATCATGAGGATAAGATTAAAACATGTGATGAAGATCATGCTAAAGATTTAGATGATATAGATAAAGACACACTATAAATGAACACTTCATCTACTCAAGAGACAAAGAAGAAAAAGGTAGAAGAGATAGAATTAAAGGTGGATAAGGTCAAAGTATTGGAAAATTTTGAGGTATATAGACACCCACATCATCATGAGAGGAAACAATCATGGAACCAGCTGAGGAAGTGTCATAATAACAATCATTTTGTCTATACAGGAAATAAAATTTCCAATCATTATGGATATGCATGGAATCCAAAGAAAAAATACTATGGCACATGGAATGAATGGGGAAATAATTATGACTATGCATGGAAGAATACCTACTATGGTCATGGTTGGAATCAGAGAAGCACAACAAAATATGGTACATGGAATAAAAAGAGGAGTAATTATGCTAGGACACCAAAGTAGTATAATTATGATCATAAATAAAAATTAGAGGAGCACAATGGATTTTGGACATAAGCTTGGAGAGATATCACCTACCAAGATCACATATGGATGGTTAGATGATCGAGATTGGAGACAAGTGTGCAATGATTTGAAGCACACTCATTATTTGGTTTCTTCCTATGTTTCAGGGATGAAACATGTCAAAGAGGAAAGTAATGCTATGTACCTAGGGATATGATATATTGATGTATATGGGTTGATGGAGATGCCAACATGTGGCACACATCCTCTTAGTTAGTTATATGGGTATAATATATTAGGATAATAGATTAACTTGTGGAAGTAGTACATTGGGTAATGGTCGGCCTACATTGGGATTAAGAGGTTATCCATCCATGGGTTAGATAGATGTATATATAGGAGATGATTATCATGGTAAAGATATTAAGTAAGCATTGAGTCTTCTATTATAAGAGGATATTGGAGGTTGTCCCCTTGAAGAGACATTGTGGAGTTCTTCCTTCCTAAAAGAGTATTATATGGTGTTTCCATACCTTAAGGGTATTTCTACATATATTGAATATCAAGACCTTATCATTCACATGACAATGACCTTATAATTTTATCTTTAATAGTTGAATTGTGAGAATATATTTATTACATCAAGGTATCTTCAGGTTTCAACCTTGATAACTCATCTTCCTCACAAAGACTACCATATTTATGATTATTCACCTTTACTTTAACTATTTCCAACACTAATAGGAACTTTAAGAAATCATATCCCATATGTTAATCAAAATGGTTTAATTTTCCAAATGTATAAGTATAAACATGTGATGAAACTATTTCAGATGAAAATAATGTATCATTTTCATCCATCTACTTTGGCTTCCCAACTCCATCCTTGAGTTGATTGCATGTATTTTATTCCTCTTATTGCATGGAATAAAATATTTTTTATGTTACAAACATCATAATCATCTCCAACCTCTTTGAAAATAGAAGAGTATATAAATTTTCCACTAGTAAAATTAGTATGGAGTTGCATTCTTTATCTGGAATACCTTGTTTGATATTGCCTACTTTTGTTTATATCATTTCTAATGTTGGGAAGAGCATGGAAATTTTATGATCAACTTACTTTCAACTATGAATTGGGCCTTAAAATTTAGGAATAACAACATGTGAATGGATTATTTCAAAGGCATATAATTCATCCACTGTATCCAACATCTCTTCCACTTCATTCTCAATCTGATCATTGGTGATTTATAATTTAGCTATTTATATGGACAACTCACTATCATTTGGATTTTTAACCATAAATTTACCATAATAAATTGTTGGATTTTTGTGATCAGACTCATCATCATTTCTCTCCTAAACTAGTTATTATCTAATAAATGCAACACTTGCCTCCAACATAACCATTTCAACCTCTACTCCACCTTCAATCTCATGGACTCCAAATTATGATCCTAGAAACTTAGATTCATGAGTCAACTCTTTCATTGATTGTTATAATTTTTCTATAACAAATGACATTTGATAATCAATAATATTAAAAGGCATTTTATCATTCAATTAAGATTTAAAAACTTAATTATTATATGTTGAGCTAATATAAATATTTACATTACGTGTAATATAAGTATTATCATTTGATACGAGGAGGATTTATAGATTATATGATTGAGGCCACACATGATTTGAAGGCGTAAAATGATTCATGTATTCATTTAAAATTACATATCTCAAATGAGTTTCAGTGTATAAATCATGTTGTCCTAACAAATGCAATGGGTCAAAACCATATCCATGTGCCATAGATTGTTGTTTGATAGCTAAGGCTATATGATATGTCAATGCCAAATATATGAGTGATAATTAATTTCTTAAAATAAACATAGAAATAAATGGATCTAATACTTTTAGATAAATTTTGATGGAAACTCTTTCATTTTTAATAAATAATTATTTTAACCTTCTATATAGCTATTGAAAGTGAGTGTCAAACATGTTTATAGACTCATTAGTATCTTTAAGGGTAGTATCAAATTGATGATATAAGATATAAAGATTAGTGGGCACTCTGAAGTGATTGACAAATGTAGTTTTAAAGGCATTCAATAAATTTGTATATCCATCTAGAAAATCAGTATGTCAACTGTAATCAATCTCTTCTAATGTGAAAGGGACTAATCTTTAGGCCACATCCTCATGAAAAATCTATTATATATTGAAATTTTTAAATGCGTAAATATGTTCATATGTAGTCCAAATTATGACATGAACATAATTTGGGCATAATTATTCCATATTATTGGCTAAATCATGATTAATCCATGGAATTTTTATATGGTAGTAACCCCCATAACATTAAATTGAAACCATTGGTTGGTTTGGGAAATGCTTCCAATATGTTACCTATTTCTCTTATTAGTCTATTGGTATGTTGTTTAGGCACACAAAAGGGTATTTAAAGTGTAAATGGTGGAAAAAATACCAAAACAAATAATAGATCTAAAATATTCTATTTCACACCCTCATTCTAGTGCCAATATATTGGTGTGTTGTTTAAGCACACAACAAGGTGGGGAAAGTATAAATGAAAGGCTACAAGAATCAAAAAATAATAAATATCAAACAATATTCATATTCTCACTCTCATTCTAGTGATAAGACATTGATGTGTTTTTTAAGCATATAATGAGGTGGGAAAAGAATAAAGGATGGACATAAGACCAAACAAATGATAAGATCTAAAAAAATCTAGTTCGGACCCTCCTTCTAGTGCTAATCTATTGATGTGTATTTTAAGTGCACAAGAGGGTGGAAAAAGTGTAAAGGATGGAAATAAGACCAAATGAATGATAGGATCTAAAAAAAACCATTTTAGGCCATCTTTATATCACCAATATATCAATGGGTCATTTGGCATAGCAACTTAGGTAGGACAAAAATCATTCAACCTCTCCTAAAAGGAGACCAAATATCTCCTCAGTGTATATTATCACTAGGTCTTGGTATATATGAGTAACCTAGTGGATGATGTAAAATTTTTCCATTTCAAGGGGCATATTTGGAATAAATTTAGATAAATAATGGATTATGTTAGTCTTATAGATTTATTCCTATTAAATTAGTACTTTTAGATTTGGCATGGGAATACAATTGATTTAATATATGTTCATTGCATATATGGATTCAAAAATGCATTAACAATAATGAAATAAGAGTTTTAAATCAAGATAAACATGTAAATACATATTTTAATCAAATCTAATCTAACCCCCAGGTAATACATCAATAAAAAATACTAATAGATAAGGTAAAATTAGAAAAGAGTAATTTTTTTTGTAATGAACATAGTTTTAATCCACCTGATGGAATGGAACCAATAAAAACTAATCCCCTATCTAACTAGTGTTCCCATAACTATGAACATAGATAGTAAAAGAGTTTATGGATAAGCATCCATGAAGAAGAAAAAAATCCACCATATATATGCATAGGAATGAATAAAACCTACACATCTTTGATTTTTTAGATTTTTTTCTTGAAAATCATAGTTTTTGGGTCAATTAAAATCAATGGGATACAAATAAACTCTTTACAACAACCTTTCCCACCATAAAAATCTACTTAGAAGAAATTACAAAATAAAGCATCTGGTCATATACTCTATCTTCTAACTCTAATGAACCAACCCTTACAAAATCTTCTTGTTGGCCTTATATATAGTTTCATTTCAAGGAAGGAGGGAAACATTCCCCCCAAAATTGGGTTACAATAATAATGAGAAGCCACCAACCATAACCTAGTTCCAATGGATAAAAACCACTTTTTAAATGTACCAAATTCAAATCATTAATGAATTCTCCTTCTTTACTGGCAAGTCTTGACTTGAGTCACATGTTTTCCCTCATTTTCCATTTTCCCTACCAAAACATTAGATAAAGAGAGTTATTTCATTTAAGGCAAAAGATATCAGAATATTAAATGAGCAATTCATAAAAGTAATAAAGTCATGAGATGAAAATGTTGAAATTTTTTATACTATGCACTTCTCCCATTTAACACCAACACCATTGTGAAGAGGAAAAAATATATTTAAAACACAATAAAGGTCATTGAAAATGGAGCCACATATCAAAATATATGGCCCAAAAACTAACACATAATTTACTTTGTGAATAGTGTCAGCAAAATGGGACCTATTAGGGACTGAACTTGTTCTAGGAATAGGATCATCAACCAATATTATTCTATGCATAATTTTTGCAACCAAGAAACTTTGAATAAGAACCATGCTTGTGGAAAAAATCAAATTGATAGGAACTGTGTTATATGGAACAACATTTAAGTCAGATAAACACATCACCCTAATCAAATTTGAATGGGATGATTTTCACATAATTTTAGACATGGATTAAAAACATAATGCATCATAAATATCATGAAACCACAATACCAATGCAACAAATGACATCAAAAATAGATCTATAGGTTAAAATTTTTGGCCAAAAAACTAGTCATGTGTCTATTTTTTACAGTGTCGACTTTTAGATCCTATCAAGGGTCGATCCTATTTTATAAATAGGTGTTTTATCTAACCATGTTCCATAAGGGATGTTTTCAACAAACCTTATTTTAGGAACTAAGTTTTTGGTTAACCTTTTTCCATAAGGAACATTCAGATCTGACCTAACTTACAAGGGGCAAGATGAAGTTTCTAGACAAAGTGTTAAAAATGGAAATTTATAGCTCAGACCTGGTCTACATAATGGAATTATTTTTAATACATGAATTTTACCCTAATAACTTATTTAAATAAAAAAACAACCAGACATGTGAAAATTAATAGAATTATAATGAAAAGTATGATGAGACTTTAAAAGGCAAAAAAGTGGGGACCATGATTTCTATGAAATTAGGGCATGTTATGTCAACAAAAAAATGGGTTAGATTGAGAATATTGAGGAATATGTGTGTAATTTTAAAGTATTTTTAGATTATATATGGCATTCTATGAATATACAATAAATATATGATGGCATTATTTATCAATTTTAGGTACATGTGGATTTAATTTGGTGCACTAATGTTATCCATGCAAACACTTTTCTATTTATATATTATGGATCAATGGTACTACATAATCAATTTGAGTGTCTAATCCACCTGTAGTAGTTTATAATTCTACATATGAACCTATTTTAGTGTTTCATTTTTACATATAAACCTATTTATGGGTTCTAATTTGACATAGAAACCTATTTTAAGGTTCCACTTTAACATACAAACCTAATTTTGGGGTTCCACAAAAATAATTATGATATTATTTAGAGTAGTGTGGTTGAAAATTATATATAATATCAATTTATATCACTCCTCCATTGGTGGTTTAGACATTAACACTCTTCATTTTTTGGTTTCAATGGTTACATTACCTCAAGGTATAATAACCCCATGGCATTCTCTAAATAAGTTCAAAAAGTGGTACCATGGTCCACATACTCTCAAGTATATTTTTTCATTGAATTTATAGTTTCGTGTGGTTAAAGGATTTGTTGCACCCAAAATCCCCATTTTCCCATGAGGAAATGGAGACCCACCTTGTTTTTTAGATTATGGCCTTGTTTTATAACCTCTCTGATATATGTTTATGCAATTAGCCTTCATAATTTGGGAAATTAGGTGTGGTATTCATATAATAATTTTATATACTAAATACACTAATGCATTTTGAGAGTTTTGGACTATGCATATTCATTTAGGACTTATGTAATTTGGAGTAAATTATTTAAAGTTTATTCTTATTATTTTTTATTGTTCAAGCATTTTTCTTAGACATTTTGTCTAATAGGTTTGCTTTACATGTTTTATGTATCAGGCATTTTGTTTGGTAACTTTTTGGTGTTAGTTTGTTTTTGGCATTTCATCTATTTAAACTTTGGGTTTTTGGGACTTTTTTTCCAAAAGAATTAATTTTTTTGAAAGTTTTGTCCAAACAATATTTTTGAAACAATTTTCTCAAAATAATTTCCTAGAAAAAATTTCCTCAAAACAATTCATTCTTGTTAGACTTATTTTTTTCAAAAGTTTTACCATGGATATTTTATCTAATATAAATTAGGTCTTTTGACTTTTTGTCATGGATAAATTTTCCAATTAACTAAGTGGTATAACAGGCAGCCAGGATAGTCTCCCTATGTTGATAATTTTATAGACCTAACTCAAGCACATAAGGATTCTATGGTAGCCATCTATGAGGGAACAAACATGGCTTGACAAGAACTGGAAGCTGAGGTAGAACAATTGAGGGAGTAATCAAATACTATGTACATCCCTATAGGAATATAGGTAAAGGTTCAAGAAGAAGCCTTAAAATGTCACAACTCCTTGGAAGCATTAGAATTCATGAGGGTTAAGTTAGCCCCACATGTTAATAAAACTAATCAATTGTTTAATTCTTTGAGAGATGATAGTAGTAAGTTGAAGATGCTAATTGCCTACACATGAAATAAAATGTATAGTCATCTAGACCTTATGAAACCACTTGAGGCATCTAATGCTCTCAATTTAGTTATCATTATGTAAGAAGAAGACTGGGAATAGTTATAATTAGTTGGGGCTTTAATCCTGAAATATCAAACACATGAGGCCCAAATTCTTCAGATTTTGGATGATCTAAAGTTATCAAAAGTGAAAGACACCATAGGAAAATTGATCATAAAGATAAATTTTGATGAACTCATTCAAGAGGTAACCAATAATTTCAAAGAGATTTTAAAAGGCTTGTCATTGGAGGAGATAGAAGCTGAGTTAAGTGCTACTAAAAAAAGGTCACTGAGGTGGAGATATTCAAGAATAATTTCTAGATGATGAAAGATGAACATACAAAACTCATCAACCAAGTTAATAGGATATGTTGACCCTCTTTGCTTAACGTTAATATTATATGATAGTAGCATGATGTATCAAACAAGTGTTACAAGGAGAATGAGGCAAAGAAGAAATAGTCTCAATCCACTACTTCAAGTTCCATGTCCACATCTATAGCTTCTACTTCTAACACCCCATCCATTACACTTACCAAAGTACATGCCGCTACTCAGATGATGTAGCCTTAACAAGGCTAATATTTTGTGCATGTATAATTTTTTAATGGTGTATATATTTATAATTTATTTTTAGTTTGATCTATCAATGTAAAAGGTTTCCTTTTATCTTTTGTACACATGAACATGTTGCATGGTTTTGAAAAGGTCAACTTATGGCTAATTGATAATTATGAGTTTACTCATATATGGTTTTGACCACAGTTAGAACTCAAGTTCTAACTATCATATGTAATGACTTTACATGAACTTAGATAATGAGGTGACCCCTTCCCCAAGTCTATATATAAAATTGTAATCCAAAAGTTTAGATGGGTTAGAAAATTTTCAATATATAGGATCAACATCAATTTTAATTGTCATTGAATATGTTTGTGTATTCCCTCTCCAAGTTTTTTGTAATTGGGCTTATCTTATTTTGGTTTTATGATTCAATATTTTTTAGTGTGAAACATCTATAATGAATTCTTTCTTGTCTTGATTCATATGCTAGTCTTAGATATACAATAGCTATTGAAGGATTAGTAAATTCTATATATTATTAGTAATTAAGTTGATTGATTCATGTTATTAAGTGTGTAGAAGTACTTTATTTTGATATAGTTTTCTATGTATGTGCAAAAGCTACCTCAAATACCTCACTAGCCCAAGCTATAATTGCTTGATTAAAAGTGTGTAATAGCTAATCTAAAAGGGGAAACCTTTGACTGAGGCTTATGATTTTCCTATATTAGTATCTCGTTATACTTATAAATTGTGTTTGACTATTAGTGTGTAATAGATACTTACAATAGGCATAGGTTTTGAAAGCACTTGTCCATTTAGAAACTAGCTAAAGATGTGATTCCTAAAAACATAAAATCTTATTTTCTACCTTACCTCCCCTATTTTTTTGAGTTTGTTTTTTAGATATACTCACTTTAGATTAGTAACTAGTCAGCCATCTATTTCACATAAATATTCACTACTTTTTAAGAGACCACACTTTCATCCAAAAAATTATCAACAATCTACATGCCCTACCAATTATTCCATCAATAGGTTAATCAAACCACATGCCTAAAAATCATGCCCTAGAGTGGAGTTTACCTCCATTGATATCCTAAACAATTATAAGTTACCTCATTGACTTTGGTGTGCATAAAAACCACATCAATAATTTCATTATCTCTAAAAGGAGGGCCTTAACCTCTGATAATAATAGTTATTCTTTGCATAGATTTGTACTGGAATCACCTAAGAGAGTGATGAAATATATTTCCTAGGATGGTTTTCAAGTCTCACCCTTGTCAAATCATAAGAGACCTAAAAATATAAAAATTTCCCCATTTTAAAATAATCCACTTCCTCCAACTAGAAACCCTTTACCAGTTAATCAAATAATGTCTCAACCACCTTGGTTAGTTAGATCTACTATTGATGTCCTAGGAGATGTGCATGATTTACATAAAAATCTTGAGAAGTATATACCATATTTTTATCCTTTATGAGTAAGGACAGTGAAAGAAAAAATCAAATATTTCAAGGTTACTTTGAGATTAATGAATGTTGTCAATGAAGATGTTGCATGCAGATTATTCCCTTTTACATTAATGGACACTACCTATGATTGGTATTTAAATCTAATGGAGATATCCATCACTTCTTGGGATGGATGTCAAGTTTTTTTTATTATATAATTTAGATATGTCACCAACCCTAGTTTAGTATACCATCATGAATAGAGAGCCTAATGAGCCTATCCAAGCTTTTAATGCATAGTTTCAAAAGATGTAAAATTGGTTAACCCAAAGGTATAAACTAGATGTTGCATTAACATTAGAGATGTATAAAAATTCCGTAAACCCCATCACTATTTTGTTCTTAAGAAGGGTAGCTTCTACCAAAAATTTGGCATTAGCATATAAGGAAGCCATCAACATAGATAGATAACTTAATCCCTAGAATCCAGGCATACCTAATGTTAACAATGGCTTCGTAACCATAAACATGATACCATATGTAAAGTATAATCTTCTAGCATTCAATCAAAACCAGATCTACACACTACCTCCATTAACACATACAACACAATCAAATTATAGATTCTTGAATAATCATGCATCAAGTAATGGTTACCTATAGAATCAATAACTAGCTACACTTCCCACTACTATTTTATAAGGTAGAATTTATAAAGGCAACACTAGATTCTATTAAGAATATGGCTCAAATTTTGAGAAATGACTTCTTAAATATGCAATGAAGGATGGTCAGTGCTAATGGCCCAACTGGTACTCAGAACACTAGATTTTAATGATCTAATAGACCATTCAACAAGCCTATGAATAATATAGAGCAACCCAATAAGCTTCTAGAGATCAACATGGTAGAAACAACTCTTCTAAATTAGCACAAAATTCATAATGCTTCTAAGTCTGGTGATCTCAACTATATTTAATTTTGTATAGCATTCTAAATATTTCAAATAAAGGTGGTTAGGCAAGACCAAATGCATAATCTACCTAAAAATCATCTAAATCTTATCCCTTCTATCACTACCATGTTCTTTGAAACTCAAAAATATACCTTTCTAGGTGAAGATGATAATGAGCCAAAGGATAACAAGGATGAAGCTCACACTTTATAGTAATTTTGAAAAGGTGGATACAATCTAAAGAATAAGAATCCACTCACAATGTCAACTCCTCCAAATACTACTTCAATTCTACCTAGTATTAAAGTTGACAACAATCCACCTCCTCCAAAAGGGAGTGATCAACCTCAGACCAAGGAAAAACCTAGCAAGGAAGGATACAACATTATTGAAGACATGAAAAAGATCAAAGAAAATATAACTCTTCATGAGTTAGCTCAGATTATCAAACAAAAGGAGCTGCTTTATAAGTCTATTATGAGGAAGATGCCTATGGAGAAAGAGAAAGCATCTACAGATAAATAGAAGGCATATAACACTAATGTTATTTATAAGAGCAAGCCAAAATTTCCACCCTTATTGCTAACTATTAGGGCATTTGGTAATAATATTCATAATTATTTATTTTGGAGATTCTAAAAATGTCATGCCTACTTCCCTATGTTAAAAGTTGGGTTTGATGCCAAGCCCTTCAAAAAAAAGATTTTCATAATTGGACAAGATAATAGTGCCTATAGCTGGTAAACCAAGGGATGTGCATATCCAAGTAGCCTCTAAACTACACATTCAAATGACCTTTGATATCATGGTGATGTATATACCTGAAGGCTATAGACTACTGCTAAGTAGAGACTAGTTTAAAAAACTCAATGGATATCTTTTTAAAGATTTTTCTCATATATGGTTTCCATGGAAAGGATTTTCAAATCAAATCAAAATTGATAGAGAGTCGAGAATGAATCATCCCATCATGAAATATAATGTCAAGAATGAAGAGGTAAAGTATAAGTTTCCTACCCTTGGTATTTATACTTTTACTACTCAAAATCAAGTAAAAAAGCTAGAATCTAAAGGCTCCAAATAGCTATAAACTTTACACTTTGATGGCATTAAATCCAAGCAAGGATAAAAAATGGGAATCGATTTGATTGATTCATAAGGTAAAGGTTCTTGGTAGCATATAGATTATAATTTCCATGCATGAATAACAAAGCTAAGTATGAGGCTTTAATTATGGGATTACAATTTGCACTTAAGAACAACATAAAATAGATATTAGCATTTGGTGACTTAGATTTGGTAGTTAATCAAGTTAGAAACAAATACCAATGCAATCTATCTTATTTGATAAGATATAAACATAGAGCATGGACCTTATTAAAAGCTTTAAAGCTTTTAATATAGTATCCCTTCCCAGAGAAAAAAATTAAGTTATCAATTTGCTAGTTATTATTTCTACTGATCTAGACCCCCTTCAAGAATCTAAGGCAAAAGGTTTATCCATTGAGTTGGTGACTTGTCCCTCTATTCATAATAACATAGAGAATTTATAATTTTTTGATGATGACCAAAAATTTATTCAATTTATAACCAATTCAAGGGAATTTAAGTCCCAAATCATAGATAATAAGGATATTAATCACCTTTGTCAAGAAAAATCAAATAGGGAAGGTATTCTCCAACTCAAATAAAAATACATCCCAGTTGCGTTTGTCTCTTTGGAAGGGTCATTTGATATATACCCTTAAGCTCAGCAATGTAGGTAGCCTAAGGTTAATGAATCGTACTTCAAAAGAGAAAATCTAGGAGATGAGCATAGCCCATGATATGTTAATATCAGTCTTAGCTACACCCCAGAAGAGAGATAGTGAATGAAGGACTTAATTATTCAACTTAAGGACATCATTACTTAGACATGAATATTTGAAAGTATATGACCCATAGGTTATTACTCATATTATTTCCTTGAATATAAATCACAATCCATTTAGATAGAGGTAGATACTATTCAATCTTATTCTAAAGCCTCTCATCAAGAGAGAATTAGAGAAGCTATTAAGTGCAAAAATCATCTTTCCATTAAGACATTTTACTTGGGTGGCCAATTTGGTCCCATTAAGAAATAAGAATGGTGTGATATGACTATGTGTGGATTTTATGAATCTAAATAAGGCTTTTAAAAAGGATAACTTTCCCTTGCCTTTTTTGGACAAGGTAATACAGATAGTAAGTGAATCTGAAATGATGTCTTTCTTGGATGGATTTTTATGCTATAATCAAATATTGGTGTAATCTTAAGATAAAATGAAGACTGCATTTACCATGAAGTGGGGTACTTATGTATATAATAAGATGCTATTTGCCCTAATAAATATAGGTACTACCTTTCAACATGATATGGATCTTGCATTCAAAAGACTGATAGGAAAATGCATAATCATTTACATGGATGATCTTATAGTGTTTTCAAAGAATAGGGATGATCATATAAGCCACCTCCAATCCATATTAAAGAGATGCAAAAGGTTTGGTGTTTTATTAAACCCAAATAAGAGAATTTGGATTCATTAAAGGCAAGATATTGGGACACATCATCACCAAGGATAGGATCACCATTGATCTACATAAAATTCAAGGAATTTCAAGGATTGCACCACCAAACAACAATAAGGAGATCAAATCATTCTTCAAAAATATTAACTTTGTAAGTAAGTTCATCTTAAGTTTTATAGATATTATTAGACCCTTAAATGCCATGCTCAAACAAGATGCTAAAATAGAATATATGGTTGAAGTTTGAAAGTCTTTCCAGGACATTAAAGATGTAATATCATAGGCTCCAATATTAATTAGTTCATATTTCATGAAGTATTTATACCTGTATTCATTTACTTCAAAACATACAATTATTATTTTTATTACACAAAAGAAAGATGAAACTGAGCATCCAATTGCATTCATGAGCACAAATATAGAGGATGTAAATTTTAGGTACTCCATGGTTGATAAATATATTTTTATCCTCATCAAAACAATAAAGAAATTTTGACATTACATCTTGAGTACTAAAATCATTACCATTATTCCTAGCCCTACTATTGAGATCACCCTATAATAGAATGAATTAGGAGAATGTTGAGGCAATTGGATGGTGAATTACAAGAATTTGATACATAAATCAAGCCTACAAAAATCATCTAAGGTTAAGGCATCATTCAACTCATGACTGAACCTGATCCATGCATCAACATTGAAGAGATATGTGAGGCTCAAGTATCCAAAGGAGAATGATATACTAATGTCATACAATATTTTCTTATAGGTATTTTTTCCCTAGAACTTAACATAGAATGAAGGATATATTTGAGGCATAAAGATGATTATTACATTATTAAGAAGGTAGTTCTCTATAAAAGAAATTATGAAGGTATTTACCTTAGGTGTGTGTTTACAGATGAATCTAAATAAATTTTATAAAAATTGCATTAAAAAATAGGTAGTGGTCATATTTATGGGAATACCATAGCCCATAAGAAAGACACTATAAAAGGGGTTGTTAGATGGATGGTTAAGTGGACTGCCTAGTGTGAGCTAGATCCAAAAATCATATGCATGCTAGAAGGCTATCAGTCTACTATTTATAAGAATTAAATTAATGTAGATGAAAAGAAATAATACTTATATTTAATAAATAGAAAGTAAATTCATGTAAGATGAGATGAAATTAGATTTATTGTTAAACAAAATGACTAAATATAGAAAAAGTGAGTCAATGCTCATGCTAAGATAGTTCGAATTAGGTTTAGAAAATTAGAAATGTCTCTATGAATAGGTAGGAACACAAAAATTAGGGTTTGGTTAGGGTTAAGGAGCTGAAACTAGCTTGCTACTATTTGGGCCATAGTGACCATTGATGGTTCGGCTAACCATCAATGGTTGGGATAACATCGATGGTTAAGATGGCCATAAGAAATTTGGCTAACCATCAACAGTTACCTATAAAATTTTAGAAATGTTTAGAAAAGTAATGTTAGATTAGGTAGCTAGTCAAAGAAGGATGTTATAGATCTAGAGGATGGAAAATAAGATAAATATAGGTATGGATAGGGTAGGGAGGTTAAAAATGTAATAGATCAAATAAAACAAGCACAAGATACCTATAACCTAATGGTAGAAGGCTGAAGCAATTTGGTTAGAGTGATAGTACTTTGGCCTTTAGAAGTGATTTTGATAGAGGTTTAGGTCTCTATTGATGTTGTTTGTTTTCTAAATGGATGCTAGATACCTATATATAAGATAGATTGGATGTTGATTGTTGGATTTATGGATCCTTTTCACTTCCTACTTCTCTCCTTTTATAGGATGAAGTTACTAATTATGTAGGAGAAAGTTGCTAATTGTGATGGAGGAGAAATTTTCCATGTACAATGATTTAAATCTTGTTAGCATAACATAAGGAAATTTTCTAAATGTAGTCATACTTATCTCATACAAATGGTAATGCTTTTAAAGTAGGCTTGGAAGACATGACCATCGATGATCAAGCTAACTATTGATGGTTAAGCTGATGATTGGTGGTCAAGGTTTTAGAGGAAATTAAGTTAAAAGGGGGTGGATTAAAAATTTAAGTTAGAGGAGTTAGGTTAGGGGGTTCAAGTTAGTAAATTAATAAATGGGCTAAATCAACTAGGTGGTCAACTAACCTCAGGGTCAGATAGGAGTTCAAGGTGTTTCAACATCTAAAACTATGAAATTTTTGAGTGTTTACATTTTTTCCCTTTTTAAATATAGATTTAAATTAACAAGCTTTAAAACAAAAATTAATGGATTGTTGGTCATAGTCTAATTGCCCTAAGTATGGGAGGATGGGTTTCCCCTCAAACTAAGAGTTAATGAGGTGAAAACAAAATTGGTTCAAGGTTTGATTAAAGTGGTAAATGTTGAGTCATGATGTAGGTGACACAAAAGGGTTAGGCATTTGAAATGCAAACACGTGCATAAAATATGACTAAGTTCAATATTCAAGATCATGAAAAGACTAAAATTGCCAATGTTGATAAAAATAAGGTTGAGTTTTAGGGAGACATATGACAAGGTAACTAGTCCATAGCATTGGTCATAGCTAATTAGGTAAGTCCTATCAAGTCTACTAGATAGGGTTGGTATTGTTCATAGGTATCCAAAGTAGGAAGTGCTCTTATAAAATAACATAAATACTCTAGTTGTGCATGAGGTGGTGTGATTTGTAAAAGTTCAACATGGTTGGTCAGTGTCATCAAAATGATCAAGGAAAAGGCATCATAAAACATGTAAATGTTTGGGTCAAAATAACCAACATCAAGGTGGATGTGTTGAGGTGGACATGGTCAAATAGTTGGTCAGAGAAGGGTGATTTCTAAAAAGTCAAATTCTAGTTGGGTGGAGATTAAGTAATCTCCCAAAAGGTTAGCACCTAAGTGGAGTGATTTTGAAAAATTTGAAAAGGGTGGGACCCTAACCATTGATGATTAGGGTTTTCACTAGGGTTCACCATTGATGGTCACCCTAACCATTGAAAATCAGGTAAGAACCCTAAAAATATAAAACATAAAAATTGAAAAGGAAAAGTCATTTTCACTTTTGACTTTAGCAATTTATGCTTAGGTGTTTTAATGCATATTGATGTTTTGTGTTTGATCTTGTTGAGGTGGAGTGTTGTTAGTGATTGAGTGCATGTGTTCAAGTTTAACTGAGTGTTGATTGAGATGGAGGGTAGAAGAGGACATGGCTAAGCATCTAGACATGAGCTCTGACCTCATCAATGATTATGGAATAAGGTAAGGGAGTTTTGAATTTGATAGGTAGTTAAAGTAAGTTGTGTTGAAGTTTTATTGATTAGGTTTGAGTGAGTTGGACAGGGTTTTATTTTGGTCATCCTTTTGATAGGTCAGGGGTACCACCAATAAATGGTAGTGTAGGTGCAGGTGTAGGTGGGGCTAGTGGTAGTGGTGCCCTAAGGACTTGATATATGAGATTATATGATGTATATGTTTTTAATTTTGATATTATCCTATGTGTCGATGGCATGATATGTATATATGAGAGATGTTTGATACATTATTCCATGTTTAATGGTGTATTCTTCATTGACATTGATGATTTTGATTATGATATATATGTTGATAAGGTGTTATGCTGATTAGGGATTTTTATTGATGTTGATGGTTTTAATGGTTGTTGTGTTTATTTGATGTTTTGAGATATTTGTGGATGATGCTTATGAAATTTATGGTTCATTAGTTTAGGTATGTGGTAATGTTGATGGATGTTCATGATGTATGTTTTGTTATCATAAAGTTATAGGTTGCTCATGCCCCATACACTATAAGGTGATATGTGGATGGGTAGTTTAGGCATATGATGACATGTTAATGGAGAATATGGTTTGTTTTATGTTTTGATAGATATGATGTTGAATATTATGGATGATTTATGTGATGATAAGATGAGGGAATTAAAATGTGATTATGATTTTGAATTTAATATACTATTAATGTTTGGTGATTATATTATGGATGAAGTGTTTGTTCATGGTCCTGATCATGGATAGGATGGTTTGGATTGGGGTTTTGGATAATGTGGTTTAGGATATAAGTGATGATGTGATTGATGCTTGGGTGCATGGATAGGATATATATGGATTAGTGTGGTAAATTAATGGTTTGATTATTTGGATATGATATAGATTAATGGAGATATAATGAATAAACATAAATTAAGTGTAGATAGAAAACTAAATGTGGGAAAGGGATAAGAATTATGAGACACATGTCTACATGAACTAATAATTATAAGGTAAGGAAAAGGCATGTAAGTGTTCCTTGACAAAGGCCTAACAAAAATAAAGGTGGATGTGAGCTAATGAAAATAAGCCTTTTGAATGTTTTGCAGGAGCATGCTTTGATAAAAAAATAAGGTATCATGATGACTTTGTGTCAAGTAAGCTCATAGTCCCTTTATTTTAGATATTTTAAGAAGGGAAAGTAGGTGATAGGTAGATGGTTGAATGGGATATGGGTAATATTGTAACCTGGTGTAGGTTAGCTTGCCCCTTCTATAGGTGATCAAAGAACCATTATAGACAAGTCCATGTCTTAATATAATGTGTAGACTTATCGATGCGGGAAGTCTACTAATACCATATGTAAAATATGATTGCAACTTATTTGCTTTAATTTTGACCTAGGGTTACTTGTTGATTTTTTCGTGTTGATAGGTTGGTGAAGCTGATTGATGTGGGAAGCTTCAAATGTTTGTTTTTGACAAACTTAACTTATCCATCCTTCAAGGGAGTGGTCTAAAGTTGGATTTTTATAGTTTTCCTTCAAGGGAGAAATCTATCTTTAAGCAATGAAATTATTGGGAAACTGTCTTTCAAGGGAGCAGTTTGTAATTCTAGAGATATGGACCTAAGTGCTATTTTGGTATCCCAATTTGATTTTGAATGCTAATTTTAGACATGGACAAGTATATTTAGACTTAAATATCTACCTTTATGGAGGTAAGACTTTTAGCACAAAAGGATAATGATGGATAATGAAAAGTGGTATAAAAGACAACTAATCATGGGATTCCATCTAATTAGAGTTGAAAAGTATCCATGAGAACCATGCCATGGGTAGAGCCATGGTATCCATGTTTAGGATGTGGTTATGATTATGATGGATAATCACATGGTCCTATGTTATAATCTATTGTCCGAAAGAGGAATAGGAATAAGTAAGTGAAGGGAAGTAAAAATATCATAAACCAAGGGATGAGATTAAGTTAGACATAAAGGTGAGTTTGATTCTTTTTTTAATAATAGAAAGGATGCAGATGTGAAGCATTGAGAGGCTCAAGTTCTATTTTGCCTTCGAGAGAAGACAAATGATAAGCTCTTGATCCATACTTATGGGCTATGATATAGGGTCCATGATAATTGAAAAAGAACTTGCCTATTTTGGTTTTCTCCATATTAGTTACATGTTGGTTTTCCTTAAGGATGAGGTCTCTGTTATTAAATTTGCATTATTTTAGGTGTTTGTTTTAAGCATTCTTGACTTGTTATTGATATACATGAAGATGATTAAGTGAAAGAGGTGATGTTCATCAAGGAGTTTAATTTATGTGAGACATTCTTGATGATAATCACTCTCAGAAAGGATCTAGTGCAAAGATATATGAAGAGAAGGGATCTAGACTTTGAGAGGTAAGACTACCTCTACCCAAAAGATGAGAGAGAAAGGGGTAGCAACTATAGAGGTTTGAATGCTAGTGTGATAGGCTCATAAAGTGAAAGAGATGTGTAAGTGCCAATCCTAACCTAAAGAACTTACTACTTTGGTTAGTAGTTTGTTGATGATTTTGTTAGAGGCTTCCACCTGTCTATTGGCTTAAGGATGATAGGCGAGGAAAAGCTTAAATTGATTCCAAAATCATTGTAAAGACCTTGGAATTTATTATTTTTAAATTATTTTCCATTATCATTGATGATCTTATGGGGAACACCAAAGTAGAAGATGATATGGTGATTGATGAAATTGATAATCTTCTCAGCTTTGGTGGAGATACAAGGGATGGCCTTCACCCACTTGGTGAAATATTTGGTAGTGGTAATGATGGATTGATGTTGTTATGAATAATGAATATTGTTTTCCCCAATATGATTGAGACCCCATTATGACAAGGTCCAATATTATTTGGATACTCGAAAGCCATGGGTCAGTGCCTGATGTAAATTAACATGTATTTACATTTGATGCACTTCTTTACATAATCACAACAATCCTAATTAAAGGTGGGCTAGTAGTAACCAAGTCAAAGGATATGTTTAGTTATAGTTAGGCCACTAAAATTACCCCCAATATTATGTCATGTGTTTCCTTAATAGCATGGGAAGCCTCATGACGACACAAACAACAGAGAAGGAGGCCATCAAAACCATGTTTATAAAAGATTCCCCCTAGTATGGTTTAATGATAGGTACTCTAAATAAAGGCTATTTGGGAATTTTGTGAAAGGTTGGGAAGAACAATGTTGAGTTTAAGGTAGTTAAAATTTAGGTCGTACTAAATGTCAAAAGGGGATGCTTCCACACTAAAAATGGTAGAAAGCTCAGAACTAACATATGAGGGTGTGATAAAATAATGAATGGTGATAAATAGTTTAGATTCAGTAGGTTGGGATGGAATTTGGGAAGCCAGGGAAGCCATTATATCTATAAACTTGTTGGTAGATTGAGGAATAAGCTGGATAAGGTAATTATCGAATGATGCTAAGAGTACATCTATGAGTTGTTTTTAATTCAATAAGACACCATTTTTACATTGATAATATTCATTGACCTCATTGATCACAAGTTGGGAATCACCAAATATATTGATTGTTTTAACCCCTAGGGATAGAGTGGTTTGGAGACCTATGACCAGGGATTTGTACTTGGCCAGGTTGGTGAATTTGAAGTCAATTTTAAAAGAAAGAGGAAGAGGTTCACCTTCAAGGGTTATGATAATAACTCTATCACCCCCACTACCTTAACATTTTGAGCCATCAAAAAACATGGGCATTTGGTAGGTAGGTTCCTCCTGAGAAAGAGTTGTAATGGACTCATCAAGAAATGCAAGAAGTGGTTGATTATTTGGTAGAGGAACTTTGGCCAATTAGTTAGTAATTAATTTCCCTTTAATGGATTTTTTATGAAGTAAATCAAGATCAAATTTAGCTAAGAACATGATCCACTTAGCCATACATTATTTTTGGTATGGTTTAGAGTTCATGTATTTAAGTGGGTTAGTGTTAGTGATGACATAGGTTTTGTGATTAAGAAGGTAGCGACAGAGTTTGGAGGCCACAAAGACTAAGGCAAGGTAAAGTTTCTCAAGATAAGTATACTAAGTCTCATATTCTATGAGTGTATAGCTAATGTAGTAAATTGTTTATTCTTCATTTTGTTCATCATGATGAGAAAGGATTGTCCCTAAGGAATGGTCTATGGTGGATATATAAAGGTAGAAGGGTTGGTCTTCCCTAGGAGGGATGAGGATATGTGGAGAGAGAAGGTACTTCTTTATTGAATCAAAGGCTTGTTGATAGTGCTTTGTCTACTTAAAAGAGGTTTCTTTCTTTAGGAGATGGTGAAAGGGTTGACATTTATTTTATAGCTAGGAGATGAAGAAATGGATGGATTGGAGCTTCCCCTATCGACTATTAAGTTATTTAAGGTTAGTCAAAGGAGGCATCTCCAAGATTGCTCTAAATTTGGTGGGGTCTATTTTGATTCCTCAAAAGGAGATGATAAATCCAAGAATCTTTTCTGATAATACCCAAAAAATGCATTTCTTAGGGTTAAGCCTGACATGATAATGGATTATTCAGTCAAAGATGATTTCAAGAATGGCTAGGTTATCTTTGTGATGTTTAGATTTCCCAAGGAGGTCATCCACTAGTCATCTATAATTTTATGGATGAGATCATGAAATATGTAGGTCATGGCATGTTAATAGGTTGCTCCAATGTTCTTTAGATAAAAAGGCATGACCCTATAATAAAAGGTCCCCCATGGAGTGATAAAGGAAGTTTTATATTGATCTTTGGGGGCAATCGAGATCTGATTATATCCCAAGAAACTATCTATGAGAGATAACATTTTATCACCAGTTGTAAGATCAATAAGTTGGTCTATGTTTAGTAAAGAAAGTCATCCTTTGGGTAAGCAAGGTTGAGGTCAAGAAAGTTGATGCAAAGATGAAGTCTCCTGTGGGCTTGGTTATGGGAACAATGTTAGAAACCCATTGTGGATAGTTGATGGGTTAAATGAAGTTGATGGATAAAATACACTAAAGTTCTTATTTAACAAGAAGGGCTATATGAGGATGTATCCTATGAATCTTTAACTACACTAGCTTAACCTTAGGATGGGTGACAGTGTTATGGAGTTAAATATAAGGATAAAGCATGGGCATATCCTGATAGGACCAAGAAAATACTATGCTATGGTCATGAAGGAAAGAAGGGTAATCTTATTTCTCCATGAAATTTAATGATTGGATAATTTTGACAATACAAGGGTTATCCTGAGTACCCAAGTTGACATCGATAGTAGATTCATTTAGCATGGTTTGTTTCTTAGGAGGAAGGGATTTATGAATAGAATAATCCCCTGCACCAAGGTAGGTGAGAATGAAATCATCATCATGATGTTGGATGGTGTTGATGGTAAGAGGATCTTGCTCTATCATTTTAAGATGGATGAGAGGAAGGGTTTTGGTTTGGCTACCCTTTTGATAGGTTAGGGGGGCCAAACTAATGGTATTCATCCAAAAAAAAGTTAGATGGGATGATATCAAAGTTTTTAGTTTCTGAGGGAGATGGGGTTGGTGAAGATGGAACATCCTTGTTGATGGTGATGATGGTTTTGGTGAGGTGGGTTCTTTTGGTGGTATGAACCAAAGGCCAAATAACTTATGAGGTTTTTAGGTTTTGATTATGGGTAGCTCATGAGGTCCCTATTCATAAAGGCTAAGGCCAAACCCCTTCCAAGCACACTTATAAAGGTAAGCTTTATCAAAGGCTAGTTTTTTGAGGTAAGAAAAGTTGGAGGTAAATGGTCAGATGGATGAAAAATTGGTGGGAGTGAGAAGTGTTTGATCAAGTCCCCATAAATGATTTTTTTTATTGTTGGGGTGCCTAAAAGAATTAATGGTTATGATGTTAGGATCATAGGAAGGGTCATGCTTGAGTTTCCCATACTCTTGTAGAGTAGGGAAAACATCTAAGGCTAAAATATGATACTCCTCAAGTGAGAGATGTTGGAATTTGAATTCCATGGGGCCCTCTACAAATATCTAGGAAGAAGGGATAGATGAGCTAGTTGAAGCTTCATCACTGTTATGCATGGGAGTGTTGCTAGTTTTGGTTGATAGTGAGGTAGTTTTGTTAGTAGTTGATTATGAGGTGGATGATGGAGGAATAAGAACATCATTAGGCTAATATGAAATAATTCAAGAGGCAAAAGGACTAGGGTCAGCTTTAATGGTAATAACTTGACCTTCATGTTCAAATTTGACACATCGATGTATGATAAAAGGGACACAACTCATGGCAAGGATCCAAGGGCATCCAAGTAACACATTATATTGGAACTCACCCTATATAATGTAAAATAGTTTTGGAATGGTATGAGGTCATAATTAGATATGAAGGAAAATTATCCCCAAGGTAGTAACCATGATATCATTGAAGGAATGAAGGACTACTTCACTTTCTGACATAATGTTCTTTGGTAGTTAGAGTTGGTCATAAGCATGGGAACAGATAATTTGATGCTAGTTCCTCCATCAATCATCACCCTTTTGATGTGGGTTTGATTGATGTACATAGTGATGAAGAGGGGAAGATCGAGATCCTCAAAATGAATAGGAGGTATTTCAAAATCCTAAAAGGTGATAAAGGAAAAATGTTAAAGGGATCCAATAAAGGGTGCAAGAGGTTGTGGGTCATCTGGTTGAACCTCTATATATTGTAGAGCCTCTATCAGTGCTTGACAATGGTGGGGTGAGGTGTTGATTAGTTTATAAAGGCTCATTTTCATCGATGTCTAGTGAAATTGTTTCAACATGATACATTGGATGGATTCAGAAGGGTTGAAGGGAGAGGGCCTTAAAATGGACACTTTGTGTTTTGATGGTGGTATAGGTGAAGGTGAGGGTAAAGATGCTTGGGCCTAGTTAGTGGGATGAGGGGTTGAAGGGTATGTCCATGGAATATACACCTTGGCTTTTTCCTTGTCCTTCTATTGGGCTTGAGATCAAGTAACCATATGAATAATGTGGATGGGGGGATTTGTCAGGTTTGATGGTTGCTTTGGTTCTTCCTCCTCACTCTTAGGTGAGAGCAGGGGAGTAGGTAAATGTTGGATAGGTTGAGTTGGTGGTTAGATTATTAATGGAGGTAAAAGAGGTTCATCTAATAATAGATCATCCTCATCATATAGTCTATGAACAAGTTCTTGGAGAGATTTGTAGTTCTCTGTGTCATGTCTTAATGCCCTATGGTATGCATAGATCAAGTTATCATTGAACCAGGAGGGTTTGGTATTAGAGGGGTAGAATGGTTTGATAGGTGGTAAGCTAATGGAATAATTTTGAAACATCCTTTGTATGATGGTTGAATAATATTCATCCAAAGGTGTTGGAGGTGATGATTCTATAGTCTTAAGGATGGGATCCTTCTTAGAAGTAGTTTTCACCTTAGAATTTATAGGTGGTGTAATGGTTTTAGTTGGTGCTTGGGATTTGTTAGTTATGGTTAGATTTGAGGTAAATTATTTGAAAGTAGAAGATTTAGAGTACGAAGGGTTGTATATAGGTGGGAAATTAGAGGTGGAAAGGTTAGTTAATAATGAAGGAGAACTAGATGATTTGGTAGGGGTAGGTGTATATAGAGAAAAGGGGGATGGTTTACTAGAGGAAGGATAGGTAATTAGGATGGTAAAAGGATGGGGTCCTAAAATAGAAGGTAATTAGGAAGGAAGTGGTATGGGTCTAGTTTGAGGTTGAGGTTTGGGCAACTCTACCTTCTTAATTGTTTTGGTTGGGGGTTTATTTGGTGGACTAGAGTGAGTTAAGTCCAACTTCAAAGAGGGGTGAGTTCGATTAGGTGTGGGAAAATTTTCTAGATTCTTGATAGGTTTGGTAAGAGAGGCATAAGGTGATTTTACAATGTTAGATGGAGGTGGTTGGGATGGTTCACCTATGGTTTTGGAAGAAGAAGTATTTGATGGATTGGTAATAATGGGTTTAAGGGTGGATTCAAGTGATGTTTAGGATTCCAATTCATTTTGGTAAGGAAGCCCTAGACAATGCCAAAAGGTGGATCTATCAAACTTGGGGAGAACTAGACTTTGGAATAGTCTAGAAAAGGGCTTGTAGATGGGTTTGGTTTCTTGGTCATTGGTTTCAAAGATTGAGTCTCTAGGTGGAGAAGAGGGAATGGTTCCTCCATCCTTATTCTTGATTAAAGGTTCCAAAATTGGTGGTTGGGAGGATGAGGTAACCTTCTCTTTCTAGATGGTTTTCAAAGAGGGAATGAATGGTTTTATGATGGGGGAGGTAGGTGTAGTGTCCTCAAGTAAAGGAAAAAATACAGTTGCTTCCTTTTTTTGGATGTTTAAAGGAATGGAAGGTAGCTCTACCACTTTAATGGGTGGAGTGGAAGAAGAAGAAATGGATAATACAAAGGTTGTCTCCTTTGGTGTTTCCATCAAAGGAGAGATTGATAAAGCTAAGGTCTCATTTCTAGAAGAGATATGGGTAGTTGATTCCTTCATTTTGGTATCCAAAGGAATAGAAGGTGAATCCACTAATTCCATGAGTGAAATGGAGGAAGAATTAGTTGTGGTAGTGGTCTCCTTAACAATGGGATCTCTAATAATAATGTTGATCATATGTGCCTCATGAGAATGACATGATTCTAGTTTGTTCTCATGGTGATGGGTACAAGGAGCATGATTTAGAAAAGGTTTGTGGAAGATGTCAAAGGATTGATTAGGAGGTGCATTAGGATTATCAAATGTAAGTTATCCACTTTTAATTAATCTTTAGACCAAACTTTTGAAGGTATTACATCTATTTATGTCATGCCCAATAACTCAGTGAAAGGCACAATGGTCATTCTCATTGTACTAACTAGGCATGAGGTGAGAAGCATCAAATTATTGGGGTGGTTTTGTTAGGGTGTGGAGCTAAAAGCTTTAATTGTTTTTAGACACAAATAAGAGGATGCTGAAGAACCAGAAGAACCGATGTCGGTAGCATGACCGACGTCGGTCAGATATAGTGCAGAAGGAAATCGGCGACGGCAGGGAGTCAGCCGACATCGGCAGCACCAGGCAAGCAGGGACCGGCGTCAGTCGCCTGTGCATTCCAAAATTGTTGTTGATGAATAGTCAGTTAAGTGAAGTGAGTGTTTGCATGTGAAATGACTAATTATAGTCACGAGCTGATTGTCTAATTATTGTAGTTAGATTTCTATTTTTGTAACCATGGGATTCTATTTAAAGACCCATGAGGCATGTATTGTAATTATCAAGAAGGCAAGTAAAAACATTGAAGCAAGCAAGGTCAAGGAGATCTATAGGTGTAAGGTTAAGGAGATTAGCTAAAGCATTTGAGGGATAATAACTCAGGCTATAGAGTTGTCGTGTTGAGCAAGTGAGAGAGGGAAGAAGGTCTTGAGGTGTGGCAAGCCTTTGAGGTGGAGGAAGAAGTGGAATCTTCCTTATTGTATTTTCTTCTAGTAATATATAATACAAGAGTGTGTATTGTCTCTCAAATTCTTTGCTGTCTCTAGTTTCTAGTTACTTTATTATTCTGGTGTAATTCCGTGTTTAATTGCTTATAAGAAAGTAATCAATTGTGCTTCCGTTGGATAAGGGGTCTCCTAACAGGTTTGATAGGTGAAGTTGGATGAGGTTAGATTTGAGAAATTTGTCCAAAACTAAATCATAAGACTCCCCTATGGGATTATATTGTTTTGGAAGAGCTCAACTTTGATTTTGGTTTTGTTGATAAGAAGGGTTGGAAGAATTGGTTTGATGGGGTTGGTTGATAGTTGGTGGTGGATAAATTTTTAGGACAACTAAGTTTGTGGATTATTTTACTTTGGTATTGGGATGGTTGGATAGGTTAGAGGTTTTGGTGGAGGGAGGGCCATTATATTTAAAGATAGAATTCTTGTTTTGCAGTTTCAATTTCCCGTCATCAATGGCTTAGTTTTCAAGTTTATGTGTCATGGTGAATGCCTCATCAAAAGTTTTGAAAGTTCAAACTTGAAGAGTGGGGGAAATATGTTTGGCACAACCTCGAGAGAAGATCTAAATTAACTAAAATTGGGGTAAGGAAAAATAAATCTAGTTGATGAGACCTCCCCATCTAGCTATGAAATTGGTAATTGATTCATCATCAAATTGCTTAATAGAATAGAGGTTAGTAATAGAAACTTTTTAAGTTATATTTACTAAGAAGTGATCCAAAAAGATTTGGAACAATTGTGAGAATGAAAATATGGAGTGCTTGGTAAGAGCACTATACCAATCAAGGGTTAGTCCTTATAATGACATGGGGAAGGTATGAGGGAGGAGAGCATCATCATACATGATCAAATAACAAGAATGATGAAATGCTCTCAAATGTTGTTGAGGGTCCTCATTGCCTTGAAATTTGGAAAACTTAGGTAAATCCCATTAAGGAGGATAATAATGGATAGGAATATATGGATGGATGGGTTCATTACAGATTTGAATATAGGATAAAAGGTTATGAGACCTAGAGATAGATGACTCCAGGTTGGTCATTATGTCCATTAACATCTTGACCAAATATATTTGAGGTTAGGATGCTACATAATTAAGTGGTAAGCTTTATTGAGGTTGGGTGGAAATAATATATGGATAAGTGATAGAGGATGCTGAAGAATCCACATATTGGTATGTGGTTAGAACAGGTTGGGATAATGCCCCATAAGGGTTGATTGGCACAAATGGCTAGGTAGAAGGTGTTATGTATCCTTGTGGGTTATAAATATATGGCTAAGATGTCATGGGTACTTGTTGGGGGGTTGATATGGGTTGGGTTAGAGGTATATTAGGGTTGGTAGATGGTGGAATGGACATAGATTGGGTTGAGGGTATGAAAGTACTATTTGGTTATTGATGGGTGGTAACTCTAGTGCTAATAGGTGGGAGGGTTTGAGGTATGGAAAGTACCAAACTCTAAAATGGGGTATAAATTGGTGGGTTGGTTGAACTAAGGGTAATAGTAGAAATAGGGGTAGAAGTGTGATACCCCCATGATATAAGGCATATAAGTAACAAAAGGTAAAGTTGATCCAATATTGGAGGTATTAGTTGGGGTAGTAGGTGTTTGGTTATTGGTTGGGATGTTTTATAGAGTTTGGGGAGTGGTAGTAGGTGGGGTATTGGAAGAAGAAGGGGTTTGGGTGAGCATAGGTTGGGTTGAGGTGGCACCCACTAGAAGATGGGAAGGCATACCATAGGGATGATCCATAAGAGGAACCAAATCAAAAGGGGTATAGTTAGATAAGGTGTCTAGGTAATGTTGAAGAGCCATGAGGTTGTTATCAAGGAAGGTAATGAAATATAGATCACCCTTAACAATAATCAGAGGCCTGGTAGGAGGGGGAGAAAATGAGGGGAACTCTCAACATCAAAGGTATACTCCATGGAGGAGGAAGAAGAAGAAGGTGGTTATTGGTGGGTTTGATTCCTTAGCTATTGTATAGTAAAGACCATGAGAGGAATAGAAAAAAATAATGAAACTCACAACTCAAACACAAAGAAAGACAAAAGAAAAGATTTCAAGGAAATAAAACATGCATTAGATTGTGTTTAAAAACCTAGGGTTATTTTTAAATTTATTTTGGCTTATGCCTTAGAGAGTCTAAAGAGGAAATTTGGTTTGTAGATTAGGTATTAAAGCAAAAATGTAAGGTCAATTTTAGGTTATGTTTAGGTGCTCAAGAGATAAATCTGTATTGATCTTTAGTACGTGGCTTGGTATTTGGGTTTACCCCCTCACTTCACACACTACAGTGATAAGGGTGTTAGGTGTTTAGCCAAATTATACTAAATTTTAGAGTTTATACTCAACCAGAGTGTTGAATTGGTTCTCCCCTTGGTAATGACCTCCAAGTGGGATTATTGAGAAAGGGTAATGTTTAATGCTAGGTGATGAAATCCTAGGTAGGCTTTGGCTTAAGTGTGTTCTAATGTGTTGATTGATTATGTGGTTTGGATGAGTGTGTGATATCAAGAGTGAAAAATATGATTAATTACTTTACCTTTAAGTTACTAGATGAACTAAAATAAGCAAGTAATCAATGTATGCAAAATATTTATTTTAAGCCCAAAATAAATTCTAGATTTCATTTGATGAGCATACAATAAAGGAAGAAAAAGGGATGCTAGGTTCCATCAGGCTTGTCAAAATGTTTCTCTTAATTTTTGATCATGTCTTAATTCAAAAGCAAGTAATGAAACTAGTAATAGGGTGTGTAAAGGGATACCTGATAAAGTGCACGTGTGATCTAGATGATGATGGAAACTCCTCTTTGGCTTAGAATTAATAACTTATAGATAAGAAATACACTATAAAATGGGTTGTTAGATGGATGGTTAAGTGGACTACCTGGCATGAGTTAGATCTAATAAGTATATGCTTGTTAAGAGGCTATCAATCCACTATTTATAATAATTAAGATAATGTACATGAGAATAAATAATACTTACATTCAATAATTGGAAAGTAAATGCATGTAAGATGAGATGAAATTAAATTTCTTTTTAAAAAAATGACTATAGAGGGTCAAATTAGGTCAATACTTATGCTAAGATAGTTGGGGTCAGGTTTGAAAAATTATAAAAATCTCTATGACTAGGTAAGAACACAAAAATCAAGGTTTGTTTGGGGTTAAGGGGTTGATACTAGCTTACTTCTAATTAGGTCATAGTGATGGTAGATGATTGGGTGAACCATTAGTGGTTGGTCTGATTGTTGGTGGTTGGGAGAGCATCGACAATTAAGGTGACTATTGATGGTTGAGCTAACCATCAGTGGTTGCCTATAAAATTATGGAAATGTTCAAAAAAAAAATGGTATATCAAGTATTTGGTCAAATAGAGGGATGTTATATATTTGGAGGATGGAAACAAGATAAAGATAGGTATGGATAGGGCATGGAAGTTAAAAATGAAATAGATCAAAGAAAATAAGCACAAGATACTTGTAACCTAATGGTGGAAGGCTGAAGTAATTTGGCTAGAGTGACAATACTTTAGCCTTTGAAAGTGATTCCAACAGAGGTTCAAGTCTCTATTGATACTTCTTATTTGTTTAAGGGACACTAGATATATGTATGCAAGATAACTTAGACATGGATTGTTGGATTTTTAGATCTTTCTCACTTCCTAATTTTCTCCTTTTATAGGATGAAGTTACTATTGTGCAGGAGGAAGTTTCTAATTGTGATGGAGGATAAATTTGTCATTTATGATGCTTTAAAGTTTGTTATAATTGCATAAAGAAAATTGCTAAATATAGCCATGCTTATCTCATACAGCTGGTAATACTTTTAAAAGCAAGGTTGAAGGACCTAATCATTGATGGTCAGGGTAACCATCGATGGTTAGGTTGACCATCAATAATCAGTGTTCTAGAGAAAAATAAGTTAAAAGGGTGTGGATTAAAAATTTAAGTTAGAGGAGTTAGGTTAGGGGGTTCAAGTTAGTAAATTAATAAATGGGCTAAGTCAACTAGGCGGTCAACTAGCCTCAAGGTTAGGTAGGAGTTCAAAGAATTTTGACATCTAAAACTATGCAGTTGTTGAGTGTTTACACACATGATAACCAAATTATTATCAGGTCAGCCTCTAACCATTACCCATAGGGAAATGGACTGGTAGAATCAATGAACAAGAATTTGATAGATGTAATTAAGAAATCAGTAGGGGACAAGCCCAAAGATTGGCATAATTTACTGATGTATGCTCTTTAGGTAGATCAAATGAGATATAAATAAGCCCTTAAACATTCACCCTATCTATTGATGTATGGATGTAGGCTTGTATTCCTAATTATGCTAAAGTTACCCACTTATCAGTTCATGTAAGACTACATGGAACCATGTGATGAAGTAGAGTCAGGATTATTGGACATAATAGAAATGGAATATTCAAAGACTAAGGCCTTATAGACATTCATCAAACACTAGGATGTGGTTAAAAGGTGGTTTGATAAGAGAGAAAAGGTCAAAGAATTCAAGATTTTAGATCTAGTGCTACTTTTTAATAAAGCCCATGAGATTAAAAGACAACATGTTAAGTTTTCTCCAATGTGGATTGGACCATACTAGATTTTGGAGATCATGTTAAATAATGCACTTGTTCTAAAGGACTTGCAAGGAAATGATCTTATATATCTAGTCAATGGATAGTTTCTAAAGCACTACTTCATGGTTGTGTCATTTATAGATGTTATTGGTTGATGAGGAATAGACAAATGTAGCTATAAAATTAGATTAGATTTCATACTTTCATAGATTAGTTTCCTACTTTCATAGTTTAGTTGCTTGTTTTCATAGTTTAAATTTCCTCCTTTCATAGATTAGTTTCTTGCTTTCTTATTTTAGTTTCTTGATTTCATATTTTAGTTTCCTACTTTCTTAAATTAGTTTCCTACCTTCTTAGATTAGGTTTCTAATTTCTTAGATTAGTTGTTTTCTTTGATAATCTAAATTGTGTTTTTTCTAAGTGTAAATAAGCTAAAATCCAAAACCAACTAAGTTTATGACTTGTAGAAAGGGGGAAAATTAAAAATTTGGAAATTTGGGACTAGGTTATAGATTAGGCATATTTTGTGTTTTGAACTTTCAGGCAAAAGGTAAAAATCATGAATCATTCTAGATATTGTCACAATTGAATACTTTCACTAAGAATGTGGAAGTTACTCTCATAGTACTTCATGAAAATTTAGAATTTTTTCTTATTTTTTGGATCAAATTCTCTTATAACATTAAATACCTATTGGAAATGACAATTTTGGGTATAGGTGTGGCTAGTAGGGATGTTCTGGTAATGATTTATTTTATAATTCTACTAGTTCATTAGGGTTTCATCCCTTATCTTTCTATTCAAGAACAAAATAAAAATAAAAGAAGAAAAGAATTAATGGGTTCAAAAGAGAAAAGTAAAATCTAAAGAAAATCAAAAGGCTTACATGATGAAAAAATTTCAATGCACCATGCATCATGATTAAAAGAAAATAATGGAAAGAGAAGAAAAGGAACCTAAGGTATCTCTATTGAGGCTATGGATGTCTAGCTAGTAGCAAAGCAATGCCTGAGCTTCCCTTGATTTAATGAGATTTAAGAGATACTAGAATGAAACTTATAGCTTCATCAAGCCTTTGAAAAAACTCATCATAGTAAGGGTTAAATGAATTACATACTTGACACAAACATATCCAAAAAATTAGAAGTATGTTGTGTGAATCAACTTAAGAGTCTTTCATGTTTTTTATTTAAGTATTCTTCTATGACAAGTTAATAAGATCCACTAACCCTCTTTACTTAACATGAACATTATATGATAGCAGCATGATGCAGTAGACAAGTGTTACAATGAGAATGAGGCAAAGAAGTAGTCTCAGGATACTACTTCAAGTGCCATATCCATGTCTGTAGCTTCTACTTCTCCTACCCTAGCCACTACATCAACCAAAGTACATATAGTTATTTAGATAATGTAACCTTAACAAGGCCAATATTTTGTGCATGTATAATTTTTTAATGGTGTATATGTTTATAATTTCTTTGTATATCAATCTATCATTGTAAGAGGTTGCCTTTTATATTTTGTACACATCCACACATTACATGGTTTTAAAAAAGTCAACTTATGGCTAATTGATAATTATGATTTTACTCATATATAGTTTTGGCCATAGTTAGAACTCAAGTTCTAACTATCACATGTAATAAATTTGCATGAAATTGGATAATGAGGTGACCCCTAGCCCAAGTATATATATAAAATTGTAATCTAAAATTTTGGATGGATCAAAAAAATTTCAATATACAAGAGCAGCATCAATTTTGATTGTCAGTGAATGTGTTTGTGTATTCTCTATCTAATTTTTGTGTAATTAGGCTTATCTTATTTTGGTTGTATGATTCAATCATTCTTAGTTTTCAATAGCTACAATGAATTATTTCTTGTCTAGATTGATATGATAGTCTTAGATGTATAAAATTTATTAAAGGATTAGTAGATTACCTTGAATATTGGCAATTAAGTTGATTGATTCATGTTCTTAAGTATGTAGAAGTTCTTTATTTTGATATAGTTTTTTGTGTGAGTGAAAAAGCTACATCAGTTACCTCATTATCTTGATCCATAATCTCTTGATTAAGGGTGTGCAATATCTAATCTAAAAGGGGTAACATTTGACTAATGCTTCCGAGTTTCCTATATCAGTATCTCCTTAGACTTCTAAATCATGTTTGACTATTAGTGTACAATAGTTGTTTATAACATGCATAGATTTTGAAAGCACTTATCCATTTAGAAACCAACCAAGGAGGTGTTTCTTGAAAACACTAAATCTTCTTTTTTGTCTTACCTTCCCCTCTTTTTTTGAGTTTGTTTTTTATATCTATTCACTTTAGATTGACAACCAACCATCCATCTAATTCAGATAGAGATTCACTACTTTTTAAGATACCACCCTCCATCCAAAAAACCTTGTCAATAACCCACATGCCCTACCATCTATTCCATTAATAGGTTGTTTAAATTTCATACCTGAAACTCATCCCCTAGTGTGGAGTTTACCTCCATTGAGATTCTAAAACATTAGAGGTTACCTCATTGACTATGGTGTGTATAAAAACTGCATCAATAGAATTTATATTATTTCTTATTTCTTATTTAAATAATATATTTTTATTAACATATTTTTTGGTAGGGTTTACATGGTGTGAATTAAAATTTTGAGGCATACCTGTCAACACTAATTATCACTAGTACATGTAACAAGATTATTATTTATCCTTTTAATTTATTATGTTAAATATTATATTAAAATTACAACATCTATAGACACCTAAATTATTTATTGGACACTTTTGAAACATCAATTTTGGCATGCTTTGACATACTTGGTCATCTTTTACATATTTAACTCTTATGCACACTTTACCTCTATTTTTATACCCACATGTCATATTGGATAAATCTATTAGCTAGATAAACCTAGTCATGACCATCGTAGTATTTAAAATAACATTTTATATTCCTAAATATACCTTATCTATATCTCATATCATTTATTTCACTCCCAAAACAATATTGGAAGTGGTTGGACAATTATAGATTAGCATGTGTTTACCTCTACTAACAGTGTTCAAGAATGTCCAGTGGATATTTCAAAATAATAAATTCTCCATTAAGATGTCCTAGACACATTTCATGGGTCATTCATAGTAGTAAAAGATAATTAATTAGATATAAATACAAATTAATCTCAAGGTTATACACATTTGATCATAATTGGGTAGCTTGGAAATTACTTGATCGCTATTTGACAAATCCACTAGCATAGCCTTGAGACATTATTATAAAGACATACAAATATAAAAACCTCTTGAAGGCTAAACTACAAATCAAATTATAAATAAACATAAAAGTAAAACTTGAATGGTGTCAAGTGTCAAAACACAAATATTACATTATTATGTAGATTGATCACAATGTTTCACACACACACACACACACACACACACACACACACACACACACACACACACACACACACACACACACACACACACACACACACACACACACACACACACACACACACACACACATGTAGGTGGAAGAACTATATGTGATCTAAGTCATTTTTAGAGTATTTAAATGTATAAAATTATCATTCACTCAATGGGAAGTGGTTGGGGATATCTAACCTAAATAGATAACCCATTTTTCAAAGTCATATTATGGTTGAAAGTGTGATTAGGGTTTCAACTAAAGGAGAAATAAAATAAAGATCAGTGGTAACAAGTTTTAAAAATATCTATAAGGGTGATCATACCCACATGAAGCATCTATAAGAATAGGAAAAAAGGTTTAAGGATTTATATAAATACACATCATATAGGGACACTTCATGAAATATCTAGGATAATATTGGTTATTAGAGGGGTCACATTGTTACCAAAAGTGTTTAGGTAGGGTTTGAGCTAAAAATTTCTGATCTAAGTAGTAATTGAGCATATATATGGCATTTCCAAAATCATGGATGACTACTATGAGTGACATAATATAGAATAATATAATTACATCTCTTACCTCTTTTCTATTTCAAAGGCCAAATCTATTAGTTTAAATATCTATCTATCCATTTTTCAATTTAGATTTCTAGGTTATTGCTATATTTTACACAATTTGAATTATCCATAGTTTTACATTATCTAGATCACACTAATCCAAAATAATTAAACATAAAAAAATTAAGATTATAATTCAAGCAAGAGAGAATAATATTAAAATCACAAGAATAATCTCATAATTACATGTGTATACACATAATATTTTCAAACTTTACCAATTACTAATGTTTTCTCTCTTACAAGAACCCATTGAGTCTCAACCTCTCTAAGTGAATGCCCTAATGGGTGCATTGGGAAAGGGGTGGGTAGACCATTGGTGCTTCATAGGATATTTGTCTCTTTATTACCACTTGCTATCAATCTAACCATCTATTAAAATCACTCCCCTAAGATTTGCCTCCTCTTTTTCACCCTCTTGTAGTCATTTTCAACTTTCATTAGCCCTTTCATAAGACTAAACCCTTTTTCAATGGTTTATGTTACATTGTCAGACCCATCAACCCTATACTTTAATTGATAAAAATTATTTAGGGTCTAGTTAGGCCCTTAGATGACCTAGAACAAGACCTAATTTGTTTTTATCAATAATGATACTAATTAGATTGGGCTAACCATGTCAGCTAAACTTTTGAAAAGGTTTAGGGTTAGATTCATCTATATATACACATCTGTTTCATCATTTAGTGAGGAAGAGAAGAATAAGAGTAATATATTATGCATCTACTTATCCACCATTATACTTGAGGATCATAGCTTAAGGTTTCGATACTTTCTTTGTAGATATAGATATTATCTTTTGGATAAGTTTTTTAGATGCATAGATAGGTTTTATAGCCTAAACCTAACTTATCCTTATCATATTTACATACCATAACAGCCTATTATAAATAACCTTGGCCAAGGGAGAAATTGAGGCTCAGTGGGTTCAACTTCAAAAGTAAGTAATCCTAACTTTTTCCTCATTTGTAAATTAGATAGATTTGCATTTGTACTTCTCTCCCATATATTAAGATTTCATATACATTGATGTGAGTATATATAATCTATGCATGTTTACATTTTATGTTTATTACCCCCACTTTGTGCCACAAGATTTGGTGAGCACTAGATTAGATTTTACTTTGATTTTTTATTTACATTTATGAATAGAAAAACATAGGACCTAGTTAGGGTTATTGCATAGTTTTGCTTGATTGGAGACTTTGGAACCCTCCCATGTGATTTTATTATGATAATATATCCCTTGGCTTGGTCTAGTAGATTTATCTTGGTCATAACCTCAAATATCTAATGTATCAACATACAAAAGTGTAAGTAGGATTTATCTTCTTCAAGCTAGGATTGATTTATAGATTAGTTGCATTTCTTTTTACATTCATTCTAGTGAACCTGATGTTAGTCTAACACTTACAGCATTTTTTTATGCTATCATTTTCTTTATCATATTATATTTTTCTATATTTTTAGTACTATATCAAACCAGTTGATATAGTTATAACTTTATGTGTGAAAGTTTAACACACAATCACTTCAAAATGTTACTAGATCAATCAGTTCATCATAATGTTCTTCAAATATGGATTTGTATATATAATAAAACTAGTTGACTCTATCGACTATTATATTTTGTCAACATAAAGGTCTGAAAACATGGTCAAACAAATTGACTCTATTTTCCATTTCTCTTTCAGCATATAGGGTTTTGCAAACTTGCTTAAACTATTTGATTGAGTAAGTAGAATTTTTAAATAACATTTGAACATCAAAACATAAAAAATTTCACTCTAAAACATATTAAAGCCCATTAAGGTTCATTTCTAACTCTCTTTGTCATTTTAGTCCTTTTATTACTATTTTTCACAAGTTTGTAATCTAAAACTAGAGCCCTACAACTAACTAGGTCAACCTCTTCAACACAATTCTATAGTTTGTCTTCCATCTACAAGACATAGTTGACCTATTTGACTATGTTTTTATATATATTAATTGTGTAAAATAGTAGCGACCCAGTCAAATTTGTTCTACATTATTTGCATATAGTATCACCTGAACTGACTTTGTATTATTCTCAATCAAGGAATTAACATCTATTTAATAGTAATTAATTTACCTTTTCCTTTTAGTTATTTTCATGATTAGAATAACTCACATAGATTAAATAGGTGGTTTTTTAAATTATTATTTTAGTCACAATATTTTTCTCTTTTGCACACACTATCAAATCCCTTTTCGTTCAAAAATCATTAAACATTTGTTTTCCCAAGGTCTACCTACTTGGATTTAATCACCAAAGGGAAAGGTGATTTGGTTTTATGTCCAAGTATAAATATGTGGTTGATGGTATATATTGGAAAATAACCTAACACCATTATCACTATGGGATTTTGAAGTGAGGGGGTAGGCCCCAATACCAAATGAATACCACTACCAATACTGATCCCTTTCATCTCAAACATCCTGAAACCAACCTTAGCTTTATTTTTAGTTATTTATTTTAGCCAACTTCACTAACACATTAAAATTAAATTTTATTATAACTTAATAACACTTAGGATGACCAAATAGTTATAATTTAATTTTAATTTTAATTTTTACTCTTTGATCATTGTGTGTTGTATTGCAAAACATGCATTGGCTAGTGTTGGTGCAAGCTTTGTGTTGTGTGTTCCAATTGGATCAACAAAATTGTTCAAATTGTTTGTGAGATTGATTTAATTTTTTAAAATTATCTTGTAAAAATTTCCCCTATTTTATAATACTATTTTTCTGGTCAATAAAGTCTCTTACAGACTATTTGGTCTTCTTATTCAAAAATACATAGTTAACCTGCATGACTGTTTATCCTTATCTTTTTGTCTAGTTCTCTTTTTAATAGTACATATCCGACCTACATGACTATGTATCCTTGTCTCCATGTTTGGTTCTCTATTCAATAGTACATAATCAATATGCATGAATATGTATCCTTATCTACCTATTTTATTTCTTAGTTTATAGAACATATTTGACTAGTTCAAATTTGTATCTTATTTTATGATTTTTATCTTTACATCACCCTATTTATCCTCCTTTTCTCATCATGAACATATTGTTAATATAGATTTGAACTCAACAAATATGATGATCTTTACCAATCCTAATAGGTTTCCCCAAAAATAGCTGGTGGTTTCCACTTTAGATGAAAGCAATATGTATGTAGCCACTCACACTACCAATTATGGGACTCCTCATTAAAAATTAGTTAATATCCATATTTTATCCTTATAATATCAACCAAAATTATATTAAATGATTGAAATGCTATTCTTCATTAATGAGTTTCCTCAACATAGAGGAAAAGACCTTTTAACTATTTACAATCTCATGATAAGTGGTCAATTATAAGAATTCATTCACCCTCCCCTGAATTCTCTCATGGATTTAGGGGTGATACCTTGTTTTATTCTCAACATCTCCCTTATATCTTGACTCCTTCTCATGCTATGACCTCTTCTTATTTGATCTATTTAACCTTGATGCTAAGTATCTCTACTAACATGGTAGGTTCAACATCTAGTGGTCCTTTTCCAAGGCCCCTCCTCCTCAATCATTCCACTAGTGCACCAATTTTTACCAATGGTAATCATGCCACTAGTGCTTCTTTTTCTTCTAATACAAATCCTTCTACTAGTGCATCTTTAGTTACACATTTTAAACATGATACTAGTACCTCCCTTTCTACCAATGATTCTCAAGCCACTAGTGTCAAGCATGCCACTACTAACAATATAGCCCAAAATAAAAATACAAATGCTCATACTTTGTATGCTATGCAAATTAGTCAAAATACCACTCAAACCCATCAAATTTTATTGAAAACTCTTAATCAAATGAATGCTTTTCAGACTAATAATTCCAATCAAATGATGCAAATGCAAAATCATATTATTCACCTTAAAAATAAACCTAAATAGGTTATATGGGGAGCATGAAATTAAAATCCCCCCACCTCCCCTTTTGGATTCCCATGGTAACCTCATTCCTCAACCACCCTTTTTTAACAAAATGATCCTTGTGCACCTCAAATTTATAATATAAACATAAGAGGTATTAAACCTACAATTATTTATAATGGGTCAACTGATCCTACCTTACATTTAAAAATGTTTGGTAATCTCTAAAAATATTAGGTCAAATTAAACATTTATACTAATAACAAGCTATTAGTGAAAACGCTCTCTAAATATGCTTTAGATTTGTAAAATTGACTCAAATCCCATTCTATCACTAGCTTAGAAGATCTATTTAATTCCTTAGTACAAGAGTTTCAAAATAGTGACCTCCCTAAGAATACCTTGGCTCACTTTATCAATTTTAATCAACTTGAAGTTAAAACATCCCAAGATTTCAACAAATGATGGAAGACCTTATCTAATAAGAGTGAGTATAATATGGTGGGTGATAACCTCTTTCATCTATTCACTAATATTCTTTATCCCAAGTTATAATATTAGGTTAGGACTCTATAATAACTTTGGATGAATCCCTTAACCAAACCAATCACCAAGATTTTATGTGTCAATTTGAACCATTCCAACTTCTTATGGAAACTCACATGCTCCTTAAAAATAAAAATAATCATGATACTAATGTTGGTGTCACCAATTATTATGACACCCTTCATAATATTAAAACCATCACTCCCAACAATGTTGTGGAGCAAACTCCCCCTCCAAACAACACCCCTAATCCTTAATTTTATTAAATAAACAACATTAATGTTCATAAACCATTATCCTTAGCCAAGATCCAAAAGCATTTACCAAGTCCTCTAACATGAGAGCTTGATCCCACTAGCCCTATGAAATCATGGTATGATCCAAATATTTTTTTTTAATTTCATGTAATTTGGGGCTACACTCATGAGACTTGTAGGAAATTACATAAGTTATCTATGGATTTTATCCTTGGACCAGACTTTGATCATGATTCATTTATTCATAAGCACCAACAAGCCTATCATATAGCATTTAAAGATCATAAAACATAAAATAAAAACCAAGCTTTGAACTAGGCTAATACTCATCTTGCCATATATAAATATCCTCTTCCTAATCACCAAGATAATTATGACAAGCCTATTGTAGTCATATAAAATGTGAAAATTGGTAACTTAAGTGTGCATAATGACACCCAACCCATAGGTCCCTCTTGATTGCTTTCATGACCCTCATAGGCATCTTTTCACTAATTCCTAGTCATGCATAGCCTTTTAGACCTGATCCCAGCTCAGCTAGACTACTCTTTCCATGACAAATCCATCCCCCTAGATCTCGTCAACTAAGAACAATAGAGCCTAACTTAGACTATAACACCAATGCCACTACTGTCCACTTTTGACACTCTTATCCAAGTGCATTTTTGGCCCCAATGGTTAGTTCCTTCTAATTCCCCATCCTTCTTTTTATTAGCCTAATGTGATTACATTCAACCTATGAAAAATATATCCTTATAAAATTTCATTCAAAGATCACTTGGAGAGGGTTGGAAATTATCACTAAGCAAGCAAGAATACAAGTAAAACTACTTGATCAATCCTCCATATTCTCTACATATAACCAACCAATACACTTACAAGATTATCCAAATCCTTACACTAATCCCTAGCCACCTCAAGCACATCTAGTTTAGTATTTTACATCTTCATACACACTATTTCACAAAACACATCAAGTGGGAGAACTACATATGGTTTGATCCCTCTTCAGAGTATTGGTATGTAGGCAGTGCACCCACACAAGGGGTGTGGATACACGTTTAGTGAATCTCACACACACTAATCCCCCCCCCCCCCACTTTTTCTCAAATTTGGTCAAAATACAAAGGATTCTAGGGTTTGAAGATAAAATCTTCTCTACAGGGAGTTCTACATACATCTGATAGTCACAACTTCACAGGCAAGGTCACATAGACACAGTGAACAAAACCCAAAAATCTAAAGTCTCTTAGATAGCAGCAATAGAGGTGTAATTCAATGTCAATGCCATTAGTGTCTTATTTCAACACTCCTATCCAATCATAAAAAAAACTCTAGATCCTAATTTGTGACACAATCTCAGTCCTACACATTGAATACCAAACCCTACAATATCCATTTTAGTCAATTTCCACTTATGTCTTATTTTCTCTCCCTTGTTACTATTTTTACAAAGATCAAAATTATATTCAAATTACACAAATCAATAACTTAATTATTTCATATTTATTTATTTATTTTACTACTCAGACCCTTTAACTAAATTAAGAATAATACACTAATATTCCCGAAATTGTTAAATTATTTGGTGAACCCAACATACTTTGTTTGTGCATAAAAACCATAGAAACCCTAGGGTAAAATTCTTATGATTTTTCCTATCTTTTTCTAATTTTTTACCTGCATAATAAAATCAAAAATTATTATTAACTTTTAAAATTTCATAGTAATTTAAAAATAATTTTCTATCAAACCCTAGTTGCCCATAATAGGTCCCAATTTTTCCCCAATATTTTTCCTATATTTGTTTTATTTTTTACCTACACAATAAAGTAAAAAAATAGCATTAAATTTTAAAAATTTCATAGTAATTTTAAAATAACTTTCTTTCAAACCCTAGTTGCCCATACTAGGTCCCAATTTTTTCTCAGTATTTTTCCTATATTTTTCTACATTTTTACCTACATATTTAAATCATAAATTTGTGTCAAATTTTAAAATTCATTAATAATTTTAAAATAATTTCATTCAAAACCCTATTTTTGTGTACTAGCTTCTATTTTCTTCTTGAGGTATCACCTTACATCTAAAATCAGATTTCAAAAATGGATCTCACTTATTTTCAAATATTTCTTGCATTTTTAGTAAATAATAATGAGACCATACTTGGCCCTATCATGTACATGAATGATGAAGTTTACCATATGTAAATACAAAGCTTCATTCTTTTCTTTTCATGCCTACTTTTCATAATATGGGATGATATTAAGAAAGTCATTGTTAAACATAGTAAGACACCTTTCCTTCAAAGCAAAGTTTACTTGTATTTAATTAAAAATATTTCATCTCTTGGTTTTTATCTCTCATATGGAAAAATTTCCAAGTTTATCATGCTAAACACATTATAAATGTCATAACACATGTCAAAGTTTCTTATGAATTCATGCATAGATTCATGCTTTTTATCCCTTTCTTTCTATCTCTCATATGGAAAAAATTTCAAGTTTATCATGCTAAACACATTAGAAATGTCATAGCACATGCAAAAGTTTCTTATGCATTCATGCAAAAATTCATGTTTTTTATCCCTTACTTTCTAACTCTAATGCCAAAGTTTCTTTATAATCATATTGATATACAAATTATAACTCTAATGAATTATTTAACTTGATATCTCTATATTATGTGTAATTCAATAAAGAATAAAATCCTTACATACTTAGAGGATTCATTGCATAAGCTAATAACCACCTGCCAAGTTTCAATGTCATATCTTATGTATAGGAAATAATTTCCTTATCCTCCTCTCCCCTAAGAGTGTGATAACTACTTTCCCTCTAACCAGGTCCATGCTATCACCCCTCAAAAAGGTGAGGTAACCTATATTATTATTTCTAATGCATACATTCATCCTATAGCTTCTTTAAATCCTCTTCAATATATGTGCTTACATGTTTAGTCAAAATTGACTAAGGTTTGCACTTGTAAGACTCTAAAGGATCAAATCACCAGTATGATCAAGTTAATTTGAGATTTACAAATGTAAAATTAGCTATTACATGAAAAGATCATAACATTGGAAAATCATATTATAATATAAAAGCCTCAAAGGCACCCTAGTGTCAATCACGTATATGTACCTTCACCTAGTCAATTAGTTGCAAGTAATTTTACATATCAAAAAAGAAATCACAATAAATTAACTCTACAACTAGTGATTCAAAAATCATTCAAAGATAAAATAAGATTTTAAGTGAGGTAGTAAGGGAAATAATTAAATCTAATTTGATCAAACTACCTCCTCTACATCTAGTGAGAAGATCTAGATATTATTATGTGTATCATAGAATGCATGGGCATCACAGAGATTCATGTTTGGCATTGAAATAACATATATAATAGATAATTACTAATGAGGATCTTATATAAGGTAAATCAATCAAGTAATCCATAAAGACACAAGAACACATTCACAAAGGGTCAAATTTAAAAATAATACAAAAGTGGTTACCAAAGCATAACTTAGAACAACAAAAGGATCAAAAAGAAAAATTAGAGCAAGAAACAGTACCACAAGCATAAGTAGAGAATGAAATAGATGAAAATCTACTTCTCCAAAATAAGGCTAAACTTTCAAAGTAGTATGGGTTTGGTCAAAAATATCTACAATAGTTTGATTTTCAAGGTCAAGGGTTGGGCAAGCATGCTCAAGGCATCACTATTCCTATTCTAGAAATTGATAATGTTTGTCACTAAGGTTTTGGATTTATTAAACATCCTAAGAAAAATCATTCATGGACACAATTCATCAAAGTAAAAGATCTAGATACAATAAAAGTCAACACTAACATTCCATTAGTTCAAGATCAAGATGATAATGATGAGTAGAATAATATAGGTTATTATGATTTCCAAGATACTAACAATGAATATGAATATTTAGAGATATATTCATAGCCATTCCATCATGATTCACAATCATGCGTAATTACTTTGTTAGATATATGACACTATGATAGGGAGTCTCCCATGAGGTTCATTAGTTAGTATCATCTCTTCTCAACCTTACTTGTACATAGTTTCCTTTTACCAGCTTGTATATAACATTTTTTCAAAATTATTATACATGATTTTCCTATGATTTATTTTACACAGCTCATAACACTCAAATATATCAAAACTTTAGAAACATTCAAATATATCAAGACTCTAAAAACATTTAAATATGATAAAATACCAAAAACATTTTGATTGTATACATCATCCATGCATTACATTGCTAATACTATGTTAGACTTACATTTGTTGATTGTTTGTTGATTTATCTGTATTACCACGCTTCACTTGATCTTTGAGTGTGTGTAGTGGAATTTAGATCCTTGTTTGCTTCACTTTATCCATTGAGGGGGTATCCTACTTATACATTCGAGACATATGTTGATATACATACCCACTAGGGGCATCTTCTACATGATTACACCATCCAAGTTATGTCATCCTTATACCACCCACTCTAGTTATCATGTTGATGTAAATTAATTACTATGATTACATAAATTATTCCATTGACACTCACTAGTACATAACACTTGTGTATTTATTAGCATATACCTAGTCTTGTACTACCATGTATTTCGTACATTCACTTCTTGCTTTGATTAGTTAGATGAAATTGTATTTCCAGTATATTACATGATTTCCTTTCTTGCTTTACATATCTAGATGTGATTGCATTCCCTAGTTCTAGCTTTATCTCCTATGTGTGCCTTAAGACATTTGTCAATGTCCTTTACTTGTATTCTTATGTATGCCTTAGGACATTTACCAATTTCCCTTGCCTATACTCTTCCATATGATTGTGGCTTTCATGATAACCTTTCTTTTTTTAATTATATGTGTATGTGGCATTTGAATATACCTTGTGTGTTTTCCTTCTAGTTGAAGTGACATGTGTCCATGTCCTTTGTTTGCTTGGCCCCTTAGCCACCCTTGTATGCTTCTTGATTTTTACTTTGTGTGCTTGTTATTTTTTTTCTTCTCATTATTTTGTAATTCCATGATCCACATCATGAATTATCTTACTTTCTTGGATGCCACAATGGATAGCATGTTCCATCCCTCCATGACAACTAATAACAAACCAGACTTCTATTTCTAGTTCAAGACATTATACATGCTATTGCATTATTATATCTATCTATGCATACCCCTATTGATCTAACAATCTCTCATTACAAACCATGTTATATCTCTATATATATTATCGATTATCATTACTATATCATGTATTTTTGTATCATAACACACTTGCAGGGCTCTTTCTTCTAAGGGTAGTCATTATAGGGTCTTCATTCCTACCCTCAAAAGAGGGGGAAACAAATAAGGGTTTTGTCACAGAGATCAAATCTCCCAATGGTAAAAAACTAGCATTTAGAATACCCAAAACAATAACCAAACATCACACTAGGTAGAACAGACTAGGTAGATAGTGAAAATGTCAAAATAGTTACTATATTTGGCCTAAGACAATATCACCAACATTGGACTATAGTGTTGGTGCCACTAGTGTCCACTTTTAGAGTTCCTATCCAAATAAAAAAACTAGACTTTCTAAAAGTAGGCAAATAAGTAGGTTTAGATATAGTTTTTGCATAGTTAGACTAGTTCAGAATTAGTAGTTTTTATTAAACTTTTGCTCAAAGAATCTAGATATAGGGGCATCATATACGAAATGATGGATCTCACTTATATTTTTAGATATGGTAATTGGTATAACTTTTAGATCAGAATCCATGTTATAAACACTAGAAATTGGGGGTAATGTGCATGACAAATTTGTTTTCTTTTCTTTTCAATTTTAATATTACCCAATAATTCTCAATAGTTGTGTCCTTTATTCCATATACAAGTGGTTAGCATAATTTTGGAGTGGCTTTCATACAATCCTAATCTCCATCTTTCAGAGTGGCCAAGAGTGGCCTAGTTTTTAGCGTACATTTGACTATCCATGCCAACATTATCATATCACAATACATTCATGGGATTCAAAAGTCATCCTATATGACACACATCCATACTAATATGAGTTTATAGCTTCACTTCATAGGGAAATGATGGAGACAAAGGACTAGCTAGACTTTATATTCTTGAGCCACCTACTCAAAGGGATTGGACACCCAATCCAAACATTGATCAACACACATAAGATCATGTATCTTCACTTAGTGGGTGATAATGGAGCCAAAGTGATAACCTTTGCATTCTTGAGCCACTTTTAGGGAATTGAGCACATAGCTCCATTCATGATATTACTCTTGGTATAACATGCATCCAATGTCATAATAGGTTTTATATTGGTTCATGTACCCAATGAGGTGTATTTGTTCTTTTTTTATTCCTTTTTATCTTACCTAGCTTTGTACATTATTATTTTAGATATAGAATATCTATTAAGAATTGATCTACTCTTTATTTTCTATTTTAGATTCACACTTCAGAACATGTTCTCTTTATGCACACCCAGCATCACATAACTTCATGAGTTTCACCCTTATAAGTAAGTCAAGTATGCTTTCTATTTTTCCTTTATCCTAGTATTTTGCTTTGTTACATCACTAGAATAAAGGGTGGGAAAATATAGTCATATAAAATTTGAAAACTAGTAACTTGAGTGTGGCTAATGACATCTAACCCATAGGTCCCTCTTGCTTTCTTTTATGACCCTCATAAACATCTTTTCACTGATTCTCAGTCATCCATAGCCTTCTAAACCTAATCCTAGCTCATCCAAATCACTCTTTCCATGATAAATCCATCCCCCTAGGTCTTGTTAGCTAAGGATAATAACACCCAACTTAGACTACAATATTGGTACCACTACTATCCACTTTTGGTGCTCTTGTCTAAGTTCATTTTTTGGCCCCAATGGTTAGTTCCTTATAGTTCCCCATCCTTATCCTTATCATTCTAATGTGATTACATTCAACTTATGACCAATATATCCTTATAAAATCCCATTCAAATATCATTTGGAGAAGGTTGGCAATTATCACTAAGCAAGCAAGAATACAAGCAAGACTACTCAAGAAATCTTCCCTATTCTTTGCATACATCCAACCAATACACTTATAAGATTATCTAAATCCTTACACCAGTCTCTAACCACCTCAAGCACATCTAGTTTAGTATTTTTCATCTTCATACACACTATTGTACAAAACACATCAAGTGAGAGAATTACATATGGCTTGATCCATCTTCAGAGTATTGATATGTGGGTAGCTTGCCCACACAAGGGGTGTGGATACATGTTTAGTGAATCTTAAACACACTAACTCCCTTTCTTTCTCAAAGTTTGGTTAAAGTAAAAATGATTCTAGGGTTTGAATACAAAATCTACTCTATAGAGAGTTCTATAGACATCCAGTAGTTTGAAACTTCATAGGTAGGGTCATATATACATAGTGAACAAAACCTAAAAAGCTTAAGTATCTTGGACAATATTGGTAGAGGTAGATTATAGTGTCAGTGCCACTAGGGTCCTATTTTAGCACTCCTATCCAATCATAAAATGAACTCTAGATCTTGATTTGTGACACTATTCCAATCTTGCACAGTGAATACCAAACCTTATAATAGCTATTTTTGTCAATTTCTAGATAAGTATTATTTTCTCTCCCTTATTACTATTTTTATAAAGATCAAAATTACAATAAAATTACACAAAGCAGTAACTTAATTATTTCATATTTATTTACTAATTTTAATACTTAGGCCCTTTAACTAAATTAGGAATAATATACTAACATTCCCAAAATTATTAAATCACCTACTCCTTCAACCAATAACTTTGAAAGGCTTATAGACCAATCTCAAAAAGATAATGTGGTAAATATGACTAATATACAAAGGGTAGTTATTTTCATTGATTCTAATCCTACACACATGCATCAAACATCCTAAACATTACGTTTTATCCAAGATTGTTCCCCGTCTCATCTAAGTTGGGGTAAGGGGACCTTATCTCTTTCTAAGAAACAATTCTAACACCTCAATTAGATAATACCTCTCATAATATTTCTATAGGTACCCCAACATCTCCTCCTATCAACTACATTCCTCAACCTTATAATAACATTTCTTAAAATGAAACACAATAAATACCTAAATCAACTACCTCATCAATTAAGCATAATCAACTGATTTATTCTGAAACTAAACTAAACTCATCTTATCAACACAAGTTTGAATTCACTTCTAATCCTCCTTCTTAGGATATCCTCCAACATTATTTACCTTTATGTAGTATTCCCACCATGGGTTATGATTAATGGGACCCTATTGCGAAATTTACCAATTTCCCATCTCAAATACCATTTCTTAAACTCATACAAATTTCTCTACATCATCACAACTACCTGATACAACTATTATTTGATATGAACATCCTTCATCCTCCCTTAATAGGATGCAAAGATACCTTATCTATGTTATAATATAGTATCATATAATAATGTGAAGAGATATACATACACATTAAATAAATAATATACATTTCTCTTTCCCTTAATTACCTATAACTTTCATGATCCTAGATGATATTCTGCTTCATGCAGATGATCCTACATAATTTATATCATCCAAATCAATAATATCCAATTCAAGTATGCTTTTATTTATGAGGGTTCAGGTGATTTCATCTCCTCCATTGACTTCATTAAAACTATTGGATATTATGAGTGTAATCTTAAGTTTACACACAACACATGTCAAGGTTATGATTGAAGGAAAATTCCTCTCTTAGGTTGTATGTGGCTTCATATTACCTTCCCTCTATTCATTATCCAAGTGAAGATTATGATATTTAAATTTCCCCTTTCCTATAACATCTTGCTTAGTAGGCCTTAGACCCATCACATGAGGGATGTTACCTCTTCTTCCTACTAATGTGTCAAGTTTACCCAAAATGGTGATATCTATATGATTTAAGGAGACACAAACCCTTAAAATTTCAAACAATTTTAAGAATGTGTTGTATGCAAAATTATAACCCTTGAACCCCTATCAAGTGTTCCATTTATGGAATCTCAACATTTCAATTTTCCAATCAAGTCTACTCAAGGTTATCATGGTCAACCTAGACTCATTGGGAACATACCAACTAGCCTCTTAAATTATGATCATGATGATCTTGATGAAATTGAACTCAAGATCAAAACCTCATATTTATCCACTAATCTCATCACCCAACTTTCACTATCCTTGAAATGACATTCCCATTGGTGACCTATCACTGACATACCTATGGTATTATCCAAAACTTGGCATTCTATTCATCATGCCACTTTCAATGAAAATATCATACTTACCTATACCATCTACCTTCATAAACATGATTATGATAATGGTTATACTTTAGATGACCCATTTCTAGGAGGACTTGTCCAAGCTATAGATGTTGATATTCTTCAATATCATTCTTCTTTGTTTTAGTATTTATATTCATCTTACCATATTCATTATTATATAGTTCCAAAATTTAGTATTATTCCTCTTATTCATACGATAGAGGTGGAATTCCCACATGGTACACCTCTAATTTTGACAAAGCCTCTTAAGAGTATACTCATAGATAATGTTATGATTGGTCCTTATCATTTCACTAAATACCAAGATCACTATAGCCTACTTCCCCTAAAGATGATTTCTACCATCCTTAAGACCTCTGCATGTCTTTCTTCTCCCTCAACTAAGCCTAGTCCAAATCATACTCCCATTCTACCTTTAGTTGATCCTCATCCCATGTTTTATTCTACTTCTCCTTCAGATGATCCTAAACTAGTATCTCCACCAATCTCACCTCCCCATGGTGATGACCTTCTTCCTTTATCACAGCTTGATCCCCTACCTACCTAATAGGATGATAAACCTTAGTATGATATTCATAGAGTTTTTAATCATTGGGATAACAACTACTAGTTATACTAGCCTTCCTTAGATTTTGCTTTTACTCCTATTAGGAGACCCCCAAAGTCTACTAACAAGCATATATGTTGCTTCCATGGCACAAATAATCATTATTCCACCCATTTTTGGAAGCTTTGACAATATATTGACATATTGCATCCTACCTTTCCTTATCCTATATAAAATTTTATACTTCTTCCCAAGTTATTACTAAAGTATATTCCAAAATATGGAGAGGTATATTGTCTTTAGAACTAGTGCGATACTCATCACACTGATCATTGTCACATTCTCTAACAACATCTTCATGATCACCTTATAACCATTCTTATGCCAATTATTCTTCCTCCCATAGGTTTTCCATGTAATAATGCTCCTCCTTCCTCCCTCATGGTTCTTCCACCTATGGATACTTCCCCACTTATGGTTCTTCCACCTATGGCTACTTCCCCACCTGTGGTTCCTCCATGTGTGGATCCTTCTTCACCTATGCTCCCTTCTCCACTGTTAGTTCCTTCTTGTCCCATCGATACTACTCTTATTATTATTATTGAGTATTTTATTCATAATACCCTTCATGAGAATTATCCTTCATATATACCTAAATTTTATGTAGAGGAGATTTTATAAGAGGTCTTTTCATAGCTTTCCTTGAAGATTGATAAGACTCTCACTGCAGTTAGGATCTAGCTCCATAGAGATATATCAGATGTTATGTATAATATTTGTTTATATATTTACCATTATTTGTGAAAATAACATGTTTTTATTTCACTTTATTCTTCATTATGATTTTTTATTGGACTTTTGATGCACTTTTATATCTATTTTATATCATTTTACTATGTGTCAATTTTTTCTTCGCTTCTCTATCTTACATGGATTTTTATATTTCACTTTATGTGTTGTATATGCTTTCATTTATTTCCTTTTCTCTTATGGTTTCTTTTCATTATTTACACTATTACATGCTTATATTTATGAGTTCATTTATTTTAATGGATGTCTTTGTCTTTTCTCATTTTTTTACTACTTTATCTCAACAACATAGATAATTATTATTGTGAATTAGTTATACAAACCTTGATCCCCTTAGTAATCCTTCCTTACCATGTGATCAGTTAACATCATCTCATTATAGTTATATCTTACTGATACACTTTGGAAATCCTTTATTCCTTTATTTCCTTTTGAAAATTAAGCATACACATGGTTGAAACTTGAGATAACATGTTGGTTCATATGTAAGCTTGAGTGTTTAGTCAGTCATATCTTTCGATACTTAGCTTCCTTTTGTCAAAGTCTAAGCCTCATTCCTATGTATCACTTTTATCACTCATGTTGGTTATTACAAATCCATATGGAGGAGTAATCTTAAAGTCTATGAAAATTTAAAATCCAATTCATTCAAACAAAAGGCAATGACATAAAAGGCAACATTCAAATCTCAAAAGTCAAATCACATTAAAAGACATGATTCATAGCACATATCATTTTTATAATCAAAGATCAAACTCTATAATTGGCCTCATGATAGAGTCCAGGTTCATTGGGCTATCGTAGGATAGTATATTAGGAAAGGATAATTTAAAAAAATCTTTTAGTGCTACCTACTTTCTCACACAAGTACCCAATCTTCATAGTAGATTGACAACTATGTAAAAGGTCTTGAGGAGTGGGAAGCATTTTTTAGGGAGGTAGGTATATTTTATTTTTATTATTAATATAACCAACATGAATCAATCTTAGTATCTCACTTATTTTCCTATATAACTTTTTACTTATTGTGAATGGGTATCCTTAGTATTTTGATGGTCACTAGCCACTTATTGTCTTTCCTATGTACTTAGTGTTCCTAACGTTTCCTAAGGTCTTCTCCTAGATGCCTACATTATGACTTATTTTTGCATTCCCTCTTTCATTTAAAACAATCCTAATATTTCCCCTTGATAAATATTGTTTTCTTAACTGATCATTCCCCCTAGGGTTTCCCTTTGTGAGTTGTATTGTAAGACCATGGGTAGGACCAGGACTTCCTCATAAATTTATACATTACAAACATCCTTTTAAAATCATTATCATAGTTGTTTCCACCTAATTGATGTTCCCTATGTTATTTTCAATATAATACCATGGATAGGACCAAGGCCTTCCTCATAAAACATTCTAATACCCAAGTCACAATGAAATTACATGTGTTAAATTTGAAATAAATAGTGATTGATTATGAGTAACAGATCATTAACATTTTTTCCATCCTGATATAGTATGTTTTATGCTTACTTAATTTATATTTCACTTTTATATTCTTATTTTTTTATTGCATGTATGTTTACAACAATTTTCTTATATTTTTCATACTTTCTAGCTTGAATTAGTGTGATCAATTTAATTTCATTTTTTAGTGTTGTCTTTATTTTTATACTTCCCAATGCAATTTAGTATGATTGATTGACTTATTTATTTTATTTTTATACCATTGATTTTTCATGAATCTTTTACATGGTTTAAAAACATTTTAACCCTTTTTACCAATTTTTGGTTTATTATATTTATTTATCCTTTATTATTACACATTTCCCATCATGATATAGTGTGTAGTACATTTTTTTATTATTTATACTTTTCCAAGTCATTTTTTCCCTTTTCTTTTTTACCATGCATGTGTATCACATAATGCTAGAAAAGAAAACACTCAACATATATTTCCCATAACATATACAAAAAAAGATAAATACATGTGATAAAATTAAATATATCCATTCATAAACATACACAACCAAGTAAAAATAATGAGATCAATACAAATGTCAAAGTTTACACACACACACACACACACACACACACACACACACACACACACACACACACACACACACACACACACACACACACACACACACACACACACACACACACACACACACACACACACACACACACACACACACATCCTCATGTGTTTTATATAAAATACAAAGTATAATAGCTCTAGTTCTAAGGTTGGGCTCCATCTTGCCTATCTTATACCCTAGCCATGTTGCTCATAGATGCCTTATACTATACCCTCTAAATCATATGCTATAATGAGGCAATCTTAGATCTCAAACCTATAACCTAACCCTATAGATTGGCCACCTAAGCCTACACCTATCCAATCTAGATAGTGATAGCCATGTGTGTTTCTCTCTCTTATACCAAGGCCTATCAAGATTGTACCTCTCCCTCTCCCACCCCTATCAGTGGTTTTAGACCATCCTTTCATGCCTAAAGCTACCATGTGGTCTCCCTCATTATTATAAACTAACCCATCTAAGCTAAGGTAGATGGTTTCATAAGAACATCTAAAGTGGTGTGGCTATATGGAGCTAGCACCTTATCCAAAATATCATGATGTGTAGACACAATCAAGATCCCCATCTAACCTCTTCTACCATTAGATTTGTAAAATTGAAAACTAGATAGGCATTAGATCCCATATATATCTCAAAATCATATATTTACCATAATCACAATATAAATAGTATCTTATATCAAAATTACAACATTTATCACTAGTGTTGGTGTAACCAACCACCGTCTCTCCATCTACTGACCCACTATACATGGTCTCTCCATTTGCTTGTATCCTAAGTACCTCCTCCATGGGTCACTTATGCACTAGTGAATAATAAGGAGTCACCACTCAATTATGACATGAACCTCTCCTTATAGGTGCCTTTATAGACCAACTATTTCTTGGAGTGGTTATTGGGTCCTCTTGTGCTACAACTGTAGCATGTGCCTACTCTTACTGGTAATGCCTCCATCTATGGTGTGGTTATGGTGGTTGTCTTTATTATTACTTTTGTTGTTTTTTTATGGTTCATGATATGTGCTAGTATCCATGTCTATGGCATCTTCCCCCACTAGCTCCATTACTACCTATTATCATTCTCAACTAGTCCATGGTTTAGCATATCATGGCTTGATCATTGGTATCTCTACTAGTACTCCTCCTCTCCCCCTCAACTCTCTAACATGTCATGCCTAATAATTAGGCACTACTAGAGGGTTCATCAAGTGTTAGAGTTTGAATTATCTTGGTAAGCATACTACCAAATGTGGATCTACCCATGAAGTGTTGTGGCCTATGATTTACACATGTGCCAACCCTATGGCAACAATTAATCAACTAGGTCATATAATAGTAATATACATATATGGATTCCATACAATCTCTCCTTGTGTGATAATCTATAGATATGGCATGTGGGGCATGTCTTGAGCTACATGATCTTGTCTCAACCACATGACCCAAGGTAACCTGTCATTGACCACATGGTGTAACCCGGCTAGCTAATACATGGGGAACCTCTTGTATATCTATGCACTCAAAAAAATAATAGTCCCCATGTTATTTTTCCTATTGGAAAACATCCCATACACATCATGCATGAGATAGACCTAGATTACATTCCCAAAATCATAGATTACTCCATGATCTAGTATAGACTGACATAAGACTATCACGTATAATGGTACCTTATTATCTGACTTGTGATATAGCACTTGTGTTATCATAAATCAAATAATTGCCTTCAAAATGTCCAAAATGTTTGAAATTTATATGTCAAAAAACTCACCCTCAATCTAGGGTATATCTTATCTAAGCATGTCACCCACTAGGATAATGCTTGTCTCTCATCTAGATCCTCTAGTGTGTTAGTGATCACTACTGTCTTACCTATAGGTAGTCTAAGAAATACATGGACATCCTCTAGTGTGATACCCACATATATGGTATTCCCATCCAAAACCCATCATAAAGTGTTGGTCAATCATTCACATGCTCCAAGGAACATGAAAATGAGATCAACACTCAGTGAGATCTACCTCATCTCCATTAAACCTATGAAACCTAGTGTGACCAATCGAGTTTTATTCATGTCACTCAAATGATACAAAAAATATGGTAGCCTTGACACATATATCAAGCACTAATATCTCAAATGTCTCTATAAAATATCAAAAAATAAAGGATGTATCAGAACTCCATGTCATAAACAATCAAAATACATTATTTAAAATTCACACATTAACTACTTAATTAGCTGGTTTGATTCATTTTCTCATATTTTTTTATTTTCCTACAAAATTGACATATTTAATAATAAATAATACTTGTACCTTATTTTTGTTACTAAATCAACCCTTATCATTTTCAACTACATCATCCTATTTTATACTAAATTAGCACTCCTTTAGCTTCAGCATAATAGATTAGCCTTGTAGTACACAGTCAACCCCATTATTCATACTATATCATCCCTCTTATACCAAATAATTTATCCCTTTCATATGTAGTTGGCCTTATCCTCATTATGAACTAATTTGGCCCACTGCTATATAGTTGTCCACCTATTACAAAACTAAATCGACCCACTACTATACAATCATCCCCTTGCTTTCTACTTGACTTACAAACTAAGTCAAACAAGTCAACTCTATTCCTTCACAATGGTAAATTTTTGACCATTTACCATAAATTCCTTAGGAATTTATTGGTTTTAATTGTTCTTACCCAATATCCCTTTATAACCCTAGTCTACCTCAAAAATTCCTAGGGTTAATTTTGGTGCCTAGATTATTCCTACCAATCAATTTTCTATATTTATCTCAAATTAAAATAAAATTATTCAAAAAATTGAAATTCACAATTGATTGCTATGTTACACTTGTTATGATTGTTATGCATCCTCCTCATCTCATTTATCATCTCCTCACCATGATGGCTCTGTGGTCTCACACTAGGTCTCTTAAAGCTATGTTTTCTTAGAATACTAAAAATAACATATGAATTACTTTTCATCCTATTTATATTTAGTATTAAAAATTATTTACCTATCAAATATTTACCACTAGATACCATATTTTGATCATATCTTTGTTTCTACTAGCTCTTTTTATGAATAAAAAAATGTTTTGGAATTTATAGAGAATATTTTTACCTATTATATATATGTTACAAAATATTTATATTTTGCTCTGTTTCTCTAATTTATATAGGTTTTCCTAATGTTCCCTATATTGGAAACATTTACATTTATTGCATCTCCTTATTTATTTTCATCACTAAGATAAGTTATGTGTTTTTCAATTCTATCCTTTCATTTATCTTGTTTTATCCTTACTACAATTTATTTAGCTTCAATATTGTGTTTTGTTATGTTCTTTTCTTGAAGCACCATCCCATGTTGCACCTAAATGACACATGATGAGCTTTGAGTGGGGAATATATATACACATAATATTTTCAAACTTTATCAATTATTGATGTTTTATCTCCTTCAATAACCTATTGAGTCTTAATGTCTCTGAGTTCATACCCTAAGGGGTGCACTAGGAAAGGGATAGGTAGACCATTGGTGCTTCACAAATTTTTTATCCCTTTAATACCACTTGATATAAATCAAACCATATCTTAAATACACTCCCCTAAGATTTGTCTCCTCTATTTCACCCTCCTCTATTAATTTTTCACTTTCATTAGCCCTTCCCCAAGCCTAAACTATTTTCTAATAGTTTACATTACACTATCAGCCCCTTCAACCCTACACTCCAATTGATAAAATTTATTTAGTGTCAAGGTTGGCCCCTGGCCAACCAAGACCAAGACCTAATTTATTCTTATCAATAATGATTCATAGTCTATTGGGCCAACCTTATTGGCTAAAATTTCAATAATGTTTAGGATTAAATTTAGCTATATATACACATCCATTTTTTCATTTATTGATGAAGAGAAAAAGAAGATTATTATACTATATATTTGCTTATCAACCATTCTACTTGAGGAACATAGCTTAGGATTTTAATATTTTTTTTGGACATAAAAATATTATCTTGTGGATAAGTCTTTTGGATGCATAGATAGGTTGTGTAGCCTAGATCTAACTTATACTTTTCATCCTTACATACCAAAACAACCTCCTATAAAGCACCTTGGCCAAGGAAGAGATTGAGGCTTAGTGGGTTCATCTTCAAAGGTAGGTATTCTTAACTTTGTTAATCCTTTGTAAGAGTAGATATATTTGAATTTTTACTTATCTACCATGTATTAGGATTCCATACATATTTACGTGAGTATATATCTTCTATGCATGTTTAATTTTTGTGTTTATTACCCCCACTTTATGACACAAGCTTTGGTGAGCACTAGATTAGATTTTACTTTACTTTATCATTTAAATTTGTGACTATGAAAACATAGGACCTAGCTAGGTTTATTACATATTTTTTCTTTACTGGAGGCTTCATAAACCTCCCTAGTGATTTTATTATGGTAAGAGATCCCTTCTCTTGGTCTATAAGATTCATCTTGGTGATGACCCTGTATATCTAATATATCAATAATCAAACATGTAAGTAGGATTTATATTCTCTGAGCAAGGATTTATTTATAGATCAGTTGCATTTCCCTTTACATACAACATGTTTGTCATAATATATTGCTACATCACAAATATAATATACCAAAAAAAATTTAATTATTCAAGATAACATTAATGCAAAGGATCTTATTTTTATGCAAAAAGGTTCAATAAATAATGAAAATGACGATTATAATGTGTTATATTTATTATATCCATGGGTATCATGACATATTGACTTGAATTTGGTGATAAATGTGCTTATACTTATATATAATATGATGATGACTCACTTGATTATAATGATATCATTGGATAGATTTTCCTAACTAAATGGTTATGTTTGAAAGTTAACTTTCTCTATTTCTTTTACAAATTCTTGTCAATTTCTTAATTTTTATCAGTTTCATTTTTTCCTTTTTATATTTTTTTCTCTTATATTCCTATTATTTACAGGTGACTTTAGGGCCTCCTACTTTTTCAACTTTAATCTAGGTTAAGTCACCTGGTTGGATAATTCTTTGCTTTCTTGCCTCTAGTTTCCATTGGTTTGCTTATTATTCTAGTATTTCCTTGTTCCTATTTTTATTTCAAATTTTTTTAATGATATTAGAACCAATTATTCTAATTTACTTCAATTATTTCTCATACTTTATTTTTAAAAAATATAGCATTCTTGACTTGGCTCATTTTTCTTCAATTTGTCTTTTTTTTTTTTTGCCTTTTACTTTTTCTTTTTGTATTCTTGTGGTTTTGATATTCCTTTATACATTCATTATTATATTTTTTTTCTCACATTTCCTAATTTATTTATTTATTCATATTGGCCTATTTTATCCTATCTTAAAATCCCAAGCTAACTTATAGATAATGATATCACATTTTTAGAAACATGCCTACAAATGTAACAAATTATGATGGAAGTTTTGTCTTCAAGGATCCCACTTTTATTTTTCCCATAGATCCTAATTTTTTTTAAAGTGATTTCTTAACTTCACTAACTACTATATGTCTTCTTAAATTCCTTTCATTTTATCATGTTAAATGGTTATATTCAAAAGCTTAATATATTATGACTATGCTAGAGTACACATTGTATGTTCATGATTATCTACCTATTGAAATAGGTTATGATGTAATTTTTTTAAAAATATATGATAATAACTAGAATATTTATATATATTTATAATTTATATTCAACATGTATATGCTAATGGTTGAGGACTCATAGTAAGCTAGAGGCACATCCCATAGTTTATTGGGGAAATTATGGAACTATGGTGGCATGTTATATTATTATTTTTTTGTGATTATTATTTATATTATTGGTATCTCATGTGATATTAAATTCTAAAGTGTACCTTTAATATTTGATATATCATTTTATTCTTAAGTCTTTATGTATCACATCTCATATTTATAGTTAGACAATATTTCACTTTTTATTTGTAATAATTGGCATGAATGCATATTAATTAAATTATTTGGATTTGGTTATGTGGTTTTATATTATTAATCTACTAAAAATAATTATGGACTAAAAAATTTTAGGTATATGTGCAAATATTTTCATTTAATTTATTATTGAAATTATATGTTGTATTTGATGTAATTTCACATTTTGATATTATATCATGTTGATATGATATTGTGTTCTAATTAATTTCTCATCTTTTATTATGAGGTAGTTTTAGGATAAACTAACCATAGATTAGAAGGAGAGAATCATCAAATAAATGATAATACATGTAGAGTTCAGATATTGAAAAGAGAGATATTCAATGTGAACTGGTAAACCTAAGGAAAATTTTCCTATATTCCTTATTTAAGGTGAACATCCCAAGAATGGTATGTGTTTTATATTATTTTGGTTTACATCATTTTGAATTTATGATCGATTTTCATTTATATGCACAAGCTAGGATCATCATGTAACTAACCTATCTTTAAAGATCTAGACTTGAAGAAGGTTATTCAAATAACTCATGAGTATTAATGTTTTTTTAGTTACCAATAGATCTATAGACCTATAAAGATGGGAAATATATCACCAATGTCAAAGGAAAGGCTTCCAAATCCTTTATTCTAAACAAGACTCTATGTAAACAATATATATTTCAAATAATAATATAAGTAGTTGGGAAATTAAAAAACTAAAGGATAAGGGTTAGAATTATTAAATAGGTAAGGTGCCATGGTCAACAAATGGGGGTCTAGGAAACCTAAAATAGATAAATGCAAAGACCAATCAATATTATAGACATACTAAATATAAGTGTAGAGATAACTTATACAAGTATATACACACACATATTTATCTACAAAACAACAAGTAACATATATATACTAAATTAAATAAAGGAAATATCATAAGGTTAGAAATACTTATCTTGATGGGGACTCATCAAGCATTAACCTCCCCCTTAGCCAATGGTGCTTAATAAGATATTTTTGTGGTTGTGAGTAAGTAAAATAGTTTATATAATAAATAATAATACTCCCAATGACTTATCCTATTGGACCTCCAAGACTTCCATATGATAATATTCCTTCAAGAAAATATTCTACCTATGGCTCCTCAAAATGTATTTAGGTCATAAGTGTGAAAATGATGTATATGTATCTTTACAATGAAATGTGACTTTTATATATAGTGATTAAATACCCAAACCCAAGCTAAGCTAATGACATCAACCAAATTGATGTAGTTAAGAATTACCAACTAGAATTGAACTATGATGGTCAAATTGAAGTAATGAAAATGCCCAAAGACAAATTCATAATACATTAACTATGTTGATATAGTAAAATGAGGTAAAATATGTAAAATATATGGTATCAACCTATCCAATGTTGTATTAAATAAGGGAATATTAAAACTACATGGAATAAGATGGAAGGAGGTAGGAAAGAAGGAAAATATAAAAAAGATGAACTATAGATAGGAATGATATGATCATGACATGCATAAAAACATCTCTCATGAAGAACAAAAAGCTTGTCCACACATTTCTTGGTGCACCCTTTAAGGCATACATTGAAGGATATTTAAGCTCAACAAGTTTATACAAGAGAAAGTGTCATTAAATGATAAAGTGAAAAATATTGTATGTATACATATGCCCCATCTGAATCCCATCACATGGGATAGTGTTTTGGGAAATAACATAGTAACGCAACAATTGAGCTAACTAAAAATTAAATACTAAAATTAATGTTGAAAATGAATAAATAAAAGTACCACACACACACACACACACACACACACTTTGAATTATCTTTATGTGGAATGATTTTATGAAAATATCATAGTCTCAATAATGGAGGATTCAATACCTAAATTTAAGAAACCTTAGGGATACAAGGCTAATAATATAAGAATGTGTGCCTATATGAGATTCTCAAATTAGTAATGAATAACTCTCAAAATTGATTAAATCATTTGTAAAATTGGAAAGATAATATTTTAAAGGCTAGGTTAGAACCAAAAGACCAATAATGTAATAAAAAATGAATGTAAAAAACACTAAATCATGTGAAAAAATACATAAAACATTGTAACTAAATGAAATACCATTGTACACACAAATAAAACAAATATATTATAGTAATCCCTTAAGAATGGAAAATTCTAATGGTAAACCCGAAAATCCTAGACTAGGTGTTACTTGGAATGTCCCCCCTCAAGGGTGGATTAAAGGAAACTTTGATGGAGCTACTAAAGGGAACCCGAGGAATGCAAGATGCAGAGGAGTCTTGAGAAACCATATGGGAAATGTAATTGATGCTGTTGCAATCCCCATTGGAAAGTCGAATTGTCATATTGTTGAAGCTTCTGCTGCCCTTCAAACCATCAAATTAGCTATGGATTTGGGATATTCTAATTTATGGCTGGAAGGGGATTCCTTGAATATCATAAATATTCTAAACAATAAAAATTTTGTGTCATGGACTATAGAGGCTATGGTGATGGAGATGAAAACTTTAATCAAAGAATTTGAAAAAGTAACTATTACCCACACCTACCGTGAAGCTAACGGAGTTGCTGACTGGTTAGCAAATTATGCAGTCTGAACAAGACACAAAATGAGGTGGTAGGAAACATTAAAAAAGAGTGTGGATCTTAGAGCACTCATTCATCATGATGCAAATCATGCAAAGGAGGGAAAGATCAGCTAGTAATAGAAAACTAATGAGTTGGAGGAGTGGCTTCACGGAGAAAGGTTTACAATCATTAAAAAGGAATGTCCTCGAGAATGAGAAGCAGATCCTGAACATGCCTAAAAAAAGGTGAGCTTTGAACCAAATTGGTAACAGGTGGGATCATTATATAGCTTACAGTGATTGGGTATCAAAGGAAATTTGCATGGCTCACGTAAGGAAAGGAGAACCAAGGAAGTAGGAACCCAAAAACTGTGAAGAGTGGAAAGTGAAATGAGATGTCTAGAAGATCTTGCAGAGAGGGAAAGTTGTGAACTACATGGAAAGGCTCCATGGTTCAAAACCTCATATTACAATGGCTTTTTTCAAAAACTAGATTGATGATAGGGTCACTCTGCATGGCATCACAATGAATCTAATAGAGGAATTTATAGCAGAGGTTATGGGGCTACCTACGGAAGGAATAAAATTCTCCAAGCAGACTAGCATTTCAAATGAGGCCTTTTGCAAATTCCCTAAGATAGACGTTGAAGAGCAGAAGTTGGAAAAGAATGGGGATTTCTTTGAACTGGAGTAGATTAAGGGCATTTGGAGGGATGTCTTATGCTGTATTTGGGAGTACTTCATACTCGATGGAAGAAGCAAGAGAGTCCACAAATTCCACTTTGTATTCCTAAATCATTTCAGACACAAAGTAAGAATTTCCTTTCCCTTTTATTTGTGTTTCTCTTTGATCCAAAGTTTATTCGCTCACAGGAAGAAGGAAACGCGTCTTATTCTGCATGAAGGATTAATTTTGATAATTGAAGGCTATTGCAAGAATAAGGCCATGGTTACAAACCCTTATCTGGGGAAAAACAAGGATTCACAAAGTAACAAGAGTGAAATTGTTAAAGGGAAAGATAAAATCACGCCCCCTAGTGTCAAGAATTAGATTGTTGATGAGGATACAGAGTGGGAGAGAACTGATAAGTTTGGGGAGGAAAGCTTGGAGGAAGAGGGAGGAATAGAAAGTAGGAATTCTAGTTCTAGTGAGGAAGAAGAAATTCAAGAGAAAAATGAGAAAGAAGGAGTCAACATAGAGGAGAAGTCTGAAAATAGTGAACATGACTCTGAGGAAAACCAACAAGTGTTTAAGGATGATAAAGTCCTGGATGACCCTATTGAGGACCTTGTTTCGATAAATGAGAGGGAAAATACAGTTCAAGCTGACTACCAAGAAATGGACTTGGAAGCTCAAGCTGAAACTAAGGAGCATAATCAAAGGGGAAGAGAGGACCATATTGAAGAAGGCAGGAATAGTACTAATAAGAACATAGAAGAGTGGAGTGATAAAAGGCAAAATGATGGAAGGCACACACCTATGAGATGGGTTAATTGCAAAGCAGAGGCTATCCTCCAACTTGATTCATGCATGTTTAAGGAGATAATGGATCTCAAAAGGAAAATGGAAATAATGGAAGACAACCAGAAGGTAGTTTGGAACAAAATCAATAACATGGAAAAATAGTTGAGAGACATTCCCATCAAACTCAAAGACTATGAGAACAACCTAAGGGAACTCACCAAGGAAAGTAGAATGAAGATGGAGGAGGTTACATCTAACATATGTGCTGCAACTGTTAATATTGGAAAAAGAGCTAATGAGGAGATCAAATCCATGGAGGGGCCTAGCAAGAGGACTAGATAGAGCTCATGAAAGAAAGCTATGCAAGAGGGAGCCATGTTGGTGGCTACTGCCATTCAGGACACTGCTATGAAAGGTAAGGAAGCAGTGAAAATGATTTTGGAATTGGAAGAATATCCTGGTTTTTTTAGTTGGTCGTGTTATCTGGTCTTGTTTCTTGGTTTTTTGTAATCTTTTGACTATGGTGTAGCCAAGTCTATGTAAAACCTGGGTTATGACTTGTGGTCTCTCCAGTGGTTTCAGGTCCATATAAAACCTGTTTATGATACTTCTTTGTAGTAGGTTTTAAGTTTTTCCTGTGGTCGTAAATGCTTCATCTTTCTATCTTTGTTTCAGGGTTTCGGGATCCCTTCAAAACCTATTTTTACCTTAATCTAAAACAAATATATTATAGTAAATGAAATGGTATTTCATGTCAAATAAACATGAATAAAACATAAATAGTTGAAAATTCAAATGTAATTTATAAATGTAAGATAATAATGTCAAGTCAAACATAAAGAAAAACATGTAAATGTGTTGAAAATAATAAATGTCCAATGTAATATACGTGAAGTCCATGAAAATCAACCAATAATATGAATGAAAACTAAAAAGATATGAAGAATGACAACTCAAACTTTATTGATTTATTTAAAATGAAATATATGAAACCACAACCACCTAATTACATGACTAGGATCATAATGAGATGGGATAGGGATGGTTTTTGTGAGGAAAACCTAGTGCTAAATAAGTTAGTACGCTATAACTCACAAATGAAGCCATGAAGCGTAAGTAGATGATGAAGGATGTTAGTGAGGAATGATTGGTCCTTTTTTATCTCTTATAAATAAACTCACATCATCTATATGTATCCATGTCATTATTAGCAAATATCATTTTCATGTAACACAATGTAAAGTATGAGTGGATGTCAAAACATTTTTATGATATGTAGCTCAACATGGTAGAAAGGTTATGGACAAATAGAACTTGTTGAATTCTTCATGGAGAATAAAGAGATGACCCCAACTTATAAAGGCTATTAAGTAATAAGGGAAGCCTAACATTAAAAAACCATGTGAAATTATGTCATGTATCACACTCACATACCTCATGATAAGAATTATGTATTGAAAAATGAATATTTTATCTACCTAACATAAAATAAATAACATATGTAATAAGGTAATCTAGAAACATTTGAAAAATCTCTTTAAGTCCTAATTTTGAATTTTGGAAACTATTTGTATTTTTTAAAAATATATGGTTTTTTTTTTTAAAATAAATATTTAAACTAAAAAATATTTTAAATGAGTGATAAGAAGAAAGGTTTTACAAATATAAATATAGTAAAATAGAGGGATTTGAACAATATGAAACAAGGTGCTAAAGTATAATGTATCAACAAGGAAGGAAAGAAATGTGTCCCCATTATGTATAAAGGAGTCATATCAATGTAGTATAAATGATTGGTATAATAATATATATTCCCCATAAATGGGCAATTATGTATGTGTGATCATGGAGAGTATAAGAGTATATAGATGTGATCATGTAAGTGTAAGGCAAGCCATAACATGATAGAGATGAAATAGTAAGAAAGTGGAGTTTAATAAATAATCTGCATGGAAATAATTATAATATAGATATTTTTGGATTGTTCTAATTGGTTCGAAAACTAAGAGGGAAAGTACCCAAAGTGAAAATAAATCCAAGGGATAGAAGAATGGTTGGAAGTTGGGATAGAATAAGTAGAAAATGAATTAAAACCAAGTAATTTATATATAAAGGATAATGCAAGTATCTAACTAATTATATTAGTAGTGGGAGTCATTTATGCATAACTCATAGCATAATATTAAGTAATAAGTTCTTGTGAAGAATAAATGCTAGCTACAGGATGCCTCTAAATCTGAATAGGTGTTTTATTCTATTTAGGGTTTTACACAAACACACTTAAGAAAATAAAATTATTTGAAATAAGTAAGACTATATTCATAATCACACTAAAATAATGACAATAATTCTAAATTACCTAATTTAACATGTATAATAAATATAATTAAATATAATGTAACCAAGCTATAGAGAGATCATATCTTATTAAAAGTTTAAATCTCTAGAATCATCTTAGGGCATTAATCAAGCTTTAGAATCTACTTACTCTAAATGTTATCTCTTTTCTCCTATAAGACACTCACATCTACCATAGATACATCAATGAAAATGTCAAACTTTAACATAGGTTTCTAGACCAAAGTATGCATAGAAGTGGATCAAAAATTTTATTAGAATTGAATTTTCACCTGTGTCTATTTGGTGCCTCAAAATATGTTCATCTATGTGAGAGATATATCCAATAATTAATTCCATAATATTATAAATTGGTAAAAAAGGGTTATCATGTGATTCGAGTTAACCCTATCAACCCTAGTTATTGCTAAGTGTTGTGTACATAGACAATACTCCAAAAAGATCCTTATAATCACATGTATTTCTCCCTCCTAGGAATTTATGTGGAATTATAATTTTTCAAATATATGTTATTTATCATATAGTAACCCTTGGTATAAACAATGCAAGAGTTCAATGACCTTTTGAGTGCTTCAGATATTCAATATAGTACTATAGTTTAATTTAATAGCTTGAAATATAAAATAATTGCTAATTAGAACTTGCTTGATGAAATTTCTAGGTAATATAATTAAACCATAACCTTTATATATATAGGAATAACTTGATTTTGAATTATTACTTAGTGGTTCATGAAAATTTGACAATAGGATAAACAAAGTGGATAAATCAAATGGTCATCAAGTGAAAGATAAAAAAAATAATAAAAGGAAAAGTATAGACACTTTCATCATGGTTGGACATTTGTGTTGACACAAGTTTCTAGACACTAAAAACATAGGAATAATAAAAAACATAGGTGGGGATACCCAATATACACTAGATAAAAGATAATTTACAACAAACAGTCCCACATGGGTAGATAAGGTAAGAGAAATAAGATTGGACTGGAGAGTTCCACATGAGGCCACACTACTAGATATCTAACTTGTAGTTAGGACAATGAAACATGCTATGAAACTATGTTTGTACCAAAAATGGGTATCTACATTCCCCCCCTTTAATCTAGTAATGCGTAAAAACTAAAATTACTAGTTTAAATGAAAATAAAATGAATACCCTGGTGTGGACAACACACTTTGACTTCACTTCAACATTATTTGAACCTCTTATTTGAATATTACCCATAAAAAAGGACATGTCATAAATTAATAAGCATATATAATATGTATATAAATAATAAAATAAATCAACATAAATAAATAACATGGATAGAATATACCTTAGTATGTGTTGTGTAGTAATGACTCCAAAATGTTGGAAATTGGAGAAGTAGAATGGGATTTGTAACCTTGTCCATATTTTGGTGAAGAAGATGAGTGATCTTAAAATTGGTTAACTAGGTTGCACCCTAGTGGTTTGTATCTAGAACATGGAGATTTGAGAGGTGATCATGCCCCCCAACCTAGAATAAGAAGAGTAGTGCTTCAACCATCGAGAGTATCATCTCCCAACCAACACAACTCAAGTGAATAACTTGGTGAGACTAGATGATTTAAATATAACCAATTGTTATAAATGGATAAGACCCAACTAATAGTCTATAATAGTCTAACTTGGGTATCAATCCATGATGTGATAAAGTTGATGATATAGTAATAATCCATACTATGGTAAAACTCCATGATAAACTAGTAAATATGTAAGATAGATCAATGTCTTATTACCTAGATGAAATGAACACTTATTCATTCCCCCTATCATATCTAGAGTGAATACAGTAGTCTATATACATTGTGCCCTTTGGTTTTTTACATAAGTACCATTGTTATCCAATCTGTGTATAATGGTAATACCAGTGTATAAAATGCTAACCCAAATATATATTTAAATCATATGTTTTGAAGGAGTTATGGAAAGTTTTAACATGGCATAAGTGTGGAGGACATGTATCTGTAACATACCCCCACTATAATTTGGATAATTTTAGAACTATGTATAAATGTGGAGGATATGTTTCCAAAACATACTCCCAATGTAATATATATATGTTGAATACTAAATAAATATGGAGGACATGTTCCCATAACATGCCCCCGTTGAATCTAAAACTTTGAATATGTAGAAGCCATATCTCTATGACATGTACCCACCAATATGCCCCCACTTTTGGAAGAGGGGAAATCGAATCTGCTAATCACCTCATCATAAAAATAATAAGTAACAATGTTATGTATATGAGTTTATAGTAACTAATTTTACCCTAATAGTGTTGGTATCAGTTAATGTAATGTTATGTGGATACCACCTATGATTTTGAATAATATCTATGTAAGAAAAATTTAAGGTATTTTTTGGTATTTTTTGAAAGATTTCCAAAATGGTATAACATGAAAGTGCTCATTGCCTAGAACCCAATGCAACTCATGATTTTGAATTTAGACATATGGTACTTAAGATATGTGTTTTTTAAGTTTAAATTAGGAATTTTAAATAAAATTTTAAATTAATTTGTACCTTGATCCTTTTGTAATTTTCATCTCTAAGTATAAAAATATAATGTTTCATGGTAGATACCCATAACCACTATGATTTGAGGTGCTCTGGATATCCTTAGCAGGCCTAAACTTTGAGGAGATGATAGTAGTTTTAAGTGTGAATTGCATGGTAAAGTTAAACTTTTTAAATTCATCCCTTTGTATCATTTTTTTTTATTTTTAAAGTGTCAGCAGACACTCTGATCAAGGATTGGGATAGTTGCATATGGTTCTCAATTCTAGTGTTCATATTTTGATGCAACTATCTAATGCTTATGTCATGTGTTAACATTAGTGTTGATGTTATTATCTTATTTATTTTTATGGGTTTTTACTATAAATTTTATATTTGATTTTTGGAATTCCCTATCTAATTATTATTTTTTTCTATTTTTATTTTGGATAATTATGTACATATCCAAGAGTTTTGGCATGGAAAGAATTTTGACACACTAGTAGAGTTAAAAATGGATGCAATCAACTAGGCCATGATAGATTAAGCTAGATTAGGCCATGTGGCATAGTTAGGATAGGCCTCGTATGACATCCACCTTCTCATAGCACTGGCTCAGAGGTGGAACTCATATACTTGTACCTTTTTTCTCCCAATAAGAGAGATGATAATTACATTAGAGTATGTGTATTGTATTTATTAATTACCTATTAGAGGATATATAGCATAGGTTTTATGATATGGCAGTCATAGTTATATTTAATAGGCCCATAGGTATTTCACTAGGTAGATAACACCAGATGTATATCCAAGTAACATGGTGCATCTTTATAGCATTATCATAAGTGGCATTTCATAATTGTGGAATTTCATTTATATATTATTGGCCTCATTATATAGTAGAGGATGGTAGTATTATGATTTTTTATTGCATGTATCATATAATTATAAATATTAAGGAAGAGGGTACCTGATATTCTTAGAATTATACCATACTAGGGCCCACCTATATAGAGATATGTAAAAATTTACATTATAGATCCATGGTGGTGGTATTAGAACTAGCACTTTATTATAGGCTTAGGCTTATGATCATATCATGGTAGTTCATCCCCTTGGTGGACTACTAGCTAGGTGGATCCATTTTCAAACATTTACAGAATAGTGGGTACTCCCAAGTGGTAGACTACACACCATAATGGAGTACCACATCATTTTAGATAGATTGGCATTGGATCATATTGCATGGCATATATATAAGACATTTTTTTGGTGGCCCAAGGATGGTCATGAACTTTAGAGGATTTGAGTCAGAATGTGATCAGTTGATTATTTTTATAGGGTATATGATTTATTTTAGTATGAATGTGTACTTTGGTGGTTTGGTATAGATCAAGGAGTGCCATCAGTGCCATACATATGGTAATATATAGTATAGAGTGGGCATATGACCAATGATAGATTGACACCTAAGTCTAGGGATTTATCCCCATGTCCTTGTGATGATATATATATCCCATGGTTCCCCTAGCTATAAGGTATGATGTAGGGTGTATGCATGGTTACACATAATGGTGGGTAGGGACCCATTAGCAATTATTGTTCCCAATCATAGTTTCCAAACCTAGTACCACACTTGTGACACAAATAAATGTAAGAAGAGATGGAGGTGGTGGTGCTCTCATGGGAATAACACCCATGGATATAGTGGCTATTATATCCACATGTAAGTACCTTATTTTTGAATTTTATTTTATTGACATAGTAATTTTTTGATAATAATAGCTAGTTTATCATTTGTATATCTTGTGTGTAGGAAATCAGGACTAGGCTACTATGGTGAGATGTGTGATATAGGATCTCACTCAAATTATGCCCATATATATAGTTGGTGAGGTATTAATTAATATATTTATTAATATTGAGGATGCCCATGCACCCCTATTTTATCTAATAATGAGAGTAATGGATGCATATCACACCAGAGTGACTGAGCAGGAGGAGTTACATGCTAATATATATAGACAAGACATCCTACAATGGAGTGTCATAGAAATCATGAATGTTTTGATTAAGTGATATAACAATAAATGTCATGAGCATGAACTAGGCACATATGAGGAGATAGTATGTGAGTTGTCTAGAGCATGATGGACCATAATAGACCTAGGTTATTCTACATCGAGAGGCATGAGGGTAGTTGATATTGTTGGGTGAATATTTTATTATCAACACAATGGTATTAAAATGGTTATTTCAGCCACTATTTGATGAGATAAAATCTCTCCTCAAGACAAGGGGAGGCTCCCTTCCTATTGCTAACTAAAACAATAAGTTATTATTTTCACTAATTTTATCATAGTGGGTGTTTTCATATCATCCAATTATATTTTTTTACAATTTATGTTTTATTATAAATGTTTTTCCTTTTTTATAAAATATATTGAGAAAATATGAAATAACTTGATAGAGAAATAGTAACTAATATCTAGATTAGTTAGTTGAAAGAATAAGTAGAATAATACCAACAAAGTAAAGTAAATGGATGGAATAAAGTGCAGCCCAAAGTCTTCACCTTATTTATAAAAAACATTAAAAATCACCAAAGAAGATAACTTGCAGCCCAAAGTCTCCAAACTAAGTCATTTTCAATGTTGAACACAAATCCAAGGACTAAAAAGTAGCTCAAAGACTCTAAAATCAGCTTCTTGGCACCTTTCATTTTATAGAAATTTCACACCACAATCCAATAAAAGCATAATAAAATGTAATGGAAAAGACATAAGAACATCTCCAACACATCACAATTTATCTCAACACAAAGATTGGAAGATCACTTGATTATATTATATTGAGTGGAATTCAAGATTTATAATATGAACACAAAGTTCCAAATTGTTTATCAATTCAGCAGCATTTTACCTCTATATCTCTTGATACCTTTTTACAAAGTGAATCCTCCTATTTATAGAGAGGTGCTATGGATAAAAATATTAAATACATAAATACATTTACTTATTCATTGACAGAGTCCAATTTGACTTAGGCCTATGTACTTTTCCTACATGTAAATTTCACCAAACAAAATGACATATGAAAAGTTACAAAAATAAACTAAGTGTCCTTAGACACAAGAATTTCATATTGTTTATTTTTCTCTAAATATTCCTTGTATCTCTTCAATGTAGCTTGGACCTCACTATTATCTGGGCCTGATGTACTCCTAGAGATGGCAAGGACCCTTGTGATAGAATCTTCTAGGTTAACTAGCAAATCCTAGCTTTTGTCTAAGATTATTTATAGTTTATCTAAAATGACTTGAAATTCAATCAATTTGTCAATGGAATCTAGCATGAAAATTCCTATTTCAATCTCTATTTGGAGCAAAGATGTACACTCTTGAACCATAGTCTCCATAGGCAGAATTTCCTAGGAGCCATTTCTAACCTGACAGGGAAGCTCTTAAGTTTTACTTACAAGGTCTAATATCTTATTATTGCACATGTCTTCAAATTCTTTGAGATATATATCTAGATTATTGAGAAATTGTCTTTTATTCTTCATGAATTCCCTTTACTCAATGAACATTTTTCTATTTGGAATGACTTTTTTCTCATCTAAGAGATCTAACTTGAATTGACGTAGCTGAGTCCATGTATCAATGTCTTTCTCAGTCAATTCAAAATTTTGAGTGGGTGTTTTAATTATTTTATAGATTTATATTTACACTTCACTCAAGTTCTTCAAAAATCCAATGATAAAATATAACCATTGAGTACCCTATGTTGTTAATCTCTCAATCTAGGCATTGACCACCTGACCTCAAGATCTAATTTTATCAACCTGTTGAATTGTCTTTTTATTGTTTTCATGTACAACATGTTCAATGAACTCAAAATATTGAGTGATATTTAGTAAATATAGGTCAGTTATTCTACTTGTACTTTGATCTTCTTGTCTTTATCATATCTTTATAATAAAGATACCATGGCTGCTTATAAATCTTCTTTTACACCCTCATGCATTTGCTTCCCCAATTTTATCCATGAAATTTCATAATCAAACACTTGAATATCTTCATTGATTTTATCTTTGGGAGTCACTAAAACTTCAGCATACTTGTGCTCAAATTCAAAAATTACCCTTGACATATTTTTGGCCTTCTTTGTTATTTTAGGATTTACCGACATAAGCTGACCAAAATCAAAATCATCGAGTGAAATAGCCTACTTCTTCCTCTTAGGTGTCTAATAAATTATCCATGAAGGGAGAGGAGACGAGTCTTATGGAGCAAAAGAAACCAAGGATTGTGATGTTTGGGGAGCAATAATGGTTTGTTAAGTAGGTGAAATAGAAAGTGTAATATTGGAGGTATTTGATAATGAAGTCAACACAAATGGGATAGTGTTATAATTGATGGGGTTTGGGTTAGTGTGAATGATACTTTGGGATCTGATGGTATTTTGGACACTGGGGTGATAGGGGCTTTGGTTATTATTTTGGAGGAAGATGTAGATATGAATTTATCTATATCATATTGAGTGAATTACAAATTAGTTAGGGATCCCAACAACTTTGAAGGACTAGGTAAATTTTACAATGAATCAAAAACTTGATCTAATGTGCCTTGTGAGGGAACTTGAAAAATCATGGCATAAGGAGGCAAAGGGGGAAATGAAAGAACAACTTGAGAGGGATCAGAAATAATTGGTATAGTTGTATCTATAGGGGAAACTATGGAAAAATTTACTTATGAAACTATGGTTTGATAAGTCTCAACCAAAGTAACCTCTAATTATATAGCCTCTAATTACGTAGTTTGTTGAATCACTAGTTGAGGCATTTGTGAAGTTGTTGATTGAAGTGGTGCCTTACTTGTAACTGGGTTTTTCTCCTTCTCTACTTGAGCACTTTCTTTGACACTAGCTTCTTTGTCTTTCTTTTTAACTTTACTTACAAATACAAACTTTGGCTTATAAATAGAAGTAAAGACCTATTATTTATTCTTTTTCTTGATTTCCTCTTGTTTCTTAGTAGTATCTTCATCATATTCCTCCTTGGAACTAGTTTTGAAATGTTTCAATTTAATTTTTTTAGACTTATTGTGATATAAGTATTTAGGCCATCTTGCATTTAAAATTCTAGGAGTCATGAGCCAATGTGCTTTGATGTGCCTCTTGCACTTTTTAGAATTCCTATTATAATATTCTTGGGCTGAATTTATACTTATATCCAATTACTCTTTGATGTCTAAGAGATGAAATAATTTATCTAAGTACTCATCATCCAACTAAATTATCACCTTCCCATTAACATCCTTGACTAATCTAGTTTCCTTGTCAAAGTGGGCAGCAACTATTAGGAAAAATTATGGGTCTTATGCTGAGATAGGAAAAGCATCTACAAAATGAATCTCATTGTTTAAAATATCCTACATGTGTGAAGCAATGGGCTCCCTCCCTAATCTATGAAATAATTTTTCCATGTCAACATGGCCAATCTTAGTGTCTCTAATTTGATCCACATTAGATTCCACTGTAGATGCCATGAACACCCTTTGAAACTTGCACTTCATTATTTTCTTGGTAGGTAAATCATCTAACATTGGTTAAGAAACTTCAAGAAATTTTAATTATGCTAGAGTTATAATTTTCATTCAACTTGGAGAAAATGCAATAGTGGAAAAAAATTTCACTCCTACATGGGATATGAATAAAACTAGTCTTTGATGTAATCCAGAAAAAATTCTTTGAATTACATGGGAGTTGGTAAATTTTTGGGGCAAGGTGTAAGTTGGATAAAATTCTCTGACTTTCACCTTAGGTTTGGTCTCACAATGTGCATTAGAGAAAATTCTTTGATGTGCACCAAAGGGGAGGATAGCAAGTCTGGTGTAAGTCAAAGAAAATTATCGAACTTACACCGAGGGTTTTGGGAAGGAATGTGAACTTCAAAGAAAATTCTCTGATGTGCACTGGGTTACATACACTTTAGAGAAATTTTTTTGAAGTGCACCTTCAGAAGGTAGGAAGTGTGAAACTCAGACAAAATTCTCTAAGGAGCATAGGGTTGGGGTTATACACATGTTAGGGTGGTTTTGCTCCTTAAAGAATTCTCTCTAAGGTACACAGAATAAAAATCATGATGGGTTAATAAGAATGATAGGGAAGAAAAGGAAAATAATAAATCTAAGGTTTATAAGAAACATGAAATGACATAGAAACTAAAACAACAAAACTAACTTTAAATGTAAACATGCATGAGACAATGCAAAAGAAAAAACAAAAACCCTAGACCAAGAAAAGACACTTGCAGGAAGGTAGGAAAATAAGTCTTACTTGATCTATAGAAGAGAGAATCCATGAGTGGGTTGAGGCAATCGATAGTGAAAATGGCAAGGAAGAATGCAAACCAACACAAAAATGGTGAGGAAGGATTAAAAAAATTAATGTGTGTTAATTATATACAAAATTTGGTAATTAATGCACTACTAATTACCAAAGTGATGGGCCTAGGTATAGGGTTAGATAATTTCTTTGATCTTGCATGTGAAATGTCAAATAAATTATCTTCTCCTGCATGAAATGGTACAGTTTGGAGAAAATTCTTTGAGTTACACCAAAATAGACTTGGTGTAGTTTAGAGAATTTTTTTTGAACTGCACGGGGTGAAAAAAATCCTTCAAAAAGTATAAATTTTTGAAGATAGACTAATGCAATAAGGTAATGATTAGCTTTATTTTTCATTCTTAGATCTCATGGGATATGAAATGAACAAGTTTTTTAGGGGTTATCCCATGAATTGAGCCTACCTAAATTCTAGGATAACAGATATATATAGTGATGATGAGTATACGCCTAGGGATATTCCCCCAACATATGATAAATATTATTATTTGTATAAAATTTATACCTTTTTGATGTGTGTGTGTGTGTCATTATTCACATGGTTTATTTTGCTTCAAATGGATACACAATGTTTAATTATTTATTAGTTTTTGTATGGTTTAATTGCATTTATTTCTATAATGGATGTTTGGATATGGTAATTTTATAACAAATATTTCCATTTAACAAAATTATTGTATTATATTGGTAGTAAATAAATAGTTGTATGCAATGAAATCCATAATAAAATAAGAAAGTTCAACTATAATGATCATGTGGTAATGGAACTATTGTTTTGTTTATATCAATTACTTTGCAGTATCTATAGAAATATCCCATGAATTTATATGTATCTATTTAGGTACCCATATATAGTATGTAGGTACACCTTCTCCACATGTCTTTGTATGAAGGAATTGATTTACTAATGCTTCCTTGGTAGGATAAGTGTGCGAGAAATCAATCCTTGGTGAGTGTGCACTAGGAGAAGGATTTATATTAGTGGTCATTTTTTGTGAAGGTCAATGGACCACATGTTCCTTAAATGGATTAGCATGGGATGTCTCGACCATATTAGAATATCTTATATAAGGAGTATGTAAGAAAGGTTTAGATATATTTTTTTGAAATGTAATAATTTCCCAATTAGCTAACTTTGTAATATTTTGCTCAAGATCAAAACAATCATTATCTTGGTGCCTTCTATACCATGGTAAGTGAAAAAGTGTTATCCTTTTACATTTTAAAATCTATGGGGTGGGTAATGAGAATTAGAAGGAAATAATATCATTTGTTTATCCAATAATGTGCACAATATATCATGTGGTCTATCTTGGTACCATTTAAACTAGAGTGGTTATCTTTTGGTATATTTTTTAATTATATGGGGTATGTGATGAGTATGTTATTTTCCTTTATTTAATACCTTTATTGTTTTTTCTTTGGAATTCACTATTAGTTATGAATAAATTTTGTGAAGTGGTTCATGACCCGTCTAATTTTGTTCATTTACTTTGAAGATGTTATTTATACCATGTTTGATTTTAGGTGGTGAAATAGGTAACTCAATTTTTGTATTCATTAAAACACATGCATATTTATACATATCCCAATATAAAATATCGAATGAAGAAAAGGTATTATGAAATTATCTTTCTCTAAGAGGATAAATAAGACCCCTATTAAATATAAATTTCACTTGCAAATCTAAGGTAATACTTGTAAATGTTCCAATGGTAACTTTGGTAAGGTATATCAATGAAAATTTGGTAACACATCTTATATTTTTTATAATGTTGACAAGTAACCATTTGGGAGGATATAAAACCAATATATATCCTCTTAAGCTAAAATTCAATGGATGGCCTTAAATAGCAAGCATCCATCCTTAGCCCAATGTTCAAAATAATTTTTACATTGTTGTAAGTGAATAATAGGATCCCCATGACCATTGAAGGTGGGAAATTTAGGCATGATGATTTTGGAAGGGTAAGGAGACTCAAACATGTTTAAATTAAGAGGTTATTACTTTAATATATTCTCTTAAAAGGTATCCTCATGTGATGAAACTTTAAATTTAAGTGTGTTGATTTGTTGTTAAATATCTCCAATGATAGTAATGATGGATAACATATCACAAGTAGAGAGTGGTGAATAGATTGAATATTTTCTTAGAGGTTGTAAAATACCATTCATATGAAACATATGAATGTTGTATTCTTACCCACCTTATAAAATAAGATCATCACATTGTTTCATAATATTTGGTAAAGGAGTATTCATGGCTAAAGATAAAATTATATCATTTTGGATGGCACGAAGGTTGATATCATCATAATTACATAGTGTTATGTTATATAATTTTTTTTGACATATAATATGATTAGGGGAATAAACTTCACTTGTAAACACATGCTCTGTTTTAGTATAAAAGGCAAAATATCAAGGGAAATAAACATTTTATACTTCATTTTCAATATTAGAAGAGGGAATAATGAAAATTTCACTTTTATTTATATCAAATGTACTTGTAAAGCTAATTATATCTCCACACAAGGTATCTATTTTAACCACTTTATTAGGACCTTCACATTTATTTTCATTTTTTCATTCAAGAAAGGGAGGAGAGGAAGTAGTACATGCATTTTGTTCATTACAATTTATAGAAATAAAAATACTTTCACTATTTTAATTTGAGTTATCCAAATAAGGGATAAGATTTTTGATATTTTCATCACTTGGACAAGAAGGCACACACACAATTTATTTAACTATTTCATTATTAGAGAAGAGGGACATTCATTTTTTGATGAATCTAGAGAGTGTACAAAATTTCAACTTGTAACATGATGAATGCTAACTTCTTGATTATCTATGGTATCATTATTTTGAGGCACTAACAAAATGTATTGTGATTGACTTTTTAGACCGTTCATCATTAGAAAGATAAGAAACAAGATAACTAGTCTCTACATATCCAAGAGGAATATCACTATACTCATAGACATATGAAACAATACTATGATCATTACCATGTTCATTTATACTTATATTTTTATCATTAGTTCTTTCATTGTCATAGTTATAAGCAAAATAATAGGTGTTAACCTATTTTTTATTTTCCATAACATCTTCATATGTAATGCATTGATCATTAGTAAAATTAAAGAAACAATCCAAAGGTTGGGGATTTATGGAGCCTTGTGTAATAAAATCCATGATAACTTTAATTTTTCACCCAATCACAAAGAGAGAAATAAAAATGCCTAGGGTAAAGATATAAATAAGCATTCCTTAATAAATTCCTATGAAAGATATTAGACCTAAAAAATAAATATATAAAATTGAAATAAACTTTGAAAGGAGAAAAAAACCTACATGAAAACAAGAGTTTGGTTCAATAAAAAGAGGACAAGTTCACCAAAATGTTTTATTTTATTTAGGGTTATACACAAACATGCTTAATATTTTTTTTTAAGGAAGTAAGACTATATTTAGTTTCACACTAAAATAAAGTCAATAATACAAATTTACCTAATTTAGAATGTACAATACAATAAAAACATTTATTGAAAGAAGTAAGACTATATTCAAATTAACACTAAAATATAGTCAATAATACTAATTTACCTAATTTATCATATACAATAAATATAATTAAATATAGTACAATCAAGGGGTAGAGAGATCATATCTTGTTCAAAGTTTAGATCTAAGATGTGATAATAATCTAGAATCATATTAGGTCATTAATTAGGATTTAGAATCTGCTCACTCTATGTTTTGGCTATTTTCACATATAGGACACTTGCATTGACCATATATAGTTTCATCAATATAAATTCTAACTTTTACGTAGATGTCCAACCCAAAGTATGCACAAAAGTGGATCAAAACTTCTATCATGCCTTCATCATCACTTGTGTGCCTATTTGGTGGCCTAAAATATGTCCATCTGCATGTGAGATCTAACCAAAAAGTAAAAACCTAATATTATTACCTTTGACCTCATGTAACTTGGTAAAAGGGATAGTATGTGATTCGATATAAAATTATCAACCCCAAATATTTCTAAGTGATACCTACATAGCCAATACTCTAAGCCTCAAACTCACATGTAGTTCTCCCTCCTAGGCATGTGTGTGGAATTTTAATTGAGTAACTATATGTTCTTTCTCCTATAGTAACCACTGGTAAAAACAATGCAAGAGTGTAGTGACCTTTTAAGTGCTTCAAATATTCAATATAGTACTATAGTTCAATTTGATAGTTTGGAATATAAATTACTTCAAATTATAACTTACTTGATCAAATTACTAGGTAATATAATTAGACCATAACCTTTGTATATATGGGGATCTCTTGATTATGAATGAGGACCAAGTGACATGTGAAAAATTGAAAATAGGATGCATAGAGGAGATAAAACAAATGGTCACCAAGTGAAAGATATGGAAAATAATAAAAGGATAATTTTGGACACTTACATCATAAGGGGACACTTGTGTTGATGTAAGTGTCCAACATATACATAGGTGTTTAGAGGCTAAAAAACATAGGGATAATAGAAAACACATATGGGGATCCCTAGGATACACTAGTTAAAAGATAATTTACAATATATAATCCCATGAGGGTAGATTAAAAAAGAGAAATAAGATGGAACCAAAGAGTTTCACATGAGGCTAGACTAGTAAATATCTAACTCTTAGTCAAGACATGTATATATTCAAAATGATATGAAACATGCTATGAAACTTTGTTTGTACCAAATATGGGTATCTATAATAAGATCCATATGTTGTCATATATCTATTTGAATCATTTCTCATATAACCATGTAAACCTATATACTCATGTGTAATTGGAGATGTAACAATCTGTACCCATGGTGAAGCTTTTTGAATAACATGTGATACCTTAGGAGATGAATACCTATTTTTAGGTACCACTTTCTACTTAGGATATTATTCCATGATATTTATAATTAATTGATTATGCTCATGTGTAAGTGTATCATGATCATAAGTAGATGGAGAAATTAGTCCTATAATATTCTCATGTGTACATGTATCATTCTCACAAGTATATGTATAAAATAGTTTTTTAATATGATATTGAATAGTTATATAGAATATTTCATTACCATGTCACTTAATGTATTAACAAGGGAACTATTAGATATGAGTAAATATCATTGGTTCCAAAGGATATTCAAATTAGATTCTTAGAATTTTTACCACTTGATTATCATGAATATATTTGAGACATTTATGCACTATAAAATGTAATTATCTAATCTTTTATATCCAAGGGTATCCTAATAGAATCTCAAATACCCATGTGTATGGTTGTAATCATCTAAAAATGACACAAGTTCTAAGAGTGTTATTTGAGACCACCCATTTTTAGCTTATCCCTAAACCTATCTTAGGATATATTTAGACACTTATCCAACATTTGTGTGAGATACATGCATCCCTAAACATGCTTAGATTAGTCTCAAACCCTCACTTTAGCATCATGGCCCCTAGTGCCTTAGGTTCTACTACCTAGAAAATTGTGTCATAATTTGGATAGTAGCACCAATGGTGCTAGTTTCCTAATTTGGACATTATTGTATTTTCCCCATATTTGGATACCAATAGATATATTTTAAAAATAAAAACCACCTAGGGTTGGCCTATACTTATTTTAAAGACCTGAACTAGCACTAGAATAGTATATATACATGAATCTTATCCCATTATTCACTAGATGGAAATTAGATGCAAATAACATAAACAAACTTAGAATAAGTTGTGCATAATCAAGGTTATTAATCCCTACTCTACCCTAATTTTACATGCCACCATCTATAACATTCATAAGCTCAGATTACTCAAATTTTCAATCTCAAGCACACTCAAAGTGTTCAATCCATAATTCATACTAGTTTCACTTGCACTTACACTAGCATGTGGGTGGGGAGAACTACACCAAGATTAATCATTCCTAAAATTATTGGTATGTAGGAAACTCTCATCATAATGGGGTTTTGATGATGTCCATCCTACCCCACTAACATCACACTTTGATACTTGTGCCAATTGAATGCCCTAACAACATGGAGGTCTAGGGTTAACATATAAAATTAGTCAAAATAAGTCATCAATATGGAGTCATAACTCATGTGAACATGAATAATATTGATATACTCAAACACAAGTGCACTTAAAATTTTAGAATATTTTTACACAAAGGACACTAACACTATCAATGATACTATATAATTTGAAAACTACTATCTAGAAAGGGATCTAACACATGGATCCTATTTATAACACTCAAATCAACTTGTGACCATGTTTTTAGACTCTAAATCTCCCATATACATAAATTTTTAGCTAATTATTTGTTCATATCATTTACTGCTATTTTTAGAAAGGTTAAACTAGGTCAATTTTTTTAGAAATTAGTGGTTTTATTTATTGCTTATTTTTATCCTAGTTTACTATACTCAGCCCCTTTAACAACCTAGGGCTTAGAATCCATAAATACTAAAAATATAAATAATTTAGTGAACCTAATTTACTTAAATACTACCAAAACCCTAGCCCTAGATATTATTAGGGTTCCTATCCTTTTGTTTCCTATTTTTATTAGTTGTGTTAGGGTTTTCAAACCTATTATATTATATCCTAGTAGCCTTATTCTAAGTTGCATTACCAAATTTCAAGGATAAAGAAGATTACTTTCCTCTTCCTCATCTCCAAGAGGGTGATAGCTACTTTCCCTCTAACTAGGTCCATGATATCACTCCTCCATGAGGTGAGGTATCCTATACTACTATTTCAAATGTCTATACTCAAGCTATCCATCCTTTAAACCCTTCCCTTCTCATATCTTCTCTACAGGGTGTGTTCCTACATGTTCAATTGAATGCAACTAGGGTTTACACTTGTGAGACTCTATGTGATCAAATTACTAGTATGAGAAATGTAATTGTAGAATTACAAAATCACAACCAATTTTTACATGAAAATATTATGACATTAGAAAATTAGTTTCAAAAATAGAATCCTCTAAGGCACATTAGTGTAAATCATGTATATGCATCTTCACCTAGTCAATTTATGGCAAACAATGTTACATATCAAAAAATGAAATCATAATAAAGTGCATATACAACTAATAATTAAAAAAATATTCAAAGATTAAATAAAAGTTAAAATTGAAATTTTAAGAAAAATTATTAAAGCTAAGTTTATCAACCTACCTCTTCTACATCCAGTAAGGAGATCCATATATTATTTTGTATATCATTAAATACATGGTCATCACATAAATTCATGTTTGGAATTGAAAAATCATACACAACACATCATTGCTAATGAGGATCCTACACAAGATAAATTAGTTAAGCAATCCATAGTGATATAGGAACATATTTAAAAGGGTCAAATTTATAAATAGTACAAAAGTGGATACTAAAGCATAAATTAAAACAACAAAAGTTCACATAGAAAAATTAGAGTAAGAAATAGTACAATAATCATAGGTAAAGTAAGTGAAGGATATGAAGGATACAAATATACCTCTCTAAAATGAGGTCTCACTTTCAAAAATAGTATGGGTTTGGTCAAAATTATCTACAATAGTTTGATTATCAAGGTCAAGGGTTGGGAAAATATGCCCAAGGAATCATTACTTCTATTCTAATAGTTGATAATTTTGGTAAACAAAGTTTGGGATTTATGAAACATACTAAGGCAAATCATTCATAGATATAGTTTATCAAGGAAAAATATCTTGATACATAGGAAATGTTACAAAAAGAGAAAGAACTTAAGTTGTAAATTCAAAATCATGATAAGCCAACAAGCATTATCAAAAGAGGCTTTCTAGAAAAAGAGAATCCAAAGTACCATATGCCTATAATAATCACAATTTAAAAGTTCACGGTAACAAAAATATTACAAAGAAAAATTTTGCAAGGTCATCTCCACTGTATGAGGCAATTCTCTATGGTCATCTAGATACAACAGAAGTCAACACTAGAATTCTAAGTTATTATGATTATTATGATATCAATAATGAACAATACTCAAATTCATATTGTAACTCAATTCAAACCATAACATACCAATTACATTGCACAAGAGGTTACCATTCCTAATTTTAACATAGGTGACATTGATAATGAGTCTCCCATGAGACTCATCAGTTATTATGTTCTTCCTACTTGTACATAGTTTAATTCATTATTTCTCCTTGTATATAGTTAATTTTTATATTGTTTGTACATAACTTATATCCACAAAATACAAAACTAATATAATATTTTTAAACACAAAAACTTTCAAATATTTACTTAGAAAATACAAATTATAGATTGTATGCATCTCTATGTTTACACTTATACCTTTTAGGTACTACATATTCTTAGTATAGTCATTTTTTTATCATATATACATGATTCACTTATTCTCTTCAAGTGTTTGCATATACTTGTAAGACCTGGGCCCACCACACATATCCAAATTTTTTGCTATCTACCCATTGGGGACATGTACACAAATTCATCATTTGATACATTCTCCCATTTGGGGGCATTATATACATAGTTCATATTCCTAAGTTACATCTTTATTTGCTCTACATCATAGATTTAGCATTGTTTTATCTTGATATTGATCATCTTACAGTACTTTGATTATTGACTACTACTACTCTAGACTCAGCTTATGTACATCTTTGTTATTATATAGATTTGTACCACATGTTCATTCATAATTTCATTTATAGATTTCCTAAATTAGACTTGATTATATCTATAATATTTTACATCTATTTGATGGCATTTGAATATGACATTACTCTAAGTCTCTACACCACTTCCTTTCATTTTATGTATGCTTTTGACATGTGTTCATGTCCTTGTGTGTGCCTTCCTAATTATGTATGTATATATTTAAACATGTCCTTTCATGTGAATCTAATCAAAATTTCTTGTTGTTTACATATGTGTACATCTGAACATGCCCTTGTATGTCTTGTTTTCTCAGATTTAGTGATATGTGCCCATGTCCCTTGTATTATGTCCCCTTAGCTTACTTTGCATACCTCATGTGTGTTGTATGTATGATTTATTAAATGCATCATGGCCATGACACTTATCTATTACTTTTTACACACTCTAGTTTTATATGCCATGAAGCAGCTCATGCATCTCTCCTTCCTCTCTGAGTGCCTTGATGGACATCATGACCCATCACCCTAAGTAATTACTCAATTTTTACTCAAGTTTTCTATTCATATACATTGTTATATATATATATATATATATATATATATATATATATATATATCTTGACATCCTTGTGAATTTTATATCTGAAATGCATCTTATAATACAAACTTATACTCAGACTATATTACATTTTGATGTTATGTATGCACATCATATTAGTTTATTACATAGATATCATATATTCTCCATCTAACACACATTTTGTAGAGTTTTTTCCTTTTGAAAATAATCCTTACATAGGTTTAACAACTCCACTCAAAATATGGGGAATTAATAGAGGTTTTTCATAGAGATTAAGCTATATGAATGCACTCAGAGTATAATTTTCAACACAAAGGCATTGAATGCAAATATCATTTTTAGAAAAACACAGTGGGAAACAGTCACATAAAGACTAGTTTCAGTTACATAAAAATTAATACAATTAGACATTAGTTCCCAAATTAGGACACTAGTGCCAATATTACTACTATCCAAGATATGGTGCTACTATCCAACAACCTTAGTTTTAAGATATCCTAGATTGTCTAGAAAAGTATAGTTTAGGTTTCCATAGATTTAGTTATAGATTACCAATTTTTATTTAGTTTAGCTTAGACTCATACCACTTTAATTATATTGGATGCATCATGCACATAATGATCATTCCCATGTTAGTTTTAGATACTCAAATATATATTATTATAACTCAATTCACAATCCATATGTTTATATATCAAATTTTGGGGCATGTGCACAACACATTAATTTTATATGCTCACTTATGTACAAGTTGATCAGATGAAATGACAAAATCCATGTTATTATCCACATTTTTACACACTAAACACCATATTCCAAGCTACATAGTAGATTGATACCTTACTCCATCTATAGTGGTTTTTATTCTTGAGTGGCTCAGAGATACCTAATATTTTTAAGTGGCTCAAATCCATTTAATCTAGTTTAGTTACATCAAGTAATTTCAGTTTTAAATGCATCTAATACACATGGTTAGGAAATTATGGAGTTATAGTATACTTGATTTCTTGATCCACCTATATGAGAGGGTTAGACATACCATCAATATAATCCAATCTATGCATAGATCATGATCCACCAATGAGGGGTGGGCAATGATGGAGTGAAAATTAGATTGATTTATTAAGTCATCCACACAAGGGGATTGAGAAATATATTAGCTTAGTATAATTTATTCATTGATTGATCACTATCTACATGCACACACATGGGTTGTCATGAAGTTTATGTATTGGTTCATGTACCTAGTGAGGTGTATTCATTATTTTCCTCTCTCTTATCTCTTTACTCAGTTTTTTATTTTGCTTTCGATATATTTTAAGTAAGGACTAATTTTTAAACATTTCATTTATAGGACATGCAATAGATCATGCTTCACACACTCAGACCCAAATTCATGGGATTCACCTCTTAGGTAAGTCTGAGTGTGCTTATTTTTCCTTTATCCTAGTCATTTCACTTTGCTGTATTTCTAGAATAAAGGGGGGGATGTAATCATCTAAAAATGACACTTGAGTGATAAAAGTGCTACTTGAGACCACTTATTCTTAGCTTAGCCCTAAACCTATCTTAGGGCCTATTTTGACACTAATCCAACCTTTGTGTAAGCCACATGTGTCCCTAAACATATCTAAAGTAGTTTTAAGCCCTCATTTTAGCATCCTAGCCCCTAGTGCCTCAAATTATAGCACCATAATTTGGATAGTAGTGCCAATGGTGTCAGTGTCTTAGTTTGGTCACTATTTTCCTTTTCTCACCTTTGGCCATCAACAGATCTACTTTAAAAATAATAACCACCTAGGGTTAGCCTAAACTTATTTTAAATACCAACACAAGCACTAAAATAATATATATACATGAATTTTAGCCAATTATTCACTAGATGGAAATAAGATACAAATAACACAAATAAAATCAGAAAAAGTTGTGTACAATCAAAGTTAGTAATCTCTAATCTACCTACTTATGCATACATCCATCTATAGCATTCCTAGATTTAGATTACTTAGATTTATAGTCTCAATCACACTCAAATCACTCAATTTAGCATTTATACTAGCTTCAATTTCACTTTTGCCAACACATAGTTGGGGAAAATTCCATTAGGCTAGATCCTTCCTCAGAATATTGGTATATATGTAACTCTCATCATAGAGGGGTGTTGAGGATGTCCATCTTACCCGACTAAAATCAAAAATTGATACTTATGACAATTAAATACCCTAATAACATAGATTTATAGGGTTTACATACAAAATATATATAAAAATGTCACCAATAGGGAATCAAAACTTATGCACACAAGAACAAACTTGATAGAATTAGACATAGGTGCACCCAAAAGCTCAAAATAGTTCTACACAAAGTACACTAATTCCAAAATGAGGACATTATCACCATTAGAATTATTTTCCATTTAGGGAGATACTATTTATAAAGAGTTATAACACCTAGATCCTATATATGACACTCAAATTAGCTCCTATCCCAGTTTGTAGCCTCCAAATCTCCCATCTTAGTGAATTTTTAGCTAAGTATTTATTTATGTCATTTATTACTATTTTTAGAAAGGTCAAACTAGGTAATTTATATTATAAATTAGTGGATGTATTTATTGCTTATTTATACCATAATTTACTATATTCATCCCCTTTAACAACCTCAGGCTTACACTCCATAAACCCTAAAAATTTAAATCAATGGTATAACTAAAAATGGAGTGGGCACTATGATAGGTCCCACTTATAAAGGTAACACTATATGTTAAATAGTATCCTATGTATGAAAATAAAATGATTTAACTACTCTAAAATTATCCTATAAATATTAATTTGTATAACCAAGAGAGTAGAGTGTTATTTTACACACATTTTATCTTAATACATTATATATCATAAAACTATGTATATATTTATTTTCAACATATGCTCAAATAAAGAGTACATGTCTATCTAAATCATCATCAATAATTTCACCATCATAAAATGTGATCATAGTACGTGATTTTTATTTTCTTGTAAATATACCAATGATGCTACCAAGTGGATTCCCATATATATAAGGATAAGGATAAGCATTGTGTGTATAATGCACTTTATAATTATCCTTATTATTATTTGATTTATGATTTGGAAAAGGATATTTGTGCATTTTAAGTTTTGAATGGTCATTTCCTTATGGCTTATCCTCTTTAGTAGTTGTGAAAATATTAATAATGATTTCATTAATGAGATATTGAGTCTTTTGTTTAAGATTAAATATCTATTTTTATAATTCCTAATACATCTATGGTAGTCACAATATGCATTACCATAAAATTCTATAGATTGTGGTTTAGACATATCCACTTCCATTGGTGGAGGAAGAGTGATGAGATTACATTCAAGTAAATTTTTTAATAATACATGAGGAGATAAATTTAACCTTTAAAAATGCATCCTTGGTGAGGATTTTAATTACTTACTTTGGGGTTTTTGATAAGATTAAGGTATTTTATTAATTTAGTCTTAATGTGCACTTTAGTGTTGAGAACTTACTAGTAAATATAAAATGTTAAGTTTTTGTTCTTGGATAGATCTATTTTTAAGTCATCTAACTTAAAATTATGACATCATGATTGCATGTGTTTGTACATTTTCCCCATGTGTCTTGGTAACTACTTTATAATGTTGTAAGTCTCTTTATAACTTCCATTCATCATTTATAATGGCCAAATTAGGAGTTATAGTAATATTTTTAGGTAAAAATAGGTATTAAACATTTTTACACACTATTATACCTCTGTACAAGTCATGGTAAGATAAATTGTCACTTGGTTCACCATATCTAGCAGTTCTAAAGGATAGAAAAGTCAAATTCTTTAAAAAAAATAAGCTTTTGAATATTTTCCAAAGGTTTTATATTGATTTAAAATATAAAAAAATTTACATGGATCCCTATGGTCTTCTAAAATATAAATCCATGCAAAAAATGGAGCTACAAAGTCAAACAATGCAAAAACCCACTCCATTTCTCCATTAGGTTTCTTGGTAGCTCAAGACAATCAATCAACTTTCACCTTGTACTCTAAGGAGAGATAAATTTGGAACCCAATATCTTGAAAATAATATTTGACCCTAATTCCATTACACTTTTTGTAATTTTTCATTTGGTTAGGTTGCTTAACTTTATGAACAATCATTAAGAATTTTAGGTACAAAAAATGTACTCAAACCCCCACTAGGGGGAGTTTTCTTTAAGTGCAAAGTTATAAAACCATATGAATGAATGAAAATGATTATTAATGGTATATTTATCACTAATTAACCCATATAATACCATTTTATATAAATTTTATTCATGTTTGATGTACTGTCCAATAGTCTTATTTTTCTAGTTTGAACAAGACAATAAAGTTATAGTAAATGTGAGGTGTTTTAGGTGCATATAATGGATGAAGTGAGATTATTAATATTTGATAAAATACCATTAATATATCTATAAAATATTTAGGAACCATTTGAATCACTAATTTCAAGAAAGACTAAGGATTTTGCATGCACATCTGGGTTGTTTGAATTTGCAAACATGGTTGCAAGAAGACTTGTCAAACATGAGTGTGTTTTCACTATCCAAGGTCCATGAAGGAAAGAATAATATTCATAAATCATTGAAAACCATTATCAATAGGACACTCCAAGTGTGACACCATGGGAGTCAAAGTTTTTAAGTCCCTTTTCAAGCCAAGACAAATAGAGTTTGTGAACCTATAAGTCTACAGACCTGTAGGTCACTATTGACATCAAATGGTAGTAATGAAGAGTGTACATGGTATGAATAATGAATATTATTTTTCCATATTTAATTATAAAAAATATATAAAAACTTGAAAGCAAACATCCTAATCTAATAGTTAGAGAAGGGAGAAGGAGATCCAAGTGCATTCAAGCAATACAAAGTATAAAACAGGTAGATTTGATTCTATAGGAGATTGACACCCATAAAAAAAAATTGGTAATAAAAATAAATTTATTAAGGTTATATTAAGGCTATTAAAGTAAAATTTTTGGACTATGAAATCTCAGTTCTTAGTTCACCTTGCATTCAAAGGTTTTGTATGAATAGGGATGATTATGTGAGGCTAAAAGGAAGGTTGTGATGATTTCAAAGTTAATGTTCAAAGTGATCAGAACAAATTTTAAGGAATAAATTACCTTAAAATTATGTTTCATCAATTTTTGTAATCCCATCATTGGTCAAATATAATCAAAAGGTAAATTAAGGATAAATCAAGTTTTTTGAGCCTATAAACACCTACAAGCCTGTAGTAGGAAGTAAGACAAAAGGAACATGTTGATGATGGTTTTTTGAGGGTCTGAGAGGATGGATATAGGTAAAAATAAAATTTAAGTGATATTTTAAATAGGATAAAAACATCTCAAGAAAGCTAAATTAATGCAATAAACCTAATTTGGTGACCTACAGCCAAAAGGCCTAAATGACTACATATAGACTTACCTATATGAATGTACACTTTATGTGTTGGTTATGAGGTCTAGGGATAATTTTAGTTGTGAAAAGTCTATGTAGATATGTTGAAATATTTTCCTAGGTGTGAATGAGGTCAAACCAATAAACATGTGGATCCCTAAGTGTTGGCATGATGACAAACTCAAACACCACCTACAGGCATGTCACAAGGAAATGGAGAAAGGGGGACAAATATGATGAGAAGAAAAGTTTGAAAGGTATTTAAAGGGTAAATATAAAAATGAGACACATTTTAACATTCTTTAAAACCATTATATTTCCATGGGAAGAGATATACCTTCAAAATTGTAGTCAAGAGCCTATAAACACCTACAGTTAGGCTATAAATAAATTGATGAAAAGTGTGTTGATCATTGTTTGATGACATGAGGTGTATAAGAGAGTGAAATATTTATTTTAAATTATAAAAAAATTATAATTGAGTTTCAAAGTGATTAAAGGTAGTGAAGAGCTCAAAAGGGCTAATTAGGCCTAAAATGCCTAAATGACCACACACAAGTCTATGTGATGTTTGAAGAAAACTTTTGTCTCGAAGTATTTGGTCAATTTATGAGTCCCAAGAGATGAGTGACATGTTTCAAAACAATTATATGAAGTTTAAAACCATTGATAATGGAATAAAATATTGGAAAAGGCATGTTAGGGTCACTTGAGTGTAACTATGTACAAACCCTTATTCATGGCTTAAGGTAGATTCCAATGGATTGAAGGTTAATTTAATGGATTAAAATATTGGGATACTTCATAATGTGTGTAATATACCCTAAAATTGGATTTAAAATCCAAACCAAATTATTTGATGCATTTTATTTCCAAATGACCTTTAAATGCACAGTCATGCTTCTATAGCTAAGAACGTCAGTTTCTAGTATGTGTGAACTCACACAAGGAGATGCATGGGATCCTCAACCTATAATGGAAAGAGGATGGGGTTTTCCATTGAATATTCTTGTAATTTTATATCTGGTTAGGTTCCTTAACTTTATAAACCATCATTAAGAAGTAACAGACTCTATATTTGGTGTATCACCTCCATGTTTGTTTATTAGTTTTAGCTCATTTCTACCCCTTTTTTTGCAAGTGTGATAATATTTTTAGAAGATTTGGGTGAAGTATCAATTGAGCTAGCCTAAACTATAGTTTTAATCCACTTAGTAGGTCACCCATAACCTAGGATTATTCCCATGCTATAATCTAGTTAGAAAGGCTTGAACAACCTTCATAGTGGTGAAAATTAGATAGATGACAGTACTGGAACACCTAATGGGATTGAATTTAAACAAGGTTGTCTAATATTGATGTTGGTTTTAGTAAATTTTTAGCTATAAAAGTCTCTTTCACATAGCATCCGATGACTCTAGTAAGTTCTTATCTCTTGGTTGTAAATTATTAAGCTATTTTTCATGCCAAAGGTGGCAAAAAGGTCAAGGGCCAAAGGTATTCCTCTTTATTTTGTTTAATTACCTTTATTTTTAGTCAAGAGAAAGATATTTCTCCATACTCTTCCTTATTATAAGATACCTATAATAAAACTTTATTTCTAATATACTCCAATCTCTTCAGGGGCTAGAAATATGGCTATACATCTACCTTTTGTACCCTTAATTGGTGGGTCTCCTCTAAATTTTGAAAAATATGATGAAATCCCTATGTCATTCCTCAAGAGTATCCCATACTGTAGTGGAGAGAACACCATTACACCCATTTAACATATAATAGATATGGCTAATTTTTTCAATAATGTCATCGAAGAGAATGTAGCCATTAGATTATTGGTAATATCATTCAAGGGAAAATATTTGTATTGGTATAGGAATATGGATCCTAATTCATTCAAGTCATGTGATGATTTAGGAGAGAAGTTGATTAAGAGGTTTTAATATGAAAGTGATCATTTATCACTAGCTAAACAATTGACTGCTATCAAGAGAGACCCACAAGAATTCATGTAAGAATTCAATTCTAGATTCTAAAAGACATGGGATAGGATCCCAATTCCTGTGAGACCCACTCCAAATTATGCATTCCTCTACTACCTCAAGGCATTAAATAATGACATAGCTATAATGATATAATTAATGGGAGGAGTGACCATACCAGAAGCCTATGGCCTTGACATAAAAGCTAAAAATAATATCATATAGGATCAAAATATATCCCCAAGGCCTCCCATGCCATTGTTTCCTAATATACATCCCCTAATCCCACTCTTGCTCCCATTCCTACATTGAGTAGTGATAGGTTGGCTACTCCTAGTCAACTAAGAAAATTAAATGATGTATAAAAGAGCATTACTCAAGACCCTTAAAAATGATATTAAATTCATGAAGAGGTAGATAAATTAGTCCTTTATACCTTATAAAGATCCATACCAATCCAATCAGTTATATCAGCCCAATAGGCCACCTTTCCAAGGAAATTATCAAGGGCAATGGAAAATTACCAATGTGAGACCATATAGTATCTACAATCCCAATGTTGCCTCCACTTATATATCCTTGATACCTACTCAAAAAAATTGTTACAAAAGAATGATTGGTATTATCAATGATATCAACCTTCTAATCAACTCTCTAGCCAAATTAAAGTGTTTAATCAAGCTTATATGGCACAAAATGGAACCATTCCATCTATGACACAAGCTATAGTTCCAAATCAGGTTATGAAAAAAATTGAGAATTAATTCAATCTAATTCTACATTGGTCAATTAGAAAGAGGAAGTGTTTAGTGGAATTAATAAATTGGGAGGTACAATTAAGGCTTGTGATACTCTTATTAAAGCTAATATAAGGTATAAAAGGATTGTAATTGATGATGTTCAAGATATGGGTAAAAGTGTAAATAATATGCCTTATATGTCTCAAGTAACAAGAGATGTTAATGCATATCATAAATCTGAAAAAACTCAAAGAAATCATAATGTGAAGTGTAATTTCATTACCCAAACTATGTAGCCTCAAAATAATATTCTAACTCCTATAGGACAGCCAAGACTTAGAATCTCTTTCATTAATATTGTAGACCAAATGAAGAAGGTGAATATAACCATTCATATCTAGGATACATTGGCTCTTCCTCAATAAAGGGAGATACTTCAAGAGGAATTGTAAAATCTTGGCCTTACAAAGACATTATCTAAAATATAAAGTTTTTTTTTCACAAACAATGCTACACCTACTATGGGCATCTAAGCAAAGATGGTAAGCCACATCCTTTCTATGTTTCAGTGATCATTGGAGATTTCCTATTACATATTACATGATAACTAGTGGGGCAAATAGATTAGTGATTCCCAAAAAATTAGATGGTAAGTTAGGCCTAAATTATGAGACTATTGTTGGAGAGTTCTCAATTATGTCTCCAAGGTGACTAAGGATGTTGATGAGGTGTCATGTGTGTTAGAATCACAATGACAAAGTGTGATTCAATAAGATTCAATGTTCCTTTATGATTATTCAGTGTTTGACTTAGTGAGGAAATTAATGGATGATATTGATGGTATATACATGTTTCAAATACCCTATGAGGTGTTATGAGTGCTTGAAGTGCTTGTGGAAGTGAATATAATTCATCAGAGTAGTCATACGAATGTCTAGGTTGAAGTAGTCATCTTGGCAGACAAGGATAAGTAAGCAGTTTGAAGACATCATATTTCATATGTGTGAAATTTTTATAAGTATTTTGATACATTGATGGATACCCCTATGAAATTTGATCATGTGGTTCAAATTTTAGTTCATGAGGTTAAGCATAGCAAAAGTTATTAAGGTGAAAATTTGGTTCCCATACTTAACCAAATTTGCATTATCAAAGACCTATGGTGAGAATCTAATTGGGCGATGAAGATCTATGATGAGTAATTAAAATTAATAGATAAAGATATAATAGAGTGCATGATCTTGCTAAATAGTGATCTAATGATATGCATAGAGTCAATATATCAAAGTTTCTTGAAATTGCATGTGCTAGTGACATGTGTCTCAATCATGATGATTTGATAGAAGATCAATCACACATGGGTGTTCATGCAGATGGATATCAATAGTGTGGTTTGAGTCAAATAGTCAAATGCATAGAAGACATGTGGGGATGCCAAGTGGCTTGACCTTGGAAGCGAGAATATAAGATCAATAGTGAACATTAAAGATAGTTAAAGATACGAAGCTTGTGATGAGATCGACAGAGTGTATTTGTTAAAAGTTGTTAGGGGAGATGAGATGATGATAAGTGTCAGATGTTTTTTATTTACATAGTGACCATTAGAATTTGAATATTCAAATTAACAAAGTAAAAACCAGTCTATATTATTTGAGCTATAACTTTTGATATATGTAGAATTTGATAATGGTGTAAAAGGCAAAATTGTACATAATTTCAAGATCTATCCAAAAAAATTGGTTTGGATGTTTTTATATCCATATATATACATTTATTATAGTTATAATCTAATTATTTATTTATTCATGGTATTCTTGTGTAAAAAATATTATGTAAGTAATTTGTGCTTTAGTAGAAGAGTGTTTTGGCAAGAGTAATCACTTGAAGATGTCATAGAGGTTATATGAAGTGGACCCATTTATTTTAAATTGATATTATGTTCTTAATTTTCTTAATGAATTTTTAAAGCGGTAATAGGTCTCCATGAGACCTAGAAGGGCTATTAAGGCCTAATTGAAAGGTGTGGTTGCTTAAGTGTGACCCATGGATGCTATGGATGACCTATAAGGATGGTATTAAGTTATGTGTTAGCCTAATATAATTCTTGAGGTTTAATACAAGCATTATTGCCAACCTTTAAATTCATATTCATGAAGACTCTATAATGAGTGAAGACCAAGGTAATGGTTTCTAGACTTGGAAGTGGATGTATTGAGAGAGCAGAAGATAGAGATGAAGGAATGAGATCAAAAGGAGTGTAATAAATGGATGGAATAAAGTATATAGTAGATTAAGGATGAGATAATAATACTAGAGTGATCCAAAATGGGTGTTTGGATGTATTTCTTATATGATCAAGTTTGAGAGTGTGTGATGATTTGAAAGAGAGACTAGAGTTGAGCAAGTGTGGAATTGACTGAAGGAGAGAACCTTTGGAAGAGAAGGTATAAGTTGGTGAGTACCATCAGAGTGTGACAAATATTAGACATGTTTATCTGATCAATTTGATAAAGATGAACATATAGGTCATTATACCTAATAAGCCTATAATAGTTTGATTGAGTGAATAAGCCCTAGAGGCTGTTTGAGAGAGAGATAAAGGTGAATAAGAATGAAAGAAAGATAATTAAATCATTAGGTGTAAAATTCATCATATCAAAGGTGGAGATCAAATCAAGGTAGATGAGTGGGTGTTTAGTTACCTAGAGGTTTGGTTCTTCCTTGTGGGATGGGTGTTTCTTGATAAGTTAGTGTTGGCCTAAATGTAGATCTTGTTATTATAGGAATATAGTCAATTTTATAGGTTCAAGTGGGTTTTATTCCCCAAGAGGTTTTTCTATGCAGATATATTTTTTTATATGTGTGATCTTGCTTATCTTTCTTGTTCATTACTATAAATGATGTGTATGCTTCATGAATGATAATGTTATTTGGTTAAGGATTTAAAAGGATTGTAATTAAATTTTAGATTATATAGCATCAATTAGTAACTGCCCCTATCAATTATTTTACCTCTCATAATTGATATTAGAGCAGGGCCTTAATTACAAGTTTAACCACTTGAAGGTGATCCAAGGTATAATATGGCAAGTCAACAGATGCAGGGTTTCTCTACAAAGCAATCACTAATGTTTAATGGGTCCAATTATGTTTTATGGAGTGAAATAATGAAGACCTACATCATGTCAATATATTTTGACATTTGGAAATCTTTTGTGGATGGATATTCAGCCCCGCCAACTCTTTCAAGTTGATAAAAAGTTGTGTGAGAGAAATTCTAAGGAAATGAATGTCATCACCTGTGGTATTTTAGAGACTATGTACACCAAGGTAATTTATTGTAAATTTTCAAAAGAGATATGGGGAAAATTATAGATCAGTTATGAAGGGGATTAAAAGGTCAAGTTGGACAATTTAAAGACTCACCTTGAGATTCTCAAGAAGAAAGAAGAAGATATTGTGGCATATGTTTTGCATAGATTTGATGAGATTTTGAACATTATAAAAGGTCTTGGAGAGAATATTAAAGGTTATAATGTAGAACAAAAGGTATTAAGGTCTACTCCCTCAAGTTTGATTTTAAATTTTTTGTTGTAGAAGAAAGTCATGATCTTACTCTGATGAAGATGGATAAATTGCATGGCATCCTTACTACCTATGAGATGAGAGTCAATGATGATAAACTAACAAAGGAGTAAGTAGCAGTCAAGACAAAATGAATTCAAATAAGAAAAGAACTGAAAGTATGGAAGTAAAGTATGATGAGATATATGATAATGAACTAATAACTTTGTTTTCAATTAAATTAAAAATACGCTCAAGGAAGTATAAGTGTAAGCTACCCTTCAAATGTTTTAATTGTGGAGAAGTAGAAAACTTTACTAAAAAGTGACCTCATAAGCATAATAAGAATGATGATGAAGAGCATGGTTAAATCCAAGATGAAGGAAAGAAGATATTCAATTTTGATAAGAGGAAGAAAATATTTAGAAAGTTTGATAATATGAAGTCCTTTAAGAACAAGAAGAATCTCTACACCAATAAAGACTGTAGCATATTAGATGAGAGTGAAGATAGTGATTTTGAGTTTGATAGTGAAGATTAACTCCTCTACATGGATAACTAAGGAAGTTACTCATATCAAAAAGAGTCTACTTGGATTGATACAGATAATGAAGAAGACAAGGAGGACTGTGAGATTAAATTGTGGAATGCTTGTGAAGAATTGAAGATTGACAAGAAGATAAAGTCTCAAATTAAGGATTGGGAGGATTAATTTAGTGTTTTTAAGGCAAAAATAAATGAAGACAAAAGGATCATGAAGATATATTTAAGCATCTTAGTTATCAATTGGAAATCCTATCTACAAGCCTGAAAGCTAAAGAAGTTGAGTATTCAAGGTATGTGATTGAAAATGAGTCATTTAAAGCTAAGTTAGAAAAGACATATAGTAATATGAAGTAGTTTGTGATGTTTGAAAATGATTCAAGTGATCTAAAAAACATTATGAATATTCAAAGTCATGCTAGTGATAGAACCAGACTTGGTTATAAAGAAGAACAAAAGAATGTAACTCAAGTCAAGTTAAAGACTAATGTGAAAAAAGACAATCAGACCTTGAGGGTTGACATTCAATCATGGAATGAAGATGTTGGAAGAATGAAGAGATAGATCAAACAACTAAATGCCATAAGGTATTCCAAATTGAATGTTATTGTTATATTTTTAATCAATTTGATCATAGGGATATAGAGTGTAAAACACTTACTAAGAATGAGTGGAATTATCAATCAAGTGTCGTAATCAAGTTTGAATGTTTCAACTATCATGATGTGAGACACTTTGAAAAATATTATCCAAATAAAGTAAGGAAATTTGGTTCACTACAATTGTGATAAGATTGGTCACATTTTTAGGTTTTGCAAGAAAAGGTTATTAAGTTAAAACAAGTTTAATTAGACTCCAAAATTGCAAGGAAGAAGGCTAGTTAACTCATGGAAACCAAAAGTGGAAAGTGTGAGTCATGATGAGTCTATAGGTCCAAGTGGTCTATTTGTTGTGGTGGAGAATTCTATAAAGGTTGAAAAATGCCAAGATCTCTCATTGCCTACTTATTTTATGAATGAAGAGAACAAGCTCAAGGAGAAGACCAAGATGTTAGTTGAGGCTAGTCCTAAGGTGTGTATAGATCTAAGTGAACATCATCCTATTATTGAACAAGTTTCATGTGAATAACATCAATTGTCAATGTCTAGTGATGAGGTATGTCATGAATATTTGTTGTCTCCATGTATTTTCAATTCAAGATTATAAGAGAAGGAGAATGTTTTATTAGATTAGAAAGTTGTTTCTCTTATGCCTAAGAATAAAAAGAAGGGAAATCAATTATATAGCTACAAGATGTCTAAGAAAGAGAAGGAATATGAGGAGTTGGGGGAAAATCCTAGTTCCATATTATTCTAGGACATTGTGGGTTAGGGTGTTTCTACCTATGCTTCTTAGGAGACATCTTCCTTGTGGAGAAGCAAGTACATTTTCTCAAGGTATATTCAAGGATTTTGGTCGTAAAGGTCTACAAGCAAAGTATTGAGGTTTCCAAGTGTTAAAATAGAATTGGTTAAGAAGACCTATTGAATATTTCATAATCTAGGTGAATAATGGAGTTAGGGGGAGCTAACTCAAATAATTTGAAAAGGATTGAAGACATGTGAATGATTTGAGGGGGATAATATGTGAGATGCTCCAATAATGGTGGAGATATGAAGAAGTTTGCTATAGATGTGAACTCAAGCATGTTGATATGATGACTTGATCAAACCAAGTTAGATGCATTGATAATGTATTGAATCCTCATGCATAAACAAAGGGGGATATTTGTAAATGGTTATGTCCTCGGATTAGATGACTATGTATTTGAATCTGAGAGAGAATGTATGGAGGCAATTGTGTTGTTTCTTCATAGATCTATATATGGTCAAGAAGAGTCTTGTGTTTTGAGCATATTTGAGAAGCTCAAAGGTAAGAAGTATGAATAATGTTAAGGGGAGTTTATATCATCTCTCAGAGGTAGTCCTTTCCTATTGTTAGTTCTTGAAGTATTTTTAGGTCCTTAGGATCAAAAGATGAGCCCACTTTGTCATTGTGTCAAAGAGGGAGAAAGTACTTAAAGAAAGAGGTAGAGTCTAAACATAAGCGTTGTATTGGTGTTGACATCAATGATAAAGGGTGAGATTTTTGGAGAGTTTTCAATGATGTATCCAAGGTAACCAAGGATGTTGATGAGGTGTCATGTGTGATAGAATGACAAAGACAAAGTGTGTTTTAATAATCTTCAATGTTCTTACATGATTCTTTAGTGTTTGACATAGTGAGGTAATTGATAGATGATATTGATGGTATGGAAATGTTTCAAAGACCCTATGAGGTGTTATGAGTACTTGGAGTGCTTATGTAGTGAAGGTAATTCATCAGAGCAATCATATAAGTGTCTAGGTTCAAGTAGTCATCTTGGTAGACAAGGATGAGTAAGTAATTTTATTACATCATATTTCACATGTGTGAAAGTTCTAGGATTAGTTTGATACATGCAAGGATTCCCCTATGAAATGTGATCATTTGGTTCAACTTTTAGGTCATGAGGTTGAGCATATATAAAGTTATTAAGGTGAAAAGATAGCCTTTTAAGAAGATTGCATTGGTTCCCATACTTAGCCAGTTTTGCATTATCAAATATCTATGATGAGCATTTAATCAGGTGATGAATATCTACGATGAGAAATTAACCTGACTAGATAAGGATCTAATAAAGCATGTGATCTTATCAGATAGTGATCTAATAGCATGTGTGAATTCAATATGGTAAAGGTTCTTGAGATTGCATGCACTAGTGACATGTGTCTCAATCATGATGATTTGACAAAAGATCAATGTCATGTGGGTGTTCATGTATATGGATATCAATGGTGTATTTTGAGTCAAATAGTCAAATGCATGGAAGGCATGTGGGGATACCAAGTGGTTTGATCTTAGAAGCGAGGATATAATATCAATAGTGAGAATTAAAGAGTTAAAAATAGGAAGATCATGATGAGATCAATGGAGTGTATTTATTTAAAGTTGCAAGGGGACACGAGATGATGACAAGTGTTAAATGTTTTTTATTTACACAGTGATTTTTGGAGTTTGAATATTTAAATTAACAAAGGAAAAACTAGTCTATATTATTTGAGCTGTAACTTTTGATATATGCAAAATTTGATAATGGTGTTAAAGACAAAGTTGTAGATAATTGTAAGGGATATCTATACAAATTGTTTTGGAGTTTTTTCTATCCATACAAATTCATTTATTATAGTTTTAATATGACTATTTATTTTTTCATGGTATTCTTGTGTACAGAATATTGTTTAAGTAATTTGTGCTTTAGCAGAAGAGTGTTTTGTCAAGATTAATCACTTGAAGATGCCATATAGGTTATATGAAGTGTAACTATGATTTTAAAGTGGTCTTATGTTCTTAATTTTCTTGATAAATTGCTAAAGGGATAATATGTCTCCATGAGACCTATAAGGGATACTAAGGCCTAATTGAAAGGTGTAGCTAATTAAGTGTGACCTATGGATGCTATGAATACCCTATAAGAATGGTATTGAGCTATGTATTATCATGATATAAGGATTAATATTTAAGATAAGTATTATGGCTGACCTTGAAATTGATATTCATGAAGACTCTATAAAGAGTGAAGACCAAGGTAATGGTTCTAGACATGGAAGTGGATGTGTTGAGAGAGAAGAAGATAGAGATGAAGGAAAGAGATTAGAGGGAGTGTGCTTAGTGGATGGAATAAAGTATAGAGAATATTGAGGATGAGAAAAGAATCCTAGAGTGATCTAAAAGGGGTGTTTGGATGCATTTCTTGTATGAACAAGTTTGATGGTGTGTGATGAGTCGAAAGAGAGAGTAGAGTTGATAAAGTTTGGAATTAAGTGAAGGAGATAACCCTTAGAAGATAATATATAAGTCATTTAGGACCATCAAAGTGTGATAAAGCTTAGACATGCTTATATGATCAAGTTGATAAAGATGAACACATAAGTCATTAGACCTAATAAGGCTAGAAGAGGTTGATTAAGCGAGTAAGCCTTAGAGGCTATTTGAGAGAGTTAGAAGGGTGAAGAAGAGTGCAAGAAATAGAATTCCATCATCAAGTGTATAAGACATCAAATAATAGGTGGAGATCAGATCAAGGTAGCTGAGTGGGTGCTTCATTTCCTATGGGGTTGGTTCCTCCTTGTCAGATGGGTGACTCACTAAATTAAGGGATGGGTGTTCCTTGATTAGTTGGTGTTAATCTAAATTTGGATCTTGTTATTATCGAATTATAGTCCATTTTTTAGGTTCTAGTGGATTTTATTACCCAAGAGGGTTTTCCACATAGATTTTATGTTATCTATGTGATCTTGTTTATCTTTATTTTTCATTATTATAAATTATGTGTATGCTCCATGAATGATAATGTTATTTGGTTAAGGGTTTAAAAGGATTGGAATTGAAGTTTGGATTATCTAGTATTATTTATTCACCCCCCACCTCTCAATGATTTTACCTCTAACACCTAATGTTAAATGTGTATTGTAATTGGATGGTTTAACTCCTAAAATTGTGGGTGTGATCAAAATTTTGAGACTTAATATTCATGCTAGTCATAATTTATCTATTTCTCAAGATGTGGTTGTAGTGGATTTTTCACCATTATTTTTTGTTTTCTTGTCAAGATATTTAACCACTAATATTAGAGGTTACTTATCATTTGATTGGTCATGGATTTTAGAACTAGATATGACACTAATATTAAAATTAGATCGAAACCTATGTTTAATTTTAATATTGATCCATATAATCAAAACATTTAAAATTTCAATTGAACCATCATTGATGAGTAGGATTATCCTAATGATAAATAACTAATTGTTCCTCTTGAATACATATCATATATTTTCCTTGATGAGTGTGGGTAGAAAACCATGAGTATGATCCATATAGAGGTATTGAAAAAATTTATCTTGGTGTCTATTATTTTCATGAATAAGTTACAGCCATACCCTCTCTAAAATCCAAGTGAAGATAATGATGGCTTATGGAAATTATTCTTTAATGGCTTAAGAAGCAAGAATGGAGTAGGGGTAGGAATTGTGTTAGTTTCTCCATCAAATGAAAGGTACTATTTTGAAATTATATTATATTTTATTTTTACTTGTAATGAAGTTGAGTATGAGGCTATTATACATGGGATTCAATGGGAAATAAAGAAAGGAGTTAAACAAGTACAAGCTTTTGGAGATAGTGAACTAGTTGTCCACCAAGTAAAAGGCAAGAGTGTTTTCAAATATCCATTATTAAAGTCCTAAAATAATAGAGTGTGGGACATTATTGAATATTTTGAGGCCTTAAACATCCAATCAGTTACAAGAAAAATAATAAACATGTTGATAGGTTAGATCTAGTTAGAGCTCAATTTGACATCCCCAATGATGTCAAGAACTCAAAAACTCAACCACATATCATGGTGGTAGTAAGGCCATCAATATGGGATAATGATGTCAATTGAAAAGTTTTTGAGTGTGAAAAATAAATATCATGTTTCCTCACACAATAATTTGAGTTTTATTTTAAAAATAGGGCCAAATTGTATCACTAATATGGAGACCAAATTATACAATTGAGGTCTAATAAGCTTCCCAAAGGGCTAGTTACTCTTGAGAACATATTCAATGAAAGTGATCAAATTAGAAGGGATAAAGTAAGCATTTATACCTAATAGGAACATCATGATAAGGTGGACATATTCAAATACAATATTATTAAGCTTGGAAAGGTGTGTACTTTAGATGAGAGAGTTGTATTTGTTGAGTTATGTAGAGAATTTTCTAATGTATTTGCTTGGGAATATAGTAATCTTAAGGGGTATGATCCCACATTAGCCCAACACACTATAGAGCTTGATAAAAATTCTAAGCCTTTAAGTAAAATACAAAGGCCCATTAACTCTAAATTTGAGATGCTAATGAGAAAAGAGCTAACCAAGTTGATAGAATCAAGAATCATTTCCCTTATCAAACACTCTTCATGGGTTGCCAACCTAGTTCCTGAAAGAAATAAGAGTGGAGATATGAGATTATGTTTGTATTTTATAAACTTTAATAGGGTTTAATTGAAGGATCATTATCCCTTACCTTCCATGGATAAATTTCTTTAAGTGGTTTCAAGTTCTCAACATTTCTCTCACTTAGATGGCTACTCTAGTTACAACCAAGTCTTGGTGAAAGAAGAAGATCAGTATGAGATAAATTTTACTACTAAATGGGGCACATATGCCTATAAGATAATTAAATGTAGTTTGTATAATGTAGGGGATACATTCCAAAGAGACATGGATATATATTTCTAAGGTTTGATTAATCAAAGGATACTAATTTATGTTGATGGCATAACATTTTTCTAAAAGAATTATAGTGATCACTTAGCTCATCTTAGATTGTTTTTTAATATTTGTAGACAATATGGAATCTCTCTAAAACCAAATAAATGTGTTTTTTTTAATTTTATGATGTTAATCTATTAGGACACATTGTCTCCAAGGATTGACTTGATATAGATCCTAAAAGGGTGAGTGCCATATTGGCTTTATCTTTGCCCAAGCATAAAAAAGGTTTACAAAGTTTCCTTGGTAACCTAAACTTTTTTATAAGGTTTATTCCTAGTTTTTATAACCTTGTAAATCCTACTATAGCCATGTTGAATAAGCATCAAATATTTATTTAGACTAAATAAGGGGGAAATAGTTTTGAGGCCATTAAGAAAGCCATTACACAAGCACCAACATTCATTAATCCTAATTTATCTAAGGATTTATTCTTTTATGCCTTTAATAACATTGACACCATCTCATACATGTTGATGTGTAGAATAGTGAAGGTCTTGAGCATCCCATTGCTTTCTTTAGTCAAGGGGCATAAGAGTATGAAGTGAGATACACCTTTATTAAGAATATAGTGTTTTCAATCATAAGGAACGTTAAAAAGTTTATGCATATGACTTATAATAACAATATTATTTTCATGGTCACCCACCCAAGCATAAGAGACTTCCTTTTGAATAATGATTTGAATGAAAAGAGGGATGGATGGATAACTAAAGTCATGGAGTATGATGTGGAGATTAAAGCCACTAAATTGGTAAGAGGAAGAGGGCTATGTGAACACTTGGAAAAAAAACCTTAAAGAAGAAAAATATGTTATTTTATCATTGTAATATGATACTAATGAAGTTATACCTTCACTCTCTCCAAGTTATACATAAGATATGGTAAGATTCATTCAAACAAATGAATATCCTATAGGTTTGGATAGAGAAAAGAGAAGATACTTTAGATTTCAATCCATACCTTATGTTATTATGGATGGAGTTATTTTTAGAATATATTTTAAAGTAATGTTGTTAAGATGTATTGAAATTGATCATATTGACAAGTTATTAGAACAATTCCATGATGGACCAGTTGGAGGCCACTTTGCACCTAAAACTACAGTAGCAAAAGTAATGATGGTTGGGTACTATTAGCCTAGTTGATTAAGGAATCCTATGCATAGGTAAGGAGGTGTCTAAAGTGTGTATTTTCTATAGGTAAACAAAGGATTATATCCCTTCCTCTCAATCCTATTCAAGTAGACCATCCAGTCATGCAATAGGGTCTTGATTTCATTGGCATGATAAATACACATTAAAGTATTGGCCATAAATGGGTGATTACAGCCACTAATTATTTGAAAATGTGGGTGGAATCCATAAATATCAAGGAGGCTAGTGAAAATTTAGTTCTTGACTTTTATGAGGGCTTAGTGACTAGATTTGGAGTGCCTTCAACAATAATTTCTAATAATGCTTTAGCATTTTGTAGTGCAAGAACAATTGAGTGGGATCTAAAGCATGGAATTTATTTGAATTATTATTTTAAATAATACCCACAAGGAATGGGATAGCTAAGTCCACTAATAATAAATTTATCATAATCATTAAGAGAACAATACAAGACAATCAAAGAGCTTGGTATACCAAGTTGAGAGTAGCTCTATGGGCTGATAAGATCACCCCTGTTGGTTGAATATTTTGTTGATCAGTGTACTGATAAACAAAATAGGTCTGATCAACCAAAGTATGAAGATTAATCATCCAAATGTGTAGGTTTACCACATTAGAAGGACACTGATCTCTCTTCTCATCAAGGGGAGGTTCCTTGTAGGTATTCTATATATATATATATATATATATATATATATATAATATTCAAGGGTAGGACAAACCATTCATCTCTCTTTCTTCAAAGATGATGTGTGAAAATCAAAGGAAAAACTCAATGGAAATAATAGACAACACTCCTCTTCTTTCAGAAGTACTATTCAACAAGCCACAAGAATACTCTAGGTAGTAATAGCAAAATGTAACAAAGGATGTAATAACCAGCAAATCGAGATGTAACACAAAGTCTACACCTAAATTGCTCAAAGCTAAGATATGAAGGACAATGAGGGCACAAAGTCATCCCAAGGTCCTTTACATAGAAATGAAAAGAAAACACACTAAAGGCAATTATGGGGGCACAAAGTCTCTCCACACTTGACTCTTCAAGACACCTTTCTGACTGCTATCACTAATTTTGCTTATTGAATTAAAGGAATAAAAGATATACTAAGGAAAAAGACATAAGAACAGTTTCCCCAACAATAAAGATATCATAGCACAAAGTCTAAAAAATCACTTGCTTTCTTATTTCAATAAAAAAAATATGATTAACAAACTAAGCTCAAAGTCTCAAAAGTGTCTTTCAATTTGGGCAAAGTTTCATTCTGATTGTCAAAAAGAGATATCCATTTACAATAGAAGAGAGTCCCTTATATAGCCTCTTCAAGAAGGACTCAAGAACAATAACACATGATGTTGCATTGAAATTTGTTAAGAAGATAGGATGGAACTTAGCGGCATTTACCCATTTGATTTTATCAATGCAGAGTAACAAGTCATGCTATTGAAAGTTTGTAACTTTCAATGTCTACCTAGCAATCTGATCCTATCTTCATCGTTCTTTCTTTTTTGGTTAATTGAATTGAGTCCTAGATTCAATTTTTTATTTTGTCCTTTAGTCACTTTCTACTAGCCTTGACCTTAAAGCTTGTGAATGCATTCGGGTCTGTAGATTCAAAAGATCAATCAGCTAGTTTGTTGTCTTGAATTTGACGTCTTTGGGTGAGTCACCCCTTGGTCCTTCTTTAGCTTTTTTGTTTGGCACTTTCTTGGATTGAACTTGCCCTTTTGGGCCTTAAGAAATGACCTACTTTGGGTCAGGAAGAGCCCCCCACAAGGGTATCTACCCTTTGGGTCGGTCTTCAGATGGCCTTTGAACTTCTTTATTCTAGCGGGTCACTAGAGTTCTTCCTTTAAATTTTTTGTTTCATGTCTTCTCGAAGGGAAGGTGACCCTTCAGCTTCAGGGAAGTATCCTTTAATTTGGTAGTTGAGAGTCCCTCACAAGGGAACCTACCCTTCAGGGTCCTTTAATGGCCTTTTCTTTAGTGGACTATTCATTGGGCTTTCTTGTGGATAATTCACATAGGTATTTTCCCTGGGCTTTCTCTGCAGGTAAATTCCCACAGGCAAAAAGTTTGGGGACAAATTCCCATGGACAAAAAGTCTGTGAAATGTTCAATCACTTTGCCTTTGTTTCTTTGTAAATCTCTTTAGGCTTTTTGCCCGCAGCTATTTTCTCAAATTCCTTCAGACTTTTTGTCTAAAGGAATTCCTTCAGACAAAAAGTCTAAAGGAATTTATGCCTTTATCTGCCTTAATCTTTTTTGAATTCTGAAAGAATTACCTTTGTGGCCTTTTTTTGAAAATGATCCTTTTGAAGGGTACTTTTGTTGACTAAGTGCCCTCTGTAAGGGTACTTGTCCTTCGGGAGGCTCTTTGAACTTTTACATTGGATCACTCCTTTGAACCACTCCTTTGAACCAAGGTAATGGACCAACTATTGAATCGTTTGATTAAACCACTTGGTTGAAAAAAATGTTGAACCATTTGGTTGAACCAAAATGGTTCAGGCCAATGAACCCACTGTTGAACCAATTAGTTAAACCAAGCTTTAAACCAAAAATGGTTCAAGCTGATGGTTCAATTGAATGAACCAAAGTGATGAACTAATTATTGAACCAAAAGACATTGAACCAACTGTTGAACCAAGTTTTTATTCAATAGTTCAAACAAAGCCTTGAACCAACTGACGAACCATTTGATGTTGAACCAATCGTTGAACCAAATGCATTGAACTTGATGTTGATGCTTGTCGATGGAGATTTTTGTTTGAACCAAGGCATTGAACCAATCCCAAAAATGACCAAGTGTTAGAAACTGATTCTTTTGATTGAACCCACCTGCAGAGTCGTGAAGCCCATTGAACTTGTAGAAATGAACCTACCTATAGAGTTTGTAGAAACCAAGTCTATAGAAATCAACCTGTAAAGCCCATTGAACTTGGTCTGGAACGTCCATAGATTTTCTCTTCTTGTTGAGTCTGTAGATTTTATCTTCCTATAGAGTCTGTAGATTCAAGCCTGCAGAGTCTGTAGATTCAAGCTTGTAGAGTCCGTAGATTTCTAAAAAGCTTAAAAAATGAGGAATTTGAATGCCTAGGACAAGTTTTAAAAAGGGAAGAGACAATTTTGGTTTGTAAGACCAAAATAGTTCAAATGTTGTCTCAAAAATGAGTAATATTTTTGGGGGACAACAACTGGCTCTAGTTGGGGAACTTTTGTCAATTGAAAAGAGAATTGAAAGGAGTATAATCTAGAATCTCTAGTGTCTTCATGTGTACCATTGGGTTATGGAGTCATGCTACCCAAAAATGGAAGGCATCAAAAATGAAAACAAATAAAACAAAACAAAATTAAAAACTTATACAAATATACATATATACAGATGTAATGATCTAATACTTCAAGAGTTAAAGTGTTTCAGATGCTACCCATTATGAGGCAGAGAAAAAAGTGTGCCATCTTGATATTTCAATAGGAAGCTATTTTCACCAATGCGCTAATGAATTATAAATAGGCCTCTCCAAAGGGAGTCAAACTTTCCATGCATCCCCTTTGGTTCTCTTCTTTTCTCCCATAGTAGGACTTGATCCCCAATCTAGAAATCATGATTTTTGGCCTTCTAGTTAAAGAGTTTCTTTATCATACTTTGATGAGAAATAATTCTATCCACCACCATAGTTCTTTGTTCCTCCAGCTTAGTCAGGCACATGATTTTTTTATCAAGAGAGCTTTCATATGTTTGATCTTCAATTGCCTTTGCCAATTTTAAGGCTGGCAATTCTAAGGTGATTGGTATCTCAGCATTGATACCATAAAGAATTTGAAAAGGATACATACCAATTTCCCTCTTTGGTGTGATTTTGTCTTCCCATAGAGCATCAACCAATGCTTTGTGCCATGTCCTTTGATTGTCATCTGCTATCTTCGTGATGATAGTTACGAAGTTCTTATTGATGGATTCAGCTTGTCCATTCCCCTATGAAAAATAATCAAAAGAGTGAGAGATTATAATTCCATAATGGAAATAGAATTGTGTAATCTCTTCGGAGGTGAAACAAGCTGCATTATTAGTAATAATTTTGATTAGAAATCCAAACCTAGAAATGATATTCTCTTTGAGGAAGTTGCATACAACTTCTAAAGTAGCATGTTTAGTTGGGATTACTTCTACCCACTTGGTAAAATAGTCAGTTGTTGTAAAGACATAATCATGTTCAGCACTTGAAGATGGGTTTATTATCCTAATAAAATCAATCCCCCATTACTGGAAAGGTTATTCTATGATCACTGGCTTGAGAGGCATAGCAGCTAACTTGGGTCTTCCAATAAATTGCTGACATAGTTCACATTTTCTCACCCACTTATGTGCATCTTGGATAAGAGTTGGCCAGTAATACCTAACTCACAAAATCTTGTGAGTAGTCACAAGAGTATAAAAATTTCCTCCACAAGCTAGATTGTGGAAAGATTTCAAAATCTAGCTTTATTGCTCTTTGTCTACATAGCAAAGAAATACTCCATCTATGCTTCTCTTGTACAAGCTATTGTCCCAAAGGACAAAATTGGTAGCTTTCAACTTGATAATCATCCTTTCTTTTTAAGACAAATGAGTAGGAAATTTACCATAAGTAAGGAAATGAGTGATATCTAAATACCACTCATTGGCAGTAGAGACAAAAAGGACTGTTGGTGTCTCTTCCACTTCAATTTCTTTATGTTGTGTGTCTTATGGCTTATTGTCAACAATTAATTGGCATAGGCCTTTACCTCTGACCAGCTTTGTCAGCTTGATGTCTAGATCAAACTCTTAGATCTTTAAAATCCAATTACCTCTTTTTGTGCCAAACTCCTGGTGAGTTAATATAGACTTGACTGTAGTGTCAGGTATTAGGGTAGTAATATGTGAATTCAGAATATAGAGGCAGAAATATTTGACTGCTTTCACCAAGGCATAAGCATGCTTCTCTATATTTGAATACTTCATCTCATGGGTTTTGAGAGGGCAACTCATGAAAGAGATAGGAGATTCCATACCTTCCTTGTCCTATTGAACAAGAATTGTTAAAAGAGTGTGTTCAGATGCATAGTTGTATATGAGGAAATCTTTATTGTAATTTGGGCAAACCAAGGTAGGGGCATGAGCAATGGCGGTTTTGATATCCTAAAATGTTGATTTACCTTCTTTAGTCTAGCTGAATATGGTCTTCCCTTTCATCATGTTCACAATGTGTCTAATCTTCTCAGCAAATTTGGGGATGAATCTCCATAAGAAATTCACCTTTTTGAAGAAAGAATGAACAACATTTTTTCTTGTAAGCAAATTAAGCTCCTGAATAGACTTGAATCTATCTGAGTCAATCTTTATGCCTTCTTTGGACACAATGTGTCCAAGGAGTTTCCCTTTTATTACTCCAAAAATAGACTTTTTAGGATTTAAGGAAATACCATTCTGGCGGCAGCGCTCTAGCACTTGTTGTAAGTGGCGTATATGATCAGATCAACGCTTTGAAAAGACAATCAAGTCATCAAGGTATACCACTATGAATTTACCAATCTCATTTTTGAAAGCTAGATCCATTGCCCTTTGAAAGGTAGCACTAGCATTTATCAAGCTAAAAGGCATTCTTCTATATGTAAATGTACCCTAAGGTGTGGTGAATGTAGTCTTGTGTTGGTCTGCTTTACCAACTTCAACTTGATTATATCTTGAGAAGCCATCTAGCATTGTTAACATATTTGAACTTGTCACTATTTGAAGCACTTGATCCATAATTGGCAAAGGATAATTATCCTTCAAAGATGCTTGATTTAGATTCCTGAAATCTACACAAATGCGAATTTCACCATTCTTCTTCCTTACAAGCACTATGTTTGCAATCCATGTGGAATGATAGATTGGGAAGATAATTCTAGTATTTAACTTTTTTTGTATCTCAAATAGAATAATACCTAATATTTTTAGATTATATTGTCTAGATTTTTGCTTGTAGGGCATTGAGTCAGCCTTGAGAGGAATGTCATGGTATATTTCGCCAGGTCTGAGAGACTTCAGGTCTTCATAAGAATATGCTAAGACATCCATGTATTGGCAGATTAAAGAGGTGAAATTGAATCTTTCTTCAAGAGTGTAGCACTTACCAATATTGACCATCTTGGGATTTTCTTCAGTAGTCAAATTCACTTGATCAAATCCCTGAGAGAAACTTGAGTCTATTTGTTGTTGTTTGATGAATCTATCATGCTTTTCAAACAACTTTTCAAGAGAAACCAAGCCTTTAGGAATTTTGTTTCCTTTCAGCTGTAAGAATTATTCATTTATATCTAAACTAAATTCAGAGATAGATTCATTCTTCTAAGGCTCACTACCTTCAAAACGTAAATATTCAAAATTGTCTTTTCACTCCAAGAAGGCAATGATTTGATGATCATCATTAAATACTTGCTAATGATCAGGATTGTCAAGAACACTTGATCTATAGACCAGCTCAATAGTATACCTATCTTCTTTGAAATCTAAATGAAGATCTAAGAGAGTTCTTAAAATAGCAAGTGCATCAGCTCTATCATTAGACTCTCTAGGTATCACAAAAATATTGAAAGCATCAAAGCTTTCAATTTGGTCCCAAACCAAGTTACGATAGTGGCGTAATATTTCATTCTTGGTTTGGTATAAGTTCCTCACTTGACAAACCACTAATTTAGCATCCCATTTGGAATGAATAAACTCGATGCCTTTATCTTGAGTAGCCTTCATGCCAAGCAACAGAGATTCATATTCAGCTATATTGTTATTGTTGCTAAATTGTAGTTTGTAAGATGAAGGAAACATATCTCCTTGAAGAGATATCAACGTAATCCCAGCTCCTGAACAAGTAGAGGAATAACTACCATCAAATTCCAAAGTCCATATCCCATCTGATACTATTTTTTATTTAAAACTTTCCTTCATCAGAGATGGAGGATCCTTCTTCATCTATGTTGCAGCCTATTAGTTCTTCTGCTATTCTAGTTGAACTAATTTTTGAGTTGACACTTTCAAGAATTATATCAGGTGTTTCATGCACTTTATCTATAGATAGAAAATATTTACCCATACTTGTGGATTCAAAAATAATTTGAGCTTCAGGGGCTGATGTCTGGGTCACCACATATTTTGCTTCTTCTTTAAGGAGCAGCCTCTTCATTACACCTTGGATAGGGATCCTTGCCTCAGACAGATCCATGCTTAGTTCTCCTCCCATGTACTTGCAAAAATTTCATCCAAGCAAAATGCCATAGGATGCTGGGAAGTCAGCCACCAAGATAGTCATCTTGATTCTCTTGTTCAGAAAGGCTGCAAATGCAAATTGGGCATCTTTGATTTTCCCCAGCAATGGTACTTGCTTGTTCCCCATGAAGAAACATCTCCCAAATGTCTTGGTCAATGTGAGACCAAGAGACTCAGCTACTTTAGTAGACATGACATTATCAGATGTGCCTGAGTCTATAATACAATTACTCAGCTTGTGGCCATTAATTAATAGGGAAACATAGAAAGGTTCTATTTTTCTAGGAGCAGCTAGGGGAGTAATGACCAAATTATTTGGAATAGGTGTATTCTTTAGAGAATCAAGAAATACCTTTTTAGCTTTTTGTCATATAGGGACAGTTTGGTTCTTGACATATTGGACTAGCTTATTCAATTGATCAAGATTGGACTACAAATATTTAAATTTAGACATTTATATTTTTTTCTTTTTGACATGATCGATTATGTCAAATGGCTGAATTGAGCTAGGTACAGAGAAAAGTACTTCAACTTTTTGAGTTATAGGAGGGATGGGAGGTGGGTTGGTTTGTAAATTTGAAGTAGAAAGGGAAGATGAAATTGATGTATTTGCTTTATGAGTGATTACCAAATCCTTTGACTGAAAAGGCAGAATGGTTCCACATTTAGCAATCATGATTGCTGGCTGTGGTTGCTCTTCTATCTTCTCTTTATTAGCCTACTAGACTAATTGGTTCTTAGATCTGATAATCACTACATATGATCCATAAAAAGCTTCTCCTTTACTTTTGGGTTCATCCTGATAATTTAGGAAACTAATGTGGAAGTCACCAACTGATTCTTCTTGATTCACTTCAAGAAGATCAGCATCATTTTATTGATTCAATTTAGGCTAGAAAGAGAACTCTGACTTTGCTTCAAGATATCCCATTGCTAAATTGGTTAGAGGAGCTTCTAGTGCAAGTTTTCCTTATGGGGGAGGAAGGTGATTCTATTGCCCTTGATTCTTGGCAACATTGCCCTGATATGACTGATTTGGGAATGTCCTTCTGTATGAAGGAGCAAAAGACATTCCTTGAGCCATTTGCTTTTTGAAAGCAAGCAACTCATTTGCCAATTTTTTCACCATTGGATCTATGGTGCTTGTAGATGAATATTTAGAAGATGATGAAGTTCTATTTCTATTTGGATCTCTTCTTATCTTCCCTGCTAAGATGAGATCATCTTCTACCTTAGTGACCAAAAGTTGAGTTGCAGTAAGATCTATTTGACCAGCACGTCTCAAGAGAAAACTTACTTCAGGTAGCTAAGAACTAATGAAAAATCATTTGAGATTCTTAGCTGTAGGTCGAGCAATTACAGGGATTCTATTCTTTAGTTTGTCAAATTTGGCTATAAAGTCCCTCATTAGTTCATGAGGATCTTTCTTTATATGTGTAAGTTGAGCCAAAAGTGTATGTGCATCTTCTATAGGTTTGAATCTAGCTTCAAACTTAGCTTTGAGAGTATTCCAATCAGTCACTGACCGAGTCTGTAAATGATAAAACCAATTTATAGCAGCACCTTGTAATGTTTCTACAAAAATCCTGACTGCTACATCTTCAAATTCTACTTTGATTACTCCACAAGCTATGCTAAAAGCTGCAATGTGCTCATCAGGATGAACTTTCCTATCACCTCAGAATTTGGGGAAATTCTTCCTTGAACTATGTGGAAGCTCATGTAGAGGTGGAGTAAGATTGAGAGGGCCAAAATCATTACCCCAGGGGCCTTAAACTACCATTGTAGGATTATGAAAAGGAAGGATAACAAATCTTAGAGGGGTAATTATAGGAAAAGCTTTATCAATAGCAAAAGTAGATACTTCATCTAGCAATCGAGATCTGAATTTAGTGGGAGGAAAGATCTTGGTTCGTTGGAGACGAGATGGTGAAAGAAATAGATCAAAATCACTTTGTTGTACCAACTCGAATATGGGGTCAATGATACCTTTAGCCCTTTAGCTTCGTGTATACCTTGAATCTACCAGATTATGAAACAAAAATGGAAAAGAATTGACCTTGCTTCAATTAAAGCTTGAGGCTTTAAACTGTGTGTTCTTTCTCGGTTAGTGTGGAGGTGAATGCATAGATTATAAATGGATAATGGATGTTTGATATTCTCCAGTGAAGTTGCCACAAACTGTTGGTTGAATATTTTGTTGATCAGTGTGCTGATAAACAAAATAGGTCTGATCAGCCAAATTAGGAAGATTAGTCATCCAAATGTGTAGGTTTACCACATCAGAAGGACATTAATCTCTCCTCTCATCAAGGGGAGGTTCCATATATATATATATATATATATATATGGAACCTCCCCTTGATGAGAGGAGAGATTAATGTCCTTCTGATGTGGTAAACCTACACATTTGGATGACTAATCTTCCTAATTTGGCTGATCAGACCTATTTTGTTTATCAGCACACTGATAAACAAAATATTCAACCAACAGTTTGTGGCAACTTCACTGGAGAATATCAAACATCCATTATCCATTTATATATATATATATATATATATATATATATAAATAGAAAATAATACTCAAGGGTAGGACAAACCATCCATCTCTCTTTCTTCAGAGATGATGCATGCAAATCAAAGGAAAAACTCAATGGAAATCATAGACAACACTCCTCTTCTTTCAAAATTACTATTCAACAAGCCACAAGAATACTCTAGGTAGTAACAACAAAATGTAATAACCAGCAAATCAAGATGCAGCACAAAGTCTATGCCTGAATTGCTTAGAGGTAAGATACGAAGGACAATGAGGGCACAAAGTCATCCCAAGGTCCTTTACACAAAAATGAAAAGAAAACACACTAAAGACAATTATGGGGGCACAAAGTCTCTCCACACTTGACTCTTTAGGACACCTTTCTGACTGCTATCACTAATTATGCTTATTGAATTAAAGGAACAAAAGATATATTAAAGAAAAAGACATAAGAATAGTTTCCCCAACAACAAAGATATCACAACACAAATTTTGAAAAATCACTTGATTTCTTATTCTAATAACAAAATATGATTAAAAAACTAATCTCAAAGTCTCAAAAGTGTCTTTCAATTTGGGCAGAGTTTCATTCTGATTGTCAAAAAGAGATATCCATTTACAATAGAAGAGAGTCCCTTATATAGCCTCTTCAAGAAGGACTCGATAATAGTAACACATCATGTTGCATTGAAATTTGTTAAGAAGATAGGCTAGAACTTGGGGGCATTTACCCATTTGATTTTATCAATGCAGAGAAACAAGTCACGCTATTGAAATTTTGCAACTTTCAATGTCTACCTGGTGATCTGATCCTATTTTAATCATTCCTTCTTTTTTAGTTAATTAAATCAGGTCCTAGATTCAATTTGTTGTTTTGTCCTTTAGTCACTTTCTATTGGCCTTGACCTTAAAGCTTGTGAATGCATTTAGGTCTATAGATTTAAAGGATCAATCGATTTGTTCATTATCTTGAATTTGATGTCTTCGAGCGCGTCACCCCTTGGTCCTTCTTTAGATTTTCTATTTGGCACTTTCTCAGATTAAACTTGCCTTTTTAGGCCTTAAGAAATGACTTGCTTTGGGTTAGGAAGAGCCCCTCGCAAAGGTATCTACCCTTCAAGTCAGTCTTCAGATGACCTTCAGGCTTCTTTATTATGGTGGGTCACTAGAGCTCTTCCTTCAGATTTCCTATTTCATGTCTTCTCGAAGGGAAGGTGACCCTTCAACTTTAGGGAAGTATCCTTTAATTTGGTAGCTGACAGTCCCCCACAAGGGAACCTACCCTTTGGGGTCCTTTGGTGGCCTTTTCTTTAGTGGACTATTCATCAGGCTTTCATGTGGACAATTCCTGTGGGTATTTTCCTTGGGCTTTCTCCATGGGCAAAAAGTCTGGGGACAAATTCTCATAGAAAAAAAGTTTGGGGAAATTTCCCATGGACAAAAAGACCAGGGAAACTTCCCACAGACAAAAAGTCCATGAAATGTTCAATCACTTTGCCTTTGTTTCTTTGTAAATCTCTTCAGGCTTTTTGCCCACAACTATTTTATCGAATTCCTTCAGACGTTTTGTCTGAAGGAATTCCTTTGGACAAAAAGTCTGAAGGAATTTATGCCTTTATCTGCCTTAGTCTTTTTTGAATTTTGAAAGAATTACCTTTGTGGCCTTTTTTTGAAAATGACCCTTCCGAAGGGTACTTTTGTTGACCAAGTGCCCTCTACAAGGGCACTTGTCCTTCGGGAGGCTCTTTGAAATTTTACATTGGATCGCTCCTTTGAACCACTCCTTTGAACCAAGACACTAAACCAACTATTGAACCATTTGATTGAACTGCTTGGTTGAACCAAAAGTTGAACCATTTGGTTGAACCAAAATGTTTCGAGCCGATGAACCCACTGTTGAACCACTTCGTTGAACTAATTGATTGAACCAAGCTTTGAACCAAAAATGGTTCAAGCTGATGGTTCAAGATGATGGTTTAATTGAATGAACCAAAGTGATGAACTAATTATTGAACCAAAAGACATTAAACCAAGTTTTGGTTCAACGGTTCAAACAAAGCCTTGAACCGACTGACGAACCATTTGACATTGAACCAATAGTTGAACCAAATGCATTGAACCTACTACTAATGCTTGTCAATGGATATTTTTTGTTTGAACCAAGGCACTGAACCAATCTCAAAAATGACCAAGTGTTAGAAACTAATTCTTTTGATTGAACCCACCTACAAAGTCATGAAGCCCGTTGAACTTGTAGAAATGAACCTGTCTACAAAGTCCATAGAAACCAAGTCTGTAGAAATCAAACTATAAATCCCATTGAACTTAATCTATAAAATCTATAGATTTTCTCTTCTTGTTGAGTCTGTAGATTTTCCCTTCTTATAGAGTCTGTAGATTCAAGCCTGCAGAGTCCATAGATTCAAGCCTGTAGAGTCCGTAGATTTCTAAAAAGCTTGAAAAATGAGGAATTTGAATGCACAGGACAAATTTTAAAAAGGGAAGAGACAATTTTGGTTTATAGGACCAAAATAGTTCAAATGTTGTCTAAAAAATGAGTAATATTTTTGGGGGACAACAACCCCTAAGAAGGCTATTAGAAACTCACCCTAAATTCTTGTATATGGGAGAGAAGCCAAGATACCTATATTTTTTTAACTACCATACCTTTAACTAGCTCATCAATTTGAGATGAAAGAGAGTAATCCTATAGAGATAAGATTTATTGAATTCATGGCCTTAGAGGAGACAAGAAATCATGTTATGTATACCATGGAGTATCACCAAGCCCAAGTAAATAATACCTTTGATAAGATGGTTGTTTCAATAATACATCAAGAGGGAGATATTATGTTGAAGTGGGATGGAGATAAGGCCAAACCTAGTAAACATACTAAGTTTGACACATTATGTAATGGGCCTTATGTTATCATTGGTCACAAAGAACACAATGATTTTCAACTTGAAAGGCTTTATTGAGAAGATTTGAGTATCCCAGTCAATGGGATACATTTTAATCCATGATACTAAATTCATATTTATGATTTTGTATATAGTAGAGTAGGTCCTTACTTTATTTAAGTGTTTAGTGTATACACATAATATTTTCAAACTTTATCAATTACTGATGCTTTCTATCTTTAAGGAACCCATCAATTCTCAATATATCTGAGTGCATGACTTAAGGGATGCGTCAAGAAAGGGTTGGGTAGATCATTGGTGCTTCCTAGAATTATTGTCCCTTATTACCACTTGTTATCTATGTTGGGTTAATATTTTGTTGTCAACTAATTGATGGAAAAATCGGTATATCGACCATAACACAAGGATATTTATACAACAAAAAGTACAAGTTTACCACATCATAGTGAGATAAATCTCTCCTCTCATGAAGGGGAGGTTCCCTATAAACTACTATATATTAATATAAATGAAAATAGACTTAGGAGTGAAATCACACCATCCATCTCTCTTTTTTTAGAGATGATGTTCAAAAGGTAAAGGAAAATTCCTATGTAATAACTGAAAACAATCCTCTTCTTTCAGAAATTATGTCCATTAAATAGTAGGAAAACTTCCTGGGTAGTAATTGGATTCACAAAAAACACATGAAAGCACAATCCTCTTGCTAAATTAGGACTAATAAAACTGTAGAATGAAGTGAAGCTCAAAGTCTCCACCAAAAACCATAACAGCGTATAAGATCACAAAGGATAAAAGTAGTACAAAGCCTTTCTAATACCCTTTTCACCAAAACATAAGAAACACAAACTAAAGGTAATTATAGCAGCACAAAGTGTTCATAATTAACTTCAAAACATCTTTTTAATAATTTCCACACACTCTACCTATTTAATCAAATTTATGAGATATTATTAGGAAAAATGGCATAAGAACAATTCCCTAAATAACACAAGTCATTCCAATGCAAAGTTTGAAAAGTAACCCACTTTCTCATTCATTCAAGAAAATATGATTTACAATCTAAGCTTAAAGTCTCAGGAAGCATCTCAATTTAGGCAAAGTTTTTGCTTTCGATTACAAAAAGAAGATATCTATTACAAAAGATGCTCTCGTTATTTATAGGGAGAGGCCTTGAGAATTGAGAAAAGACTTAAATATTCTGACCTAATCAAAGATATAAGTCTTTGTTGACTTTGGACTTTCCATATTTTTACATGTAATTACACATGACAAAAGTACATGTGCAAATGTCCAAAGTAGTTACAAAAGTGCATTTAGAAAAAAGGAAATTAAATCAATGAAAAGTTGATTCAATTTGTAGCTCCATCTTTCTTTATATGAGCATTGCACATGGTGATAGCTACCTGTATCTCGATACTATCTGGAGTAACAGTATTCTTGAAAATCATTTTCACCCTGACTATGGCATCTTTCATTGTTATGACCGATTTTGCATGACTAGTTAACCTAGTTTTTATATTATCCAGAGTTAAATGATTATCTAGTATATTATCCATGGAGGCCATTGAGAATGTTTTATCATCAAATTTCTTTCAAAACATACCTTTGAATTCCTGAACCATTTCTTCGGCTGAAAGGAATTGGTTGTCTTGCAATGTAAGATTACAAGGTAGCTCTTCTAACTTGTGTAACAAACTGATGTTGCTTTGTTTATTGAGGTCTTTCAATGATTCAAGGTCACTGATCAACTATTTAAGCACTTGACTCTTATATATCAATGCTTCTTTTGTTTCAGTATAAGAGTCTCTATTAGTAATGATGCCAATTGATACTAGGGTACTTATTTTCAACTTCTTCATATCCACCCACTTATCAAGATACTCTCTTATGCTTTCAATATCTTGGGAAATGATATTGATAAGGTCATGTAATTCTTCTCTCATTTTCTTCATCTTACTCATTTTCTCAAACAACTCAGTGAGCAAGGAAATTCCTTGTGCATGCAACTTATCTAAGTACTCTTCAAGTACTTTTCCTTTGAGATAGGTCTTTTCTACTTTCTGATTCATGGGGTCGTCGATGGAGATAGCCTCTAGAGTTATGGTTTCTAAAGTGAAAGTTATTTTCCTTATTATCACAGTCAGTTATTCCACCATTAATTTATAATGGTCTTTCATCTCTCTTTCTCTATCAAACTTCTGAACCAAGATGTCCATAGCTAACTGCATGTCACTCTTAGCACTTTCATGAGTTATTTTCCCTAACTCAATTAAAGAGATAGAGTACTCATTTACATCAAAATTATCAAGAGTTGCATCTTGTGGAGGTTTTGTTATTTCCAAAAATTTGTGCCCTTTATCCTCAATCATCTTTGAAAGAATTTTTGGTTTTTTAAGAGTCTTGACTTTCGCTGACACCATTTTAGTTAAATTGAAGTCATCTACGGAGATGGCTTATTTTTTCCTTTTGGGTGTATAGGTTGATAACCAAGGTGGGAGGGTAGAAGCACTTACATTAGCGTCAATCCCTATAGTTGGCATCACTGGAGTAGCACCTGCACTGTTGGTAGAAATAATGGGTAGAGTATCAGTTAAAACTACACCTGTTGCTGAATGGTCGAGGGCAAAACTATCTCTGATATCAAAAGATAGAGATGACAAACTGGGGATTAATCCTAAGGAATGAATAAAATCTATAGAATCACCTTGAGGGTCATCAAAAATAATTTTGGAAGGAGAGGTAGCTCCAGAAGAGGGAATACTGATTGGAGAAATAGGTGGAGTTACATCAGGTGAGTTAGGTGAGAAAGAAGAAATTTCTACATCTGGTTGTACACCTACTTGTGGAGATAGAGTTTCCTTTTCTTGTTGATCTATGGGCCTATCATATGTTTCCATATATTTCATTATTAATTCTTTGATGCTCTGCTTCTCAACTTCCATGTTTGTTGTTCCTGGTTCCTTTTATACAACTTGTGACTTCTTTGTCATGAAGACAATCCTAGGCTTATGTGGCCTATCAGAAGTAGGGACATCACTTTTATTCTTCATCTTATTTATTTCCTTTCTCCTTATTTCTTCTTGAAATTTATCTTTCAACCCTGTGATGAAATCTTTCAGAGTAATCCCCTTATTTGCTAACCAATCATTGGTGTTTGCCAATATTAGTTTGAATCTTCTTCTTAAGGAAGTTAATTCTTTTTATGACCATTGAATTGGGGGAGAGGGGAATTGGCAACCTATTCAATTCAGCATGGTATCTATTATTGATCAAATCACTGTTATCCACTAGACTTTTAGGGATATCAGCGAGTCCCAGATATTCTATTTGTTAAAGAGACAATCTACTATAGTCCATTTTCATGATGTCTTCAGCAGTCCTCAAATCAACCCAAATATCTTCGATCATAGGCTCATGAAATTGGGTCTTCTTTTTTATTATATCCTTTACACCTATGTAATCAAAGTTTGGCCTCCTTTTGAAATGCTTCATGGTTATGAGTTGCATTTTAGTCTCTATTGCTCTAGCTTTTCTAGTGATCAATACTGAGAACTTGCCAATTTCAATTAGGAACTTGAAACTAGGTTTCTTGAGTTCCTTCTACTTATTGTATATGATAATAATTTACTTGCATAGCTCCATCAAGACCAATTTGTCTGAAGGGAATCTTGGAAGCATATAGGGATAACCTTGGAAAAAGCCAACCCATAGATAACAAAAAGAATGGAACTACAAGAACATACATCTAAAGTCATTCACAATGGCCCAAGCTTCATTTGACACTCTTTTCTATTCTAATTGGGGATCAAAGAGACGTAAAAAACTATGAAGAAAGCACCATTACCCTTATAAAATGATGGATAGAACCCTTCAATGTCAACTGAGGGTAATATTGATACACTGGGGTTATTTTCTTGTCTCCTTCTGATGTTAAACCTAAGAAGGTTCTCATTGATGCCGTAATATACACCAAGTATGACATCATGTAAAATTTGGAGGTAGTGGATGCCTTCACCAATTTCTCATGTAGAGCATTGCTAATTTTTTCTCCCTATAAAATGACTTGTTTACCTTGGAGAATTATCTTCATAAAAGGGTACATCCATTCGTGAAACTGAGAGGAAGAAGGTAGACCTCTTACCCTACTGAGAAGCGTGATCAGGTCACTAACTTCTTTTACGAAATAACTCCTTGGAAAGCTCTATGGCCATCTTGACAAGTTCATCTTTGGAGTTTTAAGCCATCTATTTTTTATCACTTTCTTCTCCCTTTCAAGATCTTTGTCATATTCCCTTTGTGCTTCAACAAAATTGAGTTTTAATACTTCAATAGTGGGAGGACACATGAACACTTTGTCCATGAACTTAGGGTCCAATCTGATTACCACATTACCACCATTATCTAACATAGCCCTAGTATCCTTATTGTAGAACTGAGCACACTGGAGAACAAACTATGTGTTATGAACTGCTATAGAAAAAGAAGATACCAGATGGATATTACTCTAGATTATATTCATAATTTCATGGATGGGGTTGCTCGATTTGGTTCTTTTTATGAACTTATCCATATCTACATGACTGATCTCTGTATCCCATATGTCATTGACATTAGAAGTGATCAAGGTGATTGGGAAAACACCTTGATACTTGTATTTCATTGTCTTTAACTTTTTCAGAGAAACCTCAGTCATTTAGAAGAATTTTATTAAAAAGGACATCGATGAAGAAGGATCCTTGAGAGAAACTACAACAAGAATCATGATCATGCAATCAGGATAAAAAGTGGCAACCTAGAAAAACTACACATTTGATGATCATGACCATGGGAATGTGCTTGAAAGGGCTAAGGCATAAACAGGTCAAAAAGCCAAAGAAAAGAAAGCTTAGAAAAGCAAAAATTTAAAATTTCCCAGAGTTAGAAAATTTTGAGGAAATGTATGTAGGGGTGGCAAAAATTACCACCCTTGCATATAAGGGAAACTCATTTTGCATAGGTGGCAATTTTTGCACCTGTATATATTAGGGACTGATGGTTTGTGCATAAGTGGAAATTTTTGCTGCCATTACACATGAACTTTGTGTAGGGGCAGCAAATACTACCGCCCTTGCATGTGGGGGGAATTTGTGTAAGGGTGGCAAAAATTTCCACCCTTGCACAAATTGTAAAGGATTTATAGAGGCAGTAATTTTCATCGCTATCACACTAGCTCAATGGCTTTGTGTAAGGGCAGCAAAAATCACCACCATTACACTAGCTAGTTTAGTTGATTGAGGTTATGGGGTTTTGGCTGATAATGAGGAGAGGGAGGAGAAAAATGAATAAAAAGACAAAATACAATGGAGGAAAGATAAAAAACTAGAATTTAAACAAAATAAGAAGAACAAGATGAAAACATAGAAATACAACAAGAAAGAACATAAAAATAACCTAGAAAAATGTAATCCCATGCTTGAATCCAAAAAAATTGTGATCCCACTCGTTCGCATGGTTGACTAGATGCATGGAGGAGGAGTAGACAACCTTGAATGATTCAAATGAGGCTCAAATTAGGTTTAAAAGGGGCTAAAATTGACCCCAACAACTTGATGTGCATGGCCATAAATTCCATGCATGAAAATCAATGTCATGTAGGGGTGGAAAAAATCACCACCCTTGCATGTGAGGTTCAAGAAAAATGCAAGGGCGGTGATTTTCGCTACTCCTACATGGAAAACATCAAAAAAATGTGAGGGTTGTGAATTTTTCCACCCTTGCATGGAAGGATGTAAGGGTGGAAAAAATTTCCACTTTTACACAAAAAAGAAAAGGATATGCAATGGCAAATTTTTTTTCCGACCTTGCATGAAAAAAAAAAAACTTAAAAACTAGCTTCTTGAAAAAGCTCCATTTTTATTCTGATCGTATTGAGACCTTAAAAAATTTTGCATTTCTTGGCACAATAATAATGAGGGAAGGTCATGAAATTTTCTAGGATATCAATTTACTAAACTTGAGATCAAGTGAAACTTGTCTCGAAAGATGAACTTAGAGTGAAAAACATGAAACAAACAAGTTTTGTAGGGGTTGTCCCAAAAATGAGCGTAGCTGATTTTAGAAACAATAGTTGGCTCCTATTGGGGAACTTCCATTGATCAAATATTGAAATGATCAATGGGAGTAGAAACCAATCTCTAAGTGCCTTCATTTATTCCAATGGGTCATGGAGTCAAGATAACAATGAAAAAGACAAAAAACCAAACAAAAATAAATAATGTAAGACTATACAAATGTACAAATGAACTCATCTAATACTTTAAAAATTGAAGTGTTTCAGATGTTGCCCACTGTGAGGTAGTGAAAATGGTGTCCCATCTAGATATCCCAATAAGGAGTTATTTTCACCATAGACCTGATGAATGATAAATGGACCTCTCCACAAAGAATCAAATTTGTCATGCATTCCTTTCAGCTCTCTCCTCTTATCCCATAACAAGACTTGATCTCCAATTTGAAAATCATGAATCTTTGCCCTTTTTTCGAAGAGTTCATTTACCCACTTTTGATGTGCAATAATCTAGTCCACTACCATGGTTCATTTCTCATCCAGTTTAGTTAGGCACATGATCCTTTTGTCAATAGAATTTTCAAAAGTTTGATCTTCAATTGCCTTTGCCAGCTTTAGTACTGGTAGTTTTAGGGTGATTGGTATCTCTACATTCAAACAATATAGAAGTTGAAATGGTGACATACCTATTTCCCTCTTGGGTGTAATCCTATCTGCACACAAAGCATCGAACAATGCTTTAGGCCAAGTTCTTTGATTATTATCTACCAGTTTCTGGATAATGCTAACTAGATTCTTGTTGCTTGATTCTACTTGACCATTTCCTTGCGGATAATAGTTAGAGGAGTGGGAAAGAATAATCACATAATGGTAGTAAAACTTAGTAACCTCGTGAGAAGAGAAATAAGTAGCATTATTTGTTATAATCTTAGTTGGGACCCCAAATCAGGAGATGATATTTTTTTAAACAAAATTACATACCACTTCTGAAGTAGCATGCTTACTTGGAATAGCTTCCACCCATTTGGTAAAATAGTCAGTCATGGTGATAACATAGTCATGTCTAGCACTTGAAGATGGTTTCACTGTGCCAATGAAATCAATACCCCATTGTTGAAAAAGTTCTTCAATCACCACTGGCTTGAGGGGTAATGCGGCCAATTTAGGTTTCTTGATAAACTGTTGACACAACTCACACCTACGTACCCATTTATATGCATCTTGAAATAGTATAGGCCAATGGTATCTCACTCATAGAATTTTTTGAGCTGTCACTAGTGTAGAAAAATGTCCTTCACAAGCCAAATTATGTAAGGACTCCAAAAGTTTACTTTGTTGCACCTTATCAATGCAATGAAGAAATACCCCATCAAGGCTTCTCTTATACAAACCATTGTCCCACAAGACATAGTTATCAACTTTTAACTTAACATTCCTTTTTTATTTGTAGGATAGATGGGTGGGATACTCACCATAGGTAATAAAATAAGTGATATTAGAATACCACTCATCAGTAGTAGTGACGAAGAGAACTATAGGCACGTCTTTAACCTCTATTTTTTCATGTTCTATTTCCTTGGGTATGTTATTAGCAATCAATTAGCATAGCCCTTTTCCCCACACAAGTTTGGTAGGTTTGATATCAAGATCAAACTCTTAAATTTTGGAAATCTAATTACCCCTTTTAGTACCAAACTCTTGTTGAGTTAGAATGGACTTCACTGTTGTATCAGGCACCAGAATAACAGTATGTGAATTTAGGCTATAAAATCTAAAATGCTTTATTGCCTTGACCATGGCATAAGTGTGCTTCTCCATGTTTGAATATTTTAATTCAAGAGTTTTGAGAGGATAACTCATAAATGATATGGGATATTCCATGCCTTCTTCATTTTGTTGAACCAAAATAGCTGAAAGTGTATGTTTAGAAGCATAGTTGTATACTATGAAGTCTTTGGTATAATCTAAACAAATCAGGATTGGGGCATGGGTGATCACTTTCTTGATATCTTCAAATTGTGACTTTCCTTCTATAGTCCAACAAAAAGTGGCTTTACCCTTCATCATGTTGACAATGTGGTGAGTCTTCTCTGCAAATTCTAGAATGAATCTCTATAGAAAATTTACCTTTTCAAAGAAAGAATGAACAACAATATTACTAGTAGGAAGAGTAAGATTTTGGATAGATTTGACTCTTTCTGAATCAATTTTTATGCCTTCTTAGGATACAGTGTGACCGAGAAGTTTACCTTTTGTAACCCCAAAAACTGACTTTTTGGGATTAAGAGAAATACCATTTTGCCAACAACATTCTAGCACTTGTTGTAGATGATACACGTGATCAGGATGATGTTTGGAAAAAATGGTCAAGTCATCAAGATATACCATAATAAACTTTCCTATTTCATCTCTGAAGGCAAGATCCATTACTCTTTGGAAGGTAGTGCAACCATTAATCAAACCAAAAGGCATTCTACGGTATGCAAAAGTGCCCCAAGGTATAGTGAAAGTAGCTTTATGTTGATCTACTTCATTGACTTCTACTTGATTGTACCTAGAAAAACCATCTAACATTGATAACATTTCTGAACCAGTCACTATTTTCAACACTTGATCCATGATGGGTAAGGGATAGTTATCTTTTAAAGAAGATTGATTTAAGTTTTTGAAATCAACACAGATACAAATTTCTCCTTTCTTTTTTCTCACAGGAACTATGTTAGCAATCTAGGTGGAATGATGGATTGGAAAAAGAATTCTTGCATTCAGCATTTTTTGGATCTCAGAAAGGATAGTACCTGATATTTTAGGGTTATATTGCCTTTGTTTTTGCTTGTGAGGCAATGACCCAACTTTAAGAGGAATTTCATGCTAAATTTCCTCAGGCTTAAGAGATTTCAAATCATCGTAATAATATGCCAAAACATCAATGTAATGGCGTAGAAGAGTAACAAATTTGAGTTTTTCATCAGAAGTGCAGCAATTCTCAATGTTGACCATTTTTGGATTTTCTATTGTACTCAAATTCACTTGATCAAATTCCTTGGAGGAACTTGAATCTATTTGTCACTACTTGACATATCTGTCATGCTTATCAGACAACCTCTCAAGAGAAACCAATCCTTTTGGAATTTTATTCCCCTTGAGTTGAAATAACTCTTCACTAGTTTTTGAATCTATTTTGGGAACTGATTCCCATGGTGAAGATTCACTACCTTCAAAATAAAGCTCCTCAAAGCTATCCATCTTTTTAAAAAAATCAATGATTTGATTATCATCATTAAACACCTACCAATGACTAGAATTATCAGGTACACGTGGTCAAAAGACCATTTCAATAGTGTACTTGTCCCTTTTGAAATCCTTATGGGGAACCATGAGGGTTGCAGAGACCGCTAATGAATATGCATGATCATTAAATTCTCTTGGCATAGCAAAAATATTGAAAGCATCAAAACTTTCAATACAATCTGATACAAGATTATGATAATTTCTCAATCTTTCAGTTTTGGTTTGGTATAGGTTCCTTACCTAACAAACCACCAATTTAGCATCTATCCAAGCATGAAGAATCTTAATACCTTTAGCATGAGTAGCTTTCAATCTGAGTAGCAAAGACTCATACTCGATGGTGTTATTGGTATTGTTGAACTGTAACTTATATAAATAAGAAAAAAATTCTCCTTGAGGGGATATCAAAATAATTTTGGCTCTAGAATCGATAGAAGAGCAACTACCATCAAATTCTAAAATCTAGACATCATTAGAATTTGATCTTCTTAAAGATTTTTCTTCGTTAGTAAGGCAAGATTCTTTGTTGTTTGAAATTTATTTTAACAATTCTTCTAATTTTCCATCTAGATTTTTTGAATTGTCACTAAAAGAAATTTCATCTGATGAGCTAAAAACATCTTCAATATTTAGGAAATAATTACCCATTCTTGATGATTCAAATAAAATTTGAGCTTTAGGATCTAATGTTTGGGTGACTATATATTTAGACTCTTTCTCAGGAAGAAATTTTTTCATGATGCCTTTAACAAGTATCCTTGCTTTAGATAGGTCCATATTCAATTTTTCACCTACATCCTTGCAAAATTTGCACTCGAGCAGAATGCCATAAGAGGCTGGAACATCGGCTACCAAGACTATCATTTTGATCATCTTCTCTGGAAAAGCTGCAAACACAAATTGGGCATCTTTGATTTGACCCAAGAGTGAGACTTGCTTATTTTCCATGGAAAAACATCTCCCAAAGGTCTTAGTCAAGGTAAGACCAAGATAATTTGCTACCTTGGCAGGCATAACATTGTTAGAGGCTCTAGAGTCTATTATACAGTTGCTCAACTTATGACCATTTATCAAAAGGGAAACATAGAAAGGTTCTATCTTCTTGGGGGTGATAAGAGGAGTAGCGATGAGATTATTCTGGGTGGATTTGTTCTTCAAGGAATCATGAGACACCTTTGGAAAATCTTGTCCTATAGGGATAATTTTATTTTTTACGTATTCACCCAGCCTATCAAACTATTTAGGATTAGCTCTCAAGTACTCAACTTCAGTCATTTGAATCTTGGTCTTTTTGGCATGATCAATTATATCAAATAATTGAAATGAACTAGAAATAGAGGAAGGAATTCCATCATCTTAATCTTTATTGGGTGTGGCACTGATTTGAGAAATAAAAGTAGAAGGTACAAGATGGTTTGAGGTACTTACTTTCTTATTAGTCACTGGGTCCTTTGATTGGAAAGGCAGTGAAGTCTCCCATTTAGTGATTAAGACTACTGGATGAGGTTCTTCTCTTGCATTTTCTTTATTATCTTGTTTAGTTGACTGATTTTGGGACTTGGTAAAAATAGCGTATGATCTATCAAAGACTTCTCCCTTACTTCTAGCTTCATCCAGGTAATTCAGGAAACCAATGTTGGAGTTGCCAGCTAATTCTTCTTCTCTTTCTGCAAATAGATTAGCATCATCTTATTGGTCCAACTCAGGTTAGAGAAAGAAATCATGTTTAGCTTCAAGCTAACCAACTGCTGAGTTAGCTGGTGCTACTTTAATGGCAAGTTTCCCTTGTGGAGGAGGTAGATGATTTGGTTGCCCTTGATTTCTAGTAGCATTACCTTGATATGACTAGTTCTAAAATGTCCTCCTTGGCATATCTTGATAAGGAGGAGTAGACATACCTTGGGCCATTTGTCTTTTTAGGGATAGCAGTTCATTTTTCAACTTTTACACCATAGGATCTGTGATGCTCATGGAAGAACTTTAACAGATAAAGAAAATTTATTTTTATTGAAATCTTTTCTATTCTTACCTGCTAGGATAAGATCATCTTCAACCTCGATAGCCAAAATTTAGGCTACAAAAAGATCTATAGGACTGGCCTACCTCAATAGAAAAATTACTTTAGAAAGTTGAGAGTTGATGAAAAAGCACTTGAGGTTCTTCAGTGTTGGATAAGCAATTGTAAGAATTTGGTTCCTCAGCTTATTGAATTTACCAATGAAGTCTCATATAGGCTCATGAGGTTCCTTCTTCATTTGAGTAATTTGAGCCAACAAGGCATGTGCATCTTTAGCAGGTTTGTGCTTCTCTAAGTTTTTGCTAATTATATTCAGAAGAAAGAAGAAACTAAGGTTAAAGGTTTGGGGTTTGACGTTACCCAGATTAAGTTGCGCACTGTAGCCAAGCTTTATGAGAGCTCCTCTTTGGCTATGGAGGAAACACCTATAGAAATAAAGAAAATTTTAGAATAGGATATGGTGGACTGCCAAGCTACACGCTCAGTCCCGAAAGCGTAAAGCTCTGTAAGGGATGATAGTCCACTATTTAAAGAAAAGAGATTTGTATAAAATGAAATGATAAAAGACTTAAAGAAATGGAAAGGTAGAATATTGTGTACCTGTTCCCTATAGTCCATGTGTTTTAGAATGTTACAACAGGTTGGTCAAAAAGGTTTGTTTGGTCTTTGGGCTATTTGGATAATTTTTTTGGTTTATATAGTCACTAATGTCAATTTATCTGCTGAGGTCGGTGGTGAAATAGTGTCGACGTCAGTTGGGTTACCGATGTCAGTAAGGTCAATGGGCCTTGGACAGGTTTTGGAATATTTTTGTGGTGGATAAAAGAATTTATGGAAGTTAGGAGGTTTGTGCAGGGTTGTGGGAAGATGAATAGGGTCTGAAGAAGGGTAAAGGTAAAGGGTTGGTGTGTAAAATGAGGTGGAAATAAGAGGAAGGCTTTTCAGCCCTTCCACGAAGGAAGTCAGGTCTCTTTGACAGTATTTAGAAATAGTAAACAGAAACTAATTACCAATGTATTCTAAAACTTTAAAATGGAGACTAGAGTACTTAGCTTTATGGTGAAGACCCAAGGGTGTCAGAGTGCTTATTCTTATTGTGGTTGATGTCAAGGTCCTCGTATAATGTTCTAATCCAATCTGGAGTGACTTGTGTAGAGTTATATAGCTAGGAGAGTGATAGTTGAATTCTGATGCTTGGTCTTAGAGTGTGTGCATCAATATGCAAAGAGGTAGGGGGTAAGCTCATTATTAGAGCTATGTTTATGTAACCAATGTCGGCCATCCCACTGGCGTCAGCTGAAAATTGACTGATGTTGGTGGTTAGAGAATGGGTAAAAGGGCTATTTTTAGCTCTTTGCCCATTTCTCCATCTGCCAAGTGCATTTGCCATTAGAGAACGGTCAAAAGATGGGTTTATTAGGCATGAGAGTTAGTTAAGAGGTTAAGATGGAGTGAGAATAGGTCATGGGTAGTTAGGATTTAGATGACCTAGTCTCAGGGTGACTCATAGGGTAAGAAATGGTCTTAGGGTGAGGTGTCTAGGTGAGGTGTCATGGTGAGATGATTAATTTAAAATAAGTAATTTATTTTAAATTAATAAAGTGTGCAAGTGTGGGTTAGGAGTGTTAAAGTTAGAAGGGGACCAAGGGGGGTTGACACAATATTGGTGTCTACATTTTCCCCTTTTTGTCTTGTGGTTTGTCCTGACGAATTGCAAGACAAAAATAGATGTAGGTTGCCCCAAGTATGGGATGAGGTATTCCCCCTCAAATTGGGAGTCGAGAGAAGGTAATTTGATATCAAGTGCTGATTTGATTGGCATTGGATGAGAAAGGTGAGGTTGGAGTGTGAACGTTACAATAGTTGAGATTGCATGTATATCATGTCATTTGATAGGCAGGTTAAATTGTCACAGGCAAGGTCGAAGAGCACTAAAATTGAAGTAACTAGTCCCCAGCTTATTAGTGGTAGCTGATTGGGTTAAATGATCAAAGTTGTAGCTCCAATGGTCGAGGAGGACTAAAATCAAAGTAATCGGTCCCCAACTTATTAGTGGTAGCTGATTGGGTTAAACGATCAAAGTTGTAGCTCCTATGGTCATCGTGATCCAAGTATCTAGGCTAGGAAGTGCTCTTGGAAAACATGGAAATGTCACAAATATTGGGGATCAACTTGGTCATGATCTGATAATACGTGTGAGAGGTGCGTACAATTTGCTAACTATTCGTGAGGTAGCATACGCAATCAAAACAACCAAGGCAAATTTGTCTCGAAAGTGGTCATGGTCTGAGGAGATAGTCATGATCTCTGAGGTCATTTGTCAAGTCAGGATGAGATATAAGTGATCTCAAGTTGTGTTTGTTGTTTTTAGGGAGACGTACATAATCTCCATTGTGCCCCATGAGAAGTCTAGGTGACTCCTACAGTGTCAGGGCTAGTTGTTTGGTCATAATTTTGGGCAATTGTAAAGAAGGTCTATGTTTTGAGGTTGTTGACGTCGGTTAAGAAACTGATGTTGGTATGATATATAAGCATTTAACTACCGACATCGATAGAAATCAGCCGATGTTGGTGGCTTAGGGCATAGTTTTGCTGACGTTAGCGGCCTACCAAACTCAACAAAAGTAGATTAACGGCCCACCAAAAGTTATTTGTGACTTTTGAAGTGTTGAAAAAGAGAGCTCTGAGGTGTTGAGTGATAGAGACCTCCAATTTGTCTATGTCAACCGTACTAGGTGTCACTATGTGAGTGGTAAGGTGTATTGGTGAGTTTGGAGTGTTGTGAGAGTTTGGGAACATTGTGGGCCACCAGTGATTAGATTGAGGAGATAGGTGAGGTGGAGATGGTAGACATCAGGGGAGGCCCTATAGGAGGACCACCACCATTGGCACCCATGATACCACCTCGATGGCGATGATGAGATGAGGTAGGGGGTTTTATTTAATTTTTTGATTGTTTTTGGAGTTGATTTGATTTTTTGTAATTTTTTTGTGTTTTTGAGGTTTTAGTGATAAATCAGGTGGAGGAGGTTTAGTAGAAGGGTGGGTAGGTTAGGTAGGGTATTTTAGGTAGCTTTAGGAGGGTTTAGGGGTAAAATGGGGAAGAAATGGGGAAGCCCTAATTTTTAGGGCTCACCCCATTCAGCCCTAGGGCTAAACCAGTCATTGACATTGACTGACAAGTTGACCGATGTTGGTCAGGTAGGTGCTGACATCAGTTATGTAGTTGTCATCATCGGCACTATAATCGATGTCGATTGCCTTAAAATGTGGTTGAGGCCTTGAAAAAGTTGAAAATGATAATCTGGAAGGCTGAAGTCATGATGATGCACTCTCAAGTGTGGAAGTTTAGGATAGGTGATGAGCCCAGGGTTTAGGGTAGTTAGTTATTAAGTAGATAAATGAGTGAATGGCCAAGCTAACCTCAGAAGACCCCATGTCAACTGAGTGCTACCTACATAGCCCCTATTTTAAGGGCCTCAGGCTAATGTAGTTCTCCCAAAAAGGGAAAATGAGTCAAAGAGGTTGATAGTCATTTATGTAATGTTGGCTAACATTATTACATTTTTGTTGGTTGGATGTAGGCTAGGTAGACATTAATACTATGAGACCATCTCCTGACATTGTTGATGTGGATGCATCGAGATATCATAGGAGAGGAGTGGGCACACATGGCCATTGTAAGGCTCGGTGAGTTGCAGCAATACTATCGAGTGGCTAGGGATGTTAGCTTGATGGTGGCATTGATCAAGCGGTGGGATCATACCACCAACACATTTCACCTACCAACTAGAGAGTTGATGGTTATAGTTGAGGATGTGTATCAGATTTTTTGGTTGCCGATACATGGGGTAGACATATATGCATACTTGAGAGAGGAGCATGACATTCGTATGGTGACATTGTTTAGAGAGCATGCTACTGAGGCGACTTATCATTTATTGAGTTTCACCTATGAGTCAATTTATGCTACAAATGAGGATGAGCATCGATTAGCCATCCTAATGATGATCAGCATCACTATTTATGCCCTTCTTGATGTAGAGGGAGGGGATTCTTGATCGTAATGACCAAGGTTTTGACAGACATGGTTGAAGAGTAGATAATTTTTGCATGGGCTCCAATATTTTTAGCCCAATTATACAGGGAGCTATGGGGGATTAGCCGGTGGTGGTGGTACAGCTTGTGTGTGGGCCACCTCCTACACTATTGGGCGTATGAGCACATAGTTATTACATGACCTCTTGGCCTCCTAGTAGTAATTCAGGCCAGCTTTAGAGTTGGTTTTAGATGGTGGTGAGAGGTCATGGCATAGACACGTGTGGATGGCATCGTCTGGGATATCAATTACTATAAGGGGGTACTGGATGCCCTGATCCCAATAGATATTATTTAGAGGCCAAACCTATTATATTCGATATTTAGAGATCAGACAAAGAAGTTGGTGGGTGTCTAGATCTTGAGATGGGTGAGGGGCAAGCGAGATGGCGAGCTTGAGAGAGTTTTTGTTGAGAGAGTATGGCACTAATATAGGCTTGTATAGCATGTGCCCCCTGCTTTTCCATAGTATAGACAAGATGATATTGAGGCACTGCTCCCACTACCAGAGGAGATAGAGTAGCCAGATTTTGAGGAGATACCCGCAGGTCCAGGTGTGGTAGATCTAGGGTGTATAGTGGCCTACTTAGCTTGGTGCCATATGTAGGGATTTAGAGGGGACCACCTCTTGATCTATAAGCAGTTAGTAGAAAGAGGGATGCTGCCATTTAGGAGAGAGATGTAGCATGAGCATAGGTGGTAGTGCTCCAAGGGCAGGTGACAGTGTTGACAGCACAAGTGGCTGCCCTGACAGGGTAGGTTACTACATTGCAAGGGTAGTTAGCTTTAGCCCAGGCATAGGTATTAGTAGGGAAAGGTTTTGAAGGGTAGGGATTTATTTAGCTACCACCATAGCAGATAGTGTAAGAGCCAATTTAGTCACCACCATAGCAGACACTTTAGCCACAACCATAGAGTTCTTTATAGGGCATGGCATCAGGATCGATGGGTCCACCACAAACTGTACCTGTATCTAGGTACAATACTACATTAGATGAGATCACATATTATGAGGGTGCCATTAGGTAGTTTCCTTAGATCCAGTGATACTCTAAGATGCTAGATGAGCAGAGATTTATGTCGCGTGTGACTGCCTCGAGTTCTTAGAGATGGCAACAATCAGAGAGTGGAGACGATTCAGTGTCTTCATGACCATGACCACCACCACAACCATGAGGTGTTAGTTTGTTAGTTGATATATATATATATATATATATGGGCTTGTCTGTCATTGACATGAGATGTATATGCATTTTGAGAGAGACATGTATATATTGTACCCTTCATTTGACAGTTAATATATATGAGATGTTTTATTGTGTTAGTGTTTTTAGAATTTCCCATATGTTTGATGGTATATGCTTATATGATGATGTTATAGCCTTTTTCATATTGTGTGATGGTGTATGTTGTAACATAGGTTATGTGGTTTTTCATCTTTAGCAATTTTCCATATTAGTGATGGTGTATGCTAAAAATGAAATGAGTTTATTTATGCTTCAGCAGGTTTCCATATTGGTGATCGTATATGCTTTGACATAAATTGTGTTTGGTTGATAGTTTCCATGTGTATTGTTTTCCATAGAAACTAGTGTGAATGGGTGATAATAATTCATATAACACAAATTGGTATTTGCATTAAATAAATCATGATGTTATGTTGGTGGTTAGAAAATGTTTTGGTTTTATGTTATGGGCATGTGATGAAATGTGAGAAGTGAAAGGCGCGTTGCTCTTTCATTGACAAGGACTATAATGATAGCATAGATAAGGTGTTTGTAAACAAAAGCCCATTCATGCATTACGTTGTAAACAAAAGCCCCATTAAAGAAGTACCTTAATCACTTGACATTAAGTGAGATCAAAATCCCTTGAGTATTTTGGGGTAATAGGTGTGATTATGTGATATGTCAGGATAATGTAACCCCTTTTTAGTAGGGATAACTTTGCCCCTTTTATAGGTGACCCTGAGAATGACTATAGGCAAGTCCATGACTTAATAATTTGTAGACTGATCAATGCGAGAAGTCTACTTAGGGATGTTGTATTGATTTGTGGTCATGTGAAGCTGATTAATGTGGGAAGCTTCTGAGAGGGTGCTATTTGTAGCCATCATTCGAGGGAATGGTCTATAGTTTACTTTGTATGTTTTGATAGTTATCCTTCAAGGGAGTAGTCTATTAATTACAACAATAATGTAGATATCCTTCGAGGGAGTAGTCTACATTTATAGTTCATGACCTTTTATTAGGCATCCCAATTTTATATTTTTTTTATTTTTGACTAAACTTTTAGTCATGGACTAAGCTATAGAGGTTTAGGGGTTTCCCTTTTTATTAGGACAAAGCATTTATTGCTTTAAAAAAGGGTTAGCTAATTGTTGTAGGGAAAAAGGGTTTGAAAGGAATAGGAATGAGGATGATGGGGGTTGCTCAAGGGATGAGTTCAAGTTAAACATCAAGTGAATTATTACTTGGTTAATAATAGAATGGTCATAGATGCAAGGCATTAAGGGGATTAGGTTTTGGCCATCCTTCAAGAGAAGATAGACGATAAGTCTCTGATCCATACTTGTGCATTATTATATAAGGTCTGAGCCAATTAGGAGCAAACTTGCCTCATTTACTTCTTTCCATATTGGTCACGTGTTGGTTTTCTTTAAGGACGAGATCTCTGATTTTGTAATCTCACTCTTTCAAATTTTTGTTTTAGGCACGCTTAATGTGATCTTGGTAGATATGAAGATGATTAAGAGTGACAAGACGACGTTCATCAAGTAACTCAAGTTGTGTTAATTGATCTTGACGAAAGTCATTGTTAGAGAGGATATCGTGTAAGGAGATGCGAAGAGAAGGTATTTGTACTTCAAGAGGCAAGACGGCCTTAGTTCCATACACTAAAGAGAAAGGTGTAGCACCCATAGGGGTTCGAATGCTAGTGTGGTAGGCCCATACAGTGAAGGGAATGTGAGTGTGCCAATACCTTCCACTGTCATTGACCACCTTCATTAGAATTTTGGTTAAGATTCTATTAGAAGCCTCTGCCTATCCATTTGCTTGTGGATAGTAAGGCAAGGAGAAGCTGAGTTTGATGCCAAAAGAGTCACAAAGTTTTTGGATGGTTTTGTTTTTAAAATATTTTCCATTATTAGTGATTATCTTGTGAGGTACACTGAAATGACAGATGATGTGGTGGTTAATGAAGTCGATGATTTTGTCAGCTTTAGTGGAGATGAGGGGAATAGCTTCCACCCATTTAGTGAAATATTCAATCACTGTAATAATAGATTGGTGTCAAAGAGATGAATGAGGGTTAATCACACCAATTAGATCTAAGCCCCATTGTGAAAAGGGCCAAAAATCCTTAGCAACTTGTAAAGCATTATTAGGTTGTGGAGCTAAAAGCTTCATTGATGCAGACATGGAGGAGGTTGCTAAGTGTCACAGTCACTGACATCGGTCAGGCCAATCGACATCGATCAAGTGTAGATAGGAAGCTGTCGACATCAATTAGTGATTGGCTGACGTCGATCATCTCCAAGTAGACAAGGACCGACATCGGTCACCTGTGCAGTTCTAAAACTGCTAGTTCATAAATAGTTAGTTAACGAACCAGTTGTTTGCATGTTGAAAGGCTAATTTTAGTCTTGAGCTATGAATCTAATTATTATAATTAGATGTCTAATTATTATTTTCATGAGATCTTTATAAGAGACTCATGGGCTGTATTGTAAATAGTGAGGGATAAAATTAGGGATTCCCTGGGTGCTAGATAGAGAGAAAAATCTTGGCTCCTCATAGTGCCATAGTGCCAAGTGTGTATGATCAGGTAGATTTGTGGGAGAGCAAGGTCTAATAGAAGATCCACAGGGGTGCTAGTTTGGAGGATAAGGGTTCTTCATGGTATGTAAGATCAGGTTGGTTTACAGGTTGTGCAAGATCAGGTTGGAGATCTACATGTGGTAAGTAAGGTCAGTTGATCTATAGGTGTATGTGTGTGCGAGATATAGGTTTTCAGGTGTGTAGAACTAGGTTGATTTATAGGTGTGTAAGATCAGGGAGGTCAGCAACACAACAGGTAGCAAGATCAGGTGAGATCTACTTAGAGTATGTTGCATATTTAGAGTATGTGTGTATACTCAGACTTGGAGTACTTTTGAGTACTTGTTTGTACTGGTAGTATTGTTATTGATTGGTTGACTGGTAGTATTGTTACTGGCTAGTGGAGGTGAACAACAGCTCTGTGTTTGAGTTGATTATTGGGATCGTAAGAGAGAGAGTGAGCTCTTGAAGAGATTTATTGTTTATGCCCTAGAAGTGTGAGAGCCCTAGAGGAGTGTAAGGAAGAAGACTGTGGCATCTTCTTTGTTGTATTTCTTTCTAGAAGAGTATTAATACAATTGGGTATTGTCTCTCATATTCTATGTTATTTCTAGATTCTAGTTACTTATTGCTTCTAGTTAATTCTGCATATTTAGTTGCTTGGTAATCAATTGTGCTTCCTTGGGTTCCTAACAGTTAGTATCAGAGCTATGGTTGTAGGGATCAGGTTTGTGTTTGATTATAGGTCACTTTCAAGGGTTTCTAATTGAGTGGGAGTATAGTAATGACAAAATAAAGTACACTAAGAATGGAGGAATTCAAAGGCATGAATGGTCAATTATGGTGTTATGGAAAGAAAGAGTAGGAAAAGAAATATTGTTGGTTGGTAGAAGATCAGCATGAAAGAACTGAAGAAGTAGATGTTGCAGGTGTTGTTGCACAGGATACTCTGGTATGCTCCTTGAATAAATTATAATATTGTTTTATAGATTCTATTACCTCTTTCCATGCAGCCCCAAATAGAGTATTTTTCCATGTTAAGGTCCATGGAGACTTTGGAAAGATTTATTTAGGGGTTGGTGAGCCTTGTCAAAGTATTGGCAAAGGGGAAGTGTGGCTGAAATTGCAGGCTACCAACACATGGGTGTTGAAGGATGTCATGTAGGTCCCAATCTTAGAGATGTGGCTAATTTCTACAAGAAATTTGGGTGATGAGAGATGCACATTAACTCTCATAGCTGATTCTTGGAATGTTACCAAGGATGCACTTGAATTATCATGTGGTAAGAAAGTAGGTACTCTTTATCTACTTGCTTGTATTACTGATTCCACTTCTATTGCACAGGTGTGGATTTGTAGGCTTGGTCACATAAGTGAGAAGGGAATGGATGTTCTTAATTCAAATGGTAAGAGTTTAGCTTCGGAGAGCATAGACCAAGATTTCTATGAGCAGTGGGATGCTACAAGAAAGGATTGTGTTTATTTTAGGAAAAGGAAGTCTGATGTATTTGATAAACTTAAGAACTAGAAAGCCTTGGTGTTATTGGAGGAGATGATGGATAGAGATCAGTAGAGGGGGCTTGATACTTATGAGTAGGTTAGTTTGGACATGGGTATTATTCAAAGAAAGCTCGCAGGTAAAAAGTCATCACTCACAGGAAAACATAGGTACCAGCGTCAGTCAGGGGTAACCAACATCGAATAAATAGGTACCAATGTCGGTCATGTGCAAACTAGAGAAGTCAGTGGTGTCAGGTAGGTGGTGATTGATGTCAATCATATAATCAGCCTTAGCAGTTAGTCAGTCACATGGAACTAATGTCAGTCAGATGCAGACTGGGAAGTGACCGACATCGGTCACTGGAACAAATTTTGGGTGGACAACAAGTTGTCAAGGAGTCTCAAATGCCCATCGGGAGGACTGAAAGGGTGAGTAAGCCTCAAATTCATTATTCCTCTTCTTTATACTATTTTTTGCTCACTGATGGTCAAGAACTAGGAAGTTTTTAAAGAAGCGATGCAGGTAAGATCTAGGAAACAGTGGGAGCATGGCATGAATTCTTTGAAAAAGAACCAAATGGTAGATTTGGTAGAGTTGCCAACTGGGATGAAAGTACTGAGATGAATGGATTCCAAGGTAAAAGAATAAAGAGAATGGACATGTGAGATGGAAGGCCAGGTCATATGGTCTTGAGTAAGCTGCAGCACGATAGTACAGGTTTGACGGGTGTATGACAAAGCATGGCTTTAGTCAATGTCATTGTAACCATTATGTTTGTCTTACCAGGTTGGATGATGGTCGCGACATTATCTTGTTGCTATATGTGGATGGTATGCTAGCTACAGGTTTAGGCATATAGGGTTTTGTTGAGCTAAAGGTAAGGTTAGTTCAGTGGTTTGCAATGAAGAATTTGGGAGCAGTGAAATTCTTTGGCATGAGTAATCCTAGAGACAGGGAAGATCACAAGTTGATGTTGTCACAGGATGATTGTGTGAAGGTAGTGTAGGATACAGAACTAGGCAACACACCTATGGATGGATAATTCAAAGAACAGGGTCCCCAATCACATGATGAGGTTGAGTACATGTGTACTCCTTGAGTTTGCCCAAGCAGTGGGTGCTATCATAAAGTTTGTAGTCAATATAGAAAGGAAACACTGGAAAGTGGTTTAGTGGGTTCTTAAGTATCTGAGAGGGACTAGCAGTAGGTTGACATGCTATGCAGGGTCAGGACTTCATATATGGTAGGTTACTTGGATGACAGGTGTTGCACCATAGGATGTGTGGTGGTTGGTGTTCAAGGTTGAGCTTGAAGAGGGATACAAGCTAGGAAATAGATTAGATGGTGTATAGGTATAGTATAACTATTTATCTCTAAGTGAGATATTGTTAGGTTATGGAGCTAAAAGCTTCACTGATGTAGACATGGAAGAGGTTGCTGAGTGTCATAGTCACCAGCGTCAGTCAGGCCAATCGATGTTGATCAGGTGTAGATAGGAAGCTATCGACATCGATTAGTGATTGGCCGACGTCGGTCATCTCTAGGCAGACAAGGACCAATGTCAGTCACTTGTGTGGTTCCAAAACTGCTAGTTCATGAACATTTAGTTAACAAACTAGTTGTTTGCATGTTGAAAGGCTAATTTTAGTCTTGAGCTATGGATCTAATTATTGTAATTAGATGTCTAATTATTGTTTGCATGAGATCTATATAAGAGACTCATGGGCTGTATTGTAAATGGTGAGAGATAAAAGTAGGGATTCCCTGGGTGCTAGATAGAGAGAGCAAGCTTGGCTCCTCATAGTGCCATAGTGCCAAGTGTGTATGATCAGGTAGATCTGTAGGAGAGCAAGGTCTGGTAAAAGATCCACAGGGGTGCTAGTTTGGAGGACAAGGGTTCTTTATGGTATGTAAGATCAGGTTGGTCTGTAGGTTGTGCAAGATCAGGTTGGAGATCTACATGTGGTAAGTAAGGTCGGTTGATCTGCAGGTGTGTGTGTGTGTGAGATCCAGGTTTGTAGGTGTGCAAAACTAGGTTGATTTGTAGGTGTGCAAGATTAGGGAGGTTAGCAACACAATAGGTAGCAAGATCAGGTGAGATCTACTTAGAGTATGTTGTGCACTTGGAGTATGTGTGTATACTCAAACTTGGAGTACTTTTGAGTAATTGTTTGTACTGGCAGTATTATTACTGACTAGTTGACTGGCAGTATTATTATTAGCTGGTGGAGGTGAATAATAGATCTGTGTTTGAGTTGATTGTTGGGACTGTAAGAGAGAAAGTGAGCTCTTGAAGAGATTTATTGTTTATGCCCTAGAGGTGTGGGAGCCCTAGAAGAGTGTAAGGAAGAAGACTGTGGCATCTTCTTTGTTGTATTTCTTTCTAGAAGAGTATTAATACAATTGGGTATTGTCTCTCATATTCTATGTTATTTTTGGATTCTATTTACTTATTGCTTCTGGTTAATTTTGCATATTTAGTTGCTTGGTAATCAATTGTGCTTCCTTGGGTTCTTAACAGTTGGTATCAGAGCTAATGTTGCAGGGAGCAGGTTTGTGTTTGATTAAAGGTCACCCTCAAGGGTTTCTAATTGAGTGGGAGTATAGCAACAACAAAAAAAAGTACACTAAGAATGGAGGAATTCAAAGGCACGAATGGTCAATTACGGTGTTATGAAAAAAAAGAGCAGGAAAATAAATATTGTTGGTTGGTAGAAGATCAGCATGAAGGAACTGAAGAAGCAGATGTTGCAGGTGTTATTGCACAGAATGCTCTGGTATGTTCCTTGGATAAAGTAGAATCTTGTTTTATATAGTCTATTGCCTTTTTCCATGCAGCCCCAAATAGAGTATTTTTCCATGTTAAGGTCCATGGAGACTTTGGAAATATTTATTTAGGGGTTGGTGAGCCTTGTCAGAGTATTGGCAAAGGGGAAGTGCGGCTGAAATTGCAGGCGGGCAACACATGGGTGTTGAAGGATGTCATGTAGGTCCCAGTCCTAGAGATGCGACTAATTTATATAGGAAATTTGGGTGATGAGAGATGTACAGTAACTCTCATAGCAGATTCTTGGAATGTTACCAAGGATGCACTTGAATTAGCATGTGGTAAGAAAACATGTACTCTTTATCTACTTGCTTGTATTATTGATTCCACTTCTGTTGCACAGGTGTGGCTTTGTAGGCTTGGTCACATAAGTGAGAAGGGAATGGATGTTTTTAAGTCAAATGGTAAGAGTTCAACTTTGGAGAGCATAGACTGAGATTTTTATGAGTAGTGGGATGCTACAAGAAAGGATTGTGTTTATTTTAGGAAAAGGAAGTCTGATGTATTTGATAAACTTAAGAACTGGAAAGCCTTGGTGTTCTTGGAGGAGATGATGGATAGAGATCAGTAGAGGGGGTTGGATACTTCTGAGTAAGGCAGTTTGGACATGGGTATGATTCAAAGAAATATTTCGGGTAAAAAGTCATCACTCACAGGAAAACACAAGTACCGACGTCGGTCAGGGGTAACCGACATCAAACAAATAGGTACAAACGTTGGTCATGTGCAGACCAGAGAAGTCAGTGGTGTTAGGTAGGTGGTGACTGATGTCAGTCATATAACTAGTGTCGATAGTCAGTTAGTCACATGAAACCAACGTTGATAGGATGCAGACTGGGAGGTGACCAACATCGGTCACTGGAATGGATTTTGGGCAGACAACAAGCTATCAAGGAGTCTCAAATGCCCATGGGGAGGACTAAAAGGGTTAGTAAGCCTCAAATTTGTTATTCCTCTTCTTTATACTACTTGTTGCTCACTGATGGTCAAGAACCAGGAAGTTTTTAAAGAAGTGATGCAGGTAAGATCTAGGAAATAGTGGGAGTATGGAATGAATTCTTTGAAGAAGAACCAAATGGTAGATTTGGTAGAGTTGCTAGCTGGGATGAAATTACTGAGATGAATGGATTCCAAGGTAAAAGAATAGAGAGAATGGACACGTGAGATGGAAGGCCAGGTCATATGGTCTTGAGCAAGCTGCAGGATAGTGGTATAGGTTTGACGAGTGTATGACAAAGCATGGCTTTAGTCAATGTCATTATAACCATTGTGTTTGTCTTACCAGGTTGGATGATGGTTGCGACATTATCTTGTTATTGTATTTGGATGGTATGCTAGCTGCAGGTTCAGACATACAAAGTTTTGCTGAGATAAAGGTAAAGTTAGTTTAGTGGTTTGCCATGAAGGATTTAGGAGCAGCGAAATTCTTTGGCATGAGTAATCTTAGAGACAAGGAAGATCACAAGTTGATGTTGTCATAGGATGATTGTGTGAAGGTAGTGCAGGATGCAGAACTAGGCAACACACATATGGATGGACAGTTCACAGAATAGGGTCCCCAATCACATGATGAGGTTGAGTACATGTGTACTCCCTGAGTTTGCCCAAGCAGTGGGTGCTATCAGAAAGTTTGTAGTCAATCTGGGAAGGAAACACTGGAAAGCAGTTCAGTGGGTTCTCAGGTATCTGAGAGGGACCAGAAGCAGGTTGACATGCTATGCAGGGTCAGGACTTCGGATATGGTAGGTTACTTGGATGACAGGTGTTGCACCATAAGATGTGTGGTGGTTGGTCTTCAAGGTTGAGCTTGAAGAGGGATACAAGCCAGGAAATAGATTAGACGGTGTACAGATATAGTGCAGCTGTTTATCTCTAAGTGGGAGATTGTTAGGTTGTGGAGCTAAAAGCTTCACTAATGCAAACATGGAAGAGGTTGCTGAGTGTCACAGTCACTGGCATCAGTTAGGCCAACTGACATTGGTCAGGTGTAGATAGGAAGCTGCTGACATCAGTCATCTCTAGGCAGACAAGGACTGATGTTGGTCACCTGTGCGGTTCCAGAACTACTAGTTCATGAACAATTAGTTAACAAACTGGTTGTTTGCATATTGAAAGGCTAATTTTAGTCTTGAGTTGTGGATCTAATTATTGTAATTAGATGTCTAATTATTGTTTGCATGAGATCTATATAAGAGACTCATGGGCTGTATTGTAAATGATGAGGGATAAAAGTAGGGATTCCCCAGGTGCTAGATAGAGAGAGCAAGCTTGGCTCCTCATAGTGCCATAGTGCCAAGTGTGTATGATCAAGTAGATCTATAGGAGAGCAAGGTCTGGTAGAAGATCCATAGGGGTGCTGGTTTGGAGGACAAGAGTTCTTCATGGTATGTAAGATCAGGTTGGTCTGGAGGTTGTGCAAGATCAGGTTGGAGATCTACATGTGGTAAGTAAGGTCGGTTGATCTGCAGGTGTATGTGTGTGTGAGATCTAGGTTTGCAGGTGTGTAAAACCCAATTGATTTGTAGGTGTGCAAGATTAGGGAGGTTAGCAACACAATAGGTAGCAAGATCAGGTAAGATCTACTTGGAGTATGTTGCATACTTGGAGTATGTGTGTATACTTAGACTTGGAGTACTTTTGAGTACTTGTTTTTACTGGCAGTATTGTTACTAACTAGTTGACTAGTAGTATTGTTACTGGCTAGTGGAGGTGAACAATAGCTCTATGTTTGAGTTGATTGTTGGGACTGTAAGAGAGAGAGTGAGCTCTTGAAGAGATTTACTATTTATGCTCTAAAGGTGTGGGAGCCCTAGAAGAGTGTAAGGAAGAAGACTGTGGCATCTTCTTTGTTGTATTTCTTTCTAGAAGAGTATTAATACAATTGGGTATTGTCTCTCATATTTTGTGTTATTTCTAGATTTTAGTTACTTATTGCTTCTAGTTAATTCTGCATATTTAGTTGCTTGGTAATAAATTGTGCTTCCTTGGGTTCCTAACAAGCATGGCTAGGGATGTGAAGTAGGTTAGCATGTTTTTGGCATTTGATACAATGTCGAACATAGTCACTATAGTCTTGGTGAAAAGTGGGCCAATAATAGCCCAAGTAGAGGATGCACTTGGCAACTGCATTACCACTGAAATGTCCTCCACAAATCCCATCATGGACCTGTTTGATGGCATGAGATGTCTCAGTAGAGGTTAGGCATTGGATAAGGAGGCTATTGAAACCTCATTTGTAGAGAAGCCCCCTTAGCATGGTGTATCGAGTAGTACTCTTGATAAAAGCCTGCAGTCCATTGCTAGAGAGGTTAGGAGGAATGATAGAATAAGTTAAGTAGTCAACAAGTTGTTTATACCAAACATCATGTGGACTAGAGTCGATATTGCCGACAAAGTTGATGTCAGCTGAGATATATGAGGTCAACACCAAATGGTGTACTGTGACATAGATTCTCGAGGAAGTAGATGAAGATGGGATGTGTGAGGCGAGAGAGGCCATAGTGTCGACAAACTTATTCATAGAGTGAGGAATAGTTTGCAAGAGATAATGGTCAAAATACCCTAATAATGTGTCAACACGGTGTTTATATCATTGCAAAACTTCATTTTTATAAAGATATGAACCGTTAATCTGATTAACGACTAGTTATGAGTCACCAATGATATTGATTGTCTTAATGCCTAAGAAAATAGTAGTTTGAAGTCTCAAAATTAAGGCTTCATACTTAGCCATGTTATTGGTGCATTCAAAGTCGATTTTGAAAGATAGAGGCATGGGCTCACCCTCTTGAGGGATGAGAATGACCCCCGCACCCCCATCATGTTGAAATTTTGATCCATCAAAGAACATTGTCATTTGATAGAAGATGTCATCGGTGGATAGTATGGTGATAGATTCATCAAGAAATTTGTCATTAGAGGGTTGGTTATCAGGTGAAAGGGCATCTATGAGTTGGCTAGTGATCATTTGCCCCTTTATATACTTTTGTTAAATGAATTCCAAATCGAACTCAGTGAGAAGCATGAGCTAATGAGCCATACGTTGGTTTTGGTATGGCTTGGAATGCATGTATTTGAGAGGGTCGGTGTGGGTGATGACGTAAGTCTTGTGATTGAGGAGATAATGGCAGAGTTTGGAGGTGGCAAAGACTAATGCCAAGCAAAGTTTTTTGGTATGAGTATACCGAGTTTCATAGTCAATGAGTGTTTGGCTTATATAATAAACCACCTACTCATGATGTTGTTTGTCTCGATGTGCAATCATGGCACCTAAGGAATGATCTATTGCTGAAATGTAAAGATAGAAAGGTTGGTCATCTTTTGGTGGAATAAGGACTAGTGGAGAGACAAGATAGCATTTAAGAGCCTCAAAAGCCTCTTGGCAATTCTTATCCCAATTAAAGGAGACATCCTTCTTGAGGAGGTGATGGAATGGTTGGCATCAGTCAGATAACTGTGAGATGAAGCAATGAATAGATTGAAGCTTCCCTTGCAGGTTGCAAAGTTGTTCTAGGTTAGTTAGTGGGGGCATCTCGAGTATGGCTCAAATCTTAGCTGAATCTACCTCAATGCCATGAAGAGAAATGATGAAACCCAAAATCTTCCCTAAGAGAACCCCAAAGATGCATTTCTTGGGGTTGAGTCAAACATTATATTGTAGGAGGCGAGTGAATATTTTTTTGAGAATGGTTAGGTGGTCATGGTGAAATTTGGATTTCCCCAGCAGGTCATCCACATAGTCCTCCATGATTTTATGGAGGAGATCGTGAAAGATATAAGTCATGGCACGTTGGTATGTGGTGCTTGCATTTTTGAGGCCAAAAGGCATGACCCTATAGCAAAATGTCTCCCATGGGGTGATGAAGGTGGTTTTATGTTGGTCTTCTAGAGTAATCAAGATTTGGTTATATCTTGAAAACCCATCTATGAGGGATAACATCTCATGACCAGTCATAAGATCAACAAGTTTGTCAATGTTTGGCAAAGGAAAGTCATCCTTTGGGCAAGCTAGGTTGAGGTTGCGATAGTCAGTAAAAATTTGAATTCCCCCTATTTCTTTTGTGATAGGGACAATGTTTGACACCCATTGTAGATAATCAATGTGTTGGATAAATGAGACAGAGAGAAGATGTTGAAGCTCCTCTTTGACAAGGAGTGTAACATGAGGATGCATCCTACGAAGCTTTTGCCTGATAGGCTTAGCTTTGTGGTTTGTGATGATGTTGTGAATGATAATGTCAGGGTCAATGCCAGGCATATCACTATAGGGCCAAGTAAAGGCTTTGCTATGATCTGTAAGAAATTTGGTATAGTCGATTTGTTCTTGGGCATCTAAAGATTGACCAATCTTTAAAATGTGAGGAACATCGGAATATGGGAGATTAATGTCAACAGTTGATTCGTTTAACATAACCTATGTTTTTGAAGGAAGTGATCATTATATGAAAGAATCATTCACACCCATGTATGTGAGTATGGCATCATCATCGATGCATTAGATAGTGTTGATGCTAGAAGATTCATCTTCTATCATGTCTGGATAAATGAGAGGAAGAGACTTTGATGTCCCACCTAGTTGATAAGTCAGGAGTTCCAAGTGAATGGCATTTATGCAAAAAAAAAACTAGGAGGGATGGAGACCACCAACTCTGTAGGTGAGGATGGGGGAATAGGTGAGGTTGGAGGAGAATGCTCTATGACCATTTCGTGGTGAGGGTTTTTAGAGGTTTATGTAGGTTCTTCGAAACCCACGCCATGTCATTTCTTGGCATTTTTGATTGCCTCATTGTTAGGAGGCTCAATGGGCTTGTGGGGACCTTATTCATAACACCCAAAGCCAAAACCCTTCCACGCGCACCTATAAAGATAAGTGTGAGCAAAGCTAGGGTTGATGAGAAAGGAGAAATTGGAAGTGAATAGTTGGGGTGATGAGAGAGGATTTCCAATAGTAGGAGCCCGATCTAGCCCTCCATATATGAGATTAGTTTGGAGATTAGGAGGACCATATGGGATGACCATCCTGATGCAATGGTCATAGTTAGGGTGGTGATGAAGTTTTCCATATTCTTGAGGAGTTTGGAACATGTCAAGGGTAAGAAAATGATACTCCCCAAGTGAAAGGTGCTGGAAGGTATCTTCCATAGGATCTTTCGTGGTCACTTGAGGAGTAGGCATAGGTGTGACCGGTGTCTACAAACTTGTCAAGGCTTCCACAGGTGGAGGTGGTGTTTGGGTGGATGTTTTCAAAGGGATGAGAACATCATTAGGTCGGTAGGTCATGTTGCATGTTTTAAAGGGGGAAGGGTCAGCTGGAATGACATGATCCTGCCCCTCATGTTCAAACTTGACACAATGATGCAATGTGGAAGGGACACAGGTCATGGCACGTATCCAAGGTCATCCCAATAACATGTTATATTGGAACTCCTCAATGATATAGAAGAGTTATAGAATTATATGTGGGCTAACATGAATATGCAAGACCATAGTGCCAACGGTAGTGGCAGTAGCATCATTGAAAGAAAGAAGAATTGCATCGGTTTTTGACATGCAGTTATTTGGAAGGGCTAGTTGATCATATGCATGGGTAGAAATGATGTTGATGCTAGCACCTCCATCAATCATAACCTACTTAACACGTGTTTGATCAATGTAAGCTATAATAAAGAGGGCAGCATCCTGATCTTCCAAGTTGGAGGTAGGAATCTCAGAATCACAAAAGGTGATGGAGGCAATGGTGGGTAATGATTTGACTAAACTAGCCAGTGGTTGGGGGTCTTTAGGTTGGACTTCCACTATTTGTAAAGCTTTGATTAAGGCTTGGCAATGTTTTGGAGAGCTTTGAATTAAGTCATACAAAGACATCTTCACAGGAGTTTGGTGAAGTTGTTTCACCATGGAGTCACAGATTATCTTCGAAGATGTTGGTTGGGATGTGCCCAAGATTGAAATCTTGGGTTTTGGTGGTTGAGAAGGCTTGATGAATGGATATGTCCAAGGGATAGAAACCTTCTCTTTTCCTTTATCCTTTAAGGTTTGTGACCTAGTGGCCACATTAATAGTGTTGATTTTGAATAAAGGGGGAGAAGGTGGTAGAGGGACCATAATTTTGCATTGGGATCCCAACTCAAGTGAGGAGGTTTGAGAGGCATGGGATGGTGTTGGTGGTTTGTTGACAGGATCCTCAAAAAGAAGGGTGTCCTTTTCCAAGTGTTGGAGAATGATAACCTTAAGAGCACAACAATTCTTAGTATCATGCCTAGGTGTGCGATGATATAGGTAGATTTAAGTGTCATCAAACCAAGATGGTTTTGATCTGAGAGGTTGGTATGGTTTAATGGGTCAGAGAATGATGCTAGAAGACTACAAAAATTGGCATAAAAACAAAGCATAGGAACCCACTAATGGGTCTATGCTTATTGTTGTAGTAGAGGTTGACAAATTCTATTTAGGAGTTGTAGAAGGAGTTTTTTGTACCACCTTTTTGGTTGGTGGTGTGGCCACTCACGTAGATGGCACTTTCTTATTAGAGGTGGAGAATTTTTTGAAGGAAGTATGTTTTTGATGGGTAGAGGGAGTAATGGAGGCAGTTTGTTTTTGTGAGATGTTGGAGTAGGGATCACTCCTATTAAAGTAGAAGGATGTGGACCCAAGATAGATGGTAATGGTGAAGGTGGGGGAGGATTTATCCAATGTGGTTTAGAAACCTTATTTAGTACGGTGTGAGGACCACTACTATGTGGGGCAAGGTTCAAATCTACCTTCACTTGTGGGTGAGTGAGGTTCAATACAGGGTGAACACTAAGAGATGTAATTTGTTTCGGCATGGTGGACACCTACGAGGGTTTGGGTTCAGGTGTGGATAGTTGAGATTCTAAAGATTTGGAAGTGGAAGCATGATCCTCATTAGATATTTTGGGGTAATTTGTCATGGAAAGGTTGGCAGTATAAGATGAAGTGGGATATGTAAGAGAAGGAGCCTTAAGTTGCTCCCATAGTGCCTCATGTTCTAGGTTCTTAGAATGGAAAAATCCTAAGTTTTTTTCCAATCAAGAGAAGGATTTAGAGGATGTCACACGAGGTCTTATAGTCAGTTTTTTGGAGGATTTAGGCAGTTGCGAGAGTGGAAACATGTTGGATGTAGCGATCTTAGGCCAAAGGTGAGAGAGAACCATCACCGGATCTTCCTCAATTGAAGTGGGTGAAGTGGCAAGTTCTTCTCTCGATGGAGAAGGGATTGGAGAATGTGGCTCTTTAAGAGGATATAGTGTAGGGATGATCATGCCTTCCACGTGTGGTCTGGGAATGTGGAAAGTATGCTCCTCCATTGGTAATAAGAAGGATGAGGGTGAGGCTACCAGTGTTGGTACTGTCAAAGCATCCTCCAATATGGGAGAGGTCAAAGTAGACTCTCTTACGTGTGAAAGGGGGGTGGATGGAGGTGTTTGATGTTGTGGGGGTGATATGGGTAAAATAGGCTCTTCTACCCATGGTGGAGAAATAGGTTGACTAACCTCTTCAGACTGTGGGAGAGGTTGGTTAGGAATAAAAGGAGGAACCATGTCGATCATGTATATGTTGTGCTCTTGAGGGTCATCGGCCATGGTCTAAACATTGTTCTAACTTGGGGGATGGTTAGGAAATGGTTGTCTAAAGATGTCTATGTTTTGGTTAGCCAGTGCATTAGGGTTATCCAAAATAAGGTCCCCTTTGTCTAATAGTTCTTGAACAATGTTTTTAAGTGTTTTGCAATTATCTATGTCATGACCCTTAACACGATGATAATTACAAAAGTCATTTTCCCTATACCATGCAGGGATGGCTCATGAGGGATCAAATTGGGGCTGTAGTCAGATGTGAGGGAGGTTGAGGACTCCTTGCTTCACTAGTTTATCCAATATGAAAGTGTATGATTCTCCTATTGGAGTGTATTGACGCTGTACATACCATTGTTATAATTGTCTTGTGATGTTTTGTGATGTGGAGGGCTCAAATTGGTTGGTTGTGGTAGAAGATGATGATCTGAGGACCACAGCATTCACCGATCCCTTGGACTTGGAGTGGGAAGAAGAAGATTTGGAAAAAGAAGGGTCATTGGATTTTGTGTTGGTATTTTTACTACACTATTTGATTCTATCCTCTTCGACTGTGCAGAGTTCAAGTTTTTAGGCCATAGTGAAAGCTTCATCAAATGTGTGAAAAGTTTGAACTCACAAAGTGGATGAGATGTGCTTGGCACATACTCTTGAAAAGAGCTCAATGATCTCAGGTTGAGGTAGTGAAAAGAAGAGTTGGTTGATCAAACCTCTCCAATGGGTGACAAAATCTGCTATTGATTCATCGTCGAATTATCTAATAGAATATAGGTCTGTGATGGAGACCTTGGTGATGTTGATTGAGAAGTGGTCAAGGAATAGCTGAGCAAGTTGAGTAAAGGTAAAGAGAGAATGATTGGTAATGAAGCTATACCAATCAAGGGCGATGCCAGAAAGTGACATGGGGAATGTGTGAAGTAATAACGCATCATCGTGTGTTATAAGGTAACAAGCGTGTCTAAATGCACATAGATGTTGTTGTGGGTCCTCTTTACTCTGAAAGCAAGTAAATTTTGGGAGTTACCACTGGCTAAGGTATGGTTGAATAGGAACTGAAGGGTGGATAGGTTCGTTATATATTTGTTCATATGAAAGAATGCTCCTTGAACTTGAAATAGATGTCTCAAGGTTGAACATCTTATCCATCAGCATCTTAATTAGATCGGTAGATAGATTGGTTGGAGGAGCACCCCCTAAGTTATAGGGTACTTGGAAAGCGTTGGGAGGGGCATATGATGTACTTGGTTACATTTGTGTAGGTGTAACATATTGATAGTTCATCATAGGGGAAAATGTCAGGGCCAAGGGGGCTTGTACCACAAAGTTGGAGGGCACAACTTGACTAGATGCCACCAAGGGTGGTTGAATGGTGGCGACACTAGTTAAAGGATAGGTGGTCACTCTTGTATTTATGGGTGCAAGAGTGGATGGAATAGAGACAATCAAGTTTTGGAAAGGTATCGAACTTGGTTGAACTATTTGTGGTTGAGGGGGTATGGAAACCCCAATGGAGGTAGGTCCAAAAATAGAAGGGGAGGCCAAATCTTGAACATTAGCCATGGTTGGGTTACTGGTTGAGGCAATGGCCTGAGTGACCATAGGTTGGGTAGCAGATGTTGTTGATATCATTGCTGCTTCAACCAAGGAAGTTGGCATCCCATAAATAGGGTTACCTGAAGGATCTCGTGTTTGGCTTCTAGCCTGATAATGTTGGAGAGCCTTGACATTGTGGTCAAGGAATGTCTCAAAGTCTTGATCCCCTTCGGTAACAATAGGAGGTTGATCGGTGGGGGTAGGTTGGATAGGAGTATGCTCAGTGTCTGAAGTATACTCCATTAGATGACTTGGTATGAAAGGCGAAGATGGGAGTGGTTGTTGACTCGTGTGGTCAACAAGAGATTTGGCTTGACTATGTGTCAGAACCATCTAAGGCAAAATGGCAGGTTCCAAAAACTGTGTGTTTCAATTTTAGAAAACTAGAATTTGTGTTTAACAGCAAGAAAGTTGGGTTTTAAGCTTGTTGTTTGGGAAGAAAATTTGTTGACAGTGACCAATGTCAGTTGTTTAACTGATATCAGTTAGAAAATGATGCCAAGGTCAGTGGGTTAACTGATGCTGGTGAAGTTTAGATGTCGACGTCGGTGGAGAAACCAATGTCAGTTTCTGTGCAATTCCAAAAACATAGAAAACTGATAGTTTTTTAAAGGAAGAAGAAATTCTAAGTTGTTTTAGACCTCAGAATGATGCGACCTTACCAGCTCAAACAATTAGATAAAAAATAGAAAAATAGATGATTAGGAAAGCAACCTCTAAAACATTAGATTCCTATGAATAAATTTTAGAGTCATGGTGCCTTATGCCTTAAGAGAATGTGTTGGGAATTGGGCTTGTAGAACAGGTCCTAGAGAAGAAGTCTATGGCTAGTTTCAGGTTGTGTTTTGGTGCTCAAAGATTTGTGTTAGGTTCAGTATGTGACCTGGTGCTGGGGCTTGCTCCCTTCACTTCACGAATCTAGAGCTGAGCTGGGCTGCTTAGCCAATATATACTTTGCCTATAGTTTATACTCTGCTAGAGAACAGAGTGGGTCCTCCTCTTAGTAGTGAAGTCCAAGTAGGATCGCCATGTGGGGTAAGGTATCCGCTAGGTGATGAAATCCTATACAGGCCTTGTCTCAAGTAAGTTTAAGTGTTTGATTTGATGTGATTGTGGTTTGGTTGTGTAACATTTGTGCACTATGATTTATTCATAATGCTTTTAATTATTAAGTGGGCTAAGTATGCATCCAAGCAAGAATGAAATGCAATAGTTTTTAACCCAAATCAAAATATGTTGTTCAAATGAAAACAATTGGAGAAGAGATTAAGAGTATGAGTTTTTCACTACTCTATAATGCATGCAAGAGGTAATAAGAATAAAAAGAGATGTTCTTTTTAACTTCTACTTATGATTTCCTTTTCAAAATAAAGAGATAGAAGAAGGGATGCAAAAAGAGAATATTTTCCTAATGCATCTATATGAAAGTTTGATTTTTAAGAGAAGAAGAATGAACCCAAGGAAAACTCTAGGGTCCCATCGGGTGTGCCAGAATGTTTCTCTAAGTTTTTGCTAATTACATTCAGAAGAAAGAAGAAACTAAGGTTAAAGGTTTGGGGTTTGACGTTACTCAGATTAAGTTGTGCACCGTATCCAAGCTTTGTGAGAGCTCCTCTTTGGCTATGGAGGAAACACCTATAGAAAGAAAGAAACTTGAACAAAGAAAATGTTAGAATAGGATATGGTGGATTGCCAAACTATGCGCTCAGTCCCAGAAGTGTAAAGCTCCGTAAGGGATGATAGTTCACTATTTAAAGAAAAAAGATTTGTATAAAATGAAATGATAAAAGACTTAAAGAAATGGAAAGGTAGAATATTGTGTACCTCTTCCCTATAGTCTGTGTGTTTTAGAATGTTACAGTAGGCTGGTTAAAAGGTTTTGTTTGGTCTTTGGGTTGTTTGGATAAGTTTTTTGGTTTACACAGTCGCTGACATCAGTTTATCTGTTGAGGTCAGTGGTGAAATAGTGCCGATGTCAGTTGGGTTACCAATGTTGGTAAGGGCAATGGGCCTTGGATAGGTTTTGGAATATTTTTGTGGTGGATAGAAGAATTTCTAGAAGTTAGGAGGTTTGTGTAGGGTTGTAGGAAGATGAATAGGGTCTGAAGAAGGGTAAAGGTAAAGGGTTGGTGTGTAAAAGGAGGTGGGAATAAGAGGAAGGCTTTTCAGCCCTTCCACAGAGGAAGTTGGGTCTCTTTGATAGTATTTAGAAATAGTAAATGGAAACCAATTACCAATGTATTATAAAACTTTGAAATGGAGACCTGAGTGCTTAGCTTTATGGTGAAGACCCAAGGGTGTTAGAGTGATTATTCCTATTGTGGCTGATGTCAAGGTCCTCATATAATGTTCCAATCCAATCTGGAGTGACTTGTGCAAAGTTTTTGTATTTAGGAGAGCGATAGTCAAATTTTGATGCTTGGTCTCAAAGTGTGCGCATTGATATGCAAAGAGGTGGGAGGCAAACTCAATGTTAGAGCTATGCTTATGTAACCAATGTCGGTGATCCTATTGGCATCAGCCGATAGTTGACTGACATCGATGGCTAGAGAATAGGTAAAAGGACTATTTTTAGCTCTTTGCCCATTTCTCCATCTGCCAAGTGTATTTGCCATTGGAGAATGGTCAAATGATGGGTTTATTAGGCATGAGAGTTAGTTATGAGGTTAGGATGGAGTGAGAATAGGTAATGGGTAGTTAGGATTTAGATGACCTAGTCTCAGGGTGACTCATAGGGTAAGAAATGGTCTTAGGGTGAGGTGTCTAGGTGAGGTGTTGTGGTGAGATGATTAATTTAAAATAATTAATTTATTTTAAATTAATAAAGTGTGCAAGTGTGGGTTAGGAGTGTTAAAGTTAGAAGGGGACCAATGGGGGTTGACACAATATTGGTGTCTACAGTTTGAATCTAGCCTCAAACTTGGCATTGAGAGTATTCAAGTCAGTTATAGTTTGAGCTTGAAGGTGATAGAACTAATCTACGACAGTGCCTTGCAAAGTTTCTATAAATATTCTCACTACTATATCTTCATATTCCATGCCTATCACACCACATGCTATGCAAAATATAGCAATATGATTATCAAGATGGACTTTCCCATCACCATAAAATTTGGGGAAATTCTTTCTCGAATTGCAAGGTAGTTTGTATAAAGGTGGGGCTAGATTGAGAGGACCAAAAGAGTTGCCTCAAGGAAATTAAGCTATCATGATATGATGATTGAAGGGAGGGATAAAAAATCTTGGTGGGGTAAGTACAGACAAAACTCTACTAGCACTAAGGCTAGAAGCTTAGTTTGGTATTAGAGATCTGACGTTGGTAGGAGGAAAACTCTTGGTATGCTGGAGGTGAGATGACAGAGGAGAAATCACAAAATTATTTCACCACACTAACTCAAATATAGGATCAACAATACCTTGAGCTCTTTGGCTTCACATGTACAGTGGATTTGCTAGAGTGAAAAAATGAAAAAAGACTAGAAATGCTTCAATTTTAAGCTTGAGGCTTCAAAGTACGCATTCATGTCCCTAAAAGAGTTACCAAAAGTTGTTGGGTGAATATTTTTTCATCAACTAACTGATGGAGAAATGGGTATATCGACCACAGCACAAGGAGATCTATATGGCAAAAAGTGTAGGTTTACCACAACATAGTGAGATAAATCTCTCCTCTCATCAAGGGGAGGTTCCCTATAAACTACTATATATTAATATAAATTGAAAATAGACTCAGGGGTGAAATCACACCATCCATCTCTCTTTTTTTAGAGATGATGTTCACAAGGTAAAGGAAATTTCCTATGTAATAAGTAAAAACAATCCTCTTCTTTCAAAAATGATGTCTAGTAAATAGTAGGAAAACTTCTCGAGTAGTAATTGGATTCACAAGAAACCCATGAAAGCACAAAGTATTTCATTGTTTCTTTTACTGATTTAGGACTAATAAAATTTTAGAATGAAGTGAAGCTCAAAGTTTCCATTGAAAACCATAATAGAGTATAAGATCACAAAGGATAAAAGTAGTACAAAGCCTTTCTAATACCCTTTTAACCAAAACACTAGAAACACAAACTAAAGGTAATTATAACATCAGAAAGTCTTCATAATTAAATTCAGAACATCTTCCCAATAATTTCCACACACTCTGCTTATTTAATCAAATATATGAGATATTATTAGGAAAAATGGCATAAGAACAATTCCCTAAATAAGACAAGTCATTCCAATGCAAAGTTTGAAAGTAACCCGCTTTCTCATTCATTCAAGAAAATACGATTTACAATCTAAGCTCAAAGTATCAGGAAGCATCTCAATTTGGGCAGAGTTTTTGCTTTTGATTACAAAAAGAAGATATCCATTATAAAAGAGGCTCTTTTCATTTATAGGGAGAGGCCTTGAGAATTGAGAAAAGACTTAAATATTCTAACATAGTCAAGATATAAGTCTTTATTGACTTTGGACTTTCCATATGTTTACGTGTAATTACACATGACAAAAATACATGTGCAAATTTCCAAAGCGGTTACAAAATTGCGTTTAGAGAAAAGGAAATTAAATCAATGGAAAGTTGATTCAATTTGTAGCTCCATCTTTTTTTATATGAGCATTGTACATGGTGATAGCTGCTTGTATCTTGATACTGTCTGTAGTAACAATATTTTTGAAAATTATCTTCACCTTGACTATGGCATCTTTCACTGCTATGATCAATTTTGCATGACTAGTTAACCTAGTTTTTAGATTATCTAGAGTTAACTGAATATCTAGTATATTATCCATGGAGGCCACCAAGAATGGTTTATCATCAAATTCCTTTCAGAACATACCTTTGAATTCCTAAACCATTTCTTTAGCTGAAAGGAATTGGTTGTCTTATGATGTAAGCTTGTAAGAGAGCTCCTCTAACTTGTGTAACAAACTAATGTCACTTTGTTCACTAAGGTATTTCAATGATTCAAGGTCATTGACCAACTCCTTAAGCACCTGACTCCTATATATCAATGCTTCTTTTATTTTAGTATAAGAGTCTCTATCATCAATGATGCCAATTGATACTAGGGTGTTTATTTTCAACTTCTTCATATCCACCCACTTATCAAGATACTCTTTTATGCTTTCAATATCTTGGGAAATGATATTGATAAGGTCATCTAATTTTGCTCTCACTTTCTTCATCTTACCCATTTTCTCAGACAACTCGGTGAGCAAGGAAATTCCTTGTGTATGCAGCTTATCTAAGTACTCTTCAAGTACTTTTCCTTTGAGATAGGTATTTTCTACTTTTTGAATCATGGTGTCATCAACAAAGATAGCCTCTAGAGTTATAGTTTCTAGAGTGAAAGTTATTTTTCTTATTACCACAGGTAGTTGTTCCACCATTGATTTATAATGGTCTTTCATCTCTCTTCCTCTGTCAAATTTCTAAACCAAGATGTCCATAGCTGACTGCATGTCACTCTTAGTGCTTTTAAGAGTTATTTTCCCTAACTCAATTTGAGAGATAGAGTACTCATTTACATCAAAATTGTGAAGAGTTAAATCATGTGGAGGTTTTTCTATTTCCAAAAATTTGTGCCCTTTACCCTCAATCATCTTTGAAAGAATCTCTGGTTTTTTGGGAGTCTTGACTTTGGCTGACACCATTTTAGTGAAATTGAAGTCATCTGGGGAGATGGCCTATTTTTTCCTTTTGGGCATATACGCTGAAAACCAAGGTGGGAGGGTAAAATCACTTACATTAGCATCAATCCCTATAGTTGGCATCATTGGAGTAGTACTTGCACTAGTGGTGCAAACAATGGGTGGAGTATCAGTTAAAAATACACCTGCTACTAAATGGTCAAGGGCAGAACTATCTCTAATATCAAAAGAAGGAGATGAAAAACTCAATATTGATCCTAAGGAATGAATAATATCTCTAGAAGCACCTTGAGAGTCATCAAAAATAATTTTAGAAGAAGCAGCTCCAAAAGAGAGAATACTAATTAGAAAAATAGGTGAAGGAGCTACATCAAGTGAGTTAGGTGGGGAAGAAGAAATTCCTAAGTCTGGCTATACACCTGCTTGTGGAGATAGGGTTTCCTTTCCTATTGATCTACAGGCCTATCATCAATTTCCATCTATTCTACTACTAATTCTTCGATTCTCTACTTCTCAACTTCCATGTCTGTTGTTCCTGATTCCTTTTCTACAACTTGTGACTTTTTTGTCATGAAGATGATCTTAAGCTTATGTGGCCTATTAGAATTAGAGAGATCACTTTTATTATTCATCTTATTTTCTACCCTTCTCTTTATTTCTTCATAAAATTTAGCTTCTGACCCTGTGATGAAGTCTTTCAGGGTGATCCCCTTATTTGCTAACCAATCATTGGTGTTTCCCAATATTGGTTTGAATCTTCTTCTTAAGGAAGTCAATTCATTTTATGACCATTGAATTGGGTGGAGAGGGGCATTGGTGACCTGTTTAGCATGATATCTATTATTTATCAAATCACCATTATCCACTAGACTTTTAGGGATATCAACGAGTCCTAGATATTCTATCTGTTCAAGAGACAATCTACTATAGTCCATTTTCCTGATGTCTTCAGTAGTCCTCAAATCAACCCAAATATCTTTGATCATAGGCTCATAAAATTGGGTCTTCCTTCTGAGTATATCCTTTACACTTCTATAATCAAAGTTTGGCCTCCTTTTGAAATGCTTCATGGTTACAAGTTGCATTTTAGTCTCCATTGCTCTAGCTTTTCCAATGGTCAATACTGAGAACCTACCAATTTCAATCAGGAACCTAAAATTAGGTTTCTTGAGTTCCATCTACTTGTTGTGTATGACAATAATTTAACTACACAACTTCATCAAGACCAATTTGTCTGAAGGGAATCTTGGAATCATATAGGGATAACCTTGGAAAAATCCAACTTGTAGATAATAAAAAGAAGGGAACTAGAAGAGCATACATCTGAAGTCATTCACAATGGTCTAGGTTTCATCTAACACTCTTTTATATTCTAATTGGGGATCAAAGAGACAGAAAAAATATGAATAAAGCATCATTTACCCTTCTAAAATGATGGATAGAACCCTTCAATTTCAATTGAGGGTAATATTGATGCACTGAAGTTGTTTTCCTATCTCCTTCTGAAGTTAAACCTGGGAAGGTTCTCATTGATGTCAAAATATACACCAAGTATGATGTCATGTAGAATTTGGAGGTAGTAGATACTTCACCTATTGCTCATGCAGAGCATTTCTAATTCATTCTCCCTAGAAAATGACTTGTTTCCCTTGGAGAATTATCTTAATAAAAGGGTACATCCATTCATGAAACTAAGAGGAAGAAGGTAGACCTCTTACCTTGTTGAGAAGCATGATTAGGTCACCAACTTCTTCTATGAAATCACTCCTTGAAAAGCTTCGTAGCCATCTTAACAAGTTTTCCCTTGGAGTTTTAAGCCATCTGTTCTTGATCACTTTCTTCACCCTTTCAATATCTTTGTCATATTCCCTTTGTGCTTCAACAAAATCGAGCTTTAATACTTCAATAGTAGGAGGACACATGAACACTTTGTCAATGAACTCAAGGTCCAGTCTGATTACCATATTACCACTAGTATCTAACATAGCCTTGGTATCCTTATTGTAGAAATGAGTGCACTAGAGAATGAAATCTGTGTTATGGGCCGCTATAGGAAAAGAAGATACTAGATGGATATTACTCTCTATTATCTTCATCATTTCATGGCTGGGGTTGCTTGATTTAGTTCTTTCTATGAACTTAGCCATATCTATGTGATTGGTCTTTGTATCCCTAATGTCATCAACATTAGAAGTAACTGAGGTGATTGGGAAAACACCTTGATACTTGTATTTCATTATATTCAACTTTTTTGGAGAAACCTCAGTCATTTGGAAGAACTTCTGTAAAAAAGACGTTGATGAAGGATCCTTGAGAGAAACTTCAACAAGAATCATGATCATGTAATTAGGGGAAAAATTAGCAATTTGGGAAAATTGCACGTTTGATGATCACGACCATGGGAATGCACTTGAAAGGGCTAAGATGTGAGCAGGTCAAAAAGCTAATGGAAAGCTAGCTCAGAAAAGCAAAAATTTGAAATTTCTTAGAGTTAGAAAAATCTGAGGAAATGTATGTAGGGGCAATAAAAATTGCTACCCTTACATATAAGGGAAACTCATTATGCATAGGTAGCAATTTTTTCCACCTGTACATATTGGGGACTGATGGTTTGTGTATAGGTAGCAATTTTTTCTACCATTGCACATAAAATTTGTGTAGGGGTGGCAAATACTGTCGCCCTTGCATGTGGGGGGAATTTATGTAAGGGTGGCAAAAATCATTGCCCTTGCATAAATTACAAAAGATTTGTAGAGGTAGAAATTTTTGCTGCTATCACATTGGCTTAGTGGCTTTGCATAAAGGTGGTGAAAGTCACCACCATTACACTGGTTAGTTCAGCCGAAAGAGGTTATGGGGTTTTGGCTGATAATGAGGAGGAGAGGGAGGAGAAAAATAAAGAAAAAGACAAAATACAATAGAGAAAAGAGAAAAAATTAGAATTTAAATAAAATAGGAATAACAAGATGAAAACATAGAAATACAAGAAAGAATGCAAAACTAACTTGGCAAAATGTAATCTCACGCTTGAATCTGAAAAAATCATGATCCCACTCATTCAAACGATTGATTGGATGCATGGAGGAGGAGTAGACAACCTTGAATGATTTAAATGGTCTCAAATTGAGTTTAAAAGGGGCTAAAACCAACCCCAACAACTCAGTGCACATGGCCATAAATGTCACACGTGAAAACTAATGTCATGTAGGGGTGGCAAAAATTGCCTCCCTTACATGTGAGGTTCAAGAAAAATGCAAGGGCAGTGATTTTTGCCACTTTTGCATGGAAAGCATCAAAAAAATGCAAGGGTGGTGAATTTCACTGCCCTTGCATGGAAGGATATAAGGGTGGCAAAAATTGCCGCCTTTACACAAAAAATAAAATGATATGTAATGGCAAAAAAATTTACCAACCTTACATGAAAACAAAAACTTAGAAACTAACTTCTTGAAAAAGCTCTATTTTAATTCTAATCATATTGAGACCTTAACAAATTTTGCATTTCTTGGTGCAATCGTAATGAGGGAAGGTCACGAACTTTTCAAGGATGTCAGTTGAATAAACTTGAGATCAAGTGAAACTTGTCTTGAAAGATGAACTTAGAGTGAAAAGCATGAAATGAACAAGTTTCATAGGGGTTGTACTAAAAATAAGCGTAGTTGATTTTAGAAATAATAATCTACACACAGATCTCCTAAAACCATTCCCCTATACTTTGCCTCCTATTTTACACCTTCCCTTAGTCATTTTCCACATTCATTAACCCTTCCCTAACCTAAAACCCTTTTTGATGGTTTAAGTTACACTATCGGCCCCATCAACCTTGTATTCTAATTGATAAAAAAAATTTAGGGTCTAGGTCAACCCCTAGCCAACCTAGTCCATAACCTAATTTGTTTTTGTTAATAATGATACTAGGTCGACTAGGTCAACCTTGTCAGCCTAAACTTTTAGGAAGGGTTATGGTTAGATACAACTATATGAACACATAATTTTTGTCATTTTTAAGAAAAGAGAAGAATAATTAAGATATATTTATGCATATGTTTATTAACCATTCTGCTTGAGGATCAAGCTTCAGGTTTCATACTTTATTTGGAGATATGGATCTTATCTTGTGGAGAAGCCTTTTGGATGCATTGATAAGTTGTGTCATCTAGAGATGATTTATCCTTATCATCCTTACACACCAAAACAACCTCTTGTGAATCACCTTGGTCAAAGGAAATATTTAGGCTTGGTGGTTTCATCTTCAAAAGTAAGTATTCCTAACTTTTTTCCTCCTTTGTAAGAGTAGATAGATGTACATTTATACTTTTCTTCAATGCATTAGGATTTCATATATATTGACAAGAGTATATGTATTCTATGCATGTTTAATTTTAATTTTTATTACCCCCACTTTATGCCATAAGCTTTTATGATCATGAGATTAGACTTTTAATTTATTTGTTATTAGTTTAGTGGATATGAAAAAATAGGATCTAGTTAGGGTTATTACATAGTTTTGCTTGATTGGAGGCTTTGGAACCCTCTTTAGTGATATTATTATGGTAAGAGATCCCTTATCATGGTCTATTGAATCCATATTGGTCATGACCCTGAATATCTAATGTATCTATAATCAGAAGTGTAAGTAAGATTTATCTTCTCCAATCCAAGATTGAGTTATAGATCTATTGCATTTCCCATTGTATACATTCTAGTGAACCTGACATGAATCTAACTCTTGCAAGTTTTATTTCACGTTATCATTTATATCATCTTATTATATTTTTATATATTTATAATATTGTATCAAACCATTCGTATAGTTCTAACTTTATGTGCACAAGTTTAACACATAATTACATAAAAATGGCTATGTTTTATTTATGTAGGTCTTTATCAGATATAGGTTATTGGATTGAATAGGTCAACATAGTACTCATTTTTAGTTATAGATAAGAATTTAGGGTTAAATAGGTCAAATTTATCATCATATTCTCTCTACCAGCATATAGGTCAACAAACTAGGTCAAGTAGGTTGACTTTGTCATCTTATTCTTCTTTAGCACACAAGGTTTTATAGAACTAGGTTAAACCAGTCGACTTGGTTTGTAGAATTTGAATGCAACATTTAAGGTACTTCAGCATAAAAATTGCAATCTTGACCATCTTCAATCCCACCAAGGTTCCTCTCTTTTCATTATCTATTATTTTAGTATTTTTTTTAGTTCTATTTTATACAAGTTAGTAGTCTTTAAAATTGTAACCCTATAGACAACTAGGTTGACCTAGTCAACTTAGTTCTTTAGTCTATCTTTTGTCTAAGATACATAGTTAACCCATTCAACTATATTATTAAATACATTAATTATAAATAATATTAGTGACCTAGTAGAATCTATTAAATACTATTTGCATATAGTGTCACCTAAACTGACTCTATACTATTCTTCATCAAAGAATTAACAAATATTTGCTAGTAATTAATTCACACTTCTTTTTTCGTTGTTTGAATGCTTAAAGTAACTCACATAGTTTAAATAGGTGGTTTTTAAAATTACCATTTAGTTACATTATTTTAATCTTTTACACACATTACCAAATCACATAACATTCAAAACACATTTAAACACTTGTCTTCCCAAAGCCTACCTACTTGGATTTCATCACCAAGGGGGAAGTTGACTTGGTTTTTTAGCCAAGTATAAATATGTGGTTAATGGTATATATTGTCAAAGCACCCAAAACCCTTATCACTATGCTATTATGAAGTGATGGGGTAGGCCCCAATACCAACCAATTATCATTGACAATATAGATCCCTTTTATCCCAAACATCTTGAAACCATCCATAGATTTCTTTCTAGTTCCCTATTTTTAGTGAGCTTTCCTATCACTCTTAAATAAATACTTTTTAATAATCTAATAACACTCATGATGACCACTTATAATTTACTTTTCATTTGATTTCTTACTCTCTGATCATTGCATATTATATTGAATAAAATTGCATTACCCATCATTGGTGTAAGGTTTTGTGTTGTGTGTCTATTGAGGTCAACATACCCCCATTTTTGAAAAATAAAGACCCTTGTGATTACTTTAAACCTTCACATTGAAGGATTTATTATCTATAGTTTACTATAATATGAAGATCATCCATGCTTGATGAAATTAGCCCACTTGTTCATGGCTTTGCTTTAACCTTGCCTAATGTTGCTAATAGTTAACTTTCATGTCTTAATTTGTAGGTTTCATGTAGATAACTTCAATGGATCATGCTAAGATTTTCACATATTAGCTCTATCCAAGATTTAACTAGCCTTTAGTATATAAAATCTTAGAGATTTGATTCAAGTATTGAAACCCTCTTTTAGCAAAATCCTAGCTTAGACCTTTAGTTAAAATTAAAATTTGGTAAGAAAAGATTTGGTAGGGACATTTTTGGATCAAATTTAGACTTAAGCCTAAATTTTATGCCAAGGATTGGTCATATTTTTAAACACAACCAAACCTTAGCCTAAAAATTATGCTTGGTCCCCTTTTATTTCCCCTTTTCATTCTTTATGTTTTTACAATGGTCTAATATCTATGTTTGCAGGGTATTTTATCTTATTATGGTCCCTTTTATCATATGCTTAGCCTTAGTCTTAACCCTAAGTCCCCATTAATATTTATCAACATGAAAAATACCTTGATCTTAAATCTTTACCCTAAGTTCTTACATTAACTTATGTCTTAAATTAAATTTCTCACCCTTTTGCAAGATTAATGGCTCTCACTTCATCATGAAGGATGACTCGATAGAGTGTAGGAACCCAGATGAACTTAAATCTTTGATCCATCAAACCAATCCTATAAGATCACTAGGATCATGATCGATGGCCCACACTTCAATGGGACTAATGATTTAAATTTATGATATCATCCTCAAGTTTACATGGATCCCTTTTTACTATATAGGCTTAAGCTAATCAGATGCAATTATCTAGATTATGATTAACGATCTATGGATACTTACATAAAAATGATCCTATAGAGCGAACATGGAAATGAAATGTCAAAAAATAAAGAAACACCATGGAGTTTCCACATGAAACTCCCACATTAAATCTTGATAACAAAAGATCCCCACACATTAACATTTAGACTTAACCTAAGTTTTTATCCTAAGGTTTATTGCATATATTAAAATGCAATAAACCTTAGGCTAAAACCTTAGGTTATAACCATAACATTTGAATTGACTTGTTTTATTATGATTATAAGATTAGGCTTTTGTCTTAGTTTAATTTTTATGGCATGGTCCTGAGTTAACTTGATTTCTTTCATAGTTGTAGGAACCAATGACTTGCATCTCCTGAGATCTTAATCAATATCTCTCGCTTCATTGCAAAGGATTATATAATGAAGCATATCAAATCCAAGATATATGGACCAAAAGGACTTCATGAGCTTAAAATTGATGTTCTCAAAACAATCATTTGACATCAGTGAGGTCATCATTAATGTCCACTATACGGTTAACTTTAAGCCCATCAAACCTAATTATCTGCTAACTTAAGTTTGACATTCCCACGATTGTCATTTGACATTTATGAGTCCATCATTGACATACATGAGACCATAAAATTTAATCTAATCAATTATTTTTCTTAGACATAAGGATATCCTTTAAAATGTTGATAAAATCTTATGGTTGCTTTGAAAATCAATGGGACCCCTCGAAAGATGTTCAAACACTTAAGATCTTTGAACATCAAATAATAAAATGAACTTATGGCCTAAATATATGAAGACATATCCTTAATCTAAGTCTATTTCCTAAGGGTCCATTGTGTTTATTTAAATATAATAAACCTTAGGCTAGAGACTTATATTAAGGTCTATGTGACATAAAACTTAGCTTAAAATACTTTGAACCTAAGGTTTTATCATGTTTATTTATATGATAGAGCCCTAGGTTAAAACCTAACATTTGGACCACTTATTATTTGGGCCCCTTTAGGTGTATTATAAGAAATTAGCATAAATATTTAAGCCTAAAGTATATGTGGTGTTTTTTAATGTAACATAAAAGTTATTCTAAAATATCTAGCCTAGGTCCCTTTTATATGCATTCTATAAATTTAGGCATAAATATTTTAGCCTAAAATTTATCTCATGTTTATTAACATGAAATAAACCTTATCCTAAAGTGTTTATCTTAAGTCCCTTCCTACATCTCAACACTAATTAAAGTTTCTTCCCTTTTTTAGGATCAATTACTCTCACTTCATCATGGATATTGATTGGACAAAGTGAAAAGACCTAATGAATTTATGGCATTTGATCCATCAGACCAATCACTTGCATCTGTTCAAATTATGATCAATAGTATGCACTTGTTCATGAGAAGCAATAGGATGGAATGCAAATATTGGAGACTATTCAATAATTCCCAAGGGTCTATGGGATTGACATATGGCAAGTAGATGTTCACTGCATAAAATACAGAGCCTAGAAGGCCTACAAAGGTGCCAAGTGGCACAACCATATATCCCAACATAAAGTAGCCAATGATTATCAAGCCTTGTGATCATGATTAATGGTCTATATTAATCCATAAACAATGATTTGATGGTGTGAAGGAAAAGTGTATTTTTAAAAGGAAATAGCTAGTCCCTTAAGGCATTTATGAAAAATGCCATGCAAGATGTCAAATGGATGCCACATAGGCACCACACAAGCACAAAATGACAAAATTAAATATTTTATGTGCTCAAAAAGGAAAACATATAAAGTCATGGATCTCAATCAAATCCAAGATATGAATGAGCCTAAGTCCAAATTTACATCACCATTAAATCTTTAAAAAATCTCTAGTATCCATAAAATCCCTAATTTGAACTCAAATTAATCACATTCAAACTGAGAAGAGTTCAATTTTGATCTAAGAAAGAGAAAATTGACCTCGAGGTTACTTGAAATTCATTGGTAAGAAATCACAACTTCCAAAACCATGGTAGATTGTAGATAGCAAAAAAGAGATGAAATAGAACTATATTTCACCTCAGATAATGAGGGAAGAATCTTAAGGACATGGACCTGAATATTATAGCTTTAAACAATAGGAATAGGAATTTGTCCAAACTCTTTTAGACCATTGAGGAGATGCAAACTCTTATCAGGGAAGAATAGAAGAATTTAACCATATTATAGAGATATAATGACCTGGTCACCATCTAGAGACTAGCCTCCATTATGCTACCACCAAGCCTAAGGTATTACACTGCATCGATGTCCTTGATCCTCTTTTTATTGACTATAAAATTGAGCAAGAATGGATAGTCCATGAGTGTACCTTAAGGAAAATATCATACATTTCCCCTCTTGATTTTGAAAGCTACTATAAACTATGTAAACCCTAAATAGACCTACCCACCATTAAAAAGTGAACTAGAGATCATAATTTGAACATAATCCTCACCCTATGGCTACTCACTATAACCCAAGTAATCTAGGACCCCACAGGAAAAATCCCAATTATCCAATTCAAGAAGGGGATTAGGATAATTATGACCTTGTTGAATAGGTTATGTGGATCCCCCTTTACCACACATATTGAAATAGTATATGTGCCCTATGTTTACTTCATGGTTGAGAAGGTACTCGCCCCCCATTGGGGGAGATGATCAACATCCATTCGAAGTCACAATTCACAACCATCGAAAATAAAACAAGCAAAAATTTTACATGATGTCCTATCTACTTGATGCCTCATTAGCCACCACCAATATCCCAAACATTAAAAATTGGTCACCTAATGGGAGACCTACTATCTCTCATCACTATTCCAAAATTCACATATTTAAATATAGACACAACATGCAGTTCATCTATGATTGTGTTTATCTAGCTTTAGTGGAAACCATCACAAGGATCCCAATAAGTAAGGTTAGCCCCTTAATTAAAAAATATGTGGAGTTGATGGGGGATATCTATTTCAACCCATATTCAATGTTTATAAGGATTGAAGGGATGTTGACATAGCCCTACAGGTTGCCTATTTTATGCCCACCAAGTTAGCAGATCAAGAAATTGTGTACCATCTTCTTCATGGCATAGATGGATTTTTCAAGGAGAAAAGGAAAGGCCTCCTTCATCCTTTTCCTTTGATAATTAGTATAATTATACTACAAAATTGGGAACATGTGAATGTAATTTATAGACACAAGGACTCATTTACCCTATAAAAATATGAATTGAAGAATAGGACCCTAATGAGAGGGTCACAAAACACTTGAAGTCCAAGACAATAACCAAAGCATATGAACATCAACCTAATGTTCATGACCCAATCTACATCAAGACCTCTAGTTTTATAGAGGTATTATCTAGATTAAAGAGGCATAACATTAAGCTAGAGCCTAGGTTGGCTAGGTTAGATGATAAGCCACTAGGATAAATATGCAAAATTGGGCCCCTATAGTATCACTTATTGCCTAGACCATCCTCAAGACCCCCTCCAGAATAGCCATAAGTTGGAATGTAATAGCCTCAAACATAGGTTACATAAGGAATTCGCAAAGAGAAACTAGAAGAGAGACCTAGGGAAGGATCATCTTTAGCCCTACCTAAAAGGCTAGAGTCTCCTATAGAGTTTTTAGATATGGTTTCTCTGGAACTTGATGAAATAACAAAGGATGCACTTAAGGTGATTGTCGAAGCACATGGGTTAAAAGAAGAAGAAGAGAAAAATGAGAACCCCTAAACCTAGGTTGAGGAGGTAGAGCAAGATAAAGGGAAGGAAGTTGCTTTGGACCTAGTTCTAGTAGCACCCCCACATAAAAGGAAAGCTAAATTAGCATTGGTCCAAGTTGGGAGGAAGAATCCCAAATTGACCTTCACCCACCCCATGAGTTAGTTCAACTTATTCAATGATGAATACCCCATTCATGGACCCATTATCCTTGAATGGTTTATTTATGGGAAGATGCAAAATATTCACATTTTATCCCACTCATGGGCCTTAACCCGAATATTCCACATTGATGTCCATGATGAATTCAAGCCATGGATATTGGCTTTGATGAAGGAAGAGGAATAAAGAAGAATAATTTCCCTAGTATGATTAAGTAGAATAATAATTAAAACTCTAAGAGCTTCAAGTAGCACATAGGTAGAGACTCTTGAGCCTCCTAAGGTCATAAATTCATCAACTAGTGTACAATTTAATCTAGAAATAGTAGGAATGGAGAGGGTGACAACCAAGAAGGCCATGGTTGGAGGTGAAGAATTCACCTTTCAAAGAGTTGAGCCCTTTTTTGGTCTAACCCCCATTGGAGGTTAGAATCCTGGTGAACATCCTATCCATGAGGAGGACATCGAAGGACTAGTTGAGGCTCATTTAGCTTAGATCAAAGTAGGTATCAAGGGCATGAAGCAGAAAATACATAACTTGGAGAAAGAAAAGGAGAACCTAGAGACACTAGCTATATTATCAGTATTTGAGGTAATAATAAAGATGTTTAAGGCATATTTCTTTGACATGTTTTACTCTTTGAAGTCAATGAAGTTGAGGTAGGATGCATTGACCCAACAAAGTGAAATATCCAAAGGATTGATGGCATAAGGGTAGGATGCAGAGGATAAAATAAGGTATCCTATTAATATACTAATTAAGGGTAGGATTATTGGCTTCAAAACCATTAGCCTGGCCCACTTGAATGTAATATTGGGGATAGTTATTGATAATATCCAAAGCTTAAGTGTTGGTTAAAGAGCTTGGATAGACTCTTGAATAATGACAAAGAACTAATAGCTAGAATTAAGCAACTCCTTGGTACCATGTTGGCCAACCCTAAAAATTCTAATACCTTAGGCATCATTTATGATGAAAATTATAAGCATAGATCCACTTTGGTGTTGTAGGAAGTGAGGATTAAAAGTCAAGGTTAATCTGGAGGTGGTAATAGCTGAATTATGGGTATGATTTTCACTACTGAGGAAAATATTGTAGAAGCCAAAAGCATAAAGGAGGCCATGCCAAGAAATGATAGGGATTTTAATGACTTAACTAATCAAGAATATTTTTGTCTCTTAAATCCATCTATTGATTTGGATTTGGTCAGTGAGAAACATCAAAGATATATGGAGATGCTCTAAGAAAAATAAGGTATCCCTTTAGCTTGGGGCCCACTAGTGAATTAATATTACATTTTATGTAAATCATTGTAATAATTAAACATGGAATATTATTTTGTAAAGGCATATGCTAGTTTTTTAGCATATTTTCCTATAGGTCAGTCTATTTTGGAAAGAGAAGTGTGTTCTAGAACTATGAAGAAGGATAGTTATCCTTATATTTATACACATTTAATCTTATGGATGACCAGTATACTACTTGAGTCTTCTATAAAAGGTATTATTACCTTTCATAAAAGGAGAGGGAGTTTTGAGCTAAAACTTGTATACTTAGAAGCAACTAATATAAGCAAATAATACTTAAAATTTTATCCAAGTTTTTTTGTATCAATTATTACATGGCTTATTTCTTAATTACTTATTTTAAAACTTGAACTTGAATGGTTTCTATGAATTTTGAATGTGCATCTTTGATACAAGGTTGCCAATTTGTACTAAAGATAGATTAGTTTAATGTTCTTAGATTTTGTTTCATTTTATTTACTCTACATTAGGATGTGCAAATGTTATTTGAATGCAGATGTAACCCTTTAAAGCAATTTTTTATCATACTTGTATTCTTTCATGTTTTCCTTAGATATTTGCCTAGTATATGGTGGGATTTGAGTATCTATTACTTCACATCATATATTGGTTAAATGCATATTTATTTAAAATTAAAACCTTGTCATAATGTTTGAGTCAAAGATAAGAAATCACATACTTTATTTTAGCCCTACCCTTCCTTTTGATTTTCTTTTATCAAATCACTCTAGTTTAGGTCTTGTAGAGTAAAAAATACTCTACGTTTTATTTTGATTTTTAGTCGTGCGACCCAAATTTTTGTCCCTATACACTTTTGTTCGAGACAATGAAGTTTTTGACTTAGAGCACGGGCTCAAATTTCTTTTTGCTTAAATTTTTCTTAGTGTTAAGATCGAGTGGAAGCTACCAAGTTTCATCAGCTGAGGCACTTTTCATAATTTCAATAAGTTGCTCAGAATGTGCCATGTGTCCCATAGTAACTCAATAGAGTGAAACAAGTGTCAGCATCCACATCTGCTATTTCTTATACATTTTAAAGGATTATTTTCAGTAAGCTTTTTTGAGGTAATCAGAAGCCACCAAGTGTCACCATCTGTATAAATATGAAATGAGACCTAAATGTTTCTATAGTATAGATAGAGCAATGTGGAGACCACCAAGTTTCACCTTCCACAAGATTCTCAAAAGGTAGCTAAAAGTAGTGGAGACTACCACATGTCCCTTGTTAAAGATGCACAAAAAGCGTCACCTATCTCTACTCCTTTTTTGAAGTTGCTCAGGTGAAAAGTGATGTGGGTCCCAGTTTCTATAAGTTGTTTAAGTTTTGGAGAAGTAGACGGTGATAGATGTCAAGGATGAAACACTCCTAAGAAAAGACACAGTAAAGAGTATAGGTTACGTAGAAAGTGCCACCTATCTTTAGTAAGTGTTACAAAACATGCCAAGTGTCATTTTCCAGTGCCTCCTGAATAATAAGAAGGTTTTCAAGTAGAGTAAGGGAATCAGCCAAGTGTCCTCTCCCATTTGAAAGTGGGAAGCATCTTGGGTATCTATTTTGACCAATAAACTTGCAGGAAGATAGAATGTTTTAGATCCAAGAAATATCTTATGTTAGACACTTCCAGTTCAGTTAGAGTTCAGTTAGGCCATTGGATTGAGAACGTGAAGATAATCTAGAGCTAATCTAAGGTTATAAATAGGGGTGCAGAGATCACCAGAAGGATTAGAAGATAGAGAGAATTTTCTATGAGAGATTATTATCAACAATTTTTAGACTTTTTTAGCTGTGATCAGGAATATCATTTGCCTTTGTTCTATTTTCTTGAGTTAAAAATTTTATGTAACTGTGCATGTTTCTGTGCCTTTTATGTGACTATAGAATTAATAAGAAGATTGATTTCTATGCCTTTGTTGATATTTTTTTGTGTCACTACAAAATTAGTTTAAGTTGTGAGCTTCTATTTCTATTGTTTTTTATCTTTTACATTGATCATGCCTTGCTCACTCTTTAATGTAATTGAATCTTACATATAGCTTCACTGTGCTCAGAATTAAGGGTCAAATTAAATTTAGGCACATCGCCATAGTTTTTTTTAATTGAAATTATGATTATATTTAATTCCTATCCCTTTTCCCATTATACACTTGATATAAAGAAGAGCCAACTTCTTTAAAATTTGGAGGTCGTTTCAGGTTGCAAGTCCCACATTCTTAAAACTTCCCATTATTGCTGTTAGAAATAGTACAATTTTAATAATCAATAGGTCTCATTGTAAATATTCACTTAGATTAGCCTTTATGGTATAAATTTGATCATAAATCTCTAACATCAACATAGATACTTAAAAATTCACAAATATTAAGGACCATAGTGGCTCCCAATCACTGATCAATATAAATTTATGGAATAATTTAATTTGCTTTGCCTCTATTTTACCATAAGTAACTAGATTACCAAAACCTACTACTCATGCTCTGAATTCACCAAATTCTAAAATGAGAAGTATTCTCCAAACACTAAGAGCACTTTTGATTCACTTAGAGGCATCAACAGGATGAGCTCTATTGGTGGTAGAAGGAGGGCCTACATTTGTTGAATCTTTTTTAATCTTGGTGTGTTTTAATCTAAGATCAGTGTTATCTTTACACTTTTGCATAGTTGTTTGATCCAAATCATGAAGATAATTTATCTATGTGTTCTTTGACCCATATTTGTGCTTTATTTAGACAAAGATCAATTTTTTTGAGGTTAGATGCTTAAGATATGAGAATCCATAGTATTTGAGGTTAGAATAGCTTGCTTTGATTAAAGATTGGTATATATTTCATAGATATGGGTTCATTTGGGCTTGGAATTATAAAGGTTAACCATATTTATTTAATTGGACACATATTTTATCTAGATTAATTAAAATTTGGTGCCTTTTATTGTTCTTTACATTTATATTTGTGAAATTAGCTTAATGTGCAAATATGAGTCATGTTCTTTGTAAATGTTGGTTTGACACATCATATCTCAAATAGGGTCCAAAGTTCTTAAATTGGAATTACTAAAAATTCTAACAAGATCACATTTATATACAATAGATCCTCTCCTTGATTTGAAAGTCTTTAAGAGAGCCAGATGAGACAAAGGTAGACGTAGACATTCAAAGTCTTTGCTAATTTTACCACTCTAAGTTAATCTTGCATTTAACCTTCATCAACATATGGCTTGGTTAATAAATTCTCCTTTCAACATACAAGGTGAAATTCATGACCTCTCTCATAATCTTGAAAATTATTTGCCAACTTTTAGTCCTAGTGGTATTGTAACAATAGAAGAACATGTTAAATCATTCAAGGCTACATTGATATTTTTAAATGTAATTCATGAGGATGTAGAATGGACATGATTTCATTTTACATTTAAAGATACTAGATATGAGTGGTTATTAAACCTATCTAATGATTACATCACCACTTGGGATGAATTTAATAACATCTTCATTAACCAGTTTAGTAAAATAATTAGGCCCTGTGTCCTGCAAAAATAATTTACCACCCTAAAAAGGGATGCTAATGAACCTATAAGAGATTTTAATTTTAGGTTCCATAATATGTTCAAAAAAACCACTGACCCTTATAAACATAATCAGGCATTGGCCTTAGAGATCTATAAATATGCTCTTGATCCCATGACCTTAGTATTCATCAAAAGGGTTGTAGGTCTAATGAACACACTAGCTCTAGAGTATGTTGAGGTTATGATCATTAATGACTAAATACAACCTCAAGGATAGATGGCCTACTCTATTCCCAATGTCAACCCACATATACCTACCTTAGATGTCTTTCTTAATAATAACTAGAATGTGCCTACTCTCAAACAACTCTCAAATATGAACCAATTGCCTTTGAGACATACTACTCCTAACCAAAATTTGGAGTTCTTGAATCACCCTGCTAATAATGGATTTAATACAACTTATCAAAGAACCTTAGTATCACCCACTGGTGCTAATAGCAACTAAGTCCATAATTTAGAAGCCCCTAAAAGTGAGAATGAGTCCATTCTAAAAATGGTCCAAAAATTGAGCACTAACTTCCTTCAGCTACAAAAATAAGTTGGTAATACTAGAGAAACTTCTGGTAGGAACTTCTCTTTTCAAAGATTCAATAGACCCAATAATAGGTTTAATAATGATAGTTTCCATAACAATAATAATAGTGAACCATATTTTGAAAAGAAGACTATGGATATTAATCTTAATGATATTGCTTTGCCTAATTATTGTAGAGTCTATTGTACTACTAAGCATGGTGAGATTGATTGCATTAAATTTTTTAAAGATTTTGAGGCATTTCAAGAAGAGTTGGACACTTTTGAGGTAGTACCTAACAAAGACAATGGTGTAAGTACCTCAAGATTCAAGCCTATTGACCAGACCTTCATGGTGGAAATGTTTGATTTCCCCTTCCAAGAAGATAACAAGTTTGATGATTTTTTTGAATAATTTCATGTCTTCTATTATTTCTTGAAGAAGACATACCCTCTAGGGAATAGAGCAGAGAGGTAGCCTTTGACTAGTAATCCTCCAAATAACTTTGGTACTCCTCCATATACCACTTTAGATAATAATCTAGAGCCTCCAAAGGGAAGTACCCCTAAGCCTAGTATTGATGCTTTTAACTCTTCCAATAGGACTGATTATAATATTGTAGAGGATATGAATGAAATCAAAGCTAATATTACCTTACATGAATTCACACAAATCACATAAAAAATTGATATATTATTGGATTCCTTATCCAAGAAATCTAGAAAGATATCCTAGACTGATAATGCAAATGTAGCTATGTATAAGGCTAAAATAGAATCCCCACCCTTCTTACTTCTAATCAGAATGTTTGTTAAGAACTTAAAATAACTATCTATTAGATTTTGGTGCCTCTACAAATATTATGCCTATAGGTGTTTGTAATCAACTTGGATTGAACCCCATTAAGTCTGATAGGGTTGTCACCCAATTAGATAAGTATAAGTTTAAGGTGATTAAAGGATTGTTAAATATCCATATATAATTGTCTTTTGAGCTAAGGGTCCAATTATTTATAGATATTTAAGTAGTAGATATCCCTGATGAATATGGACTTATTTTAAGTAGATAATGGACAAAAGATTTAAATGGATATATGTCTACTGACTATTCACACTTATGGCTACCTTGGAAGGGAGTTCCCAACTAGATTAGGGTTGAAAGGGAGCTAAGAATGAAAAATATCATTACTAAGTATAATGTTGTCAATGAAATGTTCAATATAATTGATTTTGATTTAAGAGTTTTCACCCAAGTAACTACCAAGGTGTGTGATCCTAAACCTTCTAAAGTTGTGCCTAAGTTATGGAAGTTGCAATTTGATGGGGTTATATGTAAATTTAGATCTAGAGTGGGCATTATTCTAACTGACCCTGTTGGTAGAAACATCATTCTTCTTATAGACTCTAGTTTCCTTGTAGAATATGAAGCCCTCATCTTAGGTCTGTATTTTGCCATAAAAAATAAAGTCAAAGAACTACTAGTTTATGGCAATTCATAACTTGTAATAAATCAAGTGAGAAGTAAGTATTAGTACAAGTTGGCATACCTCAAGAGGTACAAATTTAGAGTCTAGAATCTAGTGGAATGTTTTTATGCCTTCGATATTATTTTTTTCCCTAGAGAGGAAAATAAATTTGTTGATGAACTTTCTTCTACTGCAGCTAATCTCATGCCTGAACAAGATTATTCAAACTTTAATATTGAGAGGATACCTTGCCCTTCGATCCTAGATAATGTGAACCATCTATAGGTTTTTAGTGATGACCAACAAATCCTAAACTTCATGACTAGTTCAAGATCATTTGAAGCTTAGATCATTGATGAGGCTGATGAAAATGTGCTTAGAGAAGACAAATTTGATGGTAAAATCATTTAATTAATTGATAACAAGATCCCCAAAGGGATGATTTCCTTGGAAAGACTATTTAATAAAGAAAATATAGATAAAACTTTTAAATTTCCCAAGTTAAGTGGAAAATATTACAATGTTATTGATCTTGGACCTCAAGATCAATTTCAACTAGTTAACATTGGAAAGGCTTGCACTAATATTAAGAGCATGAGAGCCAAGGAGCTGCTAAAAAAATACAAAGATGTTATAGCTTGGTCTTGTGATGACTTAAAAATATTTGATCCAAGAGTCATCATTCATAGTATACCTCTTAAATAAAATTGTAAACCCTTCAGTTAGAAACAAAGACATGTGAACCCTATCTTGGAACCCATGATCTTCAAAGAAGTCAAGAGATTGCTAGATGCTAGAATTGTATTTCCCATTAGGCACTCTACCTTGGTGGCTAATTTGGTGCCAATTAGAAATAAGAATAGTGAAATTAGACTATTTATTGACTTTATAAATCTGAATAAATTATCTAAAAATAATAACTATCCTCTTCCCTCTCTTGATCAAGTAATACAGATTGTTTCAAGTTCAGCCATGATGTCCTTTCTTGATGTCTTTTTAAGATATAATAGGTGTTGGTGGATAAGGAAGATAGAATAAAGACAACTTTCACAACTAAGTAGGGTATCTTTACATATAAGAGGATGCCTTTTAGACTGATAAACATAGGAGCCACTTTTCAAAGGGCCATGGACCATGCCTTCTAAGGCCTAATTGGTAAGTGCATTATAATTTATATGGTTGATCTAACTATTTTATCTAAGAATAGGGAATACCATTTCATGAATCTTTAGTAAGTATTTGAAATTTATAAAATGTATGAGATCTCCCTTAACCCTAAGAAGAACATCTTTTGTGTTACTGAAGGTAAATTTTTATGCCATGTTATCACTAAAGATGGAATCTCCATAGATCTTAAAAGACTGGAAGTTATATCCAAGATAGAGCCTCCCAATACTAAAAAATAATTGAAATCATTTTTTGGTAAAATAAACTTTGTGATAAAGTTCATTTCTAGCTTTGTAGAGATTGTCAAACCATTGAATGATATGTTGAATAAGGATGCTAAAGTATCATGGAATGAGGAGTCCAAGAAGGCCTTTGAAGACATCAAAAGTGCAATAATATAGGCTCTAGTCTTGATAAGTCCTAAATAAATTTATGCACTACATTATTAAAAGATTTTTAACTCTACTCTTTCTCCTCTAATCACACTATTATTGCTATTTTAACTCAAAAAATAGAAGGATCTGACCATCCAATTGCTTTTATGAGCACTAATTTTAAAGATGTTGAGTTAAATTATCCTTTAATTGATAAATAAGCCTTTGCATTAGTTAAATTTATCAAGAAATTTAGGCACTAAATTCTTAGGAATAAATTACATGCCATTTTACCAGACCCAAATACTAAGTTAATTCTAAGCTAATGTGAACTTGGAGAGTGAAGAGGTAATGGATGTATATCCTCCAAGAATATAACATAGAGATAAAAACTACAAAACTTGTAACGTGTCAATGGCTAATTCAAATGATTTCCCATACCAAGCTTAATTTATGTATTATGCAAGTTGATCAATAAAGCTTCCAAGATAATGAATGTTATGACTCTATCATTCACTTACTAATTAATGGCACTTGTCCTATAGGGCTAACCAGGGAGTGGAAAAGAGATTTAAGGCTCAAGAAAGCTCACTAAATCATCAAAAATAGAGTCCTATATTGAAATAACTTTGAAGGTATATAACTGAGATATATTTCCAAGGAAGAATCTATTGAAGTAATGAGCACTTTCCATGAGAAGTTGGGAAGTTGGCATCCATCAAGAAGAACAACAGATCATAAGATTCTCAAAGTTGGCTACTATAAACTAAGAATTTAACTCAAGAGAGGATGGTTAGTATTGTGTTATTCATAAAATGAAATAAACACACTACTAGGGAGAGCTTAGTTAACAAGACTATAATGGAAGACACAACTAAAATGCAAAATAAACTTTCTTTTACCTTCTTTGGATGCTCCAAAATGTTTTTTATAGTGGCTTGCTTGGTTTGTGCTCATGATATCTTCATCAATGGGGCTTGGATATCTCCAACTCCTCTTGGCACTATTGTTAAATGCTTGGCTTGATTGATGGCTTGGTTCAATTTTAACATTATAACATTGGATTTTACCTTCATGAATCTATTCCTTCATTATAACTCTACTTTGATTGAGCTCCTTAAATGAAGAGCTCTAGGCTTTCTTTTATAGGTTTTCAAATCCCTTAGAATGGGTTAAATCTAACCATGGTTGAGTTTATTAAACTTGGTCAATTTTGGCATATTCCTAGGATATTCTTTTAGATGTTTTCCAAAAGTGACAACTCAAAACCATGGTTAAGTTTTTTAACTTTGGTTGAGTTTGGCATATTCCTAGGATATTTTTTTAGATATTTTCCAAAAATGACAACTCACAAAGTTAAGATTCTCTTGAATTTCTTTTTTAGTAATTGATTTAATTGATTTATTAGCTAATGGGTGAACTCAATTAAGATTTGAAATTGATTTAACTTGTTAATTGATTTTGATTAGGGTGTGCAAGTTAATTAATTGATTTGTCTAATTTTGATTAATTTAATGTGTATTTACCTTGTTTAATTCAAGGTTATGAAGCCAAATTTGAGACTAATATAAACTCTTGGGCTAGGTATTCAATGATTGGCAAGAATTGGTTTAAAGTTAGATATAAATTCATTGGTGGCCAAAATTGGGTGTCTATAGTTTACCCTTATTTGGGAAGAATTTGTAATCTATAAGCATAGTAATGTCTTTTCAAAGAATAAAATGTTTTTTTATGCTTATGACTATAATGGTAATGATTTAATTATAGCTATCCCCTCGAGGGAGTGGTTGGAAAGTGGGTTGACAAATGATCCCTCAAAAGAAAGAATCAAAAGGAGGGGACCAAATAAATGAAGATGATGGGGTGACAACACAATTATTTACCAAAAGTTGGGTAAAATCACTAAGAAATGCAAGTGGGATGGTGTAGAATGGTTTTCCCAAAGGTGGTATAAGCATTATACCCTGATTGTGGCAATGTGGCATGATAACATAATGATTTTCCCTAGCAGGTGATATAATCATTGAGAAGATGGAGTTTCCGCAGTTATGATAGCAAACAAGAAAGGAAAATTGGTGATAACACACTGATTTGCCCCAGTAGATGATATAATCATTTAGAATGCATGTGGAACGATGTATAGTGCTGATGCAGTATACCCTAACTATGAAAACATGGTTCATGATTGATAATTTAATACAAAGGATAAAAATGAATTAGGAAAACCTACTAGTAGGGAGATGCTTGTATGAACTAACAAAGGTTGAAATTTTTTCATTACTTAATTACTCTGTTTGGGATATGATTGGGTATTAGATTAAGATTGTTGCTGATGTTGATATCAAGGAGATGGTGATGTTGCATTAATGTTGTAGACATCTCAAAGCTTATTTTTACTATAGCATTTGATGGTAGTCCTAATGATAAAATACCATGGTGGCTTGGCTAAAATATGCATAAATACTAACTCCCAATATCTAATACTCAATGGAAAATAATTGCACTAATGATAAAAACCATGATGACAATATAGATGTTTGAATATGGATAGATTCAAGAATAATGTTTAAGGAATCACCTAATGAACACATATAGATTGAAGCATGGCCATAGTGCTAAAAGTAAACAAATAAGCACACAAACAAGACAAACAAAGAAACAAATAAGTGTTAGCGACTATGTTAGTATAAACAACATGAAGAATATTACCCCTAAAAAATAAGAAACAACTAAAAAAACAAACAAGGTGGGGGAATATAAGAAAAGGAAGGGGGTGGCCAAGTTGTCTCCATATGCACTAGGCAAGTGGACGCTGCCAACATAGTTCCATGGATATGATCATCCAACAAAATTTTAGGCCAAATGTAGTTCTCCTAGGAAATGAGAAGAAAATTATGATTGATATAAGACATGATGGATGTGATATAAGAATAGGGATGAATTCATGAAATGGAGACAGTGTAGGATAAAAGGCCAAAAAGGATGGAGAAACTAAGGAGTAAGTGGTTTGTTTGTGACTTAGTGAGGGTTCCCATAATCCTTAAGGCAAAGAAGTGGTCAATATTTTTGGTTTTTCTAAATGATTTTCAAATGTTTTTAGAATTTTCAAAGAACCTCGACTCAATAGATAATGACAAGACACTAAAAAGGTCCAAGCTTGCAAAATGATGAGAGAGTTATAACTTGAAGTGATGCTCAAAAAAGGCAAGAGCATTATAACTTGAAATGATGCGCACAATATAATGAGAGAGTTATAACTTGAAATGATGCTCACAAAATGGTGAGAGCATGGTAGAAGGGGGATTGAGCTGACCTCAACATGAATCAAATATGACTCACATATTTTCAAAATGGTTTTAGTTTACAATAGTTCACCTCATAGTAGAGGAATGTGACTAGTGTAGTAGTCAATTCAAAAAAAATAAGAATAATTGGTATGATGGCATAGTACATCATAGGAATGGCTAGGTGATATGTCAAGGCACAATAAACAAATGTTGCCCCTAGTTTTCCCATAGGTGGTTATAACTAGGATACAACTGATAGATTAATTATACCAAGTTACCCTAGCATGTGATATAATTAGTATTAAGATCGGTGAACATTGATTTACCCCAATAGGTGATATAATTAGGCTCACATAAATAAAATTAATAAGAAAGGAATAAAAAATAAAGGATGAAACTGTCAAAACTTCTATCACACTATTCCAAAATACTACCTTTGTCTAAAATGTTTGAAAAAATTGTTGAAATTGGTCTAATTTTGTATGTTAAAAACATGAAACCAATGGCTGAACCAAGGTCAAATGAGCTAGGTTGATAAGATTTAAAACATGTTTGGTCAAGTAGGAATAGAATGGTAAAATGGTATGATAGGATGGCCTTACTTAGGATACTAATGGTTTGATTGATTGAATAAAATGGTAAGAGGGTTAACCCCAAGTGATAAGGTCAATGGTTAGGATATGCGATAATGGTAAAAGGATTGATAACTTGATATGATATGGTACATGTTTGGTTCTAACCTAGGTATGATAAATTATTCTATTATTCTTGATGAAGTGGAGATACACATCCTGATCAACAAATGATACAACCAAAATACTCAATCATGTTAATTGTTAGCCCATGCCTTGTCTAAATAGCTACTCTATCAAGAACTTATTGTAGACTCAGATGTAAAAAATGTTGTTGTGATCTTCATTGGTCATTGAGTTTATTTATTTCAAACATCAAGACAAGGTATCTTTGTAGCCTCTTTTTAGATGAATATTTTGTTGTCAACTAACTGAAGACAAAATGGTTATATTAACCATATTGTAATGAGATAATTCTCTCCTCTCAGCAAGGGGAGGCTCCCTATAAACTATCACAAACTTAACCTATATTAAATACTAACTCAGGGGTGAGATTATATCATCCATTTCTCTTTTTTCAAAAATGATGTTCACAAAACAAGAGGAAAACTTCCTAGGTAATAACTGAATCCACAAGAAACCCATGAAAGCACACAATATTTCCTTGCTTCTTTCACTAATCTATGACTTATATCATCATAGAATAAGGTGTAACCCAAAGTGTTCACCGAAAACTACAACAAAGCATATGATTACAAAAGATAAAGGTATTTTAAATCCTTTTCAATATCCTTCATTCTAAGACACTAAAACACAAACTAAAGACTATTATGGTAGCACAAATTCTCCATAATTAGCTTCAGAACATTTCCCAGATTATTTTCACTCACTCTGCTTATTTGATCAAATGGATAAGATTATATTTAGGAAAAGGACATAATAAAAATTTCCTACATAACACAAGTTATTTCAACATAAAGTTTGAAAGGTCACTTGCTTTCTCATTCACCTGATAAAATTTGATTAACAATCTGAGCTCAAAGTCTCAAAAATGCCTTTCAATTTGGGTAGAGTTTTTCTTCTAATAACTGAGAGATCCCCCTTTCTCAAAAATGAGAGATTACAATATATAGCATCCCAAAATAAAAAATTAGGTGCTTCTTTCCACAAATGGCCCATGCTACCTTGAATGCATTGGAAAGAGGAAGTCATGTGAAGGGGCCATGCTAGAGTAGATTTCTAACTGTGGCTCTAGAATTTAAATCATATCAAAATGTCTCTTCAAAAGCATGGGTTGTTTGGTCCTCTAAAAGGAAAGGGCACTCCTCTTTATGATACTTACATGACTATCCACTCATCTTTACTCAAATGAAGAAAATCAGGCCACACCATTGAATGCTTATGCTCTTTGATAACCACTTGGTGGACTGTTCCACCCACTGGAATAAATCTTCTACTGACACTTCTAGAATCTCTATTTTGTTCTCTCTTTCCTTTCTATATTTTGTCTCTTCCTAGTGATCTAAGCTCTTAGGGCTATCCTCTCACCTTTTACGAGCTTCTCTGGCTCCTTTCTCAGTGGGTCATTGAGTTTGTCCTCAAGTCTACATCATTTGAAAACTAACAGTTATTCCATTGTCCTAAATTTGATGTCTATGGGGACATCACTGATTGCTTGAACATTTTTAGCCTTGAATCATTTTTTAGAGTTCACCAGTTCAATGGTTCAATAGTTTGGTAGATCAATACTTTATGTTTTGCAAATAGTCATGTTCACTCTGTCTTCTTATGAATTCAATGTATCATTGAACTAACTATTTGAACCTTCCACTTGAACCTTTTGTTTGAACCTTTTTAGTGAAGTTTAATGGTTTAAAGTTCAATGTGACTATGGTCAGTTTATATAGTTCATTTTATATGATTGAACCCTGACGTTGAACCATATATCATTGAACCCCGATGTTGAACCATCCTTATCAATTTTTTAGGAAATGCCTTCAAGTGTTTTGAAAATTTTTCTTGCAAAAACCCACCTTTTGAACCTTTTTCATTTTCTTGGCTGTAAACCCTTTGAAAATGAGTGATTTCCTTTGTCAAAATGGCTTGTGCAATTGAATAACTTGACTGCTCAGAGCATTTTTGAGAAAGAAGGAGACAATTTTTGGCCTACAAGACCAAAATGGTCAATATGTTGTCCACAAAAATGAGTGACTAGTTTTGGGAACAACACCTCTATAAAGGAAAGTGTGACCATAGATGGTAAAGATGGATAAATGTTGAATGGTAGGTTTGATTGGAAAATGTAATGATGGTGGATGGAAAACAAATAAAGATCAAAATTTTTAGGCACACATGATGTTGTTGATTCTAGATTTAACATAACTTTAGATGTGGTGGGGTTGAATACTTCTCTTGATAGGACCACCAAATTATTTTATTATTTGGACCTGAGAGTAGATACCATATTATTAGGATATAGATAGGAAGCTATTTTGATTTGATCTTTGATAATGTCTTCATCAAGCAGTGAATAAATTTTGTTCTTAGTTATTGGTGTCTAGATAAGGTTTTCACCAATGAAGTTATTTTGATTGTCACATAGTGCCTTGAAGAAGGTTTCAATAAATATCATTGAATTTTTACTTTGATTTTCCCCTATCACCTCCAAAAAGGTTTCACTATAAGATGTTGAGTTCTAAATTTGATTGTCCCCTAGCACCTCCAAATAGGTTTCACTAAGAAAGTGTTCTTCTATTGTATGAATTTGGTCTTGGCCTTCTTATTTTTCTTCATCTGATATGTTACCATGGATGCAGTTTAACATGATATGATTATGTTGATCCCAATCAACACTTGTGGGAGATGGAATGTCAATGACATGGCTATAATGGTTGGTGGTAATGGAATGTGGAATGGTAATGGGAAGAGGGAAAGTTGCTTAATCCTCATAGAAGATACTAGGAGAACTTATGTTGATGCTAAAGTAATCATCCTCAAAAACTATAGAATAATCACAAATGTATTTATATTGATCTTCTAGGCATATATAACCAATGTTGTAACAATCATGAATATATTTTGTATCTAAATCTGATTCAAACTCAAGGGACTCTAATTTGAGGTCAATATTAATGTTGATTCTACTTATGATGCTAAATCTAATATCAGTTCAAGAGTGGATCTTGACTCTAATTATGATTCTTCATTTGATGGGTATTATGTTACAATGATGTCTTGTTGAATGTTTGGTATTAGATAAGTAACAACCTATGAAGGCATAACAAACTCCATAAATATTGGTTTGTCATAGTGAGACTCCTTTAGGATGGGAAAAAGGTCAAGAAACAACTCCTTAGAGACTAGCTTGTCAATAGGAGGCTCTTTGAAAATAGGTGTATGTTTAAGGTAATGATTTGTCCAAAGATAGTTATAATCATTAATAAGTGACTCAACAAAGACTAGCTCATCATAATGAGACTCCTTGACAATAGGTATAGGATTGAAAGGTGATTTATCATAGGTAAACTTGTCATAAATTATTGGTTCAACAAAAACATCCTGGATCAATTAGTTCTCTTGGTTATGACTTCTAATGAGTTGGAAAATACTAGTTTTGATCACAACTTAGTCTTCAAATGATTGGCTTAGTTGGGTAGGTACTAATTGGATTGGTTGAGATTTAGGCTAAATGATGGGTTGAGGTTGAATGATTGGATGAGGTTTAGGCTAAATGATTGGTTGGCATCATAATTAGATTGGTTGATATTTGGGTTGGATTGGTTGGGATTTTCTAAAGTGGGGAATGATAGTCACTAGACATGGAATGGATAGTGGTTGGATAATGGGTGGGCACTGTGGAGCTTAATTGATTGCATAAGCCAAAGGATGAGGCCCTAAAATAGAAATGGTAGGGCATCATGTAGCTTGATTGATTGCATAAGCCAAAGCATCCAAGTCCTCCTCATAAACCATATTATCCCAGTCAGGGTCTTGAGTTGGATTGTAAGTTGATCCTTGCCCTTGTTCTCTATATTGATTATTATAAGAAGGGTATGGATCCATCTCCCAAAAAACATAATCATTGTAGAAGTTTTTTCCCCAATTTCTAATCACCAACCATATCATCCCAGTTGAGGTCTTGACTTTGGTCCTCAATTTGATTTGTGTAAGGTGGATAAAATTCTATCTCACAAACCATATTATAATCAAAGGGGTCTTGAATAAAGTCATAAAAATTAAATCCATTTTGTGCAGCCATTTTATCATAGTTTAGATTATACATGACTCCATCATAAGTGTAGCTAGACATATCTGCATCAATGAAGAAAGTTCTAAAAATAAAAAGGATTAGAGTTTTACAAACTCTGAAAAACTATATATAAAAGAAAAAGGGTTCAAACATGATCTAACTTGGTTAAAAGGGGTGGAGTTGTATCTCCACACAATGATTTGATCATGGAGTTATATCTCCAAAATGGTTTGTGCTAGAACTTGGCAAAAAATAGTTTAAATTCAAATGTTTAATGTCAAATTTCATACACATAAAAGGTCAACCATCTGAATAAAACCAATATGTCAAAGTCTAGGACAAATTTTTCTAAACAAGGTCTAAACTAGGAAAGGGAAAAGTTGAGTTGCTAGGGATTTCATCCAAACATAGAGTCAAAATTTAAGCTCAAACAAACATGATCTACTAGTAATTTTGTCCAAATGGTGTCAAAAGCTGGACTTTGAAATGAAGGCTGATGTGATTTTATTTAATCTAACAATGTTGAAAAAAAATTGACATAGACCTGACATATAGAATCAAACATAAACATGATCAGTTGGTATAAGCCATAAGGAAAAATGTACCTAGAGAAAAGATTATATTTTCCAAATAAAAGCACAAAAAATGATGAGGATAGGTTGAATGAACAAACAAGTGATAGTTTTCAAATTTTGGTAATCAATTAATCTAAGGTACACAACTCAAAAGAGAGAGATTTGTGTATCATCCCCTATGAAATGAGGCCTAAATATAAATCAATCAATGTTTGAATTCAAACTTGGAAAGGTTAATTGAAAACTTAAATATTGAAGATTAGGATTTGACCAAACAAGTTAGAAAATATTAGATAGCATGATGACACATGAATAAGGTCCAAATGATATACATGACTAGTTTTGAACAATGGTTTTGATACAATGGTAAACAAGTCTTGAAACAAAATGAGGAGCCTAATGATGTAAGCATGTTATAATAATGTGATCAATGTTTTATTTTAAAGACTCCAAGGCACAAATTTGATAATGATTTGGGTAGCATAATGGTACCCATATCAAACAAGTAACACCCACACAAACATGTTTAGTAAAAATTTCAAGGCATAAGTGTGATGTAAAATGGCCATCATAACACCTCTTTAGAAAAAAGAGTGGCATATAAACAAATTAGTTTTTACATGGTTTATAAATAAACACATTAGTTTTAGTCTCAAAACACCAATAAAGAAAATGACAAAATACAAGAAAATCATCCAAATTTTTATCAAGGGTGTGGAAAAGTGGGGTTGACTAAAACTAATTATTTTAAAAACATTCTAGATGGGTCAATTATATAATGACTTTCACACCAAATGATATAAAAGAAGCACACTTTAATTAGGTTTTTACAGTACTTGACTTGTTGCAAATAGATCTTTCACTTTTACAACCTCTACATCCATCGATTGCTTAGTGTAGTGTGATGTCCAATGTGTAGATACATCTTGGTGCTTAACCCCAACACTAAAAGGTGGTTTAACCATTAAAACCTCTTATCATAGTGGGAGTGATGAAGTCAATGCTAGGATATGAAACCCCAAGTCAAAGCTTCCCTATAGAACTCATAGGAGGTAATGAAGTCCCCCTCTAAAGCTAATATGCATGAAATAAATGACATAATAGAAAGAGTTTTTGGTCACCTCAAGATCACCCACTATTATTATGATTTTTTAAAGAGGGATTTAACTGGCATTCTTATTATGCCTTGGATTAAGCTCAAAGTGTGATGATATGATTCTTTTGATCCTAAAATTTTCCTAAAGGGGATGGATGGGAGAGCATACACACACATCTCTTTTCACAAAAATACACAATCAACAAGAAAGTTTGCAAATAATTGAAGTTAATTTAATTTCATTGTACCAAATTTAAAGTGTTTGATTAGATTTGTTACTATCCCCTTGGATTTAAAAAGTAAAAATATAAATAATTACAAACCACCCAAAAAGAAGTTGGCATTTTTAATCCAAGAAGTTCCCTAAAGGGGATGGATGAGAGAACATACACACACAACTCCCTATTTACTCAAAAAATATTAGACTAAAAAAATAATGAAAACAACTTGCAATTTTTTTTGAAGTGTATTCAATTTTATAACACTAAATGTATGTGTGGTGGTGTCCTTTTATCCCCTTGCCTTTAAGTTTTGAACTTTGAGAGAAACGACAAAATCTTAACCAGTAAAACACCTTAAAATTTTTATTTAAACACAAAATGAAGGATTTATAGATCATTTTAGACATCCAAATGAAATTTGAAAAGACTAATTTAGATTTAAATGTTTTTTTCCAAATAGGTCCCTGTAAAGAAATGGTCAAAACTTTATTTAGCCTTGAAGCTTATTTATCAAATGAGACAAACAACTTTGAAGGGTTAAATCTGTCAACCCAAAGGAAAAACCCCAAAAAATAAAAAATGTTAGGTTAGATAAATGTTAGAAAAAATATCAATAAAAACCTTTAAAAAAATTTTAAAAAAAAGAACTTATGAAACATGCAAACAAGTTAGAAGGTTAAAAACAAGAAAACTGAACACAAAAATCATAAAAACCTGTAGTCAGTAATTTAATCATAACTTTTAAAATATAAATCCATTTATCACAAAAAAATTGGATGTTATTTATAGGTATAATTTTCACCTCTCTAAAAATAATTAGGTCAAACCAATGAATAAAAAAAAATTATTAGCTCTATACTAACCATTTTTATCATAAAATTCAAAAATAGAAAGTGATAATCACTAAAAGAGTTATAACTTATAATATATATATATATATATATATATATATATATTAAATTTTTATAAAATATAAATAATATATTTATCTATACCTATACAAAAATCTAGAAAAAAATATTAAGTAAATAAAAAATTATGAATTCTTTAAGGGTCATTTTTACTCTAGCAAAGCAAAAATAGCAAAAAAAAAAGAATTAAAACTATGAATACAAAAAAAAACTGTGGGTTGTGCAATTGTGTGGATAATTCCACCAGGTGTGCCATTATGTAAACTAAGAATTTTACTCAAGAGAAGATGGATAGTATTGTGTTAGTCCCAAAATGAAATCAAAATGAAATAAACACACTAGCATAACATCTCTAGACCTAGTTACTAGGGAGCTTAGTTAACAAGACTATAATGGAAGACACAACTAAAATGCAAAATAACCCTTATTTTACCTTCCTTGGATGCTCCAAAATGTTTTTTTTAGTGGCTTTATCAGTTTTTTCTTATGAGATATTTATCAATGGGTCTTGGTTATCTCCATCTCCTCTTGGCACTATTGTTAAATACTTGGTTTGATTGATGGTTTGGCTCAATTTCAACATTATAACATTAGGCTTTTAACTTCATGAATCACTTCCTGCATTATAACTCTACTTTGATTGAGATCATTAAATTAAAATTTATAGGCTTGATTTTATAGGCTTTCAAATCCCTTGGAATGGGTTAAATCTAACCATGGTTGAGTTTATTAAGCTTGGTTGAGTTTGACATATTCCTAGGATATTCTTTTAGATATTTTCCAAAAGTGGCAACTCATAACCATGGTTGAGTTTGGCATATTCCTAGGATATTCTTTTAGATATTTTTCATAAGTGAAAACTCACAAAGGTAATATGCTCTTGAATCTCCTTTTTAGTAATTGATTTAATTGATTTATTAGCTAATGGGTGAACTCAATTAAGATTTTAAATTGATTTAACTTGTTAATTGATTTTGATTAGGGTATCCAAGTTAATTAATTCTTTTTAGGCATTTGGTCATTTGTTTGATTTTGATTAATTCAATGTGTGTATTTACCTTATTTAATTTATTTAATAGGTCAAATTGATTTAATTCAAGGTTATAAATCCAAATTTGAGACTAATAAAAATTATTGGGCAAGGTATTCAATGATTGGGAAGAATTGGTTTAAAGTTAGATATGAAGATATTGGTGGCTAAATTTAGGTGTCTAAAGTTACTATTGGTCCACCATCTTCAAATATGCTCATAAACATGTAAGAGAATGTCATTCATGTCAAATCTTTAACACTAAAAAGCCAAAGGTAGTAATGCCTTTGTAGCCAGTCCTAATTGACAAACCCTTTGCCTAATGGGGATTATACTTTATAGGGGTAATCAACCCTGACTCATCATAAGGTCACAAGTATGTTTTGACAACTACTAACTATTGCACTAGGTAGACTAAAGTAGTAGCCACCAAGCAATGTAGAACAGAAGAAGTGATCAAGTTCTTAGAAGAAATATATGTACTAGATTTGGGACCCAATCTCTTTGGTATGTGACAATGGGTCAGCATTCACATCCATAAAAATGATAGAATGGGAATATGATAATAACATTATTCTCAATTTTAATCTAACCATTATCCTCAAGGTAATGAAGTATCTGAGTCAACGAACCAGAACCTGATGAAATCCATTAAGAAGTTTGTTGTAGACCAACCCAAAACATGTCATAATATTCTCAAGTATACCCTTTGGTCAGATATAACAAGAGTATATATGGCTCTCAAATCATCCTCCTTCTTACTATTACATGGCTAGGAACCTATATTCCCCATCATGCTCAAGCTGCCAACCTACAAGTTTATGCAAGAGTATATGGAGGAAGATCAAGAATTTGTAAACTAAAGGCTATTAGACATTATTCAATTGGAAGATACATGAGAAAAGGCTTTTTATAACTTTAGTAGACACCAAACTACATTAAAGAGGTGGTTTTATAAAATATCAAAGATCAAGGTGTTTAATCAAGGATACTTGGTTATTCTTTGGGATAAAGAATTAGATCCCAATGAAAATCATGGAAAGTTCACACCTCTATGGATTGGCTCCTATCAGATTATAGATACACTTGGAGATAACACCTTCAGACTCAAAGATCTAAAAAGAGTATATTTTACACTACCCACTAATATATGGTATATAAAGCACTATTTCTATGCTACTCCTCTTGGGGTCTTCATGGAGTAAATTTGTAAGATAGTTAGAGTTAATTTAAGTAGGATAGTTAGTTACCTTTAGTTATTTCTTCATATCCCTTATTTTTACATAAGTATGTATATATTTTTATTTCCCTTTTTATTCCTACTTTATTATTTTTTATTGTGTGTTTGTTTCTTGTTTCTTTGTTCCTTGCTTCCAATAAGTCCTTTTGGACAGCCCTCAACTCAAAGTTCCTTAGTTGGCTTAAAACTCTAGGAATTTACAAATGTTGGTATGAACCCCATATATATGTTGACCATGGATTTGAGATAGGATCTCATGTTATGATTTGAAGAAAATAGTAAGGACCCATGAATAGGTTAGCCATTTCATGAGACCTTAAACATTTTCTTTACCTGAACTTGGTTTTAAGAAGAATTAAACATGTTGATGAAAGATCAATCCATTAAGGTATAGTCATGTTTTCAATTAACAAACATCCTTTCCTAGGAAAAAGTTTGTAACCCTAGATTATTATTTAAAGATTATACACTTGACCAAATCCTTAAACATGGCTACCCTAGTTTCCAACCTTTGTTGAAAGGCCAAAAGACCCAAAAATACAAAAAATAAGAACTCATTGTAAAATAAAAGATTTTCAAGAAAAGGTGATTCTATTAATCTCCACCAAGGCTATGGATGCTTGAATGGTAGTGGATTAAGGCCATGAGTGGATCCAAAATCATCTATATTAAGTATATGGACACCTGGCTAGTAGCAGATTAATGCCTAAGCCTCCCCTGAACTAGAAGCATGGTTCTAAATGAATATCTAAATATGCTTCAAGTCAATGTTAATGATTAAAGGTTTGAAACTTAGAAGTTGTCCCCTAAATCCCATATCAAATATTAATTATAATTAAATCACACACATAGCATGACCATGTCTTGATGTTTGATCCTAGTTCTACATGTGCAAGGCTTGTTTCAACCATAAACTAATCTTGATAATGACATTGATCAAATGGGATACAATGACCTAGTTGTTTGTCTAAACCAGAGTCTCTAAGTTATAATATATTTCTATATTTCCCTCAGAATCCACCATTTATTAAGGTCAACATACCCATATTTATAAAAAATAGGGACCCTTGTGATTACTTGAATCTTCACATTGAAGGCTTGATAATCTATAATTTACTAGAATATGAAGATCATCCACACTTGATGAAATTAGCCTATTTTTTCATGGTTTTACTTTAACCTTTCTTAATTTTGATAATAGTTGACTTCCATGTCTTAAGTTTTAGGTTTCATAGAGCTCCCTTCAATGGATCATGCTAATATTTTCATAGATTAGCTCTATCCAAGATTTCACTAGCCTTTGGTTTGTAAAATATTGTAGATTTGATTCAAGTCTTGAAACCCTCTTAAAACCAACCCTAGATTAGACCTTTAGGTTAAATTCAAATTTGATGGGAAAAAATTTGGTAGGAACATTTTTGGATCAACTTTGGACTTAAGCCTTAAATTTATGCAAAGGCTTGGTCATGTTTTTTTTAACACAAACAAACCTTAGCCTAAAATTCATGTTTGGTCCCCTTTTATTTCCCCTTTCCATTCTTTATGTTTTTAACATGGTCTAATGTATATGTTTGTAGTGTCTTTTATCTTATCATGGTCCCCTTTTTCATATGCTTAACCTTAGTCTTAACCCTAAGGCCCCATTCATATTTGTCAATACAAATGAGGCCTTAGTCTTAAATCTTTAGCCTAAGTTTTTATATTAACCCACATCCTAAATTAAAGTTATCTCCCTTTTAAGATCAACAGATCTCACTTCATCATGAAGGATGATTTGATAAAACATGGGAACCCTAATGAACTTAAAGCTTTGATCCATCAAACTAATCCCATAAGATCACTAGGATCATGATCAATGGTCTGCACTTTAGCAAGACTAATGATAAGATGTTGTGAGATTGTCCTCAAGTTTAGGATCCCCTTTAACTATACAATCTTAAGCCAATCAAATGAAAGTATCCATATTATGATCGATGGTCCATAACTACTCATATAAAAATGATCCAATGGAGTGAACATGGTGATGAAAATTCAAAAGCTCAGGAAACCCTATAGAGTCTCCATGAGGTACTCCCACATTTGAGCTTGATAAAAAAGGATCCCCACACATTAACATTTAGACTTAACCTAAGTTTTAATCTTAAGATTCATTGAATTTATTTAAATGTAATAAACCTTAGGCTAAAACCTTAGGTTACGACCATAACATTCAAAGGGACTTATTATAGTATGCTTATAAGCTTAATCTTTTGTCTTAGCTAAATTTTTATGACATGGTCCTAAGATAAATTGATTTCATTCATGGTTACAAGAACCAATAGTATGCATCTCCCTAGATCTTAATCAATGGCTCTCACTTCATCACGAAGGATGATCTAATGGAGAGTATCAAATCCAAGATCTATAGACCAAAAGGACCTTATGAGCTTAACATTGGCATTCTCATGACCATCATTTGACATCCATGCGGCCTCATTAACATATATGATACCATCAAATTTAAGGCCATCAAACCTAATGATTCACTAACTTAAATTTTATATTCTTGTGAATATCATTTGACATCCATGAGGCTATCATTGACATCTACAAGATTGTAAAATTTAAGATAATTAATTATTTTGCTTGGACATAAGGATATTCTTCAAAATGTTTCTAAAAGCTTATGGTTGCATTGCAAATCAATGGGACCCCTTGGAAGATGTTTAGACGCTTAAGATATTTGAACATAAAATAATAAAATGAACTTGTGGCCTAAATATATGAAGACAATAAAATGAACATAAAATAATAAAATGAACTTGTGGCCTAAGTCTATTTCCTAAGGGTCCAATTAAATTTATTTAAATGCAATAAACCTTAGGATAGAGACTTATATTAAGGTCCTTGTGGCATAAAAATTAACTTAAAATTCTTTTAACTTAAGGTTTTATCATGTTTATTGATATGATAGAACCCTAGGTTAAAACCTAACATTTGGACCACTTATTATTTGGGCCCCTTTAGGTGTATTATAAGAACTTAGCATAAATATGTTATCCTAAAGTATATGTGATTCTTACTAATGCAACATAAACTTTAGCCTAAAATATCTAGCCTACGTCCCTTTTATATGCATTCCATAAACTTAGACATAAATATTTTAGCCTAAAGTTTATCTTATGTTTATTAACATGAAATAAACTTTTACCTACAGTATTTAGACTAAGTCCCTTCCTACATCTCAACACTAATTAAAGTTATCTCCCTTTTTTAGGATCAATGGCTCTCACTTCATCATGGAGATTGATTGAATGGAGTGAAAAAACCTAATGAATCTAATGCATTTGATCTATCAGACAATCATGTGTATCTATTTAGATTATGATCAATAGTCTATGCTTACTTATGAGAGGTAATCAGACAAAGAACAATAATCAAATACTATTCAACAAGCCCCAAAGGCCTAGAAGATCACACATGGAAAGCACATAATCACTGTATAGAATGCAAATCCCAAAAGGCACACAAAGGTGCCAAGTGGCACAAACACAAAGCTCAACATAAAAGATCCAATGATTCTTGAGCCTTGTGATCATGATCAATAATTTGTATTGATCCATAAACAAGGATCCAATGGCATGAATTAAAAGTTGATATTTAAATGACAATGACTAGTCCTTTAAGGCATTTATAAAAATGTCATGAAATTTGTCAAATGGTGCCACATAGGCACCACATAAGTACAAAATGACATAGTTAAATATTTTGTGCACTTGAAAAGGCAAAGGTATAAAGGCATGGGTTTCAATCAAATCTAGGACAAATATGAACCTAAGTCTAGATTTCCATCACCATTAAAGCTTCAAAAAATCCCCAGCATCCATAAAATCCTAAATTCAAACTTAGATTAGTCACATTCAAATCAAGAAGAGTTAAATTGCAATTTGAGAAAGAGTGAATTGACTTAGAGGCTATGTGAAATTCATTGGTAAGCAGTCATAACATACACAACCATGGTAGCTCATAGATATAAATAAAGAGATGAAACAAAGCTATAGTTAACCTCAGAGAATGAGAGGAAAATATTTAAGGATATGAACCTAGATACTGCAGGTTTGAATAATGGGAATATGAATTGGTCTAAACTATTTTGGACCATTTCAGAGATGCAAGATCTTACAAGGGAAGAATAGAAGAATGAAACCATCCTATAGAGATATAATGGCCATCTAGATGACTAGCCTCCATTATGTTGCTACCAATCTTAAGGTATTACACTGCATCAATGTCCTTGGTCCTCTTTTTATTGACTATAAAATTGAGCAAAAATGGATATTATATGATCATACCTTCAATAAAATAGCATACATTTCCCGTCTTGATCTTGAAGCTACTATAAACTAAGTAATCCTTAGATAGATCTACTAACCATTAAAAAATAGATTAGAGAGTATAATTTAAACACAATCTTTGCCCCATGGTTACTCACTAGAACCCAAGTAATCTAGGACCCCACAAGTAAAATCCTAATTATATAATTTAGGTAGGGAATTAGGATAATTATGACCTTGTTGAATATGTTATATAGATCCCCCTCCACCACACATATTTACAAAGTTTGTGTGCCCTATGTTTACTTCATGGTTGAGGAGGGACTCACCCCCCCATTGGGTGAGATGATTAACATCCATTTGAAGTTACAATTCACAGCCATCAAGAAGAAAACAAACAAACACTTTTACATGATGTCCTATCTACTTGATGCCTTATTATCCACCACCAAGATCCCAAACATTAAGAATTGGTCACCTAATGGGAGACCTACTATCTCCCATTATTATTCCAAACTTCACATATTCAAATACAAACATAAAATGTAATTCATCTATAATTGTATTTATCCAGCTCTAGTGGAAGCCATTATAGGGATCCCAATGAGCAAGGTCTACCCCTTGGTTAATAAATATGTGGATTTGATGGGGGATATATGGTTCTACCCAAATTTCATGGTTATAAGAATTTAAGGGACTTTGACACAACCCTATAGGTTACCCATCTATGTACCCACCAAGTTAGCAGAGCAAGAAATTACATACCAACTACTTCATAGCATAGATGGATTTTTCAAGGAGAAAAGGAAAGGCCTCCTCCATCCCTTTCCTTTGAAAATCAACAAAATTGTATTGTAAAACTGGGAACATGTGAATACCATTGCTAGATGTAGGGACTCATTCACCCTATATAAAGATGAATTGAGGCAATGGTACCCTATATAAAGATGAATTGAGGCAATGGTACCCTAATGAGAGGGTCACCAAACACTTGAATTCCAAGACAATAACCAAATAATATGATCATAAAATTAGTGATCATGACCCACTCTATATCAAGGCCTTTTGTTTCCTAGAGGTATTAGCTACATTAAAGAGGTATAACATTAAGTTGGAACCCAAGATGGATAGGGCAAATGATAAGCCACTAGGATAAATATGGAAAATGGGGCATCTATAGTATCACTTATTACCTAGACCATCCCAAATACCCCCTCCATAAAAATCATAAATTGGAATGCAACAGCCTTAGACATAGTTTGCATAAGGAACTGGCAAAGAGAAACTAGAAGAGAGAGCTAGGGAAGGATCATCTTTAGCCCTACCTAAAAGGCCAGAGTCTTTGATAGATTTCCTGGATATGGTTACTTTAGAACCTAATTAAATAGTAAAGGATGCACTTAAGGTTCTTGTCAAATAATATGGGTTAAAAGAAGAAGAAGATAAAAATGAGGAACCCTAAGCCCAAGCTGAGGAGGCTGAGCAAGACAAATGGAAGGAAGTTGCCTTGGACCCAGTTCTAGTAGCACCCCCCACATAAAAGGAAATCTAAATTAGTATTGGTCCTAGTTGGGAGGAAGAATCCCCAGTTGACCTTCACTGACCTAATGAGTGTGGTCAACTTGTTTAGTGATGAATACCCCATTCATGGACCCATTATCCTTGAATGGTTCATTTATGAGAAGATGTAGAAGATTCCCACTTTATCCCACTCATGGGCCTTAACCTAGACATTCCACATTGATGTCCATGATGAATTTAAGCTATATATATTTTATTTGATGGAGGATGAAGAAATAAGAATAGTTTCCATAGTAGGATCAAATGACACACAAATAGACACTCTAGTAGCTTAAAGTAGCACACAGATGGAGACTCGTGAGCCTCCTAAGGTCACAAAGTCATCAATCAATGTATAATTTAATATATAAATAGCAATATTATAGAGGATGACAACCAAGAAGACCATGGTTGGAGGTGAAGAATTCACCTTTCAAAGAGTTGAGCCCTTTGTTGGTCTAAGCCCCATTAAAAATTAGAAGCTTAGTGAGCATCCTATCCATAAGGAGGACATTTAAGGACTAGTTGAGGCTCATTCAACTTAGATCAAATTAGGTATCAAGGGCATGAAGCAAAAGATACATAACCTAGAGAAAGAAAAGGAGAACCTAGATACATTGGTTGTCTTATCAATCCCTAAGGCAATAATAAAGATGTTTGAGGCATCTTTCTTTGACATGTTTGACTCCTTGAAATCAATGAAGCTAAAGCAGGATGCACTGACCCAACAAAGTGAAATAACAAAAATATTGGTAGCCCAATGGAAATATATAAAGGACAAAATGAGGGATCTTATCAATATACTAATTAAGGGAAGGATTCTTGGCTTCAAAATCATTATTCTGGCCAACTTGAATGTAATATTGGGGATATTTTTTGATAATATCTAAAGTTTAAGTGCTTGGTCAAAGAGATTGGATAGACTCCTGAAGGATGAAGAAGAATTGATAGCTAGATTCAAGCAACTCCTTGGTACCATGTTGGCCAACACTACAAAGTTTAGCACTTTAGGCATCATTGATGATGATGAGTACAAGCTTAGAGCCACTTTAGTGATGCAAGAAGTGAGGATTAAAATTCAAGGCAATCTGGAGGTGATAATATCTAAATCATGGGCATGATCTTCACTATTGAGGAAAATATTGTAGAAGCTAGAAGCATCAAGGAGGCCATGATAAGAAATAATAGGGACTTTAATGACTTGGATGATCAAGAATATGTTTGTCTCTTAAATCTAGCTATTGATTTGGAGTTGGTTAGTGATCAACATCAAAGATATATGGAGATGCTCCAAGAGTAACAAGGGATCCCTTTATCTTGGGGCCCATCAGTGAATTAATATTCCATTCTATGTAAAGCGTTGTAATATTTGAACATGGAATATTCTTTTGTAAATACATATGTTAGTTTTTTAGCATATTTGCATATAAGTCAATCCATTTTGGAAAGAGAAGTGTATTCTAAAACTATGAAGAAAGATATTTGTCCTTATCTTTGTATATGTGTACTCTTATGACTGATCGGTATACTACCTGAGTCTTCTATAAAAGGAATTATTACCATTTTGTAAAAGGAGAGGGAGTTTTAAGCCAAAAATTGTATACTTATGATCAATTAATATAATTAAGGAATACTTAAAAGTTTTTCCAATCTTATTTGTATCAATTTTGACATGGCTTCTTTCTTAATTTCTTGTTCTAAGTCTTGAATTTGAATGGTTTATATAAATTTTGAATGTGCATCTTTGATACAAGTTTGCTAATTTGTGTTAAAGCTATATTATTTGAATGTTCTTAGATTTTATTTCATTTTATTTACTATACATTAAGATGTTTAAATTCTATTTGAATGCATCAGTAAACCTTTAAAGGAAATTTTATTTCATACTTGTATTATTTCATGTTTTCCTCAAATATTTGCCTAGTATATGGTGAGATTTGAGCATCTATTACTTCACATCATATATTGGTTAAATTCATATTTAGTTGAATTTAAAAATTTGTCATTATGTTTGAGGCAAAGATAAGCAATCACATACTTTCTTTCTGCCCTACCCTTCCTTTTGTTTCTTTTTTGATCAAATCACTCTAGTTTAGATCTCATCATAAATATTCACTTAGATTAGCCTTTAATGTATAAATTCTTTCATAACTCACTAAGATCAGCATTGATACTTCAAAATTCACAAATATTAAGGACCACGATGGCTCCCAACCACCAATCAATATAAATTTGTGGAATAATTTAATTTTCTCTACCTCTATTTCACCACAGGTAACTAGATTACCAAAACCTACTACTCATGATTTGAATTATCAAAATTATAAAATGAGAAGTGTTATTTAAACACTAACAACACATGTGATTCACTTAGAGGCATCAACAGTTCTCCAATTGGATCACTCACATTAATCCAATTATTTGTGAGTTTTCATTCATTCTTTATTCTCTTATATTGCAAAAAAATTCCCTATTTCAAAACACTATCATTTTGATCGATACAGTCTCTTACAAACTACATTTGCCCTTATCGTCAATACATATTTGACCTTTATGAATGTCTTATTCTCAACTTAATTTATCTCCTAGTTTGTATATTATTCTCAACCTGTTTGACTCTATATCCTATTTCCCCTTTTATCTTTACATCATCTTAGTCTTCCTTAATCTTTCTTTCTCATCATGAACTTACTATTTAAGGATAATATTGAGTTAAACTTGATAGATATGATGATCATTACCAACCCCAATAGGTTTTCCCATAAACAACTTATCTATCCTACCCTAGATGAAAGTAATTTGCATGTGGCCACTCGCACGACAAACTATGGTACCCTTCTTCATTCATCTTCAATTAACAAACCTATCTTCTCCTTATAATATTAGCCTATATTAAAATATACTCTGGAAATGGTTTTCTTTATTAATAAATTTCCTCAAAATCAAGGAAAATATCCTTATACTATGTATCACCTTATGATAAGTGGTCAAACCAAAGATACCCATTAACATTCCCCCACATTTTCACATAGATTTTGGGGCAATAGCTTCTTTACCTCTCAACCTCATCCTTCTCTTTTGACCCCTTCTCATATTATGACCTCTTCTTCTTTGATTTCCTACACCTCTATACTAAGATATAGTAATATGGTAGGTTATACATCTAGTGGACATCTTATAAGACATTCTCTTCTCAATTCTTCCACTAGTGCATCATTTTCTACCCATGGTAATCATGCCTCTAGTGTTACTTCTTGTCACCCCTCTACTAGCACATCTTATACTGCCCAATAAAATCATGATACTATTGCCTTATTTACTAAAAATTCATCTCAAGATACTAATAGCATGCATTTTACCACTCATAGTATTACCCAAGCCACTAATATCAATGCCAATGCTTCACACAATACAAATAACACCACTCAAACCCATCAATATTTTTTACAAACTATTAACCAAATGAATGCTTTCCAAGATAATAATTCTAACCAAATGATGTAAATTCAAAATCATTTTATCCATATCCAAAATCACCCTCAACATGTTCCATGGGGAGTGCATAACCAAAATTCCCCCCCACCTCCCCTTCAAGATTCCCATGGTAATATTATCCCTCAACCTCATATTGTTTAAAAAAAATCAAACACCTTCAAAATGAACCTCTTACACCTCAAATTTCTAACATAGAAATCAAAGGTATCACCCCTACCATTAGTGACAATGGGTCAATCAATCCTACCCTACACTTAAAAACATTTGGAAATATATACAAAGATTGGGTCAAGTTAAACACTTTTTCCAATACTAAGATTTTATCAAAAACTCTCTTTGGAGATACTTTAGATTGTTATAACCAACTCAAATCTCATTCCATCACTATTTTGTAAGATTTAGTTAATGTTATAGTATAAGATTTTCAAACTAGTGACCTCCTTAAAATACCTTGGCTCATTTTATTAATTTTAAGCAACTTGAGATGGAAACCACACAAGATTTCATCAAACAATGGAAGACCTTGTCTAAAAAGTGTGAACATAATATGGAAAATGATAACCTCTTTCATATATTCACCAACACTCTATCTTAAGTTGTAATATTGGGTTTAAACTCTCTCTCTCTCTCTCTCTCTCTCTCTCTCTCTCTCTCTCTCTCTCTCTCTCTCTCTCTCTCTCTCTCTCTCTCTCTCTCTCTCTCTCTCTCTCTCTCTCTCCATAAACTTTGGAAGAATCCATTGACCAAGCTAAGTGGAAAGATTTTCTCATGAATCAATTTGAGCCATCCTTACCTCCAATAGTCATTCACATTCTCATCAAAAATAAAAATCATCATTCTACTAATGATGGTGTCACTGATTCTTATGATACCATTCATAATATTCAAACTATTATTCCTAACCTAGCTCTAAAACAAGCTTCCCCTCCCAACCACATCCCTAATCCTCATTTATCTTCAACAAGTCACATTAATATTCATAAACCTTTATCATTAATGGATTTACAAGAGAATCCACCAAGGCCTCTTCCATGAGATATTGATCCCAATCATCCCAATAAATTATGGTATGATCCAAATAAATTTTGTTGGTTTCATACTAGTTGGGGTCATTCTCATGAGACTTATAGGTAATTTCATAATTTCTCTATGGATTTCCTCTTTGGTCCCAATTTTGACCATGATTCTATAATTCATAGATGTCAAAAATCCTATGACATTACCTTCAAATCCCATGAAACACAAACTTAAAATCAATCTTTGAACCAAGCTAATGTGCATTTGGCCTTTTAAAAAGACCCTCTTCCAAATCACCAAGACATTAACAATAAGCCTACTCCTACCAATAACATTAACATTCTTATAGACCCAACTCCCAAAGATAATGTGGTAAACATGACTAATATGTGGAGGGTAGTTACCTTCATTGATTCTCATCCAATATATAATCCCCAATCATCTCACACTTTCCATGTTATCTAAGATTATCCCCCCACTCATTTAAAAGAATTAGGAAAAAAAGATCTTATATCTTTCAATGAACCAATTATAAGACCTTCATTAGATAATGTTTATCATACCATTTCTACCACTCCTCAAGCCTCTTTACCCATCACCAATTATACTCAACCTCATAGTACCACTTATTCAAATTTATCTCAAACCAAACCTATGTCAACTATCCCATCCTCTCAAGATAATCAGCAAAATTGTCCCCTAATTAAACCTCCCACATCCTATCAACATAAATTTACATGCACTTATGTTCCTCCTCCTAAGGACCTCATTCAACACTATGTACCTCTTTCTACCATTCCCCTTATGGGTTATGATGAATGGGATCCTATCATGGAACTTACTAATCTCGCATCTCAAATCCCATTTCTTGAACTTATGTAGACTTTTATGCATCATCATAATTGTCTTACACAACTCTTATTTAAAATGAACATCCCTTGTCCTCACCTAGTAGGATGTGAAGCCACCTTATCTATATCAGAAGATATCATTTTACAATAGTGTGAAAAGATGTTTATAGATATTGATGAAATAATGGACACTTATCTCTCCCTAAAATTCCCCATTACTTATATGATTCTTGATGAGATTCTACTTTGTTCAGATGATCCTCCCCTTTTTATCAGTGTCCAAATTGGTGATATCCAATTCAAGTGTGCCTTGATTGATGAAGATGTAGGTACTTGTATTACCTCTCTCAATTTTATTAAAACCCTTGGATTTTTTTAATGCAATCTTAAATCTACACACATCATGTGTCAAGGCTATGACCAAAGGTAAATACCTCCCTTAGGTTATGTGTGGTTCCTTATCACTATTCCACATTTCACTATTCAATTGAAGGTTATAATATTCAATTTTCATCTATCTTATAACATCTTGCTTGGTAGGCCATGGACTCATCGCTTGAGGGCAGTTTCCTCTTTTACTTGCCAATGTGTCAATTTCCCTTAAAATGGTGAAATATATAGGTTCAAGGTGATACTAACACTTAAAATATTTAATAATTACAATACTATGGTGTATTAAAAATTCCAAGCCTTAAACCCTTACTTAGAGTTCCATTTCATGAATCTCAATAGTTTAACTTCCCTATCAATTTTATGTGAGGTTACCCAAACTTATCAAGAATATACCACATAACATGTTAGATTTAGATGATAATGAGCTTGATGAGATTAATCTCAAGATTAAAACCTCTAATCTCTCTCCTCATCTCATTTTTTAGCTTCCACCATCTTTAAAGTCATGTTCCCATGAACTGCCTAGTGATGATATACCTATAGTCTTAGCTAAGACTCAGCACACCATTCATCATGTCACATCTGATGAAAAGGTCATCCCTACCTATGCCATTGATATTCATACACTTGAATATGATGATGGTTATACCTTAGATGACCCATTTTTCGGAGGTCTTGTTTAGGCCCAAGATGTTAAAATAATTCATTATCATTATTCTTTTCTTTAGTATTTTTGTATATCTTATCACATTTCATCCTATATAATTCCTAATTTTAGATTTTTTTCCTTTTATTCATAGGGTAGAGATGGTGTGCACACCTTCAATTTTTAAATAACTATTAGGAACTTGAGTAAAATTGATTACTTTTGTATAAGCAACTAAACACGGAATTAAACCAGAAGTAATAAGTAACTAGAAATATGAAACAACAAATAAGAGGAGATATGAGAAAAAACCAATCTCTATTAAACTCTTCCAGAAGGAAATACAATGAAGAAATCTCACTCTTCCCACACCTCTTGGATGTATAATAATTCTCCCTCAAGAGTTCTCTCTCTCTCAATCAATTACAATCAACTCAATAACCGAGTTATTATTCCCTTCTCTTCAGCAGATCTTCTTGATCTTGCACCTTGTAGATCTAATTGATCTTACTTACAACTTAATTACAATACATGCTCCATGGGTCTCTTAAATAGGATCTAAGGCATATAATAATTAGAAACACAGACTCAAGACTAAAATTAGTCTTTACATGTAAACACTCTATCTTCCTAAAATTAGAACAAATCTAATTCTATAAATGCATGCAAATGCACACACATAGGTGACCGATGTTGGTCACTGTCAGTCTGCATATGACCGACATCGGCCAATCTCTAACTGATGTCAGTAAGTTCTGATCCATGCCTGACTGATGTTGGTGATACTACCAATGCTAGTTATTGGTTAAGCCCAAAAACCTCCACATGAGCTCAATAGTGAAGCTTTTAGCTCTACAACTCAACAATCTCCCACTTGGAGATAAATAGCCACACCTGTACTTGTATAGCAACATCTCTATCTTGTTTCTCTGGCTTGTTTCTCCATCTTTAAGTTTAATCTTGAAGACCAACAAAAGTTGAATGAAGATTCAACTTCTCCTTTGTTACCGACTTTGTTAACATATCTACAGGGTTCTTATCTATATGGATCTTTTCCAACTTCAACTGTCCATCCTTCAATACCTATCTAATGAAGTGGTATCTAAGCTATATATGTTTGGTTCTTGAATGAAAGGCTGAATTCTTTGCCAAATGAATTGCACTTTGACTATCACTGTACAATCTACAACTCTCTTGCTCCTTTCCCAACTCTTCCATGAACCATGTCATCCATATCATTTCCTTGCTAGCCTCTGTAACTACAATGTATTTTACCTCTATAGTAGACAGGGCAACAACCTTCTGTAACTTTGAAATCCAGCTAACTGCCATTCCACCAAAAGTGAACACATATCCTGTGGTGCTTCTCCTGCCATCCAAGTCACCTGCCATATCCAAATCTACATACCCATGTAGAGAAGTGTTTGACCCTCCATAGCATAAATGCCTACTACTGGTCCCTCTCAAATATCTGAGAATCCATTGAACTACTTTCCAGTGTTCCTTTCCTGGATTAGCTATAAACTTGCTGACAACTCCCATTGCTTGTGCAATATCAGGTCTAGTACATACCATTGCATACATCAAGCTCCCAACTGCTGAAGCATATGGAACACTGCTCATGTACTCAACCTCATCATGTGATTTAGGACACTATTCTTTGCTCAACTTGAAGTGTCTAGCCATAGGTGTGCTTACCAGTTTTGCAACCTGCATATTAAACCTCTCCAACACCTTATTCACATAATCCTCTTGAGACAAAATCAAAATATGATTTTTTCTATCTCTCTTGATACTCATGCCAAGGATTTTCTTTGATTCTCCTAAATCTTTCATAGTAAATGTGTGAGCTAGTTTTACCTCTAGCTTAGTAACTTCCTACATGTGTGAATCTGCAACAAGCACATCATCTACATACAGTAACAGGATAATATAACTACCATTATCCAATCTGGTAAAATAAACACAATGGTCAGATTGACATTTACTAAAGCCATGCTCTGTCATAAACTTGTCAAATCTCAAATACCATTGTTTTAGAGCTTGCTTAAGACCATATAAGCTTTTCTTTCAACCTGCACACAAGTTTCTCCTTACCTTTGACCTCAAAACCTTCCAGCTGATCCATATATATCTCTTCATCCAAATCTCCATGAAGAAATTTTGTCTTAACATCAAGCTACTCAAGATGTAAATCCTCAATAACAACTAAAGATAATGCATTCTGAATAGAAGTCATCTTTACTACAGGAGAAAAAAATTCACCAAAATCAATACCTGGTTTGTGTGTAAATCCCTTTACTACCAACCTAGCCTTATGTATCATTTGTCCATTCTCTCCTTCCTTTAACCTATAAACCCATTTGTTTTTTAGTGCTTTCTTTCTGACTGGTAACTCAACCAAATCCCATGTTTGGTTCTTTTCTAAGGAATCAATTTCCTCATTCATGCCATGCTCCCACTATTTCCTAGATTCTACCTGTATTGCCTCATCAAAACTTTTTGGTTCTCCACCATCAGTGAGTAACACGTAGTATAAAGAAGGGGAATAATGAATTGGAGGTTTACTTACCCTTATAGACCTCATGGGCATTTGAGACTTATTTACAGCTTACTGTCTGCCTAAATTATCTGACAGTGACCGATCCCAGTCATCTCTCAGTCTGCACTCGATCGATGTCGATTCCACATGACCGACCTGACCAACATCAGTTACCATATGACTGATGTTAGTGTCTACCTAACCGATGTCAGTTCCTACCTAACTGACATTGGCTCATGTGTTTTCCTATGAGTGATGATTTTTACCCATGAGCTCATTTTGGATCATAACCTCATCCAAATCAAGATTGCCTTGCTCAGAATTATTCAGCCTCTTGAGCTAATCACTGTACATCACCTTCTCATTGAAAACTAAATCACAGCTTCTAATAATTTTGTTATTTTATAAATTCCATAATTAGAATTTTAAATCTCCAAAACCATAACCAATGAAAGTGCACCACATAGATTTAGCATCCAGCTTCTTTCTATTTTCTTTATCAATGTGCACAAAAGCTTTAGAACCAAAAACTCTGAGAAATGAAAGATCTACCTTTTTACCTATCCATGCCTCTTCTGGAATTCCACCATCCAATGTAGTAGAAGGTCCTCTGTTAATTAGGTAAATTTTAGTATCTACAGCTTTTGCCCAAAACTGTAAAGGCAAACCAGCATGCAACCTCATACTCTGTGCACACTCCATTATTATTCTATTCACCCTTTCAGCAACTCCATTTTGCTGAGGTGTCCTTGGAACCATCCTTTCTCTATGTATTCCACTCATAGAATAGTATCTATTGAATTTATTGTTGCAGTACTCACCACCATTGTCAGATCTAAGGCACTTCAATCTCAAACCTATTTCATTTTCAACCAAAGCTTTCCATTTTTTAAATGTGTCAAAAACATTAGATTTCCTCTTTATGCAATAAAACCATACCTTTCTTGTAGCATCATCAATGAAATAAACATAATACTGTGATCCTCTAATAAAAGCTACCTGAGTTGGTCCCCACACGTCTGTGTGAACAAGCTCTAACTTGTGTTTCTTCTTTGTTGACCCAATTTTGAGAAACCTCACTTTCTTCTATTTCCAAAAAATACAATGCTCAAAAAAATCTAGATCTATGCATTTCAAATTTGAAAGCTTACCTTTTGACTTAAGAACATGTATTCCCTTCTCACTCATGTGACCAAGCCTATAGTGCCACATCTTGCATCTACATCTGAAGTAGATAAAATAGAAGGAGAATAATCAGTAACACAAGTAGATAGATAAAGTGTACCTACTCTCTTACCTCTTGCTAATACAAGTGCACCCTTGGAAACTTTCCAAGATTTAGCTGTGAGAGTTACTGTGTAACCCTCATCACCCAACTTTCCTATAGAAATGAAATTCCTCTTCAGGATGGGTATATGCATGACATCCTTTGACACCCATGTGTTGCCATTCTACAATTTCAGCTGCACTTTTCCTTTGCCAACAATTTGACAAGGCTCACCTCCCCTAAATAAACTTTTCCAAAATCTCCATGGACATAATCATTGAAAAATTCTTTATTTGGGGTTGAATGGAAAGAAGCACTAGAATCTAAAACCCATGATTCTACTTGACTATCCAAAGAAAATATAAGAGCATCTTGTGCAACAATACCTACAACATTTGCTTCTTTATTACCTTCATGCTGATTTTCTTTGTTATCCTTCAACCAACAATCTTTCTTTGCATGCCCTTTCTTTCCAAAATTCCAGCAAGTTATTTTTCCATTTCTGGATTTGGATCTCCTTCCCATCTTTGACCTTGATTTCCCTTGCTTGCCCTTCTCTCTTTGCCTTCCCCTACTTTCAATACTTAAAGCATTACCTAATGTTTCCCCTATGCTTTTCCTATGAATATCTTCATTCAATATTACACTAACAACATCATCAACTTTCAAGATATTTGAAGCAGATGCAGTATTACTAACTGCCATTACCAAGCTGTGTCAGCTTTCAAGTAAAGAGCATAAGATTAAGAGAGCCTTAATTTCATCATCAAAAGCTATTTTGACTAAATTTAATTGATTTACAATTTCATGGAAATCATTAAGATGACTATATACAGACCCACCTTCCTGCATTTGCAAATTAAATAATTGCTTCATAAGATATACCTTATTCAAAGCTGAGGGTTTTTCATATAAATTTGCCAAAGTATCCATCAACTCTACCATTGTCTTTGCCTATGATAAGTTGGAAATCACAGAAGATGCCAGGCTCAACCTTATAGATCCAAGAGCCTTTCTATCAAGAACATTCCATTCTTCATCTTGCATATCTATGGGCTTGCTTAAAACCCCACCCAATGGTAAGTATAGATCTTTCTGATACAGATAATCTTCTATCTGCATCCTCCATAATTGATAATTTTTGCCATTGAATTTCTCCATTCTTAGTTTACTTTCTTCTACCATTACTTTACTCCCACTCAAATAAAAACCCTGTGAGTGAACCTGTAATCAATAAACACTAACCTCATTTTGATACCACTTGTTAGGAACTTGAGTACAATTGATTACTTTTGTATAAGTAACTAAACATGGAATTAAACTAGAAGTAATAAGTAACTAGAAATATGAAATAGCAAATAAGAGGAGATATGAAAAACAACCAATCTCTATTAAACTCTTCCAGAAGGAAATACAATGAAGAAATCTCACTCTTCCCATACCTCTTGGATGTATAGTAATTCTCCCTCAAGAGTTCTCTCTCTCTCTCAATCAATTACAATCAACTCTATAACTGAGTTGTTATTCCCTTCTCTTCAGCAGATCTTCTTGATCTTGCACCTTGTAGATCTAATTGATCTTACTTACAACTTAATTACAATGCATGCCCCATGGGTCTCTTAAATAGGATCCAAGGCATACAATAATTAGAAGCATAGACTCAAGACTAAAATTAGTCTTTACATGCAAACACTCTATCCTCCTAAATGCATGCAAACGCACACACACAGGTGATCAATGCCAGTCACTGTCAGTCTGCATATGACCGACGTCAGCCGATCCCTAACTGATGTTGATCGATTTTGATCCATGCCTGACTAATGTCAGTGATACTGCCGATGCTAGTTACTGGTTAAGCCCAACAACCTCCACATGAGCTCAACAGTGAAGCTTTTAGCTCCACAACTCAATAATAACTTTATAAGAGCATGATTAAGGATCATGTTATGACTAGTCCCTATCACTTTTCTAGATATTAGGATCCCTATATTTGACTTACCCCTAAGATGCTTTCAACTATCCTTAAGCCTTCCATGCATCATGCCCTTCCCCTAGTTGAGCCTAGTTTGGATCCTATTCCCACTCCCTCTCTAGCTAAGTCTCTTCCTATTTATGATCCTATTTATCCTTTAGTTTAACATCATCTAGTCTCTCCACTAGCCCCACCTTCCCTTGGTGACTATTTTCTCCCTTTACCATAGCTTGGTCCTTTGCCCACCAAATGGGTAGATCAACCATACTGTGATATTCATAAAATTGTCAATCATTGGACTAGAGATTTTTCACTACACCATCATTCCTTGGATTTCATTTCCACTCATTATATTATTACACCTACAAAGTCTACTAATAAGTGTATATGTTTCTTTCATAACAAAGATAATCATTCCTCCATACATTGTCATAAGTTTTCACAATATATAAACACCTTGCATCCCACTATTCCTCAACCCATAGATAAGGATATACCTCCCCTTAAAGTATTACCTCAATATATTCCCAAATATGTATAGACATAGATCATTAATACATATTTTAATATCATGTTAAGGATCACCTCATGACCATTCATGTGCCTACTACCCTTCCTCCCATAGGTTTCCCTCATAATAAGGCTCTCCCTTCTTCCCTTATGGCTCCTCCACCTATGGTCCCTTCTCCACCTATAGTTTCTCCACTAGTAACTCATTCACCTATGGCCTATTCTCCACTAATGACCCCTTCATTTCCTATAGAGTACACTCATAGTCCTCTTGAGTATCCCCTACACAATATTTCTCATGAGCATGATCCTTTAGGCATTCTTACATTTTCCATCAAGGAGATTTGGCAAATTATTTTCTAAACTTTATTTGAAGATTGATGAGACCATTGTAGTTAGAGGTCAACTTCATAGAGACTTATTAGATGTTATCGATAATGTGTGTGGATAAATCTACTAGTATTTATGAACATTGCATGGTGTTCTTTCATTCCTCTCTTCATTTGTATTAGATGTGTGTTCCAAATTTACATTTCTCTATATTATATCATTTGACATTATGTCAAATTCTTATTTATCTTACATTATTAATTATGTTTTTATACTACATGTTGCTTATGGTGTCATTTTATTCCTTATGTTCTCTTATGAATTTTTTTTCATGATTACATACTTTTTCTCTACAAGTTCATTTTCTATGGATATCTTGTTATTTCTCATGATTATTTTCTACCTTATCTCTTTAAACATGGATAATCAATATTGTGACTTGGTTATACAAACCTTGCTCCCCTTATTCATTCATTATTTACCATGTGATTAGTTATCAAACAAGTAATCTCATTTTAATCTCCTTTTACTCGTACATCTTAGATCTCCCTTTATTCCCCTTATTTCTCTTTGAAAACTAATCATACACATGGTTGAGACTTGAGATAACATACTAGTTCATAGGTAAGCCTAAGTGTTTTAGTCAATCATGTCTTTTGATACTTAGCTTCCTTTATCCAAAGCCTAAAGCTCATTTGTGTGTATCAATTTATCTCTCATGATTGGTCATTCCAATTTCATATGGAAGAGGAATATTAAAATCCATAAAAATTCAAAATCCAAATCATTTTAACAAAAGGAAATGATTTAGAAGGCAACATTAACAATTTTCAAAAGTTAAAACACACTAAAATATGTGATCCTAAGTAGTCTCCTTTTTCTAATTGAATATCAAAATCCATAATTAGCCTCATGATATATTCAAGGTCCATTAGGGTGCAGTAGGCTAGTATATTGAAAAAGGAGAATAAAAAAATCTTTTAGTGTTACTTTCTCATACCAGTACCTAATCTTTGTAGTAGACCGACAGCGCTATAAGAGGTATTGAGAAATGGGTAATACATTGTGGGAAGGTAGGTATTTACTTTTGTTTCTAAAAAAACCAACATGAGTTGATCTTAGTACCTCACTTATTTACCTACATAGCTCTATGCTTATAGTGAACAAGTATCCTCTATATATTGATGGTCACTCGTCACTTAGTGTCTTTCTATGTCCTTAGTGTGCCTCCTATTTCCTAAGGTCTGATCATAAGATGCCTATGCAGTGATTTTTACATCCCTTGTTGTATTCCCTACAATCCTAACATTTCCCCTTGATAAATATTATTTTATTCACTGATCACTCCCCTTAGGGATCCCATTTATGAGTTGTAGTGCAAGATCTTGGATAGAATTAGGCCTTCCTCACAAATTATCAAGTTTTCATATTACCATTCCAAATTGTTAGGTTGTGGAGCTAAAAGCTTCACTGATGCAGACATGGAGAAGGCCATTGGAGGGGTTGCTGAAGGTTGCTGAGCGTCAGAGCAACCGGCGTTGGTCTGATCAACCGACGTTGGCAGTATAGTGAAGAGAAGCAACCAACATCGGTCAGGGATCGGCCGGCATCGGTCACCTCCAGGCAGATAGGGACCGACATCAGTCACCTGTGTGGTTCGACTGCGAGCTTATTACGGGCAATTAGCTAACGAACCAAGTGTTTGCATGATTAGAGCTATTTTTAGACTAAGAGCTACAGATCTAATTATTGTAATTAGATGTCTAATTATTGTTTGGATGAGATCTATATAATAGACTCATGGTTGTATTGGAAAAGTGTTCTAGTTTGAGTTGAGCAAAGTTTGCTTCTTCTGTGTGTGAGGTGAGCAAGGGTGTTCCTCCTAGTTCCACAACAGTACCTAGGTGGGTGCTAGTTTTGGAGAGTCAGCAGGATTCTTCAGGTGTGTAGGATCTTGGTCACAGGTGCATGGCCTATATAGGAGATCTACATGGTAAGTAAGATCATTGATCTGCAGGTGTATGTGTGTGCAAGGTCAAGGTTCACAAGAGTGCAGAACCAGGTTGATTTGCAGGTGTGCAAGATCAGATAGGACAACAACACAACAGGGAGTAGAATCAAGCAGGATCTACTTGGAGTATAGGTGTGTACTCGGATAGAGCAAAGAGGAAGGCAAGGGAGTTCCTTCCATAAGTATGGTCTGTTGAGGTGCAGGTTATTGCAGGTTCATGGGAGATCTACTTGAAGTACTTTGAGTACTTGTGGAGTGCGTGGAGCACTTGTGGTGTGCGTGGAGCATAGGTGGTGAACACCAACTCTGTATTTGAGTTGGGTGTTGGGACCTGAGAGGGAAAGCTTTGAGGAGAGAATTACTGTTCACTTGAGGTGTGGCGAGCCTCTGAAGAGGTGGTGGAGAAGAAGTGGCATCTTCTTTATTGTATTATTTTCTGTAAAGTGTTAATACAAGTTGTGTATTGTCTCTCATATCATGTGTTATTCTGAATTCTAGTTACTTGGTGAATCTGGTTAATTTCTGCATATTAAGTTGCTTGGTTTGGTAATCATATTGTGCTCTTTTGGTGGAGCAAGATCCTGACAAGTGGTATCAGAGCTTTTGGTTGGGATACTAACAGATTGGTTTAGATCTGGGTAGTGTGTTTTGATTACAGGTCACTCTCAGGGGTTTCTGATTGAGTGGGAGTAGAGCAATGACAGATGAAAGTAAGCTAAGAATGGAAGAGTTGAAAAGCACAGATGGTGTCTTAAGTTCCTATGGAAAGAAAGAGCAGGTAAAAGAATATTGTTGGTTGGTAGCAGATCAACATGAAGGAACTGAAGAAGTAGATGTAGCAGGTGTTGTTGCACAGGATGCTCTGGGAGGTTTCTTGGATAAAGTTGAATCTTGGATAAAAGATTCGGTTGCCTCTTTCCATGCAGCCCCAGGTAGAGGAGCTAGTGAGCCTTGCCAAAGAATTGGCAAAGGGGAAGTGAAGCTGAAATTGCAGGCAGCCAACACACAGGTGTTGATGAAGGTCATGCAGGTCCAAGTTTGGAGATATGGCTAATTTCTTCAGAAAGGTTGGGTGATGAGAGATGCACAAGAACTCTCACAGCAGATGCACTTGAATTAGCTGGTGGTAAGAAAATAGGTACTCTTTATCTACTTGTTTATATTACTGATTCTTCTTCTATTGTGGAGACGTGGCTTCGTAGGCTTGGTCACATGAGTAGGAAGGAGATGCATGTTCTTAAGCGGAAGACAGATATATTTGACAGGCTTAAGAATTGGAAAGCCTTGGTGTACCTGGAGGAGATGGCAGATAGAAACCAGTGGATGGTGTTGGATACTTTTGAGTAGAGCAGTTTGGACATGGGTTTTGATTCAAAGGAGCTCGCGGGTAAAAATTCATCACTCACAGGTGAACACAGGTACCGGCGTCGGTCAGGAGGAACCGACGTCGAACAGACAGGTGCTGATGTCGATCATGTGCAGACCAAAGTCGGTGATGTCAGGCAGGGTAAGACCGACGTCGGTCAGGAGGACCGACGTCGGCAGTAGGTAAGACCGATGTCGGTCAGAGGACCGACGTCGGCAATAGGGACACCATAGGGTCGGTAGTTAGGGACAGATGCATGGGAACTGACGTCAGTCGGATGCAAACTATGGAGTGACCAAGGTCGGTCACTGTAATAGATTTTGGGTGGACAACACGCTATCAAGGAGTCTCAAACACCCATACGGAGGACTGAAGACGTAAGTAGGCCCTCAAATTCGTTGTTCCTCTTCTTTATACTTGTTGCTGATTGTAGAGTAGGAAGGATCCAGGAAACAGGTGTGAGCTTGGCATGGATGAGGATGTGATTCCTTGGAGGAGAACCAAATAGGTGTTTTTGGTAGGATTACTAGTGGGAAGAAAGCACAGAGATGAATGGATACCTTAGTTGAAGAATAGAGTGAACAGATACGTGAGACGAAAGACCAGGTATATGGTCTTGAGGAGCTACAGGACAGTGGTACAAGTTTTGACAGGTGGAGGATGGAGCATGGCTTCAATCAATGTCAGGGTAACTACTGTGGTTTGTCTTACTAGGGGGATGATGATTGCAACATCATTCTATTGCTATATGTGGATGGTATGTTTTGCTAGCAGGATTGTACATATAGGGTTTTCTGAGCTAAGGGTAAGGTTAGTTTAGTGGCTGTCATGAGGAGTTTGGAGCAGTGAAATTCTTTGACATGGGAGGCATGGAGATCACAGGTTGATTTTGTCTCGAGTGGGAGCTGATGTGAATCAGGTGTTGGCAAGGTTTAGGATGCAGAGTCAGAGCACACTAAAGGCTGGACAGGTACAGTGTCCAAAATCACATGAGGTCTGGTATAGATATTTTATTCACTGATCACTCCCCTTAGGGATCCCATTTATGAGTTGTAGTGCAAGATCTTGGATAGAATTAGGCCTTCCTCACAAATTATCAAGTTTTCATATTACCATTCCAAATATCCCCTTTAACATATTTTATATGTTTTTTTTACCTCATTAGTATTCCTTTTGTGATTTGCAGTGTAAGACCATGGATAAGACCTAGCCTTCTTCACAAAACTTTCCAAATACCAAAGTCATAATGAAATTACATGTGTAAAATTAGAGATAAGTCATGATTGATTATAAGTTACATGTCATTGGCATGCTTCCCATCTTGATATAATATGTTTCATGCTTAATTCATTTATCTTTCACTTTTATCTTCTTATTTTCTGATTGCATGTAAGAATATAACCATTTTTATTAAATTTTTCATACTTCTCAACTTGAATTAGTGTGATCAATTTAAGTTTATTTTCCAATTTTATTTCTCTTTTATACTTCCCACAATGATTTATTATGATTGATTGACTTAATTTTTTTATTTTTATACCATTTGTATTTTAGGTGCTTTTCATTTTATTACATTATTTTCATACTTCCCAATGTGATATGGTGTGAGTTTACTTGTTTTAATTTGGTGCCAATCTTTTTGATGGTTTAAAAACATTTTGTTCTCTTTTTTACCACTTTTGGGTTTATTATACTTAGTCATATTTTATTATTACATATTTCTCATCATGATATAGTGTGTAGTACATTTATTTTTGATTAATTATACTTTTCCAAGTCATGTTGCCTACTTTTTTTTAACCATGTTTGTGTATCACATAATGCTAGAAAATAAAACACTCCACGTATATTTCCCATAACATATACAAAAAAATCTAAATACATGTATTAGAAAGAAATATATCTATGCATCAACAACCACAACCATAATATAACTCATGAGATAAAATCCAACTATCAAAATAATATATCTCTATATATCATGTGTTTTATACAATACAATGTTATGAAATACATATCCCAAGCTCTATGACTAGGCTCCCTCATGCCTATCTTGTGGCCTAGCCACACTACCCATAGATGCCTTAGACACAATAACCACAATATAAATCATGAGATCAAATCCAACTATCAAAATAATATATCTCTATATATCATGTGTTTTATATAATACAATGGTACAAAATACCAAAATACATATCCCAAGCTCTATGACTAGGCTTCCTCATGCCTATCTTGTGGCCTAGCCACACTGCCTATAGATGTCTTGGACTATCCCCTTTGTATGGTGAGTTGTAATGAGGGCATCCAAGATCTCAACCCTACTACCAATCTTTGTGGGTTGGCCACCTAGGCCTATGACTATCCAAGCTAGATCATGGTATCCATGTCTGCATCTCTCTCCTAATCCAAGGCCTACTAGTCATGTAATTATCCTACTCCCACCCCTACCAATGGATATAATCCATCCTCATGTGTCTATATCTACCTTGTGACCTCCCCCACTAATGTAAAACAACCTACCTAAGCTAGGGTAGATGGTACCATAAGATCATCTAGTGTGATGGGGTCGTATGGTGCCATCATCTCATCTAAAATGTCATGGTTCACTTCCATGACTAGGGATCCCCATCTGATCTCTTCTATCATAGGATCTACAAAATGAAAACTAGATAGATATTAGATCACATATACATCCCAAAATATCTCTATCTACCTACAATCATATATAACTAATATTCTATCTCAAAAATTACAATTATAACATTTCTTACCAGTCTTGGTGTCACCAACCACCATCTCCCCATCTACTCATCCATCTAGCACAGTCTCTTCATCTGCTCATCCTATGCACACCCCATCTATCACTCACCTCCCTATCAAGATAAAGCCAAGAGTCACCACTCTTGCACACTATTATCTTCTCCTTAGAGGTGCCTCTATCAACCAACTCTATCTTAGACCAATTATCAGAACATCCTATGTAATCACCCTTATATGTGCTCAATCTTGCTGATGGCACCTTCATATGTGATGTGTTTGAGGTGGTCATTACTCTTCCTACTGTGGTACCTATTGTAATATAGGATGTACCCCTAAATTAACATCCATGCCCTTTCCTCCTCTATCTAATAGATGTCATGCACAACCAATCCATGGTTTCACATTTCATGGCCTAATCATCGGTCTCTTGATTAGCACTCTTCCTTCCTGATAAATACCCCATTTGACTCCTTATGTCCCTAAAATTTTCCTAGGGTTCATCCTGGTGCCTAAATTTTTCTTAGCAATCATTTTTTTATAATTCACTTAATTTCAAATCAAAATATTCAAAACTTTGAAATATTTAGTTGCTTACCTTTATTGTGCTCACTCCAGCCACTATGCATCCTCCTCATCTCAACTGTCAACTCCTAACCATCTTGGCTCTCTAGTCTCTCACTAGGTCTATAAGAGCTCTATTTTCTTAGAATAGTAAAAATACCAAATAAATTATTTTTCACCCTATTTATATTTACTATTCAAAATTATTTATCCTTTAAATATTTATCATCAGATTTCTTATTTTGATCATATCTTTAACTCTACTAGATCTTTCTCCAAAACATAAAATGTTATAAAATTTTGACATCAAATAGAATATTTTCAATTATTATATGTTTATATTTCAAAATTTAAAAAAATTTCTCTTTTTTGGTAATCTCTACAGGTTCACCTAATATTCCCTACACTTGACACCTTCACATTTATTACATCTCCTTATTTATCTACAATATAAAGGTAAGTAAAGGTATGTGTTTTTTAATTATGTCCTTCAATTTATCTTATTTTCTCCTTAATACACTTTATTTAGATTTAACATTATGTGTCACTATGTTCTTTTCTTGAATCACCATTCCATGTTACACCTACATGACACATGATGAGATTTGAGTAGGGCATATATATATACACATAATATTTTCAAACTTTATCAATTACTGATGTTTTTTGTCTTTCAAAAACCCATCGAGTCTCAATATCTCTAAGTGCATGCCTTAATGGGTGCACTAGGAAATGGGTGGGTAGACCATTAGTGCTTCACATGATTGTTGTCCCTTATTACCACTTTCTATCTACACACCCATCTCCTAAAATGATTCCCCTAAGCTTTGACTCCTATTTTACACCTTCCCCTAGTCATTTTTCACATTCATTAGCCCTTCCCTAAACTAAAAACCTTTTTGATGGTTTATGTTACATTTTTATCCCCATCAACCTTATATTCTAATTGATAAAACTTATTAGGGTCTAGGTCAGACCCTCGCTGACCTAGTCTATGACCTATTTTTTTTGTCAATAACAATACTAGTTTGAGTGGTTCAACCTTGTTGACCTAAAATTTCATAAAGGACTAGGGTTATATTTGCTTATATAAACACATCCATTTCATCATTTCTAAGAGATGAGAAGTAAGATATATTTTGCATGTGCTTATTCACCATTTTACTTGAGTAGCAAGATTAGGGTTTTATACTTTCTTTGGATATATAGATCTTATCTTGTGGATAAGTCCTTTGGATGCATAGATAGGATGTGTATCCTAAATTTGATTTATCCTTATCATCCTTATATACCAAAATTACCTATTATGACTAACCTTGGCTAAGGGAGAGATTGAGGCTCAGCGGGTTCATCTTTAAAGGTAAGTATTCCTAACTTTGTTCCTCATTTGTAAGAGTACATAGATATGCATTTGTACTTCACTTCCATACATTAGGATTTTATAGACATTGATTTGAGTATATGTCTTCTATGCATGTTTACTTTTAATATTTATTGCCCCCACTTTGTGCCACAAGATTTGGTGAGCACTAGATTAGAATTTTAATTTACTTGTTATTAGTTTAGTGAATATGAAAACATAAGACCTATTTAGGGTTATTTCATAGTTTTACTTGACTAGAGGCTTTGGAAACCTCCCTAGTGATATTATTATGGTAAGATATCCCTTGGCTAGGTCTAGTAGATCCATCTTGGTCATGACCTCAAATATTTAAGGTATCCACAATTGGAAGTGTAAGTAGGATTTATCTTCTCTAAGCCAAGATTAATTTATAAATTTATTTCATTTCCCATTGCATACATTTAGTGTACATGTTGCTTATTTTATTTTATTTTAGTGTATTGTGACACATGTGTGTGTGTCATGTGTGTTCGAGTTAGTTTAGTTTCAGTTTATTTCAAGGTTTTTTTAAAGTCTAATTTTAGTTTGTCTTCAAATAAAGTTACATTCATGACTCCATATCCCAATGGATTGTCAAGGCCACTAGTCTAGATGCATATCAAGCATGTAATCCTAGGAGGCTTCCAAATATGTTAGTCAAAATTTGGCCACCATGAATGGGAGTCATTCAAAACTTTGATTAATTTGACCCTAACTTTGTTGATAGCCATTATGAAGGTCTTATATTAATCATTAATGATCTAGGATGATAGCTAGTTTATCTCCCTTGGTAGCTTACAAGGTCTTTTTAGATGGTCTAATTGGTAGCCAATTAAAGTTATTTTGTCTTGTCATGTATTTTTAATTCTTTATAATCCTTATTTATGTGTGTCATTGTTTAAATAAATTTTTAAAAAGTTAAGGTTAAGTATGAAATCAAGTCAATGAGGACTATGCTCAAGGAAACAAGGTGGTGAGCCTTCCAAGACAACCATGATCTAAAATTGACCAAATTGGTCAAAGAGGCAAAAATAGTAAGTTGATGACATTATTTTTCAATAAATTTGGAGAATTTAAGGTAGTTTTGACAAGATTAAGGTATTTAATTACTTTAATGCTAATGTGCATTCCAATGTTGAGATGACACTTAATAGTATATAGTAAATTTGGAGGTTTTGTTCTTAGATAAATGAATTTATAAGTCATCTAACATCAAATTATGACATCATGTTTGTATGTGTCTATACATTTTCACCAAGTATCTTGGTAACTACTGTATAACATTAGAAGTCTCCTTGTAACTATCATTCATCATTTCCAATAGCCAAATGAGGAGTTATTATAAGATTTGAAAGTAAAAATAGGTGGGAAACATTTTTCCACACTCTTTTACCTTTGTACAGATCAAAGGAAGCTGAAGAGTTACCTAGTTCACTATCTCCAGTAGTTTTAAAGCATAGAATAGTTAGATTATTAAATAAAATAAGATTTTAGAGGTATTTTACATAGGGTTTCTATTTATGGAAAATTTAAAAACTTTTCCATGGGTCCCCATGGTATTCTCAAATCTAAATCCATGCAAAATTGGATATATGGAGTTAAACAATGAAAAACCCCTCCATTTCTACATCAAGTTTCTTAGCATCTAAAGACAATCAATAGGTTTTCAATTGGTACTCTAAGGAGAGCAAAAGTTAGAAACAAATATCTTTTCCATAGTAGTGGAACCTAATTCCATTCCAATTTGTGTCATTTTTTATCTAGCTAGGCTCCTTAACTTTCAGAATAATCATAAATAAGTTAAGGTGTAGAAAAGGGACTTAAAATCCCACCAGGGTTGGTTTTCTTAAAGTACAAAATTATGAAGTTAGATGAATTCATTAAAATGAATTTTAATGGTATATTTATCACTATTTTACCCATATAATACCATTTTATATCAATTTTATTCATGTTCATGATTGTTGTAGTGTCCAATAATATTTTTTTGCTAGTTTGAACAAGATAGTAAAGTTGCAATGACTGTGAGGTGTTTTGGGTTCATTTAATAGATGAAGTGAGATGATTAATAGTTTATATAATATAATGAATATATATTAGACATTTATATTCACCATTATAATCATTATCTTCAATAAATATCTAGGATTTTGTATGCACATATGGGTTGTTTGAATTTGCAGACATGGTTGAGAGATGCCTTGTCAAACATGAGTGTCTTTTCACTATCCAAGGTCCATAAAGGAAAGATTAATATTAAAATACTATTTAAAACCATTATCAAGAGGACACTCCATGTGTGAAACCATGGGACTCAAAGTTTCTAAGTCCCTTTTCAAGCCAAGGCAAACAAAGTTTGTGAACTTACAGGTCTGTAGACTTACAGGTCATTGTTAACACAAAATTATAGTAATGAAGAGTGTATATGGTATAAATTATTACTAATATATTTACCTATTTACTTATATAAAATATCCAAAAAAAATTAAAATAAACTACCCAAGCCAATAGTGAGATAAGGGAGAAGGAGATCCAAGTGCATTCAAATAATGCAAGGTATAAAATAGGTAGAATTATGCTTCTACAGGATCCTAAAACCCATAACAATTGTGTGGTCCTCAAAATAACTTTATTAAGGTTATATTAATTTTATTCAAGTACCCTATTTATCATATGAAATTTTAGTTCTCAGTTCACCTTATATTTAAAGGTATTGTATGAACAAGAATGATTGTGTGAGCCTAAAAGGAAGGCTATGATGAATTCAAAGTGAATGTTAAAAGTGATTGGAAAATATTTGAAGAAATAAAGGAAATAAAAACAATGTTTCATAAATATCCATAATCCCATCATTGGTCAACTATACTCAAAACTTAAATCAAGGAGAAATTAAGGTTTTGAGCCTATAAACACTTGTAGGCCTATAGCAAACAGTAGGACAAAAGGAACATGTTTTAGATTAAGGTAAAAACAGGTTTTGAAGGGACCTCAAAACCCTAAACATCAAAAAAGATATAAACCATAAAGCACAACCAATTTTCAAAAAAGGAACCTGAAATCGGAACAAACCAAACCAGGTTAAACAAGAACCTGAAAATAGTAGAAAAGCCCTGAAGAAATAGCTGACACAACACATAATGGACCGTCTACAAATAGGATCAGCATCCTACAACCTCCCATACAAATGAGGTTATAAAAATTATTTATTTTTTACATGACCAAAGATTCATATCTAGAGGGGGGACCAAAGGCTTAGACTTCTTCCTCTTAACAGCTGTCCATCTATCCTCTACCTTTGCTACCTCAGTCATCCATACCTCAGAAGACAGTGATCCATGAAGCCCAGGGGACACAGATGACTTAGCAACATCCTTTTGAAAACTAGCCACATTCTGGCTCCTAGGTAGTTCCTCCACAACAAGGGGAGAGACCAAAGCCTCCTCAACAACTGGCTTAGAATGATCATTATTCCCAATCTCCATAGGACCATCTATGGAATCTTTCACCCACAAATCCTCCTCAATCATCGGATCAGAATGGATACTATCTTCATTCTTAGAATCAGCCGGATCTTCCACTGGTTGTTTAACCACGTAATGTTCAGAAGAAGCCCAGACCACCAAGAAGGTGGTCGTCTGGACTTAAATTTCCCAGCCATACAATGAGCAGCAGTATGACTCGTCAAGTGACACTTTCTATATTGGAAAGGTACACCCTCAAAATCCAACATTTGTGTCCAAGTACCCCTTGGGGAGTCCAGACAAATCGCCTTTGGTAAGCCCTTAGAAACATCCACCTCAACCATTAAGCGTGCACAGGTCGAATGGTAACTATTCAAAGTATCCACAAATAAAAAGTCTCCTATAGCATTCCTAATGGTTTTAAAAACTGATTCATGCCAAAGATGTATTGGTAGATTTGGGAGCCAAACCCAGATAGGGAACTTGCTAAAGGTTTCCATCAGCGGATTAAAATCCATATGCCACCGTTTAGCCATGAGAGGATATTTACCCAACCATAAAAAATTACTGTTGCTCAAGATTATCCTTCTATCCTCTGGGCTTTGGAAGACAACTATAAAGAAACCTTTAACACATGGGAAGATTTCAACACTATCTTCAATAAGTGGCAACCAGTTCTTGGAGATCCAGCCATGTAGATCAGCAAGAGAGGGCTAAAAGCCATGGAAACAAAAAATAGCAGCGTGAGAGGAAAAAACTTCTACCTGTTCAAAGATTTCATCAACTAATTCCAGATCTATAGTTACCCTAGTGGGTTTTAGAGCACTTACTGGTAGAACACGGGATGGCCCAAATGATGCATGAGGCACAGCTCCATGTAGATTCACTTCAAATGCTGCCACATCTGTGAAATTTCTTCCCCCTGCTTCAAACCCTGATCTAGGAGCGTAGGCAAAACACCTGGCCAAAAAATTTCCTCCACCTATAGGAGAGGTCTCTGTAGGGGCATTCAGAATCCTTTCCATATGAGCTGACAATACCCCATCCATTTCAGAAGTCGTAGCCTCACCGACCTCTAGACTGTCGACACCCAATTTCAAATTTTCTGGAAACGCGCGCTCAGGAACATGTTGATGATGGTTTTTTTAGGGTTTGAGAGGATGGATATAGATAAAAATAAAATTCAAGTGAGATTTTAAATATGATAAAAACATCTCAATAAATCTAAATTATTTCAATAAACCTAATTTGGTGACCTACATCCAATAGGCCTAAACGTCTACATATAGACTTGCTTATATGAATGTACACTTTATGTATTGGTTATGAGGTCCATGTATCATTTAACATATTAAAATTATATGGATATATTTTTAAATATTTTCCCAAGTGTGAAGTGTTTGAAACCAATCAAAAGGGGGATTTCTAAGTGTTGGTAAGATGACAGACTCAAACTCCAACTTTAAGCCTGTCATAAGAAAATGGAGAAAGTGGGACATGTATAATGAGAAGAAGAGTTTTAAATTTTTTTAAAGGGTAAATATAAGTATTATTAAAATTTTATAATCATTAAAAACCATTATAGTTCCATTATAAGAGATATGCCTTCAAAATTGTAGTCAGGAGCCTATAAACAACTATAGGCAAGTTATAGATGAACTAATGAAATGTGGGTTGATCATTGTCTGAGGTCATGAGGTGTATAAGAGAGTTGAAAGAGATAATTTAAATTAATTTTAAATTATAATAATTTTATCATTTATTTTCAAATTGACTGAAGGTAATGAAGAGTTCAAAAGGGATAATTGGGTCTAAAAGGGCTAATTAGGCCTAAAAGGCCTAAATGACCACACATGGGTCTATTTGTGATGTTTGAAGAAAAATTGTATGTTTTGAAGTATTTGGTAAATTTATTAGTCCCATGAGATGATTTTAATGTTTTAATATAACATAATTAATTTTAAAACCACTAATAAGAGAAGAAAATGTTGGAAAAAGCATGATAGGTTCACTTGAGTATGACTGTGTACAATCCCTTATTCAAGGCTTAACGTAGATTCTAGTGGATTGAAGGGTTAATGCATGGATTAAACTATTGGTATACCTCATAATATGTGTCACATACCTAAAAATTGGATATTAAATGAAAACCAAATGATTTAATGTATTTTATTTCCAAATGACCTTCTTCAAATGCATAATCTTGTTTGTATGACTAATAAGGTTAGTTTATAGTAAGTTTGAAATCATATGAGGAAATTCATGGGATACTAAGCTTATCATGTAATGAGGATGGGTTTTTACACTAAATATTTTTGGCATTTTTTCATTGGATATGTTCCTCAACTTTATGAACCATCTTTAAGAAGCCAAGTGACCCTAAAACCCTTCTTAAACCCTAAATGTGACCCAATGGAAGATATAAGGCCTATAATCATTAAATATGGATTTAAATTTCCCTTAAACCACTTGTATGACCTTTTTCCTCTCTTATTAATTTTAATGAGAAAAAAATTGGCACGTGTGGGCTAATGTATTATGGAAAAGGGACTAAAAAGCTCCTTTTTGAGCTTGTGTGCAGGGTTTTGAATTGGAAAAACTCTCCTAATCAATTATATAGAGTATTTAAGGAAAAATATATATTATACCATATTTTTTAGGCCATTAAATAATCTTATAGGTTCATATAATAGGTTTTAAGTGGCCAAATTCATCTCAATTAAAAGGATGACTAATGTGACTTCAAGAATGGTAGGTTGTAAGCCTGTTTGTAGGTATGAAAACATGAACAAGCCTATGAATACATTTGAATAAGATTAATGTCCCTACATAATATTCATAATAATTATCATGGTGATTTAAATAGACTTTTAAGCCTCAATCTAAGCCTATGATGGACTATCTTACTACCTAGCACAAGAAGCCTAGTTACAGGTCCTATGAAGGTAAGTTGGGGTTTGAAGATGTTCAATAATCCCCTAAAATCACTATATAAATATCTTTAATACCCCTTATGGTCATATGAAAATCCTAAAAATAGTCTTGAATGCTATTTGAGGATTCCATGGCAAAGGAAGAATCTATTGGTTACTCTCTTATCAAACATGTGTGTAGACTACAACTAGAAGGTGATACTCAAGACTCCTTAACTTGATGTAAGAATTCCATGAAGTAACTAGACATGATGGAAACCTTTAGGACATAAAAATTGGATTTGATTAAGTGACCAAGTCCTAAGAGAAAGAGGAGTGTAATATGAGTAAGTTTGAAACTCATGTTCAAATTCCCAAGCAAAGGAAGCATTATAAGAGACTAAGGCTAGCATAAAGGATCTTTTAAGATGCCAAGTGTCATTTGAAGATATTTTAATTTTTCCAATAATTAGATAGGTAACTCCATAAAGAATTAATTATGATCAATAAGGCATCAAAACTACCAAGAAGACTTCTTGTACCACCCTTATGAAGAGATACTCCAACACATGTCCTAGAATGCTAAGAAGGAAGATGACAACACATTATTTTCAAGCTTGGTGTCACTCTTTCTCTATTTTTTAACTAATCAAATCATGATGGGCATCTCCTAAGTTTTTATTCTTGTCTAATTCTTCTCTCTTCTTCTAATTCATCTATAAATTAAGATTTAAGAGGCATTGAATGTATCCTCAAACTAATTATTGTGAAGCCCTACCAATTTTAAGACTTGTACTTGCCTTTGAAATTAATTTAATCTGAGTTATATCATTTTCATCTTGCATAAAATGACATTTAGTGAGTTTTTAATGAATTTTTTTTTATAGTGATATTACTTCCATGCATTTGTCCTCCTTTTTCATGCCTCTATGTAAGTTAGTCTTCTTTCCAAAAGTCATATGATGTGAAATGCATGGTTTTCTAAGTTTAAGTGTTGAAACATCATTAGTGTCTACCTTTAGGCCTCTTGAATGATCACTTTATCTATTGTAATGGCCATAACCTTTATATAAAAACACTAGTGTGGTAAGATCCATTTTGAATTTGTGAAATTAGATTGTAACTTGTTGTTTCATGGTGCAAACAATAGCAAGTTGAGGACTCCATATTTGGTGCATCACCTCCATGTTTGCTTATTAGTTTTAGATCATTTCTATCCATTTTATTTATAATTGTGATAAGTTTTTTATAATTTTTAAGTGAATAATCAAGGGAGATAACCCAACCTATAGGTTTAATCCACTTAGTAGGTCACCCATAACCTAGGATTGTTCCTATGTTATCATCTAATTAATAAGGCTTGAAAACCTTCATAAGGGTGAAAATTACATAGATAAAAGTGACAACATTTGATGTAAGGGATTTGACAACCCAAAAAGGAAAATTTTGTGGTATAAATTTGGCTAATTTATCTTAATGATCAATTATTATTCTAAAAAGAGGCTAATGATTTTATTCACCTCATGAGGATTCTCTTGAAGATATTGAAAAAATTTAGATAATTATTGGCCCCAAATTTTGGCTGAGTATTCTATCCATTTTGGTGTAAGATTGGCATGGTGTGGAAGGACCATATCATGAAGAGACTATGGTGTGTAACTTGATAGGCATGGAAGCATCATGGTGCAAAACCTACAAGGTATAAGAGGATAAAGGCACAAAATCACTAGCATGAGAAGACTTAGTCAAAGGAGAATTAGTCATGAGGAACCTAAGAACATAGTACTCAAAATGGAAGTGGAAGATTTGGGGAGTGCATAGGAAGAGGGAATAGTTAAGGATAAATTCATATGGGTCACCTAGACCTTATTTATTAGAAGTTTTGTACTAGCCATGAGAAGACTAAGGCATAATATTAAGGATCTAGTATAGTGTGAGTATATAGGGGGTACAATGGCCTAGGTCCTTAGGAAAAATTAGTTGAATGAGCACCATGACTCTCAGTCTATTGAGAGTTCATTTTTTATTTTCTCTTTCTATTAATGATGTAAACATTTGGTCAGGGATAAACAAGCATAAATACCCCTATTGTAAAGTACTGAGATGATGGATTGTTTTTTATTTTGTATGCTTACACTTAATATATGAGTTTTGGATGTTATATAATTTTATTTTTTTCATGATGGATGAATTTTTTATGTTAAATTTATATTACTAACTATAAATTATTATGGAACCTAACCTATCTTTTTTTTTTCTAGTCTAATAATGTTAACTAGTGATGGTAGTAGTCTATGTAATCATGGTGGATGATCTTGGTAATACTAGAATCAAAGTAGTTTATCTATGTTTTTATATAGTATCTGTTTATATACATGAAAGGAACTAATATGACTAATGCAATAACACTATGTAACAAAATTTATAGGAATTAGTCTCTAGCTATGAGCTTTAGGTGAACACGTAAGACCATAGTCTTGTGTGAAAGGGCCAGTGCATTAGATCATTAGGATAGACTATAGTGTTGAATCTATAGTAAAAATAAAAAACCCAAAATGTATGTTAACATGTAGGAAAACCTAACCAAAGATATACCATACCTCTACAACTAATTCCTTGTCAGAAACCATTTGAGAAATAGGCTATTGATTTTTTTGGCCCCATCACTCTAGCTAGATGAATAATAGGTTCTCGATATATCATTATATCAAATGACTACCTAATGTACTAGGATGAAGCTATACCAAAAAAATATTTTATTTATACAACTACCACATGCTTCATTTGGGAGAATATCATAACTCAATTTGGATGCCTAGTAGGTTCACTAATGATCACGGTACCCATTTATTGAATGAAATAATTTGTGTCTTACTGAATGAGTTCATGATTACACACTATAAAATGATGCCATACCACTCTCAATCCAATGTCAATACCAAGGATTTCAACAAGATCCTAGGCACCACCCTAATGAATATTTGTAATGTTGGATAAATAGACTAGGATGATAAGGTATCTATAGTCATGTGGGCATACCAAATGATTTACAAGTACCTAAATAAAAACACCCCATTCAATTAGGTATATGGTAAAAAATTATTGTTTCTAATTTAGTTTTTAGTACCATCTCTCTGTATAGTGTGTGTAGGATAATTAGATGAGGAGTCATCCTTGAAATCATGATTAAATGCTTTATTACAACTTGATGAAGCATGTTTATTTACCCATTAGAGTCATAATGTGGAAAATTATAAATAGAAGGCATGACATGATTTCCACTTAAAGCACAAAACTTTTACTGAGGCATTAAGGTCCTTCTATATAACTCCAAGTTTGCACACCATCTTAGAAAACTTTGGATTCACTAGAATGGTCCTTTCATCATTCATAGCATTAAACCTACCAAAGCATATCGATTATAAAGGTTAGATGGCCAGTTCCTTCCTAGGCATTACAATGGAAGTTAGCTCTAACTGTATTTCACTTCTAAATAATTTAAGTATTATAGATCAATAAGTATTATGCCATTATTTTAGCATTACCTTTGTTGTGCACAACATTTATTTAATGTAATTTTATTTAAAGTATTATTTGTCTTCTCATGGAGGACCATAACTCATTTTAGTGTGGGGTAAGATATATAAAATCTTCATTTAACGATTCATAGGCATACAAATTACATAGGCACATAAGGTACCTAGGCACGTAAGGTTTTTGGGAGTGTGAGGTGTTAAAGGTACACAAGTCAGTTAAGGAATGCAAACTATAAAGCCTACAAATAGGGTATTCTTTCCATTAGTTTGAATTTTGAAATAATATTGTCTTCCATAGAAAGGAAGTATGGGACATAGTTTTCATCCACTTCAAAGGAAGGTGCAAGATGGGATGTACCATTAATGTGAAAAAAAAAGTTATGATAATAAATGTGCCAATGGTATGATGTAATAATACTGTTAAATGCATTGGCTACCAAAAGTAATGATCAAAGTATAGTGGCTATTAAATATCCACCTTAATGACATGAAGTGATGGGTGAAGGGAAATTAGTAATGATGGTGGAACCCCTTAGTAATGATGGTTGACCCCCTTGAGCCTATAAATAGGAAATTTAACTTCTTTTTATACTCTAAATTTTCATTTAATTGAGATTAATAGAGCTGAAGAGCTGAGAATAAGTAAATACTAGAGTTGAGAGTGAAGAGAGATCGAATCTAGAGCTAGGATATAGAGAAGTCATGAGTTAATATAGTTATTGAGGAAAGCATCACTTCTCACCAAATAAAACATAGGGGAAACTTTGCAACATAGACATGATAGAGAGATCTTATAGGTTGTAGGTTGAAGAGGCTCACAATTAGAGGGTACTCAATCTTGAAAATCCTAATTCATTATCCATAACCATGTATTCATTTGGAAATGTTGGATAGTCATGCATCAACCTTTGGCCTCCATGGAAGGTGATTTAGCCTAAGAAAAAGGCCTTGAGAATTGAACCATTACCTATGATACCAAAAGAAGAAGAGGTACATGGGGGAGATAGTTTTCATTAGGGAAGAGACATTAGAAGAGCAATTTTAGCACATAGAGAGAGAGGAAACAAGTATGACACACCAAGTAAAGAATACTAAATCATTCCCACCCATACCACTACTAATTGAGTAGTAGTATCTATAATTGGTGTTGTATAAACATAATTGGGTCTCCAAGGTCTCTACTTGCACAATATTTGATTATAACCATCATCAACCTAGAAATGAGGTTAAACTTTAGAATGACAATCTAGTCAAGTGCTAGAATACCAAGAACCAATTGGTGTTTGATCTTAAGATATTCAATGTACTAGATGTTATAGGGTTATTCCAACTCTTCAATTTCCATACTCTAGAAAACCTATAGAGGTGATTTAGTTACTTCTTTCGTGAGTCCATGAGAACTATATTTAATTTTCTAGGTGCAATATGAATATCATGTCTGAAAGGATAAATAATCACTTAGGAATATAGTACTTAGGTTTGGATGTGGTTGATAACCTAGTAGACATCAAGGAGGTCCAAAATACCACCACAATTTTGATGTACCAAAAGTAGGGCCACACTATGCACATAAATAACCTATAGGATTCTACCCTCTGGCTTGTGGTGTGGATCATCATGACCAAGATTATTGGGACTAATAATTGGAAGGAAGTTGACATGGCACATCTATACATTTCCCACCAGGTCACCCAAGGTTTAAAATATAATTGGGCCATATGTTTTAGCTATAAGATTACTAAATATGCATAGAAAACCCATTAGATCCCCAAACATAGGTTTTTATGGGGGGTATTTCTTATTTTAATGGTTTTTAATGAGATTTACGTATCAAAATACAACTCAAGAGTGTTGAAGTAGACATACCCACCCACACATAGGTCCCTTTTTGAGTATTACAAGGCATTCACATGTCCTCAACACATCACCTCTCCTAAAAATCAATACGAGGTATTGGTTTAACAACATGAAGGAGATGTTTTAGAATGAGTGGTGTATCCCAAAGGATTTACCCTTTTTAGTTATTGAGTAATCCTAGTTTATAATGAATTATCACTTGTCCCTCATGAAATTAAGGATGATCCCTTCTAGATATATTTCTACATGGATGAAGTTACTATATGCCTTCTTAGGATGGTACTTTGTCAAATCTATGAATTGTATCCATGATACATAGCCCATTACCCTATAGGTCAAGAATATAGATTTAGATATTCATACCCTCTAAAAATTTTTTACCTTTCTAGGTAAGAAGACCTACCAAGAAAAGAGGAAGATAGACCTAATGGACATAAAGGTCAAATAGATAATGGTAGGAGAATAAGGTCATAACTTATTCTATATGCTACACCCTTGATAGGATCTAAAGGGTGGACACCCTAATGAAAATCTTCTATTAACACCACCATTAAAGAAGAAGAAGAGGGTTGAACATGATGTCAACACAAGTGGTTAGCAAGCACCACCAAAATGGCATAAGACTACCCAAGATCCATAACCAGGCCCCTCATCTCCCTAACCATCTCCTACATGCCTATCTCTATTTTTCCCTTTAGCATGCCCATCTCCACCTCACCCTTTTCCACCACACCCATATCCACCATGCCCATCTTCACCTTGCCCATCTCCACCTCACCCTTCTCCACTATGACCTTGACTTCCCAACCATCTCCACCTAAATCACCACCACCACAAGTCCCTCTACCTATACCTTCACCTCTATATGTTCCTCCAACTCTATCCTCACCCCTTAAAACATCTTCATAGCCATATCCCCCAAAATCATCTACTTTAATAGTTACGTAGTAATAGACCATACAAAAAGTGCCTTGGTAGGAAATAACTATAGTATAATTAAAGATTTTAGATTGACTCTAAGAAGACTCACTCCTCAATGTGGGAGGAGAACACCACCTCTGATGACTCCTTATTTGGCATGGAGTAACTATATCTAAAAGAGGAGGATGGTGAGGAAGAAGGAATGAGTGAAATGGTTGTCAGTGGTATTTCCATATCTACTGACATAAAGGTTGAGTTATAATGTGACCCTAATAAGGGGAAGGATCCAATTTGATCCATATAAGAGGCCACCCCTAATGCATATACCAATCTACATGAGTGATATTAATATGGCATCCCTAATAGGATGTTATATTTATGGTCATACTTCATGTCTAGGGAGCCAACCTTGGAGATAAGGAAATAAGTGTCCTTTTTTCTAGATGTATACAATGAGGAGCACAAGTTTGAACTCCCCCAAGAGAGCCTTTTCTTGGGACCTAATGCTCTATTTCTACCAAAACCACTATGGGTGGATCCCCAAAAGATCACCCCTCTACAAGAAAGTGTAGCCTTTTTGAAGATGACCTTGGAGGTCATGCACCAAAATTTTTTATCATATTATGATGTGCATTGTGTGGAGAGAAAACATGCCTAGGTAGTGGATATGTATAAAAAGGAAGTTTCCACCAAGAAGGTGCTCACCAAGGAAGTGGCTACTCTAAAGAAGAAAGTCTAAAAGGCCATAGAGGTAAAAGTGAGAACATTAAACCTTTATAAAATAATTTTGGAATAGGATCTAGCACTAATAAATGGCATACCTCTTGATAGGTATGCCATAATTAAGTTAGAGACCTAAGTGAACCTCCTGCTAAAGTGATGCAAAGAGTAGCTCATGCTAAAAGATGAGGGATTAGAGCTAACAGAACAGTTCACCAAGGTAATAAAAGTTTGCAAGCACACCCTAGAAAGGGTTTGGGAATTCATCCCCATTTTGGATGGAATTTTTGTGTGGATGGTGTGCCCAAATAAAATCTTGGAGGCTCAACTCCAAGCTGAAGAAGCCTAGAGGTAGCAGATGGATGATGTTACACTCTTAATAAGGGACCATGTTGAGCACACTAAGTCATTTAAAGATGTGGAAATGGAGGAAGCCATCAATACTCATCATCAATAATTAAATGCAAGTTTTACATCCCTCTTAAGGATAGGTTTTCAAGGAAGTCTCAACACTTGAAGACATCTAGAAGGATGCTACCACATCCCTAGATAAACTAGTCAAGAAAGCCAATGAGATCTCTAGTGAACTCAAGGAGATGAAAAGGTCTAAGGGGGCCATCAAAGAAATAATTACTAGGCTACTTGATACATTATCCAATGAGGACAATTTCATGAAGGAGATCAAGTAGATGTGACCTAAGTTTTTGATAGAGGATGCTAGCATGACTTAGTCTATAATGGACTAAAAGCATAATGTGGGGTGATGTTGGCCCCAAATTTTGGCTAAGTATTTTATCTATTTTGGTGTGGGACTAACATGTCATGAAAGGACCATAGCATTAATAGACTATGGTGTGAAACTTGATAGTCATAGAATCACGATAGCATAAAACCTAGAGGGCACAAGAGGACAAAGGCACATAAGCACTAGCATGAGAAGACCCAGTCAAAGGAGAATTAATCATGAATAAACTAAGAACATAGGACACAAAACATAAGCAGATGACTTGGAGAGCATGTGGGAATCATGAATAGTTAAAGAGTGATTCATATGGGTCACCTATCCCTTATTTAACAAAAGTTTTGCACTGGCCATGAGAAGATGAACACATGGTAGTAAGGATCTAGCATAGTACGAGTATATAAGGGATGAAAAGGCTTAAGTCCTTAAGAAAATTTAGTTGAATAAGAGCTATGAATCTTAGTCTATTGAGATTTCATTGATTATTTACTCTTTCCATGAATGATGTAAAAACTTGGTTAGAGATATACAAGTATAAATACCCCTATTATAAAGTATTGGGATGATGGATTATTGTTGATTTTGGATGCTTACACTTAATATATGAGTTGAGGACTTTATATATTTTTCTTATGTTCATTATGGTTGAATTTTTTGTTTTGAGTTGATAGTAATAACTAGAACTTAGTATGTAACTTAACCTATCTTTTATTTTTATAGAGTAACAATGTTAACTAGTGATAGAAGTAGTCTATGTAATCATGGTGTTCAAGCTTGATAATACTAGAATCAAACTAGTTTATCTATGATTTTATATATTATCTATTTAAATACATAAAAGGAAATAATATGACTAATTAAATAATATTATGCAACAAAACCTATGGGAATCAGTCTCTAGCTATGTACTTTGGGTGATCGTGCAAGATCATAGTCTTGCATGAAAGGGCCAGTGCATTACCTCATTGGAATAGACTCTAGTTTTGAATCTATAATAATAATATAAACCATAGCAATAATTCATGTACTTTATTTTTATCTACTCTATTAAGCTCTTGTGTAAATATAAGAGTTTCATGTTGTTTATGTACATCATAGTTCTCTTTAATATTTTTAGTATCAAAATTAGTGTAAATTTCAACTTCATTAGACCAAGGAATTTGAATGGTATCATTATTAATTCAAGTAAAAACATCATGAATTTCCATTGTAGAGGAAACTAAAGGAAGATACATATATGAAAAATCAATGTCACTTAATATATCAGTACGCTTTAGAGAAATACAATATAAATAAATAAAATTCTAATGACTATGAATACAATACAAGCAAAAATTAAGGTATAAATGGTGATCTAGATAAGGATTTAATGATTGTGTTGGCTTTAAAATATAATTTCTCTTTTATTGATTAGTTTCATCCCAATGTTTTAAAACACTAACTATAGAGGCAAAACCATGTATGTAGTCTACTAACCCTATTTTTTAGGGTAGGATGAGAATAACTTGATTAGGTGATACGCTCCTCACTAGTGCATCACAAATGAAATGGCTAAAATAGTCTTACTATGGTATAAATAAAGGACCCTTGGCATTTTTGATATATCATGAGGTACATGGAAACTAAACTATGTGTTTAGTATTTTATAATGGCTATGAGTATTGGGGTTTCACCCATCACACCATGATGTTTATAAAATATATCACTATGTAGCCCATAACAATAGTCGCTAATTAATTTTATAACTATTAGAGCACAATTATAAAAACAAACAAGAAGCAAATAGAAAATATAATAAAAATATTTTTATGTAAAGAATCAAGAATTTTTTATTTTTGTGAAATCATAAATTAAATTGAAACCCTAGACCATATAAAAATCAAGCAAGTAGTGTTCTTAAAATAAAATTGTGGGTTTGCCAAAATGTTAAATATATTTTGAATTAAAATGACTCAAATAAATAGATCTAAACTATTGAAATTGAAATATAGTAAAATATAAATATAAATGTAAAATTCATAATTTACCAAATTATAAATGAATTAAAAGTAATAAACTAACCAATAAATATGCAAACCTATATGGGATCTTATTTATTGTTGACTGTGTAGGCTAATTATGAGTGAAAACCAGTTAAAAAAATTATCTGAATAGTGAGTTAATAAAATATTAACTCTTAATTAGATAAATTGAATTGAATAAAGCCAGGTGTTTTGAATACACTTATAAGAAATTAGAATTGAATAAATATATTAAATTTGAACAAGACTAAATTATGCAAAAGAGATATATACTTAGATTTTTTATGCATTTGGATAATTTTTTTGACTATAAAATTTATAAACAATGATGAAGATGAAAACCTAAACAATCAAAATCCTCCTATAATATTATCCACACAATCTATATTGATAGGAGCACCTATTAGGGTTAATAGTCATGGGCATTACTGTTACTATTTGGTGTTTATTTCCTTTTTCAAAATGCTATAAAATAAGGCATAGTCCTATGTGATTGTGTGAATAATTCCTTTTTATGATAATTTGTCTTTTATGATGCATACAAGACTGTAGATGTCTTCTTAAAGATCAAAACCATAGCTTTTGCCATAAGGATATAAACAAATGTGGAGTAAAAATGGGTTAGAGGGTCAATTTGTGCTAGACCTCAACACCCCATTGTGTTGAGCATTACCTACATACAAATACTCTAAAGAGGGATAAAACCTAAATTTAGTTATCCCACTTAAGTACTTTATGAAATTGAGCTCCTTTTACTATATGAATGAATCTAGAATTGTCTTGGATACTTGACCATGCTTAGGATAGGGCTACGTAAAATTGAACTTATAATTGGTTCATGATTGCTTTTAGTTCTTAAAATATGATTCATAAATAATAGGGAAATTTTGTCTTTTATGAATTTGTGTAAATAAGCTCTTGTGATAATATTGATAAGTTTGACAATATGTTATTAATGAATGAATTTATTGTGATTTTATAGTGATTAAAGAGGGATAAATACCCTTTAGGGAGTTTAAACATATTTAGGCTGACCTTAAGGATATTTTATTTTTTTACTTTTGATTATTTTTGAGTGAAGGATAGAATAGGTAAGTTCTCCTATCCTATTTGGTGGTATTTTTCCTTAGGAAAATCATAAATTTTTGGCTATGAGTCAAGACACATAGATGCATGGATACTTTTTTATCAATAATATCAAATCTATATGTGACAGTGGATGCCTTTGTAATGGGAGTAGGTCTCTTATTTTTCTTAAGATAGGTCAAATATGTGAAATAAATGTCAATTAAGTGTTCATGTCAATTAATGGTAAAAAGGTATAAAATAGACATGATTAAATAATGAAAAAATTTAGGTTACTACATTTGATCTCCCTTTAGCCTATAAATTCAATTACTAGATTAATGAAAACCCATACTTTAGTGTGTAAGACACACTTTATCTTTGATGTACATACTTCAATTGTGAAAGCTACCATACTATTTGGAAAACCTTTCAAACACATGAAGTAGTTACTTTATTTCTTTGAAAACTTAAATTTTAAAAATTAAACTTGAACATTTGAAAGTTTACTTGAATTTTGACAATTTTTAATTTGAAACAAACTTTTATAAAATGAAAATTGCTTGCATTTGAGTAATCTGAAAATTGAAATGAGAATATGAAATAAATACCCCTGAATGTGTGATAACCATGTTTATTTTTATAAATTTTCTTGGTGATGATGCTCCCTTGAATCATTAGAGAATGGGTGCCTCCCTTATATTACTTGGAAAATATGGTTACCTATCCAAACCATTGGAGAAAAATTGGGGGTGATCAAACCCCAACTTGCATTTTCTCTTTTGAAGTGCAATTGTTGCTCAATGAAGAATGTTTGAAACTTAATTATGTGTGTAATATTTATAACCCCAAGATATAAATAGGTTGGAATACAAATGGATTCACACACATAATTTTAAAGTTCTCAGTGAATCCAAGTCATACACTATGAAACTAAATTGAATCAACCAATGTAGATAGTTTGTAGATTCAATTGAAACATCTTAGTGTTGTCTTGGTATATCTTGATATATGGAAACATGATCACAACATAATGGAGTATACCCATGATATTATCATGTCTAATATACTATGGCATAAACATGTTATTATTACCCCATTGTAATTGTAGAACATGAAATTGTACTTGAATGCTCATTGCAACTTTAAAATTATGTAACTATGTGAATTTTCTTCTTGAATATGAAATAGGAGTGCATGTGTAATGGCATATGCCCCCAAAATGTGTACTAATAATTGAATTTATATCTTTAGAATTATGATTATGTTCATGACTAAGTTTTTATTTGGTAATGGCTTATTTCATGCATTAAAATCCCACTAAAGTGCCCCCATTTTGAGGTGAGTGAATTTTTTTCTTGAAAATTCACTCATCTTAAAATAAAACTTAACTTGAAACATGTGTAGTAAGATCTTATCATTAAAATTTATAGCATATGTAAATGTGTTAGTATAGTAAGTTTTGAATTATGTATATAATTTAAGAGTCAAATCCTATAAAATGTATCATTGAAACTCATGGAATTAGTATGTTAATATGTTAGTACATTAGGAGTGCATGATGTGGATCATGGAATTTATCAGACTCATCAATATCAATAAGCACACAAACAAAAATCATAAATGATATAAAATTTTATGGGCCAAATTAAAATTCAAGGACATGTTAAAATGTCCAAAACCACATGCGTATACATGATAAATGTCACAAATAAGGGAATTTTTCAAATGTCACACACACAAAGGGATAAGGGCCAAAGCAAGGATGTTTAAAATTTGCACACCACAAATAAGGCTAAGGGACAAAGCAAGGACATGATCAAATGTCACACAAAACACACAATATATCATAAATATGCATCAATAAAAGAGTCTCACACAAGGGCTACTACCAAACATAAAGACAATCAAAGTTGTAATATATTATGTACAAGTAAGCAACATCAATAGAACATAGAATTGCAAAGGTAGTATAATCTATGCATATGTCATGCAACCATATCCTATAAAATATCATGTTTATATACACTATGTAAGATATAAATGCTATCAAATCATTTGTGTCAAGTTGAAATATTATCATTATAGGGTTATATAATGATAACACCTACATATGGTCACCTACAAATAAGATGCACCTAACTTGGCAAGGCCAATGGGTAGAGGAGAGTCCAACATCTTAATATTTATAAATACATGTATTTATTTTTAAAAAAATTGTAAATACCTATGAAATGTATGTGTAATATAAAAATAATATGTTATATATTAATCATAAGATAAATAACCTATTGTAAAGATGCAAACTAGATTGCAAATCATGTTCACATCCTGAATTTGTATTTTTGATATTTTAATGTATTTTTATTTTGACATTTATATATAAAACAACAATGTTTAAAATAAAATTAATCAAGGTCTCAAAAATATAAAAAGATGATGAAGATCTGAATATCTCACAACATGTATTTATGATAGCAATGTACTTAGAGAGATTGGTAAAATGAAATATGAGTGAGATGCCCCCATTCTATTATTGGGAAACATGTAGGGAAAATAAGAGTATATAGGATGGTGATGATACATTATCATTTAATCAAATGTATAGGTGTCAAAATATGTCACATGTGCTACTAATATGGCTTGAAAAATAGGATATTTTATATTAAAAATAGTGTTTTGTATATTGAAAATGACTAAGAAAAATAAAAATTAGTAGTATTAAGGCTCAATATTTTGAAAATATAATTTATGGGGAAAATATTATAAATGAAAATATCAAACAATTAGGATAGTAACATTGGGTGATTTTGTCCAAGTCTAATGTTTATATCTAGGCTGAAAAATGAGTTTGTGTCAGTGTAGATTATAATAAAATAGATGAACATGGCTTGTTTGAGAATAATTGATTCTTGTTTGGAGTTGATTATATTTGGGAGTTAAAAAATAGGATGGCTAATAAGACAAAGAATTAAATAATAAATCCAAGGGTGTAGAATAAGGGATCAAGTGATAGTAGGTTCAATAAAATAGCATAATAAGATGTAATAGATAGAAATTATGTATATTCAAATTTTTATGTTTTGTATTTTTATTAAACATTTTTTTGTTATTTATAAATTCATAAGTTATCTAATTATTCCATCAAGATCAACATAATTCCAATAAATAATGATCATTAAACATCTTACCTTAGTTGATCAAAAAATATTTAGTGTGCTAATATCAAAATTAGAATAGATATCAAATGCAATAATAATGTTATCTAAATGACCATGTATGTGATATTGAGTAGGAGACCTAAATTTGGGAAGTGTAAGATCACCTAAAACCTCATGAGATGATATAAAATGTCATTCCAATATATATATTGGGGCATATGTTGTATAATATGTATATCCATCTTAGAAGATATTATAAGTGCATGTGATTGTTGCAATCGATATTTTTGTTTTCAATAAACTTGCTTTTGTTTTGTTATATTTCAAACATTTTTCACCTCTTAATTAGAATAATTTTCTTAGATGTCAAAAACATTATTTTTTTCACTTATATGCATTATGGAACTGTGGTGGTGGATGGAGAGGAGGAGTTAGTAAGGAAATAATGGATTCTCATAATTTATCCCTAAAAGAGTAATAACTTGATCTCAATAAATGTATTTGAATCATAAATGAAATGTAAAATTTACACGACAAACTTTTTACAACCATGGTCATTATAAAATCATATCAAACATTCCATTTTTTAGTACAAGAACAAAATTAATGGATAGTATAACATGTCCCACTTGAAGAGGAAACATAATATGGCCCAAAGTTTCTTGTTTATTAGCATTTAAATTCCTAATAGTTTTAGTAGGTTCTTATTTATCACTTTGTGTGAACCCTAATTAATGAATCAATGTACTTGTGCATACATTTTTGCTTGATTCATTATCAATGAGTACACTATAAATATGTTGTTAATAAATAAGATCTATTATACACAAAGCATGAAAATCATAATCATCATCAACTATTTCAATGTCATCAAAAGTGATTATAGGATGTCATATAACATTTGGAATAATTAATACCAATAATATCATCCAAAGGGAGTTCATATGATGCATATTTGAAGTGTCCTTGTTTATATCATGACTAAAAAAGGTATCATTAAAAATTTTGAGCTTAGCATAGTCATTTTTGAAGGATTTATTTCCTCTATAGGGTCATCTACCTCAATAACATTATTTTCAATAAGATCCTGAATGAAATGCTTGATCTTAAACACTTTTTTGTGAAATGACCATTACATCGATGATAATCACAAAATGCATTGTTATCAAAAAATTTACTCTATTCTTTATGCATGTCAATTTCATATACAAAAGGTAAAGTGATTCAGTTACATTCAATCAAATTTTATATAAATTTGTAAGGTGGTTACGGTAATCTAGAAACAAATTTACAAATGATTAGATAAAACACTTTTATTGGCAGGTTGAGAAATAGAATTAACTTATATATTTACTTGTGCTTTAGTACCTTGTGCCTTATATTTTTAATATGGTTTTATTTGAAAAAAATAATAGGCATAATACATGTATATGTGTACTTAATCTTGTTCAAAGTGATAAGTTTGACCTCTCTATCTCTTACAATATGACAAATCTATTCAAATTATTTAAACTGACTAAAGAGTATTGAATTATGTAAGCATGCAAGTAAATTTTTTATTAATATTATTATAATTAATTATATTCTAGTACATTTGTCATTTTTTATAACACAATATTGTAATGAAGCACATACTCACTAATAGGTTCATTGGTTCCTTGTTTAATCTTAGCAATTTATGCATACAAAAGTTTCTCATCAATGTTTATGGAAAAATGATTAATAAATATATCTACTAAAGGATTGAATGATTTCATAGATTGAGTAAGTAAATCATAAAACCAACATAAATAGTAGTCTTTTAAGCTCCTTGTAAAGATTTTAGTTATCACTTCACTACTTACTCAGCAAGACACATTTTACAGGTAGAACTATGAAGTAGATCATGCTTCTTTAAAAGTTTTACCTCTACATTATTAACCAAAAGTCCACCAAGGACTTGGTTGTGTGTGACCAACACTTTGAGTACCCACTACCCAACCCAAATATGGAGCTAGTTGGTGATTCCTTTCCTGATGAGATGGTTTACTCAGTTGATTGTGTTGAGGTCTTCAAAGGTGATTGGTATTAGGATATTGTATATTACCTTGAAAACTAATCTTATCCCAACACCACATCTTCAAAATAATGCTATCATATGTGTAAGATCTGTTGATGCAGTGGATTGCACCTAGGGCAAGGAGGTTGAGCTCTTGCCTTCCACACGCAACAATGGAAACTCCCCTCTTGCATGTGGGACTAGTGAAGCAGGAGGGGAGAGTCTCTAGGTAAGGGCTAGATCCCTTAAATGCATCTGATTTGTTCCAATAAGTGGTAACATATATATCTAATGGGGGGGATGAAAAGGGAGAAAGATTGCAGGAAAAAAAAAATACTCTAAAGGAGGTGATGCACCAAAATGATCGGACCTTCTCACACTCACACTTAAAATTAGACAAACACATACATACACTTCAAACTGGCGGAAGGACTAGGCTACAAGGAACTTGGTAGGGAGGTTTTTAATGAAAAATATAGAAAATAGAGATTCACCAAAGGTGTTGTGGAAAGGCATAATGTATAGTAATTTCTCCTATTTTTTTACTTCCAAATATAGCTCTCCTTGTTAGCTACAAAAATGGCACCTTATAGACACTAGGTATGTTGGTGTTGAACCTGTGGAAGCATCAAAAAGCAATGACTAAACACAAACTAACACTCAAACATACATAGAGATATCTAATCAGGATAGAGGCAAAAAATGTGTTTATTGATTTAGGTGAAAATTTGCCAGGGCTATGCCTTACAAATGTGGAAGATGATTTCTCCAAAGACAAGTCTCCAATTTATAGGGGAAGAAAAGGGGCCTTTTGGCACCCTTTTTACAAGTGACCCATGGTAGGCACTATGTCAACCACTGAAATAACTTCTAGAATCGACACCTTCCTACATCACTTGGATTGCTTCATCTGCTTCTATGTGATGGCCATTCTACTGTCAAGATTTGAATTTATGAGCTGTGTCGTTTTCCTGCTCTACAGTGCATATTAAAGAAAACCAGTCACATTGACCACTATTGTGCCTCTTTGATGACTGCGTGGTAGGCAATGTGTCAACCACTAAAATAACTTCTTGACACCTTCTTACATCACTTAGATTGCTTTGTTTGCTTCTACGTGATGGCCATTATGCTATCAAGATTTGAATTTATGAGCCACACCATCCACCTGCTCTTTGTTCTCTGGGATCTTTGTCCTTTTTTGCTCCTTCAGCCCTTAGGGGCGATCTTCTAGTGGGTCACTACATTCTTTGGGCTCATTCCATGGTTGACACTTGGGCATTTAAAACCAATGTCTTTTTTACTAGCTTAAATTTGATGTTCATGCACCCATCACCCTTGGACTCTCCTTCGACTTCTTGCTTTGCCCCTTTTTGCTGAGAGTGCATCCACCCTTGACAAGTGTCATAGTCCATTGCTTGGGCACTTAGAAGACACTTTGAAATGTGAATGTTGACATGTGGTAGATTTTGTTAAGTTGATAATGGGACATGGTAGCATTTTCTTACATTAGAGGGCCTTTTAAGAGTCAAGCAGAAGTTGACACGTGGTCACTTCCGCAGAGCCTTTAGCTACCTTAGAGAAACTTTTGGGCCCTTTTTTGGTCCTTTGCAGATGTTGACACTTGGCACACTCTGCATAGCTCCTAACAACTCATTTGGTTCCACCATAGTCTTCTTTGAAGCCAACAGGGGAAACCCATGGATGTTTCCACCTGTTAGCTTCCATTGAGCCCTATAGGGGACACATGGCACATTCTGCTACTCCTAAAAAGCATGTTGAAAACCTCCACAGTTGCCACTTGGTGTTTTCCATTCTTTGGCTTCCTTGGTGTAAATTTGATACTTTTCAAGATGTCACCATCTTTGGCAAAGTTCATCGGGCCCTTTTTCCCATGGCTTTTTTGCTTCAGGCCCTTTTCTCATAGACCAAAAGTCCATGGGAATTGGCTGCTTTGACTTTTCCTTTCCCTCGAGCTCTTTAAAACTCTTTCTACCCTCCACAAGGGCTTTTGGACCCATCATTGCCCTCTGGTTTTAGGGCACACCCTTGAACCAAGCCATTGAACCAACCCATTGAACCAAAAATTGGTTCAATGGTTTAATGGTTCAAGACTACACGCCAAGCTAATTAAACTATTTGCTTTGAACTTTTCTGATGAACTAAGTGATGAACTTAGCTGATTGAACCAAAGCCAAAGATTGCTGATTGAACCAAAGCTTGAAATGAAGTGATGGTTCAATGGTTCAAAGACGTCGACCTTCCTTGTGAATTTCTTTAGATGAAAATATGAAGGAGCTTTGTAAAAACTTGCCCATTTCACCTGTTTCTTTAACTACCAAAAGAAAACCTACAGAGTCCATAGAAAACCAAGCTCTATAGAGTCTGTAGAAATCACCAGATTCATGTAAAATAAAAAATGAATTGGCCTAGAATAACAAGGGAAGAAGGGGACCAATTTTTGGCCTGTTGGGCAAAAAATGGTCAACAAATTGGTGACTCCCAGGGGAAACATGCCTGCTATGCTTAGAAGCCATTTGCCTTAAAATCCATTGGGCATAGGGTCAGATTGTATCTTGAAGATCAGTAATAGCTCTGATAAATTTTAGAATCAATCATGAAGATTCACCTCAAAGGGAAAAGAAAAGACACACAAGGCTAAGAAAACTACTGACATGTGAAAAAAGCACTTAGGGAAAATAGGGAAAGAAAATTGAAAGCAACCTACTATATATAGCTAACTAAGTATTTTTGATTCCATCCTAGATCAAAGGGAAAGCTTCTAATGTCTCCTTCATCTGACACACCTAGTATCGATAATGGATCCCACAAGGAAATATTTATGTGCAGCTCCTTCACTTGGTCTACCATATTGATCTGAGGATTGCTCCCTTCCATATTTTCTTTGGGGTCACTTATAGCCTTTTGAGGCATAGGCCAAGGAGCTGAATGTATGACTGACAGCCTAAAATTTGGGAATTTTTGGTTCACCTATGGTGGAAGAGATGGTGTGGACATTTGAATAGCTGGTTGAGTTTCTTCCATAGCTCTCCCTTTGGATCTTGTGTTGGCCACAACACAACTAGCCTGATTATCTGCAACACCCACATAATTGATTGCACAAAACTCACCTTCCAGGTGGTTCATAAGAGTAGAGTTAGGTTGACTCTGACTGCTGCTTATGCTTGGTTGCATTGGAGCCTTGAAGACCTGCAAATGAGTGGCTACCTGATTGTCTAACACATTTGGGTAACAACCCATCATCTCATTTGTATAAATAGCCTAATCTTGACCATATCCCATGGTCGAACAACTTGGCTATTCATGTACCAGGTTGTTTTGAACATGCACCATGACCTTAGACAATGAAAGGGGGCCTGGGTTATAGCCTTGAAACAATCTGGTCTGAGTAAGCTGACCCTATCCTTGATTGTACTTTTAGAAAGGGGGTCTTGGAGCTTGACCATATTGCTGGTATCCTTGGTTTAGTCTGTTGCTTTGAGCTTGCTACCTTTTAAGAGCTACAAGTTCATTTGACATACTCTACAATAGACTCTTAACTTCATGAAGCTCATTGGATGGAGTAGAATTTGGTTTCTCTATGCTAGGTAGAAGTGCTAATGTGGGAACAATGGCCTGAATTAGAAGTAGCATTTTTGGGAAAAGTGGCATATGGGGCTAGGGGTTATTTTCCCAACCTATACTAAGCAATTTTCAGCTGCTATGGCTATGTCATAGGCAACAGGCAGCACATACCCTCCCATGGACTGTATCATAACAGCAATATCACTATTTAATGCTCTTAAATAATATAGGAAAGCATAACTAGCAGTCAGCCTTACCAGAATGGGGATTCTATCCCATGTCTTCTGAAACTACATGTTGAAATCCTGCATATATTCATGTGGGGCTCTCTTCATGGTCATCAACTACTCATCAAGCGAGAGGTGGTCGCTCTTTTCTCTAAAACGGTCTGTCAATTGAGTACCCAATTAATTATAGGAATGGATTGAATTTGTAGGCAAAGTCCCATACTAGTCAAGAGCTTTGCCCTTGAGAGACAATGCCAGCAATCTGATTGCAATATTCTCCTTAGTAACACTGTGAATATTACAGAGGTTAGCAATATTTCTAATGTGTTCAATAGCTGTAATGGGCCCCTCTCCATTAAAGCGAGCAACACTTTTGAGGACCACTCTTGGAATTAGGTCATAATGCTAGAGGTTCAAGGGACTCTAACCATGAAAGCTCACAAAGGGTAATGCTATAGCTATAAGGGGATTCAAATGGGGTACTTCTCCTATGAAGGAAGCATCTATAGCCAGATTGGGAAGATGACTCACTAAATAAGGATGAGTCCCTTTGAACCTCAGTCACTTTGCTGAGTTGAGAGGTATTTCAATGAATTCAAAAGGGACACCCTTATTAGTAGATCATGTGGTGATTTTAGGCATAGGAAGTCAGACTAGTCTTTGATTAGGAAATGAAGTTCTTACCAGTGGAGTCACTAGATGCTGTAAATAGTTAATCTACTATAATAAGAACATCATCAATTCTGAAACCTTATTGAGTTGTAAAATTGGGTCCCACCGGGCGTACCAAAATTTTTTGACATAGTGGATTGCACCCGGGGCAAGGAGGTTGAGCTCCTGCCTTCCACATGCAATAATGGAAACTCCCCTCTTGCTTGTGGGACTGGTGAAGCAAGAGGGGAGAGTCTCTAGGTAAGGGCTAGCTCCATTTGATGCATCTGATTTGTTCCAATAAGTGCTAACACACACACACACACACACACACACACACATATATAATGGGGGGGATGAAAAGGGATAAAGATTGCAAGAAAACAAATCTACTCTAAAGGATGTGATGCACCAAAATGATCTGACCTTCTCACACTCACACTTAAAATCAAACAAACACATACATACACTTCAAATCGGCAGAAGGACCAGGTTGCAAGGAACTTGGCAGGGAGGCTTTTAATGAAAAATATAGAAAATAGAGATTCACCAAAGGTGTTGTGGAAAGGCACACTATATAGTAATTTCTCCTATTTCTGCACTTCCAAATACAGCTCTCCTTGTTAGCTACAGAAATGGCACCTTATAGACACCAGGTATGTTGGTGTTGAACCTATGGAAGCATCAAGAAGTAATGACTAAACACAAACTAACACTCAGATATACACAGAGATATCTAACTAGGATAGAGGCAAAAAATGCATTTATTGATTTAGGTGAAAACTTGCCAGGGCTATGCCTTACAAATGTGGAAGATGATTTCTCCAAAGACAAGTCTCCAATTTATAGGGGAAGAAAAGGGGCCTTTTGGCACCCTTTTTATGAGTGACCCATGGTAGGCACTGTGTCAACCACTGAAATAACTTCTTGAATCGATACCTTCTTGTGTCACTTATATCTCTTCATCTACTTCTACGTGATGGCCATTCTACTGTTAAGATTTGAATTTATGAGTCGTGCCATTTTCCTGCTCTACAGTGCATATTGAAGAAAACCAATTATGTCAAAAACTATTGTGCCTCTTTGATGACTACATGGTAGGCACTATGTCAACCACTAAAATAACTTCTTGACACCTTCCTACGTCACTTGGATTGCTTCATCTACTTCTACATGATGGCCATTCTGTTATCAAGATTTGAATTTATGAGCCACACCATCTACCTACTCTTTGTTCTCTAGGCTCTTTATCTTTTTTTGCTCCTTCAGTCCTCAGGGGCAATCTTATGGTAGGTCACTACATTCTTTGGGCTCATTCCATGGTTGGCACTTAGGCATTTAAAATGAATGGCTTTTTTACTAGCTTAAATTTGATGTTCATGCACATGTCACCCTTGGACTCTACTTCAGCTTCGTGCTTTGCCCCTTTTCACTGAGAGCACATCCACCCTTAACACGTGTCATAGTCTGCTACTTGGACACTTAGAAGACACTTTGAAATGTGGACATTGACATGTGGTAGATTTTTCTAAGTTGATAATGGGACGTGGTAGCATCTGCTTACATTAGAGGGCCTTTTGAGAGTCAAGCAAAAGTTGACACATGGTCGCTTCCATAGAGCCTTTAACTACCTCAGAGAAACTTTCAAGCCCTTTTCTGGTTCTTCACAAATGCAGACACTTGGCATGCTCTGCATAGCTCCTAACAACTCATTCAGGTTTACCATTGTCTTATTTGAAGCCAACAAGGGAAACCCATGGATGTTGCCACCTGTCATCTTCTGTTGAGCCTTGTAGGGGGACACGTGGCATTTTTTGATGCTCCTAAAAATCATGTTGAAAACCTCTATGGTTTCCACTTATTGCTTTCCATGCTTTGGCTTCTCTGATATAAATTTGATGCTTTTCAAGACATCACCATCCTTGGCAAAGTTCATCAGGCCCTTTTTCCCATAACTTTTTTGCTTTGGGCCCTTTTCCTGCAGACAAAAAGTTTGTGGGAATTGGATGCTTTGACTTTTCCTTTCCCTCAGGCTCTTTAAAACTCTTTCTACCCTTTGCAAGGGCTTCTAGACCCATCATTGCCCTCCAGCTATAGGGCACACCCTTGAACCAAGCCATTGAACCAACCCATTGAACCAAAAATTGGCTCAATGGTTCAATGGTTCAAGACTGCACGCCGAGCTGATTGAACCATTTGCTTTGAATTTTTTTGATGAACTAAGCACTAAACTTAGTTGATTAAACCAAAGCCGAAGAACTACCAATTAAACTAAATCTTGAAATGAAGTGATGGTTCAATGGTTCAAAGATGTCGACCTTCCTTGTGAATTTCTTTAGACAAAAATCTGAAGGAGCTTTGTAAAAACTTGCCCTTTTTGCCTGTTTCTTCAACTATCAAAAGAAAACCTATAGAGTTCATAGAAAACCAAGATCTACATAGTCTATAAAAATCACTAGATTCATGGAAAACAAAAAATGAATTGGCCTATAATAGCAAGGGAAGAAGGGGATAGATTTTTGGCTTGTTGGGCAAAAAATGGTCAACAAGATCACCATCCACTATGTCATCATTGGTAGCATCTAGTTTAAGAGGGGTTGTAATGATGTGTTGATGTAGTGCCTTTCCCTCAAGTACATCTTTTTCACACTTGAGGAGTCTCATAAGAGTGTTTATGGTGTCACCCAGGAGGGTAAGCCACCACTTAATGTATTATTAGGATGGGATAATATTGGCCTACTTTTGTTAAGGACATAGTCTAGTATGCCAAAAGTGTAGGATGTGTCAAGTCATATGGGATGCTATCAATGCCCCAACTAACCTATTACACTCTATTTTGTCTACTTGGCCCTTATCAGTTTGGGTTCCCAACTTCGTCAGTAAGTATAAACCTACATCTTCTAATGGCCATTGCTTGTTCATCACCACCACTAACTATTTTATGAAGTGGTTTGAGGCCATGCCTCTTAGTGACATGTGTGGGAGGATCATCACCAAGTTCATCCTAAACTAACTTATTTATAGGTAGGGATTTCCTACTAATATTATGGCTAATAATAGCCTAGGATTATAAATCCTTGAGATGCATGAGCTCACGAAACACTTTGGATTCAAGCTCCATTTCTCATCTACCCATTACCCCTAGGGAAATGGGTAACCAAAATATTTAAATAAAAATTTGAATAAGATGCTTATTTGTATCATTACTTATTCCAAGAGAGACCGGCATCTCATGCTCTATCCTACCTTGTGGGCCTATCAACATAGATTCTGCATAGCCATAGGGGTAACCCCATATTCTCTCATGTATGGGTTTGAGGTTATTCTTCCCTTAGAGGTCTTAATCCCTTTGTTGTGGGTTACTATGTTTGATTCTCTTTTTAATGAATAAGAATGCCCCACTCACCTCATCAAGCTTAAGTAGCTAGATGAGTGATGCCTAGCCACTCTTGAGTATAATCGTGCTTACCACTACCATCAGTACTACTAATTTGAGAATTTGGTGCACCCTCATTAATTTAAGGTGGGTGATATGGTCCTTATCTTTGATAAGGAGTAGTGTAAGAAGGAAAAAATCATGCACAAGTGGTTTGGCCCATTTATCATCATTGGCTCTCTAAAAATGGGTTTTTTCATCTCTTAACCCTTAAAGGTGAGCCCTTATGGCACTTGATCAATGGGTTTCATGTTAAGGCATTTCATGTCTAGGGCCCACATGGTCCTTTAGGAAAATTACCTATGGTGGTAAGGTGATCCTTTCCTCTCTTTTATCACCACTAACCTCTGTGCCACTGATAAATGTGTGTGCATAAGGGTTCTTTATTAGTATTTCCTAATGTATAAACACATGTATCTATTAGTCTATATCAGATGAAGCATACACATCACACACAAATCATATACACACATGTGCTAATAATGATAAAACCACTATATATATATATCACAAAAAATACATGTTTTCGTATAGGTACATCACATGGGCTCGTAGTCCCTAAAAATTACCATGTGCATGGCTATAGATGCATGCTTAATTAGCCTATGACTAGGTGGTATCTATGATAGTCATGATCTAAGTAGAGATATAAATCTCTTCCTCTTGACTAGTTGAGCTAAAATCTCCTCTAGTACATCCCACTAGTCTTCCCTGATGCTAGGTGCCTCATCTCCTCTAGTCTACTCTTGAGCTAGCTTAGCCCATAGCTAATTAATCTCAACCTTCAATTTCTATATTCTCACCTCGATATTCATTACATCTTCCCTATGGTTTATTAGTAATGCTTTAGCTATGGAATCTTATACCATGCCCTCGCTAGCTTGAGTGAGGCTTATGTACCCACACATCAAAACTAAGTATGTGGTTTGACCCTTACTGGTATATGTGGTACCCATCATATCAACATTATCCCCACCACATCAAGGAATAGCTCCCTTAGTAGTAGGTCCACCTAGAGTCTAGTCCATCTAGTCTAGTCTCCTGCACATACACACATAGAGCATATATGTTAGTCATATATCTTCTCTTGCTAAGGATCAGTATCAAAATGAAGAGATATCTATAAAATACACTTTTCTTACTTAGAAGTGTTGATGGCCTCTATGATCCTTCTATTATTTGTGATCCTCTTGGTGGTGGTGGTCCTTGTTATGGTGGCCTTTCTCTAAAATGTCCCCTCTCACTCTACCTAGATTGCCTACCAAGCTTATCCCTAATTTCCTTGGGTTGTGCTCATCTCCCTCACCCTACTAGAGCTTATCTCTCCAAATGATAGTATGATCCTTCTAGACCTTAGGGCTTCTCCCATCTTAAGTAGGGCTCTACCAAAACATCCTCTAACCATACTTTAGACCTATAAGGATTTTGGATATAGGTTGATAATACTTCTAGATCCAAAGTGGTTTAAATGGGCTCCACCTTCTCTACAAACTATGTAACTAGTATTATGCCCTCATCTAGTATACGATATGCCTCACTACCATATGACATCCTAGATCAAGTAAGTGGGAGCCTCTCTTATGCCCAAGACATGAGTAGACTGGGTTGTGTCAATCTATATGACCTTGTGTTCCAGATGTGATCCAACTACTGGTATAATCCACCTAAGATATATTAACCCTAGGAAAATCTTTGTCCTCCCTTAGCTCATTAGATAACTCCTATCTAGGAAAGTGGTAGTCATCATGTATTTTGGCTAGTGTAGATCCTCCTAACCATAGTCCCTGATATCACTGTCTAGAGAGTGGGCACCCTTGGTGATAACTATGTGATATACACTATGATTATCTCACTATGAGTAGGGTCCCACCAAGTAGATCTTTGTTGCTTCTACATCTTGTACCATTGGTATCTCTATCTCTCTACCTATTGGATTTGCCTTGTAGAGTTTTTAGACATCCTTAATGTTGAAGATGGACTCTAGCTTTAGCCTGAGTTGGAACACAAGCCTATTGGGTACCCATGATGTCACCAATGCATTCACTAGGTCTCTGAAGTAATGTAGTGAGGCTATGTGTACTAGTTGCCAAAGTTTTGCAATCTACAAGTGAACCTAGTCTGCCACTAGTAGAGCATCTACCTCCTTAGTCAACCATGCTAAAAATTTCTCCCTATTGGTCACCTCACATGACCCATCTAATTGTGTTGTCCTCTCTCTCACTTATGAAGGTCCTCCCTCTTCTATTAGGTTAACTCTTCCATGTAATTGTATAAGCAATAAAATAGGCAAATGGATTAGTCAACTGGCTAAAAATGAGTAAGAGCAAGTAAAAAACTTGTAAATTACTATATTTTAAAAATCTATCTATCCCTTTTTTATCCCTCCTTCCTTTTTCAGCCCCTTTTGGGACCTCCTAGGATCCTTTAGGATCCCTGAGGACCTATTTTGGCCCCTTTCTACCCAAGGCCACAACTTTCTAGGAAAAGCCATGACCTAGGCCTATCAAGTTGGGCTTGTGTTGGGATGCCCTAGGCAGCCCCAGGGATCCTTATTTCACCCTTTATATAGCTTTATTTGGACCCCTGTTAGTCTTGATTTCTTCTTATCACTAAGATCATCATTTTGACTACTTTTTTTGCTTGATTCATCTATTAAATCATCCAAAATGAGTCAAAATGTGTTTAAGGCCTCCCAAACCCCCCCAAAATGAATAAATTTGATAAAATTCATTCATAGAACTTAACTGAACCATCTTGTGCATGTCTGATGCTATCCTATGTCCTTGTATGCTCTACTTGGGATTTGGTATCTTGTGGTCTCTCCTTTAGCTCTCTTAGAGTGAAAATGACATTTTTCTCTCTTTTTCCCTGTTTTTATCCCCCTTTTCTTACTTTTTGTGGGCCCTTTTAAGGTTTTTCACCCATTTTTGTGTTTCAGACTATGAAACCTCCATCTTAGAGGTTTTGACATGTTTTGAGCACATTGGTGGCATCCATTTTTAAATCTAAGGCTTCATTAAGCTTGTTTTTTCCCCATTTTGGTTCTTAGGACTCCTTCTAGTTCCCCATTAACCTCTTGAGCCTATGCCCCATCTTGTGGGGACCTAAGGAAAGAAGTTACTTGATCTACTTCTTTTAGTTAGTAATTTCTCTACATTTACATAGTCAATCCATTCTAACTCCATCTCTCTCTTATTCATCATGGTTGCAGGTAGGGTTGTCAGCTAGCTGTAATTGTTCAAAACTTACTCTAGTCTTGTTGACTAGTCTTCATCTTTTCCAAGCTTCCTCCCACTTTCCCTTATTACCTCTCACAATTGTTGGTGTTAGTAAACCATTATGATTATGGCTTGATTTTTTATTTCTTTCCCTTATGCAACTCACTTACACTGCTTCACTTTGATATTATTTTTTTGTAGTCATTTTTATTACATATTTAACCCCATTATGGTGCACCTCTTAGTTGTGATTCACACTGATGGTAGTAGTCAAGGCAACCCAATAATATAAGTTATGGCTTGGTATATTGATGATTAGTGGGGCCATGAGATTGTTACAACTCGTTTCTTCCTTACCAGTGAAATGAATAATGTTATTGAGTATCACATAATCATTTTTTCATTGATTGATGTATATGAGTTAGGTACCTATTATGTGTAATTATTCTTTAACTCACTCTTTGTTGTGTCTCAACTCACCTATTTCTAATTTTTCCTTAGCTCTGAGTTTCTCCCCTTCTTTGAGGTAGCACATGATTTGCTCTCTTTCTTCGAGGATGTCCAGTACACCCAATCCCTCATAAGGAAAACACTAGGACTGACACCCTAGTGAATGTAATGTTGGATAGTATGATTTGATTTGATGTCACTTATGTCCTTTATTTTCAAGATATAGTGTTGGATTTAGAGCTAGATCTAGAGTTGGATTTTAGATTATGCAACCTTTGTACTCTCACCCATGGATTGTGTTGTTAAATTCTTCCATCACCATCTTGATCTAATAATTATAGGTAATGTTTCCTTTTATATTTTTAGTTATTTATTTACTTTTATTTGGTGTGGATTAAAGGTACTATATAACACTCCTTTTTCATTTGAACATTTATTTCTTCTACCTCATGGGCATATGTAATCATACATCTTGTGACCTTACTCTTCCTTATGATTACACATTAGATCACATGCAAAATAATGACCTTGGTCATCTTAATTTGATACATCCACCACCTCTTTGGATCTTTCTCACATCATATTCCCTACCCTCATACATCCCTAGTCCATATTGACCCTTTTTCACACAAGATAAGCCTTCTAGACACCCCCCAGGGACTCCTAAGAGCCTATTGACCAACCCAAGACCATGTTTGACCTAGGTCATGGATTTTGTGAAGGAAACATATGTCCTAGACTATAGTTTTCCTTTAGTAAAGTTATGGACTAGGCCACGACCTAGACAAAAGGTGTATAAAAGGCCCAATATGAAGCCAAACAGTAAAAAATGGCTAGTTTTAGGTCATTTGGTAGATTTGGGTGGGGATATATGCCTCTTTATCATTAATTTAATCCCCTCTTATATTATAATTACATCTCTCTATTGTTTCTTCTTCCCTTTCTTGAATCTCATGCCTTCTTAAATCTCTCTTGATTTATTCTTGGTACTCTTGAGCTTGATTAGGGATAGAAGATCCCATATGTTGTTATACACTTGTTTGAAGACTCCATTACTACTCTCAGTTGTTCCTAATTACTTTTGTATTGATCCCAAGCTATTAAATTTGGCATTACACCTTAATTGTGTAGTTGGTTGGAGATATTACACCATTTCAAGTTCTCACTTCACCTCTTCCTTTACTCTTGGCTCTTGGTTTGGATTTTTCTTGCACATATCTTGGTATCCTCTGAAATTACTTCCTAACTTCGTTTCTTGGTTGGTATGACATATTCACCTCATCTTTGAGCTTTATCTAAGGGAACTTTACTATGAAAAGTTAAACTCTATTGTTTTATGTATTTTATATGTTAGTGTTTGAACTATTTTATTGAAATAGTTATTTTGTGCATTACTTAGAGTAGTTTCCAAAGTTTATTGCATTTGAAAATGTTTGAATAATATTTTCATTACTTGTAATATTCCTTTGTTTCATACCATTTATATCTTTAGTACCCTTATTCATTGCATATTAGAGATATACTTTTATCAAAACAAACTAAAAAACTTGCTTAAACATTCTCTCTCTCTTACTAAACTAGAACATTGCATTGTTAGAAAATAATAATATTGAATTGGAAGGATAACTCAAATATAGAATAGGCATGCTCTTTAACCATTTCTTTGAAGCATATTTATTGATTAAAGCATATTTAATTTGGCCTCAAAGTACTTTAGCTTCTAGATTTTGCATTCCAATTTTCATCTCTCTCTATTTGATATTGTTGTTCTCACTTTGTTTATGCAATCCATAGTCTAATCTTAGCTACTTGCCTTACTATGGATGGACCCATTACAATAATTTTCATACTTTTTGTGCCTATTCATGTTATCCCCAACCTATTTTACAAGTTTATCTATAGCTCAGTGCAAGTTGGCAAATCAAATAGCCACTGTAGATCTCATATAGCCCATATAATGCTTGAGCCTTTTATCCTCTTAATGGTTTACTTTAGCACCCTACTAAACACTGGTAGTTCTATTCAAATCCTTAAAGCTAAAATTATATCAAATTTTCTTCTTGATGAATGGGGAGTAGATAAACATGGTTATGATCCATACAAGAGTTTGAAGAGGCTATCATACCAAATCTCACTAACCCAAGCCATGATCATGATGGAGTATAGAGTTTGTTCTTTAATGGATCTAGGTCCAAGAATGGAAGTGGGGTAGTTTTCATGCTTATCTCTCCTTCTAAAAAATGATAATTTTCCTCCTTGAGGTTTCAATTCAAATGTACATACAACACAATAGAGGATGAGGCCCTTATACATTAGATAAAAAGGGAAAGAAAGAGAGGCATTAAGTTCCTACAATCCATAGGAGATGGTGAGTTAGTAGTGCATCAAGTGAGAGGGTAGAATGTAGTCAAAAATCCACTCTTAAAGGCATATAAGCATAGGGTTTGGGACCTATTAGAATAATTTTAAGCCTTTAACATTCACTCAATCCCAAGAGAGGCAAATCAACATGTATATCAGTTGGTAGCCATAGGAGCATAGTATGATATTCCAAGTGGTGTTTGTATACACATAATATTTTCAAACTTTATCAATTATTTATGCTTTCTATCTTGCAAAAACCCATCAAGACTTAATCTCTCTAAGTGCACACCCTAAGGGGTGCACTAGGAAAGGGGTGGCTAGATCATTGGTGATTCATAGGATTGTTGTCCCTTATAACCACTTGTTACCAATCTAACTGGCTCTTAAGAAAATTATCCTAAGCTTGGCCTCCTTTTATACACACTCCTTTAGTAATTTACAAACTTAATTAACCCTTTTTATACCCTAAAACCTATTTTGGAATTTTACATGACGATGTTAACTATGTCAACCTTTTACTCTTATTGGTAAAACTCATTTAGGTTTTAGGTCAGCTCTTAGCCAACCTAGTCCATGACCTAGTGAGTTTCTGTCAATAATAATACTAGGTTGACTAGGTTGATCCTATCAGTTGAAACTTTCAAATGGGTTTAAGGTTAGATCCACCTTTATAAACACATCCATTTTTCCATTATTAGAGATACATCAAGAGTTATTATTCATTTTTGGTTCTTTAAAATCTACTCTTCTACCATTCTTCTTGAGGATTCTTAGCTTAGGGTTTCTAATTGGAGAAGTATCTAGTCTTGTGGAGAAGTCTTGGATGATTTGGCCTTTCTTAGTAATCTTTAAAAACTAAAACAACCTATTATGAATTACTTTTGGCCAAGGGAGAGATTGAGTCTTGATGGGTTGATATTCCATGTATCTCTAACTTTGATCCTTTCTTTAGTGGATAAAAGAAACATAAGTAATGGCTTTTGAATAATATTTCTCTTCCTCTCCATGCATTAGGGTCTTACCTATACATAGATTAATGATGATTCTCTTATGCATGTTTAATTTCATTTTTTTACTAACTCTCACTTTGTGCCACAAGCTTTGGTGAACACTATATTGGATTTACATTCTTTACTTGTTATTAGTATAGTGAATATGAAAACATAAGACCCGGTTAGAGTTATTGCATAGTTTTGCTTGACAAGAGGTTTTTGAACCTTCCCTGGTGATATTATTATTATAAGATGTCCCATAATTGGGTCTAGTGGATCCATATTGGTCATGTTCTCAATTATATAATGTATCCCTAATCATAAGTATAAGTAAGATTTATCTTCTTCAATTTAGGATTAATTTGTAGATCTGATGTATTTCTAATTTCATACATTCTAGTGAACTCAATGTGAATCTAACTCTTATAGGTTTCCTTTCACTCTTCTCATTTCTATCATTTTATTATTTTTATATATTTGTGACATTAGATCAACTAGGTGGGTATAGTTTCTAACTTCTAAGTGTCATTTTAACACATATTCACATCAAAACAACTCTATTATTTCTATGTATGTCTTCATCAAATATAGGTTATCAGATCAAATAGGTTGACATATTACTCTTATTTACTTCCAGATAATAGAATATGTCAAACAAGTTGACTTAGTCTCTTATTTAGCTCTAGAATAAAAAACTAAGTCATGCATTTCAACTTAGTATTCCAAATAGCTTCTAGATAAAAAACCAAGTCAACCAGATCAACTTAATCATCTTCAACATGCTTCAAAAAATAGGGAATTATAGAACTAGGTTGACCTAATTGAGATAGTTGGTATAACTTGAAAGCATCATTCAAGACACTTTAATATAAAATTTCATAGTCCTTAACATCTTATAACCCACTAAGGTTCATTTTTTCTCTCTTTCAATTCATTTCTTCCTTACATTTCTATTTTGTAAAAGTTTTAGTCTTCAAAATTGCAATCCTATGCCAAACTAGGTCAACATTTTTGACCTAGTTTTATAGTTTAACTTATGTCTAAAAGAGTAGATTATCTTGGTTGACTTAGTTTTAAAGGACTCTTACTTATGTAGTACATTAGTGACCCTATCAACTTTATTATATAATGTTTAGATACACTATCATTAAAACTAACTATGTGTTGTGTTTAAATTAGGAATTAATAACTAAATGATAATAATTACTTCACACTTTAACTTTTAATTATTTACATGCTTAGAGTAGATCACATCATCTAATTAGGTGGTTTTTTAATATATCATTTAGTTATACTATTTTGATCTTTCTTTCACACATTACCAAATCACATAATTTTAAAATGTATTTAAACATTTGTCTACCCAAGACCTACCTACTTGGATTTCATCAACAAGTGGGAGTCTAACTTGGTTTTTTGACCAAGTATAAACACATGATTAATGGTTTATATTGTAAAATCACCTGACACCCTTATCACTATAGGATTGTGAAGTGAGGGGGGTAGGCCCTAATACTAAGCCAATACCATTGCCAACATAAATCCCTTTTAGCCTAATGGTATTAAAACCATCCATATATTACTTTCTAGTTCCCTAATTTTAGCCAACTTCCCCATCACACTTTATAATAATATAACAACATTCAGGGTCACCACTTAGCATTTAATTTTTAGTTTACTACTTACTCTTTGCTTATTATATGTTGTATTGTAAAAACTTGCATTAGTCAACATCGGTGCAAGGTTTTATGTTGTGTGCCCCAATTTAATCAATCTCTTCGATCAAATTATTTGTGTGATTACTTTAAATTTTTATTTCAAATTACACTATAAAATCTTTTCATTTTTTCAATACACTATCATTCTTTTAGACACAGTCTCTTATAGACTATTTTCTCCTTGTATGTAATACTAAGTGAACCTAGTCAACTCTCTATCTCTTTTAATTGTCAAGTTAAAGTACTAGGTTGACCTAGTTGACCTTATATCCTTATCAGGATATGTTTTTCCTAGTTTTTAGTATTCAATCAACCTGGTTAACTCTATAATCTTACTATTGATCTGGTTTTCCTATCTATCCAACTTAGTTCTTTATTTTTCTTTCATTAGCATTATGTTCATTTACTCAAATCACCATGAAGTCCCTTATTAGAAACTTCTTGGATAAATTGAATCCATTTAGACAATATATGGAATATTAATTTATCCCTTTCTTTTCTCCCAAGAGAACCCTCACTCTTGAAGAACCTCTTCCCCTCCTTCGTTTGTGGATTATAACATCGTTCAAATCACACCTCAAGATGAAGTAGGTGGATCCAATCATTTTTGTACCTATCAAGACAATTCTCATCTTCAATATTTTCAACATAATGTAGGAGAAATTTACACAAGTCTATCCAATAATCCCACTAGTAATCCATCTTCGAATAACCCTCCCCCTAATACTAATTCATGGAATTCTCCTACAAACACCAACCCATTAATTGATATGACTTAACTTCTTTCACAAGTCATACAATAAATGAACATAATGCAAACTTATAATACCTCTAAAATGATGTAATTACAATTTCATTTAATCCATATGGCTAATCAACCTTCGTCTCTCAATCCTCAAGCCAATCCAAATTTTATTCCTCCACCTCTTTGAGATTCCTCAGGAAATGTTATTCCTCAACCTGTTATGAATTTAAAAATGCTTCAAAACATTGGAAATGAGCCTTTATCTCCTTTCATCATGTCCATTTATATTGGAAATATATATCTAACTATTAATTATGATGGGACTAAAGACCCTGCATCATTTCTCAATGCCTTTGGCAATCTTTACAAAGAGTGGATCTTGTTAGATGGTGGATCCTGATCTTATTAGAATGTTCAATTCCTAATAGGGAGGTGTATTGGGGGGGGGTGTAATTCCCCCTCATTATGGTCACATTGTAAAATATTGTAATTTTATAGTAAGTCTGGACCATTCACTATTAGGTCACAAATCTAGTGGTATAAATTATGTTTATGCATTCATGCTCTAATATGGAACCCTCTTTTGATATGAGGGCATTGTAATCTATTGATGCTTCCAAGTGAACCATAGGTACTCTCTAGTGTTTAAAGAACACTTCTCATTTTATAATACAAGGATTCAAGGCATGAGTTGAAGGTGTTTGTCAATTAAAATGCCTATGGTGAAAATAACAACAAAGTAATATGGACTGTTCCATAATATTTATAAAATATGATGGTAGGGAACCGTCTTGGTACCTTTCTTGAAAATATTGGTGTTAATATTAGACAAACTGACCCAGATCTGAACCAATAACTAAATTAAATGATTATGAACAATGTATTTAAGATAATGTGAATTATTTTTAAAAAAGAGTGAAAGGGGAGGGTAGAGTGAGAAAGAAATAGTGATTTCTAATATGTTATTATGAACATATTAATAAGATTTCAATTTTTCCAAGCATGATCTCAACTAGCATATAGTGAAATGTAGCTTAAGCTCATGTTTCACTACAAACCAAGCCTAGTTTTGAAGGTAGGATGACATACAAGTAAAAATTAGATTTACTTTAAAGTTTTACACTAAATTTAGATAGATAAAACACATATTTATTGTAGAGAAAATGAAATTAAGTAAATTCAATTCTTTCAACTAACCTAGCATACACAAGTTAGCAACCCTGTAATTAATGATTTTAACTTAGTATTTCATGAGATCATTCATATTTAAATTCATATAAACAATTGAGAAACTTATAAATTCTAACACATCACACTAGATAATTACTACATAATTCTTTGATCTCTTATATTAATTGCTCAAAATGGCACAAAAACATCTTGAAGTCTCTCCCTTTTACAAATGGTAATACATGCCTTTATATAAAGCTAGGAAATATACCCATTAATTTTACCAATATAGGTGTACATAAGATAAGTATCGTTGTAAAAACTATAGTACACATGTCTTCTACAATCCTACTTACCTAGAGGTAATCTCACTAACAAAGTAGCATGTACCCTTACAAAAGAATATGCCACCCTACTAGTTATCCATGATTAAGATGTTAGAGGTGGGGCCCATTAATATTAAAGGACATTCATATCTCTTTCATGTTATTCATCCACTAAGCCCAAGTCTATGAAGGACCTTGTGATACACTCATCTTATTGATTAGCTAGCTCATCAAATTTTTGTCATTCCTAGCCAAAGATTCCTTAATGCTTTTGGCTTCATTGATCCTCTCCCCTATATTGAATATTAACTCTAATATTCCGTTATTATCTTTCCTTGATTGTCCATGACTTTTACCTATGATTTCTTGAGTCACCAAAATGGCTTTGTGCTAGAATTCTTCATCACTAATAATTCCCAGTGTAGTGGGCTGTGCAGGATCCTCAAGCATAGTTCCTAGGAGCTTCTCAATTATACCCATGAGCTCTTTCTCCTCCTTAATAAGTTCCTCTACTTTGGTATTCCAAGCACTCAAGGCTTGGACATTGTCCACAATAATTCTAAAAATGGCACTTAGGTGCCCCATGTTGATGGCTTTAAAATGTAATATTTTCTTCTTAACTTAGATGTTAAGAAGCTGGGTAATCTTATCTTCAAATTTTTTCCATTGAGTAACTGGCTCCTTGGCCAAGATGGCCTAATTTTCTATTCCATCCTACCTTAATTTCATAGACTTTAAATCCTTAAACATGTCATGGAGTTAATCCTCTAACATTTTAATCATGAAATCTAGTACTAAGAGAATTGCCTAAGTTTGTAAATTCTCCTTTTTTCTCTTTAGTTTTTAAATTATTTGCACTAATCCCTAGACACCAACCCTAGCTTGCTAATATTCAGCCTTAATCAAACTTTCCACATCCTCTTCATGTATGGGAGCCTCTCCAAGCTATTTTCCTCTAATAGGGGTTAACCCTATAAATGGCTCCACCTTTTGAAAGGTAAATTATTTCTAACCCACCATAGCCACCCTTGTTGTGGTTTTCTCTAAGGATGTTGAATCTAGGTTGAATTTCACCTTAACCTCTAATTCCTTGAATTTTGGAGGCTCAAACACTTCCACACCTGTACTACCAAAATTTCTTAGGGTGCCAAGTCTTTTTCCTCCTTGGGCTTGATGGACCTATATTATTCTCTCCTCTTACCTTTTAACTATATCCCTAATCCATGGCTTGATGTTGTCACCTTCAGTCAAGATAATTTATGTAAAGGCCTAGAAAGGAGAGAGGGATGGGATATTTTGTAGCTTTTCATAGACAAACTAGTCAGGGATGACTGGTCTGTGAATTGGATTTTCATCACTTAAGAGGTTAAATTTAGTATTAGGGTAAATAAATGTCACCCTAAGCCTTTTCCTTGAGTTACAGGCACTAAGGCTAATTATGCCTTCCTTTTCTCCCCATCTAGTGGGATCAGCTCCTTACCTACTTCACTAGAAGGATCCTCCTACATATCAAAATCATATGAAGCTACTATGTCAATAAGGGCACCTTCCAATGTTTCTCCTAGTTTAAGGGCTACCATACTAATGAATTATACTAGAGAATGTCTCTATGGGAGCTCTGTAGGTGAGGAACCTTCCCCATATCTTAGCTCTAGTCTTGGTTCCTTAGTTTTGGCCTTACCCTTGCACTTGACATCCCAAGGCTGCTCAACCTATTATTACTTTTCTTTTTATACTTGTTTTGCTTACTGGCAGGTTGAGGTTCAAATGACTATCCTTCAATAGGTGTCTCTTCATGAGTGGTCTGAGATGGACATGACAATAAGTGACACTACAAAGGGTGTAATTTCCATATTTCCCTTGAGGAATTGTTATCCTTCACCAACTTGTGCTCTAATATAATGTTGTAATTCTTGATTCTAGAGAGCACCTCTTCAAAATTATTTACTCTAATGTAGATGTCATCACCAACACCTAGCTGATATCCACATTCAATTTTTGGGAACTTTCTATCTTTGATGTGGTCAACTACTCTACTCTTAGGGTCCCACATTTTGAGGTCATCTAACTGAAAATATAAATAATTTTTATACATGACCATGACCTCCACTACTTCTAGTATTTTATTATGATTTTACCAATGTCTAATGGGAGGGGGTGGACTTAGGCTTTCCTCCTTTCTTTTCACATTTTGTCCACACCTTTACCAATCAGAGAAGAAATTTATTGCTCTATAAGCTTGTTTGGGACATGGATTGGTATCTTTTAAGGTTGGGTTAAGATCCCCTCTATCCTTATAATAGTGAAATATAGGTAGTACAACACATCTCCCATGGTCTTCACCTATTTCTTAATGAGAGGATATAGCCTTAGCATAGGAATACCTATGATAGCCTCATATGTGGTTGGGAAGACACCATCATAGATAAATTACATGTGGTTCTTGTATCTAAATATATACAATTTGGAGTAATGGTGGGAAATTATGGTTCTACCATCAAGGGACTAGTTTTTGATGTTAGGGAAGGTCATGGAGGCTAGGAAGGAATCCAGGAGATATGACATCATAAATAATTGTTTAGAGGTCCTTATTTTGATGGATATGTATTGCTTGGTCAAGAAGAAGCTTATCAAGTCTCCCACTATAGGGTTCAATTTCTCTTTTAGCATAAAGTGGACATAAGACACCCAAACTTTGTTTACATAAGTAGTGGAAGGGGCACCAAGGGCTATATTTAGTAGGTTCATGGCTACTATAATGCCTTCCCTAAATTAGACAATAGGAATTTTTACATCTAGGGTCTTGAAGACATGGGTTCCTTAGATTACCCAAGGTGTAAGGACTAAATAAGGATCTTGGGTGTTAGCCCAATTCTTTATGTCAAGGAGGTTGAGATGAGGTAAGGGAAGCTTATAATAGGTCTCAAATTCCATGAGAGAGATATATGATACTCTCTTGGTACTACCCTCTCAAATATTTCACTCTCCATCTATCCTACAATCCACAAATATGGGAGCAAGGACATCAATACAATGCATTACCTTTAGTTTTGCTATAGCATGGTGGAGGTTGGCCATTTGAATTGCAACTAGGTCATTGTATCTTTGATGTGTTGTGGCATTTCTCTTCTCTTGTTGAGAGATGGGTTGTAGTTCATCCACAAAGAATAATAATTCAAAGTAGTTCCTTACTTCGTGAATATTTAGGGTTGCCAAGTCTAGCTATATATCCTTAAAAACCCTCCCTTCACTATTAGAGGTTAGGTAGAGCTCTACTTCCATCTTCAATTATTTCCTACTGACCACCATTGATGATACTAAATTATTCTCATAGGATTTCCAAGGGTTTTACTAAGGCACTTGCTCTTAGAGGCACAAATACACTATCTTGATTGAATTATAACTCATTGAGTCAATTTGGGTCCTCTTTATAGAGGGTTTAGGGTTCTGAGCTTTAATGGTAGGAGATATTTAAAATTTAAATTCATAAATGTTTTGGATTTTATGTAGACCCTTTTACCTTATACCCTTGCATTTTTTAGTTAAAAATATCTTTTACTTTAACCTTTTTATTCTTACATGGAGTTCATGTGGTATTATTCTAGGCTTTTCATGGTAATTTTTAGAATTGCCATTCAAATACTAACCATTGGCTTTTAAAATCCTCCTTTATTTTTCTCTATTGGATCAAGATCATAGGCTTAGTGTGATCCATTGATCCAAATTTGAGTCCTCACATTTATATTGGTCTATTTATCTCTAGTTTCATATTCATGACACTTGGCATTCTCATAGATATTTCTTGTGCTACGTATCTCTTGTCAGTTGCTACCCTGGATGAGCATTAGCCACATATCTAGCTTGTAAAGCTTTGAAAATTCATTAATTTATTCATACTATTGGATAAAATCCAATGAGTGAGTGAGTACCATTGATATTTTTAGGGCCTAGTCATTAATTGGATGCCTTTATTAAGTGGGTCCCTTTCATTTATTTTGTTTGATTACCATGTTACCACGCATTTGACTCTTAGGGTCTTGTATCCCTTTTGACTTTTCCTCCTTTGCCTCACATCATTAGATCAAATCTAATGAGCAATGAATTTCCATTGATCTAAATCTAATGGACATGATTTAAAAGAGGTTTTTTCAGTTAATACACTTTGTCTGATCAAATATGTTGAGCAAGTTTCATTTTTAAGATCATGTAAAGTATGAGGGAGATAACTATTAGACTTGAGGATGTAAATACATAGCATAAATTATCAATAATAAGGTCAAGATAAATATTGGGGCCTTAATATTAATAACCTAAGCTAATTTTGGTAATGTAAAAGGGACCTCATGAACACATCAAATTATACCCAAGGAAAAAAGTAAAGGGGAAAGGAGTAAATAAAAGCTTGATTCATGTTTTAAAACATGACTTAAACACTTTGTTCACAGATTCATTTCATTAGTTCTTGCCAACTTAGCTCTTACCATTATTTTAATTTAAACCAAGGGACACCTAAGGTTTATAAACACCAAACCCTAAACCTTACATGGAACCTACAAAATGACTCACTTAACTCATCAACAAGGTTAGTCTAGAATAAGAGGCTTTAAATTATACAAATATGCTCCATCCTTGAGTGGATAATCCTCAAATTCTATCAAAAGACCTCAATGTTCATATGCTTCAAACTTGGATACACATATCTCTCAAGGGTCCCCAATTTTAAATGAATGGGGAATGTTGGTCTCAATAAATGGTGACTTTTGGGGGAAACATAGTAATATGTTAGAACTTCTAGACTCTAAGTTCAGACAAACATTGAAGTCACCATTCCCTTTGACCCAATAAACTACCATCTAAATTTAATTATGGTTAAAATAAACCTTACACTATTGAATTTAACATTAACCATCAATACATACCTGAGTTATGTGTGTGCTTTGATTCCACTTACTACCTAGAATAGGGCTCAAGAAGCAATCCTCAGCTTTTTAATTTCAATCATTTACATTGATCTAGGGTACACTAATTTTTTTTTGAATCATGGTTTGGCTTAGGTAGGGCTTAAGAATTTCTCTATTGCTGAATAGGTATCAATAGCCCTGATAGAGATACCTTTATCTCCACTCATGGCCTTGTTCCATTTCCAACTAGGCATCCATAACCCTGATGGAGGTTGCCTTAATCACTTTTGTATGAAAGCCTCAGTTTTTCCCTTGTATGCTTATCATATTTTTATATTTTTAGATATTTATGCTTTCAGTAAGGTTGGGAACCAAGATATATAAGTTTATGATTTGGTCAAATGTTTTATTTTAGGAGTATCACTCAAGGATAAAACCCTTGGCTTAGGCATAAATTTTGATTAAGTGATAGCTAATGGTATGCTTTTGATAATTTAGGCCTCGAATCCCTAAGTGTAATTTTTATTAAAAATAGTGTGGATCCAAGGTCATGACTTAGATATTTTGGAATGATATCCCCTCCATCTATATGTACTCAGTTACTCCAAGTTGTATCATAATGTTATGTCCCAAGACCATGATTGCCTTTGTATGAGGTCGTACCTTTCTTTTAGGATTATGGCACATCTTGAGTAACTTTCATAACTTCTAAGCTTAAGGATAACTCCAAATACATCTAGAGATCAAGGGAAAATGATATAGGAAAGAAACACACAACATAAATACAAAACAAAACAAAATAAAGGAACCAAACAAATATGAACATACTTATATACAAACTAGGGACAAGAAAGAAAAGATGCTCAAAGCAAACTAACTACCCTACCTACTCTAATCTAATCAACTTACACCTTACTCCATAAAGACCTTAGGAGGAGTAGTAGAGAAATAATGCTTGATGTATTGCCCATTAATAGGTAATATGAACTCCACCCCTTGTAAATCTTTGAGCTTGAAGGTGGTGTTCCCTAATGTCTCTACAATCTAGTATGGGCCAATCTATAAGGGTGTGAATTTTCCATGCTTTTCTTTGGGTTCAGATGCTTTATCCCAAAGTAGGGCTAAGTCTCCCTACCTAAACACCTTGACCTTAGACCTTTTATCAAACCATTATTTCACTATGGCCTAGTGTCTGATAAAATCAACAAAAGTAGCTTTTCTATCATCTTCCATTTGGATGATGTCTAATAACTTGGAAGTGGCATGTTATTAACTCTCCTCCATGTAATCCTACATGAATCTATATCTATAAAATTTGAGACTAATGGTTCTTTCCCATACACTAACATAAATGGTGAAGCTTTAAAGGCTTACTTGATCCTTATCCTATCATCCTAGAGTGTAAATTTGAGTAACTTATGTCAAGCTCTAGGCTTGTCTTCTACAAAAAAATTTATTTCCTTCATTAGGTTCTTATTCATGGATTTATAAATTCCATTCCCTTAGGGATAGTATTAGAGGAAAACTTAAGTGTGACACCATTGTCGTAATCCCATTAAATCATTTCAATTGAGATTAATGTAGACCCATTAACATATACCAAGGAAATTGGGGTCTCAAATCTAGTACATATATTTTCCTTCAAGAAACTATTCACTTCTTCCATTTTACATTATTTGGTAGCCACTACCTCTATCCACATAGTGCAATAATATGTGGTAGTCAAAACATATTTGTGACCCTTAAATGAGTTGGGGTTGATTACTCCAACAAAGTCTAGACCCCACTGTGCAAATGGTTTGTCAACCATGACTGGTTATAGAGGTATGTCTACTTTTGGCTCTTTGGTGCTAAAAATTTGGTAAGAGTGGCATTATCTCACATGTTTATGACCATCCTTAAAGATAGTAGACCAATATTAACTATCCATTAAGATCTTGTGAGCTATCATTCTTCAAGAGGGACGTGCACTACCTAGATTTTCATGGGAGGTGACCATAATTTGGGTGGCTTCTTCTTGTGAGACACACTTAGGTAGATTCCCTCAAAGTTTTTTCTGTACAAGACTCCCTCCTTAATCATGTAGTGAGTTTTCTTAAGCCTCAAGGCTCTCTTTTACTCCCTAGATAAGCTTGTAGGAAAAATACCATTGATTGGTAAGTGTATGATTGAATCATACCATTCATTGATTTGAAAACTTTACTAGCCTACTTGCATGATACTTAGCTTAGGGATAGTATCGGTAATCATTTAGATCAAACCTTGACATCTTACTATCTTTTCTACCTTCATCTCCAAGTCAAATTCTTATAAAAATGACATCCATTTACCTCTATGTTTTCCCAAATCATTTTGACTCAACATAAGTTTAGTAGTAGGTTCAGATAGGATGGCATACACCTTATTTTTGAGGATGTAGTGCCTAAATTTTTTCACTATCTTTACTAATGCATATAGATGCTTATCAATCATATAATAGTTTAGCACAATATTCTTAAAATTAGTACTCATGAAAGCTATTATGTGATCACACTCATCAACTTTATGAGTTAATATAGTATCCATAGTATGATTAGATGTAAAAGAGTAAAGGTATAAATATTTTGAAAAATCAAGACTTATAAGCACTGGGGCTTAGTCAATGGATTCCTCAATGTCATTGAATGCTTTCTTGGATTATTCATCCCAAATCACCTTATCATCCTTCTTAATCATTTCATTCAATGGATTGACAATTTCTACAAAATAAAAAATAAACTTCCTTACAAAATTTATTTTGCCAAAGAATGACATTAGTTCCTTCTTACTACTTGGGAGCTCGATTCTAGATGTGGCCTCCACTCTTTTAGGGTTTATGGAGATGCCATATTTGGTTATAATATGCTCTGATAGTTTTCCTTTAGTCACATAAAATATATTTTTCTTAGGGTTAAATGAAATTCCATACCTTCTACATATTTCAAATACTAGTTGCAGTTGCATGAAGTGATCCTCCCTATTTTTAGAGAAAATTATTAGATCATCCATATAAATGATGATGCACTTACCAATTAGACCTTGGAAGGCATGATCCATGGATATTTGTAAGGTATTTCCTATGTTGATCAGTCTAAAAGGAATCCTTTTATAATCAAAGGTCCCCCACTTTATTGTGAATGTTGTCTACATCCTATCTTCTTTGTCAACTAGTACCTAGCTATAGCCTGAAAAGACATCAAGGAAGGACATCGTAGCTGAACCTAAAATAGTTTGAATTACCTGATCAAAGGAAGGGAGAGGATAATTATCCTTCTTTGATGCTTTGTTCAAATTTTTGAAGTTAATACATAGCCTAATCTCACCATTCTTCTTCCTGACTGGCACTAGATTGGCCACCCAAATTGAATGTCTGATAGGAAACATTATCTTATCATCTAATAAAATTTTGACCTCCTTGAATATCATCCATTATATCATGGTTTTTACTAGTATTTTTTTCTATTTTAAAGGTTTACAACTTTCTTTGAGGGGTATGGTATGGGTAAGGACCCTTAGATCAAAGATCTTTAGTTCATCATAGGATCATACTATAACATCCTTGTACTTGGTAAGGAGTTATTTGGATTTATCATTTTTAGAATTTGTACAAGACTTTCCAACATTCACTAATTAGGTTTTCCCTTGGAGACCAAGATCCATAGTACTACAATCCTTTCTACTTACCTTAAGAACTTTGTAAGCCTCAACTAGTTTATCTTGATCAAACAATCTTTCCAGAGCAATCATCCCTTTAGGAATTTTGTTGTAATTTAGTTTAATGAATTATATATCAAAATTGTTCCCTCCAATTACATTTTCATTAGCTTCATAGATGATATGGGCTTATAATACCCTAGAATTGGTCAAGAAATCCAATATTTGTTGGTCATCATTAAAGACTTGGAAATGGTTAACATTATTAGTCACTAATGGACATGGGACCAATTCAATACTAAAATTAGGGGAGTCTATATTAGGCATGAGATTCACTATAGTTGATGATAGTTCATCTGCTAAGAATGGAGGTGATGTTGAAATCATTAAAAGACTCAATCAGGTCCCAAACCCAAAACTTATACTTCCTGAGGTATGAGAATTTACATTGATACCCACTCCTAACCTTGTTGACTATTAATTATAAATCTCCAAAAACTAGTAGTTCTTTAGCTTTATTCTTGATAAAAAAATTGTAAACCAAGGATGAGAGATTCATATTTAGCAAGGTTATTGGCATAGGGGAATTAGAGTCTGTAAGAGGCATGGTACCTTTTATTGGCTAGATTAGTTATGAAAATGCCAACACCTGATATAGCCTTGCATCTAACACCATCAAAGTGCAATTTCCATATCCCAAGAAGAGTCTCCATGTCCTAAGATCATCTAATTTATTAGCTTCTAGGGTAAAAACCCTTAAGTTTGAGTTAATTATGTTGACCCTTTCATTAATAAAATTATACTCCATTATCATATGTTTCATCCTTGGTTCCCTCTCAACTCTTATTTTATTTGGGAATCCTTTCCAAGTTATCCACAAGTGGGAACAATTAATAGACACATACCCATTTAAGGCTTTAGTCCATTCCCTTCTCAATAGGATCCCATAGGCATCTGGCATGTCTACTACTTGAATGTTAATGAATTATTGTACCCTAGGCTTAGAGGTTATCTACATGTGGACATTCAATAATTCTCTAATTAATTTAACCCTCGATTTGTCTAACTAGGTGAAAATCCTATTAGACTTGATGGGGGTTAAACCATTTTTTTTGCATATGACAACATGCATGATGTTTGTGGAGGCACCTAAGTATAACAAGCAATTGTGCAAGTTTTTACCAAATATTCTAACTATGAGCAAGAAAGGGGGATTTATCTTTGGCCTTATGCACTATTACATTAGCATGATCTATCTTGGGAGGTTTACTAAATTTTAAGGACTCCAACAGTAAATTCCTTTATTCTATGATTTGTGTTAACTCATGTAAGGTGATATTAGCCTTTATCTTATTCATGTCCTCAACTATGTTGTAACTAGTTTTGGGAGGACTAGGGACCTCAAGGTTGTGTTTAGGATTACTCCCTTAGGGGGGCTTAGGGTTATTACTTGTAAAAGTATCTAGAGGAGTTCTAAAGTTATTTGGGGGAGTTGAGGTAGTTAAGAGTTGCCTCTATTCTCTGTTCCTCAATGGGTAAGTATTTTTTAGGAATTATTGAAATTCATATATTTCTTCAGGGATCTCATTTGGTTAATTTTCCTCTTGAAAGGGGATATCAAATATTTATACCATGAAATCCTAGTTAGAAGGCTTTGGGCCAAATGTATGTGCACTATTTTCCTTATTAGTAGCCACCTCACATGTGTCCAACTCCACTTGAAATGCCTCAAATGCTTTACATAATTTGATGCAATCAATCTCCCCATGTTTGGATATGTAATGCACCCTACAATAGTCAGGTAATGCAATATCTATGAGGTTAATATCCATGGTTTTTTCTCTGAGGAGGGGTCATGGTTTTTATTATTATGGAAACTATCATTCTGAAACCTATTACCTAGCTTGTTATATATTTGAAATGAGTTCTTTCTTGAACTCTTAGTAGTATTCCCCACTTGTTTTTTTAATTGGAGGAAATCAATACTTAACTTCTAGACCATTTTTAGGATAAAATCATTTTCACTTTTAGGGGTATCAGAATTATGTACTTGGTTATCGATAACATTAGTAGTTGGTACTAATGCCATCTGATCTCCTATTCTAAAGCCATTATTTATGGGCTAACTCAAGAATCCTAATTTTTTATTAGGGGTAGCATGATTTTAGGGAAACTGAGTGAGGTTTGTAAGTTGGTTTATATCATGCATGTTTTGATTATTGTTAGGAAACAAGATCATTAGTAGCATGTGGGGGTTAACATTTGGCATAGAGTAAGCCATTTGTCCTTAGGGTTACATTTGATCATTGATAGTTACTAATTACAAATAAGCCCTAGCTAGTGAGGTTATGACTGGTATGGATCTCTTTAAGAACATCGAGGTCATAGGATTTATTGCATCCTATAGATATCTAAAGCTAGAATCTCATATGGCTTGTATGTATTTATGGCTATACTAAACATGTTTTGAAACTTGGCATTAAAGGACCTGATAGGTTCATTAACATCTCTTATAATAGTTGTAAATTGATTATAAATGATGCAAGGACTGATGATTTTTATAAACTTATCTATGAACACATTATTAAAATCTTCCCAACTAGTAATGTAGTTATTAGGCAAGTTCAAAAACCATTCATAGGCAACATCCTTAAAGGTAAAAGGGAATAACCTACATGTTACATCTTCATGCACAACATTGAATAGTCTTACGGTAGCCTTAAAAGAATTTATATGATCTTTAGCAGTTACTAAAACTATGAGACTAAATGCAGGAAAATATTTCTCTGGATTACATGGGAGATCATGGACCACCCTAGGCATGTTAATGGAAGAATCACCCAACCAAGCCATTCTTGTATAAGGATTAAAAACAAGTATACCTTGAATAGGTGATTTTGGGAGGGATTTGGATTTCCTACATCTACCTTTGTGCCACCTAGCCTTATTGTGTTCTAGAAGCTCAAGCAAAGGTTTTAGAGTTTTTAAGTGTGATCTTATCTTGATCCTAGGTAACTCCAGCGTGAAATGTGAAGATCCTATCTAAGATACAATATAACATGTTAAATTTCCATGAGAAAGTGGTTTAATCTTGGATGTGGATCTCTATTCTAACAAGGGTGTATAAAGAACATAAATATTTGGTTATATCCTATCAAATATGTATCCAATTTCATGAATATGTTTTATCTTAATGCATCCATACTTGAAAAAACTCATGCATGCCTCACAAATACCACCTTTGATCAAAATAAGATGTTTAATTCCAGATTTTAGGGATTCCCATGATTTTGTGCTAAAATATATTATAAAAAATAGTTATGACCATAAATATTATTAATACCTAGCCTATAATAGCCCTAAATGAATGGTAAAAGGTTGAGATATATGAACTTTGCAACCTTGGGTCAGATTTACCATGGATCAAGAATATAAGCTCTCCTTCTAGTGCTAGTGGAAATTATCCTATTGACTCTTACAAGTGAACCATAGGTGATCTCTAGTGTTTAAAAAACACTTCTCATTTTAGAATCCAAGGATTTATGGCATGAGTTGTAAGTGTTTGGCAATTAAGATGTCTGTGGTGAAAATACTAGCAGGGCAACATGGACTGTTCCATAATATTTATAAAATTTGATGGTAGGGAGCCATCTTGGTACCTTTATTGAAAATATTGATGTTAATACATTATAAAATAACCCAGATCCAAACCATTGACTAAACTAAATGGTTATGAACAATGTATTTAAGATAATGTGAATTATTTTTTTAAAAAGAGCAAAAGGGGAGGGTAGAGTGAGAAATAAATAGTGATTGTTGATATGTTATTATGAAAATATTGATAAGATTTCAATATCTCCTGAGCATGATCTCAACCATCATATAGTGTAATGTATCCTAAGCTCACGTTTCACTATAAACCAGGCCTATTTCTAAAGGTAGGATGACAATATAAGTAAAAATTGGATTTACTTTAAAGTTTTACACTACATTTAGATATCTAAAGCACATCTTTGTTACAGATAAAATGAAATGAATTAAATTCAATTCTTTCAAAAAACCTAGCATACACAAGTTAGCAACCCTATAATTAATGATTTTAACTCAATATTTCATGCAACCATTTATATTCAAATTTAGACAAACAATTGATAAACTTAGGAATTCCAACACATCAAACTAGATAATTCCTATAGAATGCTTTGATCTCTTGTATTAATTGCTCAAAATGGTACAAAAATATCTTGAAGTCTCTCAATTTTACAAATGGTAATACATGCCTTTATAGAAATCTAGGTAATATACCAGTTAATTTTACCAATATAGGTATACAAAAGATAAGTGTCTTTGTAACAACTATATTACACATGTGATCTACAATCCTACTAACCTAGAGGCAATCAAGATAACAAACTAGCATGTGCCATTACAAAAGAATATGCCATCATACCATTAATCCATGAATAGGATGTTAGAGGTGGGGCCCTTTGATATTGAAAGATACTCATAGCTTTTGTATGTTATTCATCCACTAAGCCCAAGTATATGGTGGGCCTTTTGATATGCTCCTCTTCTTGATCAGCTAGCTCATCAAAATCTTTATCATTCCTAGCCAAAGATTCCTTACTAATTTTGGCTTCATTGATCCTCTCCCTTGCATTAAATATTAGATATAATTTTCTGCTATTATCTTTCCCTGATTGTCCATGAATTTTACCCTTAATTTCTTGAGTCACCAAAGTGGATGTGTTGGAATTCTCCATCACTAATAATCCCTGAGGTAGTGGGCTATGTAGGATCCTTGAGCATAGTTCCTAAGAGCTTCTCAATTTGGTCCATGAGCTCTTTCTCCTCCTCAATAAGTTCCTCCACTTTGGTATGCCAAGCACTCAAGCCTTGGACCTTGTCTATAACAATTTCCAAAATAGCACTTAGATTCCCCATGCTAATGGCTTTAAAATTTAAGATTTTCTTATTAACTTAGATGTTAAGAAGTTGGGTAATCTTATATTCAAAAGTTTTCCATCGAGTAACCAGCTCCTTGGCTAAGGTGGCCTAGTTTTCTAGTACACTTTGCCTTAATTTCATAGACTTTAATGCTTTACACATGTCATGGAATGACTCCTCCAACATTTTAATCATGGAATATAGTACTGAGAGAATTACTTGAGTTTATAAATTCTCCTTTTATCTCTTTAGGTTCTTAATACTATGCACTAATCCCTAGACACTAGCCCTAACTTATGAGACTGAGCTTCAATCAAACTTTCCATATCCTCTTCATGGATGGGAGCCTCTCCAAGCTATTGTATTCCAATAGGAGTTAACCTTGTGAATGGCTCTACCTTTTGAAAGGTGAATTATTTCTAACCCACCATAGCAACCCTTATTGTGGTTCTTTCCAAGGATGTTGTATCTAGGTTAAATTTCACCTTAACCTTTGGTTCCTTGAATTTTGGAGGCTCAAGCATGTCCACACCTATACTACTCAAAGTTATTGGGGTGTCAAGTCTTTGTCCTCCTTAGGCTGGATGGACTTATATTCTTCTCTATTCTTGCCTTTTAACTATATCCCTAATCCATTGATTAATGGTATCATCTTTAGTCAAGAGAATCTATGTCAAGGCCCAGGAAGGAGAGAGGGATGGGATCTGTTATATCTTTCCATAGATAAACTAGTTAGGGATGACTGGTCTATGAATTGTATTTTCATCAATGAAGAGGTTGACTTCACTAGTAGGGTAAATGAAGGTCATCCTAGGCCTTTTCTTTACTATTATAGGTACCAAGGCCAATTCTACCTTCTTTTTCTCCCCATTTAGTGGGATTAGTTCCTTACATACTTCACTAAAGGGATCCTCCTCCCTATCAAAACTATATACAGCTACTATGTCAACAAGGGCACCTTCCAATGTTTCTCTTGGTTCAAGGGCTACCATACCAATGAGTTCTACTAGAGAAGGTCTCTGTAGGAGCTTTGTAGGTGAGGGACCTTCCCTAAGTCTATGATCTAGTCTTCAATACTTATTTTTGGCCTTACCATTGCCCTTAACATCCCAAGGCATCTCAACATATGTTTGTTCTACTTGTTTTACTTATTGGGGAGGTTGAGGTTTATATGATTGTTCTTTAATAGGTGGATCTTCATGAGTGATCCCAGGTGGACTTAACAACAAGTGATATTTCAAAGGGTGTAATTGTCATATTTCCCCTAAGGGCTTGTTATCCTTAACTAACCTTCACTGTAACATAATGTTATAATTCTTGATTCTAGAGAGCACCTCTTCAAAATTATTTGCTATGATGTAGATGTCATTACCAACACCTAGTGGATGTCCATATTCAATTTTTGGGACCTTTCTATCTCTAATGTGGTTGGATACTCTGCTCTTAGGGTCCCACATTTTGAGGTCATCTAACTAAAAATCAAAATAATTTATATTCATGACCATGACCTCCATATTCTTCTAGTCTTTGATTATTATTTTACCAATGTCCAATAGGAGGGGGTGGACTTGAGATTTCCTCTTTTCTTTACACATTCTATCCACACCTTTTATGATCTAAGAATAAATTTCTTGCTCTAAAATCTTGTTTGGGACATGGATTGGTAGCCTATAGGGTTGGGTTAGGATCCCATCTATCCTTATAATAGTGTAATCTATGTAGTACCACACATCTCCCATTGTCTACACCTATTTCTTAATGAGAGGATACAACCTTGGCATAGGAATACCTATGATAGCCTCATATATGGCTAGGAAGATACCATCATAGATAAATTACATGTGGTTCCCATATTTGAATATATGCAATTTGGAGTAATGGTGGGAAATTGTGGTTCTACCATCAGGGGACTAATTTATGATGCCAAGGAAGGTCACAGAGGCCAAGAGGGAATCCAAGAGATAGGACATCATAAGGAATAATTTATAGGTCCTTCTTTTGATGGCTATGAATTTCTTGGCTAGGAAGAAGCTTATCAAGTCTCCTAATGGAGGGTTAATTTCTCTTCTAGCATAAATTAGACATAAAACACCTAGTCCTTATTTACATAATTAGTGAAAGGGGCACCAAGGGATCTATTTAACAGGGTCATGTCTACTCTAATGCCTTCCCTAAATTGGAATATAGGATTTTTTGCATCTAGGATCGTAAAGACATTGTGTCCTTAGATTAGAAAAGGTGCAAGGATTGAATCAAGGTCTTGGGTGTTAGCTTAGTTCCTCATGTCATGGAGGTCGAGATGGGGTAAGGGAAGCTTATAATAGGTCTTTAAGGCCATGGGAGAGATATATGCTACTCTCTTGGTGCTACCCTCTCAAATAATCCACTCTCCATCTATCCCACAATCCATAAAGATAGGAGTAAGGACATTAGAATAATGCATTACCTCTAGTTTTATTGTAGCATGGTAGAGGCCAACCATTTGAATTATGACTAGGTCATTATACCTTTAATGTGTTGTGGCATTTATCTCCTCCTCTTGAGAGATAGACTATAATTCATCCACTAGGAACAACAATTTGGACCAGTTCCTTACTCCATGAACATTTAGGGCTACCAAGTCTATCTCTATATCCTTAAAAACCCTCCCTTCACTCATGAAGGTTAGATAGAGCTCTACTTCCATATTTAATTGTTACTTGCTAGCTACCATTGATGATATTAAATTATTATCACAATATTTCCAAGGATTTTACTAAGACACTTGTTCTCAGAGGCACAATTACACTATCTTGATTGAACTATAATTTATTGAGTCAATTTGGGTCCTCTTTATAGAGGGTTTAGGGTTTTAAGCTTTAATCTAGTGAGTAAGTTTCATTGATCTTTGCAAGGCTTTATCATTAATTATATGCCTTTATTAAGTGGATCCCTTTCATTTCTTTCCTTTGATTACCAAGCCACCATGCATCTGACACTTGGGGCCTTGTATCCATTTTGAATTTTCCTCATCTACTTTGTACCATTGGATTAAATCTAGTGAGTGGGTGATTATCATTGATCTAAATCCAATGTATGTCATTTAAGTGATGGCTTCTTAGTTAATATGCTTCATCTGATCAAATCTGATGAGCTGTCATAGGATCCTAAAAAGGACGAGGGAAATAAATATTAGACCCAAGGATGTAAATACATAGAAAAATTATCAAGACTAAGGTTGATATGAATACCAGGGCCTATATATTAATAACCTAGTCTAAGTTTATCAACATAAAAGGGACCTCATGAACACATCAAATTAGACCCAAGTAAAAAAGTAAAGGTAAAAGGAGTAAATAAAAGATTGAGTCATGTTTAAAAAAATGAATTAAACCCTTTGTTCATAAATTTATTTCATTATTTCCATCCAGCTTGGCTCCCACCATTATTTGAATTTGAATCGAGGGCCACCTAAAGTTTATAAACACCAAACCCTAAACCTTCCATGGAATGTAAAAAATGAAACACATAACTCATTAGTAAGGTTAGTCGAAAACAAGAGGCTTTAAATTATACAAATATGCTCCATCCTTGAGTGGTTGATCTTTAAATTCTATCAAAAGACCTCAATGTTTAGATGTTTCAAACTTGAATACACAAATCTCTCAAGGGTCCCCAATTTTAAATGAATGGGGTATGTTGGTCCCAAAATAATCATCATGGCATACTATGTTTGAGTAAAGAGGATATTGTAGTGGATGTATTGTAGGTTTTTTCCCTTCATTTATTAGATAGAATAATAATAAGGATGGATGTTTTTGTGTGGATATAACCCATATTAGGTGAACGATGTTAAATATTTGTCTTTATTATGTTCTATATTTTGCATTTTATTTTCATTTTTAATTCATTAATATTGTTTTGTGTTCTATATTCTTAATAGATTCAAACTAATATTTTCACGACAACTAAACTTCTAGTTAAAAACTTCACTAGTGATGTATTAGAATGGTAAAACTAACTTCCTAAACATTACATTTGGAAACTTTAGGATTTAGTCAATCCTTTAGTCAAAAAATTTCAACATAATTATCTTTTCAAAAATTGCCTTAGCTATTTTATTAATACTAAGCAATCTCCCAACAAATCAACTCATGATTTTATCATACAATGGAAATCTATGTCCCATAAAGCCAACCATAATATGACTGATGAGATTTATTTAAACTCTTTATATATTAACTCCTTCACTTAAACATAAGGTTTGAACTTTTTATCCTCAAACACTTAACAAATCTCTCAACCAAACTAATCATCAAGACTTCCTCATGAAGAAATTTAAACCTAACACTACATTCCTTATTGGATTTTTTCAAACTTCTACGAATGCTATCATTGGAAATACTTCTCAAACCAAACCAAGAGTTTCTAAAGCTAACACTCCCTCATCTTCTCACATACCACTCACTATGCATCAAATAAAATAATTCTTACCACCCTCTAAACCCTTTACTTATCCTAATAATCCTCCTAAGTGGTATGACCCTAATCAATTTTTTTAGTTCAATGCCAACATTGGTCATTCCCATGAAACTTGTTGAGGGATTACTAAATTTTTTATCTCCTACATGCTCAGTGATTCTTTCAATCATGAAGTTATGATCTAACTTTATTTTCAAGAGTATGACACCGCTTCTAAAAAATGATAAGCTTCCAAAGCTTCTTCTTCTAATAACCAAAAATATTTTTCCACATCTAATCCTCAACAAACTATCAAGGATTTTTGTGCTATTGATGCCAATTATGACCAATATTACAAAAATTATCAATATGTTAACACAACTAAGGTTAATTATCATCATAACTTAGCTCACAAAGACACTATCACAAAACCTAATAAACCATATGTGGAGGATCAAATTCTCAAAGATACTACAACCAATCATTTTGCTTTGAAATCCCATGAGGAACCACCTCCTTCCAAATCCCCAATAACTTCCATTCCTTCAAATTTTACCTTACCTTCTAAACCTTATACTGGTTCTTCTTCTAAATTTTATTGGAACTTTTTTGAATAACTTAACTCCATGCCTTGTAAGATTCTACTTATGGAGTTAGTTCTTACATCTCCTTATCATCACAAGTTCTTTCTGCAACAATTACAAGAAATTGAAGATCCATCTCCTATAGATAAAGAACCACCCTCTATTGAGCCTTAACCTACCAACATGCATACCATTGAAAATATGTGTCCTTCTCTTAAACCTTCCATTAAATTTCTTAAAGAAGACATGATTAATGATGAAATCCTTTTTCATATTGATGATCCATCACTATTCAATAAAATAGCCATTAATATTACCCTTAACGATAAATTCTTAGTTGATTAAGGTTCTATATTAATGTGACATCTTTGTGGATTATTTAATAACTTAGATATAATAAGGACAATCTCAAGAAAACCCACCTCACCTATTGTGGATTTTATAAAAAAAATCAAAATCCACTTGATTGTATTCGTCTTCCCTGAACAATTTGACCTAACGCTATTTGAACTAAACTTATGGTCCTTGATTTGCCTCTATCTTATAACATTCTCCTTGGTCACCCTTGGAATCATATAATGAAGGCCACACTTCTTCTATTAGTCAATCCATGAAATTCATACATAAGAACAAATAGTATAATCATGAGGCTAATCTTAGCCCTTGGATTATTCAAATTCCTAATACAAAATATCAATATTGCATTTCTACCATTCCTACCATTAATAGTGCTCCTTTACCTGAGTTCATAGACATCAATATAGACTTATAAGTCACTCTTGCTAATTTGGATGATGATGAACTTGATGACTTGAAACAAACTTGAAACACTACTAAGCTACCTCCTTATATCTCAGAGTGGTTGCCTCCATTATTACCTTGTAACAACCCCTCAAGTTGTAATTAGAATAATGCAATAAATTATTTTAAACTATTTACTTATCATTCATTCACTCAAACCAGATTTATACTAAATAACTTAGCTAAACATAAAAATAAAAACTTAGAAAAACAACAGCTCCAAATTCTAATACTAAAGGAGATATAATATATTACAATAGCTAGAAAAGTAAATAAATTAGGACTCAACCACGGATGGTCCACTAATATAGAAATTATTGTTTAGTATATACAAATAAAATATAATTACATTTCCATTAGTCATTCAACCTTAATATAATAAATATATACCAAGCCCTTTGGAGCTTGAGTAGAATCAAATCATGTATCTCTAACAATATCAAGTTTGGTCTCCAACTAAGTAGTACTATTGTGGGGAGGGAGAGCATCATCTGAGCACTTTTCCACACTAACCATAGATCAGTGATCCCATACACTAATATCATTAGGGAATTACCCTCCATTTATAGATGAGTAGATAGTGATGGTGTGGAAAACTAGAGGATAAGTGATTACCCAAGTGTGTATGATTTATAAAAACTAAATATGCAATGTATCATAGAAAACCCATAATTTTGCAAGATATCGCACTAATATGTAAATCATACGTACCAAAATATGATGTCTCACTATACATTATTCAACCATAAGATTCATACTAATTACATCCTACAATCAATCATATCACATCACATGCTAAACATATGAATAAACAAAGTGTACATTTATTCTATCAACACACAAATGAATCATGCCTTATTATCTATACAAAACCATAAATAATGCCTATAGTTTACACCATCTGGGTAAAAAATCACATTAAACTATAGCTTCCAACTACTACAATAATTTTCATACAACTATACCCCCATTATAACCCATATTATCATAGTCTAGTGATTTAAGGCATAACTACTAGTTTTCTGTAAACATTCATACAAAGTAGTCAAAAATACATGGAATCACAAGCTTTTATTCAAGCAAGTATATATATCAAAGTAAGTCATAAAAATAAATAAAAATCTAAACTAGAATTTTTTTATACTTTGATGGTTGTATACACACACACATAATGTCATATTATTTGTTTCAAAACATACTGTTTAAGCTATAGCCAACACATACATTTAATGAATCAATGAAGGTAAGAGTCTAGACATATAACTATAGTATGTATCTTCCATGCATATACATTTAATCTAAATTATTTTATGATATCCCATACTATCATAGCTCATTATGCATGAGCACCCTACTCAAACATGAACAATCAATCTTACACTATAGTTATTAAACAAGTAAATACAAAATTATACCATCTAGTTATACCTTAGTTTATACTGTATAATTATAATTAGATGAAAACATAATCTCTAGGAACACATCATAATGCACTATTTTATTCTAGAAATGTCTAATCACTTACACATAAAATACTCTCACATATAAACTACACACTAGTTTTAATATTTACATGATGTTACAAAATTTGACCCCACCAACATGTTGCATAGCACTACTATGCTTACATAAATACTACTTGTCCTCTATGAGCATTCTAAGTAAAACTATAGTATATATTTGGATCATATAACTATATCAATCTAGGATATAGTATTAATCAAATACGAGTATGGTAACATTTCACAAAAAAATATATCTTTTCTATTACTTTCACAAATGTAAAATGATATACTACAAACTATAAAACTTAGTTTAATTAATCTAACATAGATTAGAGGATCAAAATAAGGTTGTAAAACAATCATCTCATAATCTTAGCCTTTTGTTGCATGATGATAATCTTTATTACTAATGTGTCAAAATTGCATGAAGAAAAATCCTCTATTATAGTATTTATTCATAAGGAGGAAATTATCCTATATTATAAGGTATTTCCTATTGAGACACACATTATGATGCCTATTTTTCATGAGATATACTATTTATTTCATACTTACCTAGGAACCTATATACATTGAATCTGGGCATGTAGGCCAAAGAAAATGTGGGTAAAGAGTCTACCTTATTACAGATTAATGCAAGTATTAATACCACTACCTTTTTATAATTGGACTTAGAGGTGTTACTAAGATGATAAATGTCAAATACACATTTATGTGGAAACACCATACAATTATTTCATTACATTTTTTAGTCTCTATAGTTATGCTCAAAGATTAAGAAGGAATGCACTTGATCCTAGTTTCTTACTAAGGCCAAACCCTATACATACCACCAAGTTTACATAGCCCATTTTACATCCTAATATTTTGTACATATCATAACAAAATTAATCCCTTGGTACATTAATAACAAATAATCAGTAATCATTAAATATTTTATTATAGATCTCATGATAATCAAACTCATTAATTATAATGCAACTTGAGCTAGTAATAAAACTTATAAATATGAGCCAAAATAAAAGTTCCATCGAACATTAGATCTTGCATTAATGAGAAACATATATTTTTTATTTAAATGACTTAGATATCTATCTAAAAGACTCAACTTTTTATATAAATGATGAAACATTCCATAAAAATATTTAGCATTTCATTTAAAGGTTATGCATTTCAAATTAATAGATTAGTTTTTTACTATTATGATCTAGGATTTTAATATTACTATGATCTGTGTAGTTAATAAAATGAAATGCTATCACAAGGGATTAGTATGTAGTCAAAAGCCTCCTATGTGACATATAAATAACATGTCACTTTATGGAAAGATGTTTGGTGGTAGGTCAAACTCAAGACCTCCCAACCATCAATTTCTTATCAAGACTCGTATTTGCCAATGTGAGAACAATCAAATATAAAAATTATGACATAGTCCATAATTAGTAGTTGGTAGTCTAAAGAGGAAAATACATAGTATTTGAGATAAAATATTCATTCCAAGAGGATATAAGCAGACCCAATATGAAAATGTAGCTAAAAGGTATTAAGCCACCATATATAAACTCAGTCAATAAAATCTAAAATGCTACCCAATTTGGTGGAAATCATTATAAAATAGGTAATTAAAACATAGCCAAGGGAGGTAATACATATTCAAATAAATCAATATGTTGCCTTAAAAATATAGAACTTATCTTATTATAAGAAATCCACTTGGGTTAAAGACAAATCTAATTCTGAATGTTTATATGTGGGAGAGATAACCTAGTCACAAATCATATTAATACCAAAATAAGGTTCTAATTTTGTAGAATAATTGAATCATACACATAAAACAACCCCTACCTTTAAAGGATTAGCTTACAATATGGCATGCCTTCCTACTTTCTTTTCCAATTCTCTCTCAATCCTTCTCTTTTCTCTTTTTTTATATCTCCCTTCATCTATTTTCTATATCATATTTAAAAATCTCTCATAAATTTATAAAATTATCCTCCTCTTCCTCTCCTATGCCCTTCTCTTTTCATGTTATTATTCTCTAAATTCCCTATCCATGCATGGCCTTCTTTTCAATTTACTAGCTATAGATATCTCACCTCCAAGGACATACTCTTTCTTAATTCCACTTAAATAACTAATATTTAAAATATTTAATTTATTTATTTAAAAATCATTATATGACATTACTCCAATTATCTAATAACCTAAAACTAAGTTGACCAATTAATTAAAGATATTTTATTTAACTTTCAATGAAATCCTATGCATGTTTAGAAAAGACTAAATTTGGATCAACTTACTCTAAGTTAGCATTTCAAAATATTTCAAACTCTTTGAAAAATAAATAAAATAACGATGATTGTTTAGTTATGTAATAGATAAATAATTTTCTTATTTTTTCTAATTATATGATATCTATATAATTGATTACTAATCACTTATATCAATTAAATAACTATTCTCAAAAATATAGATAATTAAAGAAAATGAATGTAAATGAATCTAATACATATCAATAAGTATATCTACATACAAATATGATTGTAAAAAATATTTACATAACCATGTACTAACATTTAAAACATGTTACTCATATAACATTTTAAATCTACTATATGTGTGTAGGGTTACTAGTAATTTTATCTGTCATCCCCCAATCATCCCCTATATTCCATCCTCTCTAATGATGATCTTTCTCATCAATCTCTGAGGGTGGGATCTATCTTGGATCCACCTCACAACAAATAGGTAGTTATTCTGATTCATCATCTATATCAATCAATGATGAAAAACTAACAAATACACATACATAATAGTAAAATATACTTGTAACATCATAATAATAATCAACAATATCATTTTTATATAATAGTATTTGTCATTAATCTCAAATCAAATTAACAATAATAAAATAATAATATTAATCCATGGATTTAAAGGTTATAACTTATAGGGTGAAATCAATATGTAACATCCTCCCCCCTAAAATTGGTCATCATCTCGATGACACTTATTCAAACAATATTTATGAATAAAAAATAGAGTTTAATAGAATCAAAATATAGTATCTAGTATCAAATCATACAAACAAATTTTGTAAGTGTCAAATACTTAGATTGGTTCTATCATGGTCACCCCAGGATCTAGAACCATAATACAAGCCTATAAAATCTTGGTAAAAGTTTCACTGACTTTCCCAAAGCACATGAGATCATCACAAAATCCAAAAAAAATGACTAGGAAGAGTTCCACAAAACCTTTCATCCCATATGTACATCTCTCTAACCTAGAGAGTGTATTTCTCATTCTAGATAAAAGTATTTAAGGAACCTAGAAAGAATGATGTGTATATGTTAATAATATCACTACTTCATGCAGCTTCAGATAAGTATAACATGTCAATACTACCACTACTCAATAAATATCCTAAAAAGTATGATGATGAATAAGAACTATAAATATAACATTTCCAATTTATACCAAAATTATGGAATACTCATCCAAAGTATACATGCATATGGCCATATGATTGAATTTGACAAGTCAATCTATCAAATATGAGGTTCAACAAGTTTGTTTTTTAGATATAAACTCAATAACTACTGAGTCAATGTGATTCTAAGTAGGATAATATTTTATCATTTAGAACTCATGTTCTTAATTCACCACTCCTTCCTCAAGTCTCCATGACCTGATGATCTCTAAAATGTGTACTAGGTTCAATGAAACACAAACCTATACTAATAGATTATAGGAAGTAATATTATATGCTAAATTATTCTAGATGTACCAACATACATACAAGAAAAATCATACAATTATTCCGTAATTACATTAAGTTACCACTAGCCCAAACATAACTAGTATCATATTCCATAGCTTAACATATAGTGTTATATTCATAGCTAAAAAGAAATAATGCTAAAATTAACATAATATACAATGGACAAGGACCATATCATCCTTACAACCTTATAAATTGGATAATGTATCCTTGCTTACATGACTAACACGCGTCAAGTTAAAAGTTTGTCGCAATCCTTTTAGACCACCAAGATGTTTTTTACATTCTATACCTTACTTATTTTTGAAGAAAAGTGCATATAGAAATATTTTAAAAAAAAACTCTTTAAAAGATAATAATATCAATCTAAATAAAGGTATATAATAACATAATAATTATAATTAACTATAATTTATATAAATTTAATGTTAATGATTCCTCACGGTCAAGTTAACAATTTAGATAAAATAGTGATTCTAAAAAGTCAAAAGTGGAAAATAGAGATCTAACATCTCAAAATTACATATCCTACATACCCTCACATGGTAAAAGGAACACCACAATCCATTTTTCTAGACACTACCTACTTAACAAAATTTTCAATAGTAGTATCATAACCTAACTCCACAACTAGAAGGAAAACACTCACCTCAAAGATGCATCAATCCATCCAATCCTACAACTTCTCTCAACAAGAATTAGAAACCATTATCCCATGAGCTCAAGGGAATAAGATCAAAACAATAATTAAAAAATAAGTTTTCACTTAAGGAAACACTAAATCAAAATCCTATAAATATGAAGACCGATGGAGAGATGTAGAGGACAAAACAGAGCTGGAGGAAGGAAAATTCTTAGCTGTAGCTGGAAATAAATTAGAGGAGGGAGATTCTCTTTTATCTCAGTCCAGGGAGATTCAGGCTGAGAATGATTTCCCTTTGACGGAGCTTACTTCAAATGATAATGGAGAAAACTTAAAGCATTTTCTAAACCAAAGAAAAGGACTGATAAAAAAGATAATTACTAAGGGGGTAGAAACTAGAAGCAGCAAAAAAGACCAGAAAATGAAGGTGAAACATCCTACTTCTATGGATAAATTTGGAAAAGGAGATGAACATTATTTAAAGGTGAAACTGGATGTAGGCTCTCTAGATAGACCAGGAAGAAGATCAACTAAGAAAAATAGAGAGCTTGAAAGTATGCAGAATATTGTTGATGGCAGGCAGGCAACTATTCTGGATTTTGCCCCTAAAAATAGATAGAAAATCTTTATTTGGATTATTAGGGGGCTGAATATAAATTGGATAACGTTATTGTCCTTGTATTACCTGATTTTGTTACTACTTTTTAGTAGGTTTAAGGATTGCTTATCCTGGTGCTTGTAATTGCTCCATCTTTTTAATCTGTTAAAGGGTTTCGGGGTCCCTTCAAAACCTATTTTTACCTTAATCTAAAACATCCTATAAATATGAATCTTCTTGGTAGATTTAAAATGATGTAAGAAGAGAGTGAGAGAATTAAAACTCACTTCTAAGATATCTAAGAGATATAACTCTTATTATCAATTCTATATAAATATAAGGAAGCTAATCCACATATAAAACTCCTAATACAAAGTAATTCACAATCAAGACATCTACATTTAACTACAAGAAAATTTCCATTCCTAGGATTTCTATAAACAAGACACAAAACTAAAGTATAAATACCTAAGTGAAAAGCACTCCATGCTTTTTAAAACACTTAAAATACAAAAACCTAAATGGTGAAGGTGATTTGATTAACAAAAAATACATAATCGTACTTGAGGTGTTTAATCTGAAATATCAATAATATGGTAGGAAACTCTTGTTCTTAAATCATGAACTATGTTATGCACATACCCACCCTAACACCTTAAATAACCATCACCAATGAGATAATCAATAGCCAATAATTTATAAATATCTTAAGGGGGTAAAAATGATCTTAGGGTACACACTCAATGTACCACACACACATTCATAATTCCTCTTTATACTAATAGAGAGGTACAAAAATGATAATGAACTCATTAGGTCCTAGAGTTTGAGCCTTATCTCTGATACCACATATAATAACCCTTCAAGTTTTACTTAGAATAATGCAATTTTTGTACCCAACATCCCCCTTATTTTCATAGGAAATGGGGACCCACTTTTTTTAAACTATGGTCTTGAGCCTCTCTCCTATATGTTTATGCAAAATCTAGGAGAAGATTGATTATTGACCTTTTGTATTTTGTCAAAATGGCATTGGCATCATGTTTTCATAGACTAACCTTGTTAATACTCTCAAGAGTTTTGAACTATCTAGGTTTTTGGGACTTATGTAGTTTGAACAAATTTATTTAGAGATCTTATCTTCATTAGGCTTTTTGTTCAAGCATTTAGTTCAGACATTTTGTTTGATAGGTTTGATGTTCAGGTTTGATGTTTTTAGCATTTCTTTTTATTCAGTCTTTTATCTTCAAAAATTTTGTTCTAATTGAGCTCAATTGAAATTATCTTCATCAAATTTGTCTTTTTCAGACTTTTTCTATTAAACATTTTATCCAATAGAATTTGATCTTGCCAACACAGTTTTCCTCCAACAATCTAGCCAATACATTTTGTTCACAATAATTATCCTAAAATAATTCTACCATAGACTTATTATTTTATTATTTTTGACCCAGGATTATTATTTTGGGTTTATTACATTAGACATTTTCTTAAAATAATTTCCTCGAGTAATACTTATTCTTGTAGACATTTTGTCTAAAATAATTTCCCCAAAGTGACTTATCTTTATTAGATAATCACCCCATGACAATTCCCTCGTGCCAATTTATTTAGAGTAATTGATCTCTATTGAAATTATATTCATCATATTTATCTTTTTTGTAATTTTTCTATTGGAAATTTTGTCTAATTAAATTTTATCTTGCCGATACAGTTTCCCCATAAAAATCTAGCTGATACATTTTCCCCACAATAAATTGTTGATACAATTTCTTTTCAAACTTATTCTTTTGAGATTTTTGCCCCAAGATTATATTTTTGGGTTTTTTGCATCATACATTTTGTTTGAAACAATTTCCCTGAGTCAAACTTATTCTCCCTAGCACCAATATCCATGGAAACAATTTTGTCAAAACAAAAGGGTCAGAACATACCCTTCAAACTTTTTGAATGTACCCTTCAAAATTTTTGAACATGCCCTTCATAATTTTTGTTATAGAGTTAATTTTTTCCAATGAAATAGGCCTTTAGGATAATTTACTTTAACATTTGGTTTGCAAAAATTTCCCTGATGATACATGCTAAGGGCTTTGAGTTGTGGACATTTTTTCTAACAAAATCAGTCTATGATATACATATTGTGGACAAAAGGCCAAAATAATTTCCCTACACAAAAGGAACTTTAATACCCTATGGTTGATCAAAATAACTAATTTATATATGCTAAGTCATTTTTTTTTTAATAATTGTAAATGTAGTGTGAACCAATAAATTATAGGGGTTGAGCTCACAAGAAGTTAAGTCAAATTGACAATTACGTGGACATCTTTTAGCATTCACATGAACATCAAAATTAAGCTCAAACTAATAAAAGGTTTAAGTTTAAATTCTAATGGTTGAATGGAAATCATTAATGGTTTTAAGGATGTCTTTGATAGCCATGTGAATGTCAAATTTAAGATCAATAAGAAATGATAGGGGATTAAATTATGATGGTCACATGGACATCATTGATGTTCATGAGGACATATGTGATGGTCACATGGATGTCAAATTTAAGCTTGTAAATTAGCCATTTTGAAATCAAAGGTTAGTGGGACCAGATAGATCAATGGCTAACATTGATCAATATAGTTGATCTAATGGTACAAGATCAATAGAGACTTTTCAAAAGAATGAGGACATGACAAGTGTCAAGCTCATAGGAGTTAATGAGTCAAAGCACTAAGATCTAAAAACCATGTTAACTTGAGCATAGATGATTGATGATGTGAGATCAACATAGAATTTTTAAAGGTCCTAAAACTAGTAAAAGGCTACCACATGGCATAAAAACATTCGAGCTATGACTATAAAGAACAAAGAGGCCCCACAAAGTTGCCAAATGGTGCACTCACATTCTATCATGTAGAAGATAAAATGATATGAGTCAAAAGTGGATTTTTTAAAGATCCAAACTCAATAAAGTTTTGATGCATGTCTTGGGACAACATTAATATTTGAAAGGTAGTAAATTTAATGACATAAATATAACATGTGGATATTTGAACACTTGAACTATATTTAACAATAGCTATTGGGTCTCATAGCTTAAGCTGGGTTAGAAATATGAACATGCATGGTTGGTAAATATAGAAGTGAATATTTGGAAAAGGCTATAGTTATAATGGGTGACATGAAATTCATTGTTTAATTAGATTAGTCACAACTAACAATAGTATCACTAGTTCTAAAACATTGGTAAAGTGATACTTATCTTGGACATTTGTCTAATATCCATTTGAAAAGGGATAATCTGAAAGATCAATAAGTTGTTCTCACAACTTATAAAAGGATTCATGTACAATTTTAATAAATGGTGCATATACTTATAATTTGCATATAGCTCAAGCTGAAATTGTAAAAAGTACCTTTATCTTTGTACACATGCACATGTTACACAGTTTTTTCAAAATGCTATTTTAAAATGATAACTACAAGTGAACTCTTATACAATTTTGGAGACCAGTTAGAACTCAAGTTATGAATATCACATGTAATGACCTCACATTAAATTAGCAGACAAGGTGACCCCTTTCCCAAGTCTATATAAATAATTATAATCCAACTTGGATTTTTGTTAGAGAATTTTTGAATACAGGACCAATGTCAATTTTGATCATCAACAAATGTGTTTGTGTATTTTCTTTCCAATTTATGTGTAATTAGTTATTACTTTATGGTTTTATGTTTCAATAATATTTAGTTTGAAATAGCTATTAATGGGTTCTTGATTATACTGATTGATATACTAATTTGTAGATGTGCAACAACTATTGAAATATTGGTAAAATATACTAGTTAAGATAGTCAAGTTGATTGATTCATAATTTTAAATGTGCATGAGTGCTTTATTTGATGTAGTTTTATATGTGTGTAATAGATTCCTTAGATACTTCACTACCTAAACCATAATCTCTCAAGTAAGAATGTGCAATAACTACCCTAATAGAAGAAACCTTTGTTTGAGGACTTTGAATTTCCTACATTAGTATCTCTTTAGACTTCTTAGTCATGTTTGATTTTGTGTGTGCAATTATTGCTAGTAATAGGCATAGGTTCTAAGAGCACTTGTCCTTTTAAAAACTAGCCAGGGAAGTGATTCCTAAAAACCATAGAAGATTTATTTCCTTCCTTACCCTTCCCTCCTTTCTTGATTTTGTTTTGAGATCTACCCACTTTAGATTAGTAACCAACCACCCATCCAACTTACGTAGAGATTCACTAACTTTTAAGGACCACACCTCCATCTAAAAATGTTATCAAGAACCTTCATGACCTACCATATATTTCATCAATAGATTCTTAAAAATTGCATACCTATAACTCATGCCTTGGAGTGGATTTTACCTCCATTGAGATCCTAAAATGTTAGAGGCTACCTTGTTACATTGTGGTGTGCATAAAACCCACATCAATATTCTTACTAACACAAAAAGGAGTGCTAACACCCCTAATAATATTAGTTATTTTTTATATAGAGTTGTACTAGAGTCACTTACGAAAGTGACCAGATCTAATTCCTAAGTTGGTTTTCTAGTCTAACCCTTAACAAATCATAGGAGACCTAGAATAGTGCCAATAAACCCAATTCAAAATAATACACCTCTAAGGAATCCTTATCCAATAAGGAATAATGTATCTATTAATCAACCGATGGCTTAGCCTTGGTTAGCTAGATCCACTATTTTCATCCTAGGAGACATGCATGATTTACCTCAAAATCCTAAAAATTACTTTCCATACTTTTCTCCTTTATGATCAAGGATAATAGAGGAACATATCAAATATTTTATAGTTTCATTAAGGATAATGAATATTGTCCACAAATATTTTTCATGAAGGCTATTCCCTTTTAATTTAATGGATGCTACTTATGAATGGTATTTAAATCTAACAAAAAATTCCATCACTTGTTGGGATGAATGTCAAGCATCTTTTCTTGTACAGTTTCGACAGGTCAAAAATCTTGGTTTGGTATACTATTACTTCACCAACATGAGGATAAAACCTAATGATCCCATCCATTCTTTCAATGCAAGGTTATATAAGATGTATAACTAGTTGATCTCAAGATATAAATGAAATGAGCCATTAACATTGAAATGTACAAGAATGCCCAAGACCCAATCACCATCATGTTCCTAAGAAGAGTAGCTATTTTCAACAATTTTACATTAGCATATGAAAAGGTTATCATATAGACAAGTAACTCAATCCTTAGACACCTAGAGAACTTAATGTCAATAAAAACTTTCCCAAGTTAAATTTGACTCCACATACAAGGCAAAATGTCTCATTATTCAATCAAAATTAGCTATATACATTGCTTCCCATGACATAGATAGCATAATTGAATTCTAACTACTTGAACAATCTGTGATGGGTAATGGTTATTAGTAGAACTAACAAGTGACTACACTTCCCACTACTATTTTATAAAGTATTAACTCTACAAAGGTATAACTAGATTCTATTTAGAAGATGGTTCAAAATTTGAGAAATGATTTCTTAAATATGCAAAGCAAGATGGGTAATGCTAATGGCCCAAATAGTAATCATAAATCTAGATTTTATAGATATAATCAACCATTCAACATGCCTATGAATAATATGGATCAGATTGACAATCTCCCAAAGATCAACATAGTGTAAATGGCTCTTCCCAATTGGTGCAAAATTCATAATACTTCTGAGCATGGTGAGCTTAACTGCATTGAATTTTACAAAACATTCAAAATATTTCAAAGAGAGGTGGTAAGACAAGATCATATGCATATTATTCTTGAGCATCATCTAGATCCTAGCTCTTCTAGCACTACCATGTTCTTTGAAACTCATAAGTTTCCCTTCCCAAATGAAGATGATAATGAACTGGAACATAACATAGATGAAGTTCACACTTTCCAGTAGTTCCAAAGAGGTACATACAATCTAAGGAATAATCATCCACTTACAACATCAACTCCTCTAAATACCATAGTGATTCCTCCTAATCTTAAAGCAGACAATAATCCACCCCCTCTAAAGGGGAATTATCAATAGTAAAGAAAGGAAGAACCAAGAAAAGGAGGATATAAAATTGTTAAGGATATAAATAAGATCAAGGCAAATATTATTCTTCATGAGTTAGCTTATATCCCTAAATAGAAGGATCTATTATGGTATTCCATTATTAGAAAGGCTCCTATGGAAAGAGCTAGAGCATTTATAGATAAAATGAAAGTCATTGTGCTAATGTCAACTACAAGAGTAAACCATAAGTTCCACTCTTCTTTTTGACTATCTAAGCATTTGATAAGAAAATTCATAATTGTTTAGTTGATCTATAAAATCTACAACTATCATTCCTACATCCATATATCATAATCTTGGTCTCACTCTAAGTTCTTCAAAGAAAACCATTTCACAACTAGACAATATAGTAGTACCATTAGTTGGAGAATTGACCAATGTGTGCATTCAAGTAGCATCTAAATTGTGAGTCCAAATGACCTGTGATATTCTCATGGTAGACATGCCATAAGGCTATGAACTATTTTTGAGCAAGGATTGGTCCAAAACAGTCAATGAATATCTCTCTATAGACTTTTCTCATATCTGGCTACCATGGAGAGGAATTTTGAATCATTGATAGAGAGCTAAGAATAAAGTATCCCATTATATAATATAATGTCAAGAATGAAGAGGTAAAGTATGAATCTCCTAGCCTTGGTATTTATACTTTTACTATGTATAATCAAGTAGAAGAGCTATAACCTAGAGGTTCAAATTAGTTATAGACTTTACATTTTGATAGTGCTATATCCAAGCAAGGATTAGGCATGGGAATCAAGTTAATTGATCTACAAGTTAGAAATTTATTGGTAGCATACAGATTGTAATTTCCATGCACTAAAAATAGAGTTGATTATGAGGCTTTAATTTTGGGATTATAGTTTGCACTTAAGAATAATGTAAAACAAATATCAATATTTGGTGACTTAGAACTAGTGGTCAATCAAGTCAAAAATAAATACCAATGCAAGATATCTTATTTAAAGAGATACAAGCATAGAGCATGTGACCTGATTGAAAGTTCTAAATCTTTCAACATAATAACACTTACTAAAAATAAAAATCAAGAGGTGGAATCACTAGCTACTATTATTACTAATTTGTAGTCATTACAAGAATCTAAGGTAAAAAGGTTCTCTATTGAGTTTGTACTATGTCCTTTCATTTTAGATAATGTAGAAAATTTTCATGTCTTGGATGATGACCAGTAGATTATTTAGTTTTTAACTAATTCAAGGGAATTTGAATCCCAAATCATTGATTACAAACACATTAATCACCTCTATCAAGAGGAATCAAATAAAGAAGGCATTCTCCACCTCAAAGAGAATCAAATTCTAGCTAGGTTGGTCTCTTTGGAAATACCATTCGACATAAATCCTTAACCTTAATAACTTAGGTATCCCACGGTCAATTAATTAGATTTTAAAAGAGAAAATATAGGAGATGAGCACAACCCACACTATGTTAATATTGGTCTCAGTGGCACCTCAGAGGAAAGATAATGAGTGAAGGATTTAATCATTTGATATAGGGACATCATTACTTGGACATATAAAGATTTGAAAGTATATGACCCATAGGTCATTTCTCATATAATTCCCTTGAATCCAAATCATAGACCATTTAAGTAGAGGCAAAGTCTAGTCAATATCATCCTAGATCCTCTCATTTAGAGATAAGTAGAGAAGTTCTTAAGTGCAAAAATCATATTTCCAATAAGATATTCTACGTGGGTGGCCAATTTGGTCCCACTAAGAAAGAAGAATAGTGAGATCATATTATGCATATATTTTAGGATCCTAAATAAGGCTTATAACAAGGATAATTATCTCGTACCTTCTTTATATGAGGTGATACTGATAGTAAGTGGTCTTGAAATGATGTCCTTCTTAGATGGATTTTCAAGCTATAATTAGGTACTGGTTCAATCTGAGGATATAATGAAGACAACATTTACCTTGAAATGGGGAACTTATGTGTATAAAAGGATGCTATTTGTCCTAATAAACATGGGAGAAACCTTTTAATGCACTATGGATCACACATTCAAAGGACTGATAGAAAAATGCATAATCATCTACATAGATGATCTTAAGGTATTTTAAAAAAATTAGAAATACCACATAAGTCACCTATATTACATATTAAAGAGATGCAAAAGGTTTGGTGTTTCACTAAACCCAAATAAAAGTATATTTGGAGTCATCGAAGGCAAGCTCTTAGGTTACATCATCACTAAGACTAGGATCACCATTGATTCAAATAGAATTCAAAGAATTTCAAGGATTGCACCACCAAATAGTAGGAAGGAGCTCAAATCATTCTTTGGAAAGATTATCTTCATAAGTAATTTCATCTCAAGATTTGCAGAAATTGTTAGACCTTTGAACACCATGCTCAAGAAAGATACCAAAATAGAATGGATAGTTGAAGCCTGAAAGTCCTTCTGGGACATTAAACATGCAATATCATAGGCTCCAATATTAATCAATCCAAATTTTATGAAATATTTCTACTTATATTAATTTTCTTTAGAGCATATGATTTTTTTTGTCATCATGTAGAAGAAGGAAGAGACTAAGCATCCGATTGTGTTTATGAGCACAAATCTAAAGGATACAAAGCTTAGATATTCTATGATTGATAAATATATTTTTCCCTTATCAAGGTATTAAAGAAGTTTTGAAATTACATTTTGAGGAATAAAACCATTTCCATTGTGCCTGATCCTATGGTTAAGCTCACCCTATCATAGAATAAACTAGAACACTGAGGCAAATGGATGGCCAAATTGTAATAATTTGACATAGAGAACAAGATTTTAAAGATTGTTAGAGGTCAAGGCATCACTCAACTTATGACTAAACTAGATCCATGCATCACTATTAAAGAGGTATGTGAATCTCAAGTATCTAAAGGAGAGTGATATATCAATATCATATAATATTTACTTATAGAAAATTGTTTCCTTGAGCTCAATAAAGGGAAGGAGAGCTTTAAGGATCAGAGATGCTCACTACATGATCAAGAAAGGAATCCTTTACAAAATAAATTATGAAGGAATTTATCTCATGTGTGTATCCACAAATGAAGCTAAATAAATCTTAAATAACTTGTATTAGAAGATAGGTAGATGTCATCCTTATCAGAATACCACAACCCATAATATCATAAGAATGGGCTAATATTAGCCAAAAATTTTAAAATATTCTCATACTCACATTAGAACATGACATGAATGCCAAGCTTTAGCCAAAATGGAAGTACACTTAACAATGTCTTTAAAGTCAGTTGTTAAAGGGAGACCATTTGCCTAGTGGGGTTTAACCTTCATTAGCATAATCAACTCAAATTATTTAGTAGGCCATAAATCTATGCTTACTACTATATACTTCTATATTAGATGGATCTAAGCCATAACCATAAATAACTGTAGAGCATAAGACATGATCTACTTCTTGGAAGAACACATAACAACTAGATTTAACATGCCCATTTCTTTGGTTTGTGACAATGGATCAACTTTCATATCAACAAAATTTACTGAGTGGGCACATGACAACTAGATTATTATCATGTCAGATTATAACCATTACCCTCAAGGAAATGGATTGGTAGAATCAATGAACAAAAATTTGATAGATGTAATTAAGAAATTAATAGGGGATAAGCCCAGAGACTGACATAACTTGTTGAAGTATGCTCTTTGGGTAGACTGAACAAGATATAAATAAGCCCTTAAAAATTCACCCTATCTATTGGTGTATAGACATAGGTCAAAATTCCCTATCATGTTGAAGATACATGCTTATCAGTTTATGTAGGACTACATGAAACCAAGTGATAAAGTAGAATCAAGATTGAGGGACAAAATAGAAATGGAAGATTCAAGGACTGAGGCCTTACATAGATTTGACAAACACTAAGATGTGGTCAAAAGGTGGTTTAATAAAAGAGCAAAGGTCAAAGCAATCAATATTTTATATCTAGTTCTACTTTGGGCTAAATCCCATGAGAAGAAAGGATAACATGACAATTTTTACCCATTATGTATTAGACCATATCAAATTTATAGATCATGGATGATAATACATTTCATCTAAAGGACCTGAAGGGAAATGAACTTACCTATCCATTCATTGGGAAATTTTTGAAGCACTAATTCATGGAAATACCATCTAAAGGAACCCTAGATTGATGAATCAAATGAATGTATCTTTAAGATTAGATTACATTTCCTTTTTTCTTAGATTAATTTCCTACTTTTTAAATTAATATTTCTTGTGTTCAGTAGTTTTCTTTCTTAGATTAGATTTCTTGTTTTTATACTTTAGGTTTCTTTTTTTCTTATATTAAGTGATTTTTATTTCTCTAACAATAAAAATTATGTTTGATCTGACTATAACCAAGTTAAAAATCCAAACCAACTAAGATTATGTCATGTAGAAAGAAAGAAAAAAATAAAATTTGGAAATTTAAGACTAGTTTACAGACAGGACATAATTTTGTGGTTTCGAGTCTTCAGGATAAATGTATGTAATCATGAAATAATATGGATTATCTCATAATTAAATATTTTCACCAAGTATGTGAAAATTTCTTTTAGAGTACTTCATACAAATTTATAAAGTTTTCTTGTTTTATTGGATCAAATGCACTTATCACGTTAAATACCTATTGAAAATGGAAATTTTGGGTATAGATGTGGCTAGAAGGGATGTTACATTAATTATTTATTTTATAATTATACCAACTCACTGGGGTTCCATCTCTTCTCTTTTTCATTTAAGGAAAAAAGAAAAAACAAAAGAAGAAAGAACTAGTGAGTTCAAAAGAACAAAGTTTTTTGAAGAAAATATAAAGGCTCACATGATGAAATAAGGTCAATGTACCATGCATCATGATAAAAAAATAATGGAATGAGAAGATAAGGATCCCAAGATATCTCTTTGAGGGATATGGACACTTGGTTGGTAGCAAATCAATGCCTAATCTTCTTTTGATTTAATGAGATTTAAGAGATAATGGAATGAAACCTATAGCCTCATCAAAGCCTTTGAAAAACTCATCACAATAAGGGATAAATGAATTAAGTTTTTGGACAAACACATATCCAAAAAAATATAAGTCAAGTATGTTGTGTGAATACACTTAGAAGTCTCTTTCATGTTTCTGATTTAAGTATTCTTCTGTGACACACTTCATGATTGATTTAAGGATTGTAAACCAGAGTTCTAGGTTCTTGAATACTCAAGAGTATTTCCCCTATGAGTTGTCATTTTTTGTACCTAACATCCACCTTATTTCCATAGGAAAATGGGACCAAATTTTTTTAGACTATGGTTTTGATCCCTTCTTTTATATGTTTATGTAAAATATGGGAAAAGATTGATTATTGGCTTTTCATATTTTGGAAAAATGGCATTGGCATCATGTTTTCATAGATTAACCTTGTTAATACTCTCGATAGTTTTGAACTATCTAGGTTTTCAAGACTTATACAATTCAGACAAATTTATTGGGAGATCTTATCTTCATCAGGGTTTTTATTCAAGCATTTTATTTGAACATATTGTCTGGTAGGTTTGGTGTTTAGGTTTTATGTTTTTGGTGTTTCCTTTTATTCAAAATTTTGTATTTTTAAATTTTGTTCTAATTGAGATATATTGAACTTATCTTCAATGGATTTGTTTTTTTTATACTTTTTTTATCGAACATTTTTTCTGATGGAATTTGATCTTGTCGATATAGTTTCCTCATAATAATTTGGCTGATACATTTTATTTTTAATAATTCTACCAAAAACATTTTACCATAGACTTATTATTTCAATAATTTTACTCTAGGCTTATTATTGTTTGGTTTGGGATCTATTTAAGAGACCCATGGGGCTGTATTGTAAAGTAAGCAAGATCAATTAGATTTGCAGGGTGCAAGATCAAGAAGATCTGTAGGGTGCAAGATCAAGAAGATCTGTGGATAGAGTAGGCAAAAATGGTTGAGTTGAGTATCACTTGGAAGGTAGGCAACAACAACCATTGGGTTGATTGTCACTGGAGGGAACAACAACTCGGTATTGAGTTGATTGTTGATTGTAATTGAGAGAGAGAGAACTCTTGAGGTAGAATTACTATACACCCAAGAGGTGTGGGAAGAGTGAGATTTCTTCATTGTATTTCCTTCTGGAAGAGTGTTAATACAGATCGTATTATTTTTTGTATCTCCTATTCTTTGCTATTTCTGATTTCTAGTTATTTATTACTTTTGGTTTAATTCTGTGTTTAGTTGCTTATACAAAGGTAATCAATTGTACTCCAAGAAGGATCCTAACAATACAAATATGACCACAAACAAGATTTCCATTGCCATGTACTAACATTTTAAATCTACTGTGTGTGTAGGGTCACTAACAATTTTCTTTGTAATCCCCAAATCATCCCATCCTCTTTGATGATTCTCTCCCTCATCAAGATCTGAGGATAGGATCTATCTTGCATTCAACTCATAACAAGTTGGTATTGAGTCTAAGTCATCATCTAAATCAATCAATGATGTAAAACTAAAAATACACATCCACAATGTACAAAATAATAAAATATAGCTATAACATCATGTATAAAAATCAACAATATCATTATCTCATAATATTATGTGTCATTAAGCTCAATAAAATAAATAATAATTAGATAATAAACATATTAATCCATGGATTTAAAGGTTATAAAGTATAGGGTGAAATTGGGATGTAACATACCTCATGATTGCACTATTCCTCTCATTGATGAGATCACTAATTTTCCCCCTCCATGTAATGCTTAGGAGCCTTCTTTACCAAAAAATGCCTTCACATGTAATGACTATGGAGTGGTAAAATTATTCCAAGACCCTCTAATCATGTCTCCACATAAGATTAGTAACATTGGAATTTCACCTTCTAAATCTCCCCCTAAATCTCAAGCATGTACCATTTCTCCAACCTATGATGATAACTACATCAGGGCCCAAGCCCGATCTCAAAACTTGGATGTTCAAAAATTTTGAAACTTGGATGTTTAAAATTATCAAAAAACTTTAGCTCAAATACATGATTTCAACTAGGATGTTCACATCATTTCTACATATTCTGATCTTGAAGGTCATGTACCTCCTATTGATTCTTCCCTTTTGATACTCCTTGGGTGGTAGAACAAATCTTACCTTATAAACATCTATATATTCTTTCATCTTCTCTACCACTTATAGATCCTATCCTTACATCCAATTCTTCCCCTGTCAAATAAACTAATTATACACCAATTCCTTTCAATCAATCTACTCCTACTCTTGAGATTACACTAGATGCCAAGGACATAGATGTTCATTAGATACATTTTGAATATGATCTCCATGGTAATAAAATTATTTATCTCTAAGTAGATATTGAGTATTATGTCTTTCTTCCCACTCTGCCTAGTGATGAAGCTATCCTTGAATCACTTCATGCTCGAGAACCTCAACTTCCTTGAAAACATCACAAACTTGGGAATTTCAAAAGAAAAGCTCTTTGTTTCAACAACTTCATCATTAGCATCAAAACTAAAACTAATCCAATTTATTCTTTACCTAATACACCATACCACTTCCAAGATGGCAATGCTATAATTATCAAATAAATTACTCGCATTGAATATTGTACTTCATCATGTCCTTGACCAATTACAGTTTATTTCAAACTTTCACCTATTGAACATGATAACTTTAGCTTATTTTTTGGTAAATATCATGAGATATTATCTTTGTCCTATGAGGGCATGCTTGTTATTTACCCTATCATTGTGGTACACAATATCATCACTTATCTCGATGCCAAACCTGTGCCTCAAAAGCAACATAAATTTCCACTTGAAGTTTCCACCTTATGTCACAATGAAATTATCAAACTTCTCAATGCTAAATTTATCAAAACAATGGACTAATTTGAATGGGTTTCTAACATAGTCCCTTTTTGGAAAAAAATTACCATGGTCATTCACATTTGTATCAATTTCCATAATCTTAATCTTGTTTGTCCTAAGGACAATTTAACTCTACCTTTAATAGATACCATTGTCAATTCCATAGCTGGTTATGAAATGTTGTCTCTTATGGATGGATTCTCAGGATATAATCAAATTCACATTGATCTTGAAGACCAACATAAGATAACTTTCACCATATAATGGGGCACCTATTATTATGTTAAAATGCCCTTCAGCCTCAAAAATGTTAAAGCTAATTATCAATGGTTAATGACTCATATCTTTCATGATATTATCCACCAAATTATAGAAACCTATGTGGATGACCTCATTTCTAAGTATAAATGTTTCAAGACTCATCTTTTTGATCTCATAATCATCTTCAACCATATTCTTAAATACAAAGTTAGACTAGATCCTTACAAATGTGTTTTCGGTGTCACATCTAGAAAACTATTAGAATTATTAGTCTCTCTCTATGGGATCAATGTTGAACCTACCAATATTAGCACTATCATCAACATTCCCATCTCCCGATTCATTCTAAACATTCACACTTATCTAGGTAAACTTGGGGTAATTATATGATTCATCCCCAAAATGGCTTATCATATCCATTCTATCAAATCTCTACTTAAGAAAGGTAATGATTTAGAATAGACAGAACCTTGTCAAAAAACATTTGATAATATGAAAGAATCATTGCTTCACCCACCTATGCTTCATCCTCCTTCAAATGATTGACCTTTAATCCTATATACCTCTTCCACACTCATATTAGTTGGGGAAATGATTTCCTAAAAAGATAATAATAGAAGAGAATATGTCATCTACTATATCAGTCAAGGGTTCATTGATTATGAAAAATGTTACAAAAAATTTGAGTATGATTACCTCGCCATATATTTTGCAGCTAAGAAATTTTGACATTATATGATTTATCAAACCACTTATATTATCATTCATTATGATCCCTTTCATCAATTCTTATCCAAAGCCTTTCTTCTTGGAGATAGAATTGGCAAATAGATGGTCCTCCTTATGGAATTTGATCTCTGAATTATTACTCAAAAAGTTGTCAAAGGACAAATCATCACTAATCAACTTGCATCTACTCCTATGATCACTACCAACCACCTTAAAGATTATCTTCTTGATGATAATATCCTCTATATTGAAGGTCTCAATCAATCTATATCCCTTAAATATTACATCCATAACTTCACTTTTGATCTTGAAGTAAGTAATCTCGATGAATCTATTATCCTCCCCAATACTACTAAACCAAAAGTAGTTATCGAAGAACTTCCTAAAATCAATGTTGATTTACACAAGGATACTTAGACCCTTAATTTTGATGATGATAAATCCATTCAAGGAGTTGAAGTAGGTTGTATTATCATAATCCATCTTGTAAAAATCATCCCTTTATCTTTTCTCTTAACATTTTACATCACTAACAACATGGTTGAATATAAAGCTTTAATCCTAGGCATGAGAGCTAGTCTTGATTTAGATATCCAATATCTGCATGCCTTAGGTGATTCCAAATACATTTACCACCAAGTCAATGATGATTATGCCTTCAAAATCAAGAATCTCATTTCTTATCATCAAATTGTAACTACTCTGGCCAAAGATTTCTTTTCTTTCACCATCGAGCCTATCCGTCAAGATCAAAATTATAATACTGATTCCATCACTTTTTCAACATCTATTTTTCATCGACACCAATTTGTTACCAACCCCACATTTCTTATAAAAATAATAAAATATCCATCCTATATTCAATAACATGTTTTGATAATATGCCACATTGAATTTGTCACCATTTGATAAAGCCTATGGTACAAAGGCATTATTCAATTTCTAAAACACGAAACTTATCCTCCCAGCTTAGATGCCTATAAAAAGAATCACATGTACTAACAATATTTTAAGTATGCATTTAGATATAACATCTTATATTATCACAATGTTGAAGGTACCTTGTTCCACTATGCTATGAAAGATGAGATTCCTTCTCTTCTTGAACAAGCACATGGAGGAATTTATGGTGGCCACTATAGTGGACATACTACAGCTTGCAAATGATGATATATGGGATACTTCTAACCTAATCTTGAAAAGGATGCCATCAATTTTTTTAAAAAGTGTACTTCTTTCTAGCTTCATGATGACTTAATTCATTCACCTCTAGATGAGATTCAAACCATAGAATCTCCTTGAGCATTATCTATGTGGGGATTAGATCTCATAGAAAACTTACCTTGATCTTAATGATCTAGAGGATTTTTCATCCTTAAAGGTTCCTAAGATCTCCTAAAACTAGTACAATACTAAAAAGAATTTTGAGAGCTTTCCAATTCCTATTGGAATGCATAAAATAGGCATCATATGCTCTAGATATCGCTGGTCAAAGTTTAGAAAAAAATGGTTAATAGTCAAATGGTTTCCAAGTGGACCAATCAACATGTGACATGTGGTAGTGTAATGGTAAAAGGGTGTTTGGTTTTCACCTCCGGTCTTCAACACTCATGTTCAAAAAAATGGGACCCATTATTTGTTGGCTAAGGAACCTCATCCATGGTTGACATACTCTTTTTATGGAGGGTTACCTTTGCCTCTATTTCTTCATATCACCATTGTAACATGTTTATATTTATATGCCTGTGTGTTATTTACACATTGAATGTGGGAATAATAATCCTAATATTTTAATTATTGAATTATTCCATGTATTTTGCAGTCACCAATATCAAGCCCAGGATTACATTCCACATAGTTTGTGATTGAGCTATTCATCCAACTTGAGTCATTATTCCAAACTGAGCTTGAGGTTATATTTGGTAGTAACAATTCACCATCCTAACTTGTAAGAGATTCCAACCATTCAACCAATCTTTCCTAAGTTTGGTCAAGATATTCTAAACCAAGATCACCTCTTTATTCACATGGGATCATCTAAACCAAATCCAACAAAAGGATGCATAGACATGGCCTAAGCCACATCACATGCACCAAAAACAACCTATTTTAGGCTTATGATAATTTGTAAACTAATGCATGTGGGATATTAATCCCTATATGGTAAACTATGTGGTCTATGTGACTGGTATAAGCATTCACCATGGGATTTAAACCTATAACCTATGGTAAAATGGCTAAGTGGAACTACCAATATGCCAAACATTTGCAAGTATTATAAAAAGGATAAAATTTTATTTGTATAGGGTATTGAAAATGATTGTGTAAAAAAATTTATAAGGAGTAGTTTATATAAATTAGCATTTTTAGCTAATATAGAGGCATTTTCAGATCTCGGGGTAAACTAGAAAGTCTCATAATTCTAAGATGCTCCATTTGGTATATTTGTGATCCTAATTTGGTGACATATTTTTGAGCGATTGAAGTGATGCTTTGATGTAGAATGCTGGGAAGAGATTCTACAAGTGCTTTGAGAAGGTGAAGGATGATTATTGAGCATTGTTAGAGTTTTTTGAAGGTTTGATGGCATGAATTTTAAGGTTTTGAGATTAAATTATGGTATTATAAGTTTTTCATTTGTACTTGCAATTAGTTCAAATGAACATAGAGTTGTAGGCAATTATTGAACTCTATAAATAATTCTCATGTCATCTTTATTATATTTTTGCATTTTAATTTATTTTTTTCATTTAATCAATAATTTTAATTTTCTTAAAATCATAGTTTATAATTTTATGACAATTACAATAAAATCATATAAGTGGTTAATGATTGTTTGAAGGTGTAATTAGAATGAATGAACATTGGAAACATTCATAATTAGTTTTAGATTAAGGTAAAAACAGGTTTTGAAGGGGCCCCAAAACCCTTTAACAGGATCAAAAAAGATAAAGCATTATCATGCACCAGGAAAAGCCAGCCTTAAACCTACTACAAAAGTAGCAACAAAATAGGTTATACAAGGATAACCTCAAAAAATCATTAAACGATCAACCCCCTAATATCTCGAGAAATGCTCTAATATCTATTTTTAGGGGTAAAATCTAGAATAGTTGCCTGTCTACCATCGGCAATATTTTGCATACTTTCTAGCTCTCTAGTTTTCCTTATGGGTCTTCTTCCAAGTTTGTTAGGAGAGCCAATATCCGATTTCACCTTACGATGCTGTTCATCTCTTTTTCCAAATTTATCCTGAATAGAAACAAGTTGTTTCACCTTTGTTTGCTGGTCTTTTTTACTGCTTCTAGTTTCTACTCCCTTAGTGTTCATATTTTTTCCACCCCTTTTTCTTTGGTTCTCCTGAAGCTTCTCCAAAGGGATATCATTATCAGCTTAAATCTCCCTAGACTGAGAAAGGAGAATATCTCCCTCTTCTGAATTATTTACATCTTCAGCCAAGGTTTCTCCTTCTTCTATTACAGTTTTGTCATCAGCATCTCCCCATCGCTCTTCTATCCTTTGATAGCAAATGATTTGTCTTGATAAATCCATCAAATCTTCTATTCTTTGTACAAGAGTTTTGATATTTGTTTGCAGTCCATCTCCTTCTTTTTCTAAATTTTCTTTCTCAATAGAAAACTCTTTATACGCCTCAGTTTGTGAAGCTTTAGGTTCTTCACAATAAGGCTCTTTATCCACCTCATCATCTAAATCTTTAGGATCTTCACTATTCTTTTGTTCTTGTCTATGATCTTCCTTGAGTTTCCATTCTTTCTTATGCTGAATTTTTCTCCCATCCAAAACACCACTCAGAAGGTTTTTGCTTTTAGATGAACAACTTTTAACAAAGTGCCCTTGTTTCTTACAAGCATAGCAATAATTAGGCAAATCTTCAAAAAAAATCCTTTGAGTTTTTTTTCCCATCTTGGATATTATATCCACTTATTCTAGAATGTGATTCAGATCTGCCACTTTGACATAAAGTCTGGCACTTTGAAGTTTGGATCTGGAAGCCGTAGCTTTATCCACTGCCACAAGTTCACCAAAAGAACTGGCAATACCTTTAAAGATTTCCTCATGCAAAAACTCTAAAGGGAGTCTAGGAAGTCTAACCCAAATGGGAGTGGTTAAGAAAAAAGAATCTGATAGATCCATGTTGGGCTCCCATTTTTTGATAGTAAGAGAACATTTACCAAAAGACCATGATCCTCCACCCAGAACCATATTCATGTCTTCCTTACAATTGAAGATAAATGAGAAGAAACCATTCAACATTGGTGCCATTTCTACCTCTCCTCTAATTACCCATTTCCTTTTAACCATTTTTTTAAGAGATTCTAGATCTGGTCTTGCTCCTAAAAATTTACCCACTAGGGTGAAATCCATGGAAGACATAGAAAAATCTATTAAAGGGTCTGGAATAAAAACTTGAAACTCACCTTTCTCCCAGCAATATTTAGCAGTCACCGATGGGAAAAGAGATTTTCCATTGGGTTTCTTGCCAAACAGAGATGACCACTTCTTTTGTTCTGCATACTCTGCCTTCAGCACTTTTGAACAATTTTCCTTATTAAACTGCACATTATCTTTCTCCTTTTCATGCTCCTACCCCAAGACAATAGGAGTAGAATCCAGATGGGATACACAGATCCCACTGAAAGGATTAGAACCATTCAATGGTTTTCCATTATTTATAATAGCGACACATTCTACCCCAAATTTTTTTCCTGCACCTCCTACTGTCCCTCCAGGGTCTGTCCCTGCTGCCTAGTTTTCCACAATCAGTTTTTCACTTGCCTTCAAACCTGTGCTCTCCACATCTGATGGGGCACCTTCAATCTGCCGCCCAAAAAATTCAAATTTTGGGTGCACTTCCAGCCCACCCAGCGCGTCCCGCCTATACATCCCACCTAACTTTTCATATTTAGTTTTAATTTAGTTTTAACACTTCTTGATTCAATTTGATCATAATTTAAATGTCATTTTTAAATATCCATTAGTAAGCTAGTTTTAAAAAAATATAAGGGATAAATATGGATTTTAGATGAGTTTGGTATTAGGGCAGTTTGAATGCAGGATTTGCTTTTTGATTACATTTCAATTTGATAATAGTTTTAATGTTTGGTTGGATTATTTGTAGAAATTAGACTTGTTGTTTACTCTATTTGTATTTTTGGAAGTACAAGTTTTTTGTAGGATCAAGAAAACATGGACAAGTTGTCAAAATAGGAGAGTCTCGATGAGCTTGAGGAATATAACCTCCAGATTTAGGAAGAGAACTCTCTTCTGAAATCAATGTATTATTCCTTGGAAGAGAAATGTGAAAAGTTAAAAACTAAGTTGAAATCCAAAGATGAGCTCTTGGCAAGGTTTCAAATTGGTGGTGACACAAAGGAGAAAAATAAATCTATTTTACAAACATGACCTTCCTCTCCTACACATACATGCAATGACTCTAAGATAAGCAATGTAAGTACATCACCAGATGCTATTGAGAATTATTCACATTCTAAATCAAATGAAAATAATTTTTGTAAGTTTGAATAACACACTATAGGTATAGGTTTAAATTTACTATTTAAAATGGGTTTTAATGGAAAAGTCATTGGAAAAGATGGCCAAGGCACTGCTAACCCCATTCAGATATAGGATAGACCTCACCATGTAAGATTGGGATTTAATTTTGGTGATAGGATTGAAATAGGTGAATGCTCCAAGTTAATTAAAACTATGAGGAAGATACCTACACCACAACCCATGAAAGGTAATGGCATTTTGCATTTTTTCAAATATTCTAATGATACTTTGGTATCTCATAGTGATGGGCAGATTTCTCATAATGTTAGTGAGAAACTTAGCAAGTTAAATGTTAAACCTTCAAGTGTTGGAAATCAAATGGATAAAAGGTGTAAACCATCACCCAAACAAGGTATAAAATCTTCCTTTAATCATACTTGTAGTAATGTTGATTCTTCTAGCCAACATAAATATTCCAACATCCCTTTTGATTATAATACACAAAATTTGTGGTATATTTATCCCTATAGTTTTTTTGGGTTGTCTAACCATTGTGTAGATAAGTGTTGGAAAAAGAAATATTTATTGGGTAATATTTTGAAAGACCACTCTCCTAGGCAGTATTCAAAGAATGGTAGTTTGGTTAAGTCTCCTAAAATAAAGGACAAATGTTTTTGTACTTATTGTAACATGAAAGGTCATGAGGTTGTAAATTGTTGGCACATTCATTTGAAATAATAATGGAGAGTTGTTCATAATGAAAATGTTTTAAAACCAATAGTTTCAAAAATAACCAATGTAGATACCTAGGTATTCATTGAGGAAATTAAACCACCTAAAAAGGAAAATGTGATAAAGTGGGTTGGTAAGCAATTATTTAGTTTCATGTTTGCATAGATATGATAGTTTTTATCATGCAAATGTTCAAAGTAGCTTTGTGATTCTATTGGAGTTAAAAGGAATATTTTTTTTATTTTCGGAGCTACCACCAACAAGAAAAACTTTGAGATGGGTTTATCATTCATAGTTTTATTTCTCATGTTTGTGGTTTTTCTAAGACATATTTTGATTCTCTTAATAATTTGTGAGTTCTTGATGCATTTGGTAAAAGAGTTGACTCATGTTTAAACTTGGAGATATTCCCATATGATTTTATCTTTGAATTTGTGTTATTTTGAGTAACCTATAGAGAAAATCCAAGTGATAGGTTTATCATAATTGGATTGTTTCTCACATTTATGGTTTTGGAGAAACTTTAATTTAAACTTTGATAATAGTATATGTAGGTTGTATGGGGCATGATCAGTATGTCTATTTTGGGAAAATTTGCATTTTAGTATATATGTTGTCATTTACATTGTGCAAATGTATCATAGGCTTCACTATTTGTAATTGTAATGATTATGAATTTTTTTTAGCCATGCATGATATTTTCACATTTTATGAGTCCCTCATTTTGGGCTTTTATTTGTAAGTGTCAGAAGTGGTTACAATTAGGGTGTACATTTATTACACTAACAAACTAGTATGCAAGTTGCATCTGGTGATCATTTTGAAATTTTGGTAGATTCAACATTTTGGAGATGTGACATTTATGATCATATTTTGCTTCTATACCCAATTTGATATTGGATAGAGATTTCTTTCATTATTAGTTTCAGGGATTCAATTATCTTTGCATTCTTTGTAGGCATTATGTAGGCTAATTTTGAATCATTACCATGATAAGTTTTGTGATATTTTGCATCGTTGATAGTTTTACAAGGTTAGTGAGCAACCAATTATTATTGGAATTTTGGTTATCATTTCATACTAGTTTATTTGATCATCTTTAGTATTTGCCAAATCATATGGATTTAGTTGGACATTGCCTCTTATGTTAGCATTTATTGTCTAATTAAATTAATCTATTTATATGATGAAATTTCAATATTATAAATATCTAACCCTATGTTATATTTTGGTTTTTGTATATTGGTGTGATGTAAAGAGTCATTTAGCATATTCAGTGATTGATTAGACTTTTGGGGGCCAAAAGCCTCTTTGTGGGGAGGTTTGATCCAGAGGATTTTTCATTCTTAAAATTTCCAAAGATTTCCCAAAACCATTATTGTAATGAAGAACATTATGATAGCATTCCAAATCCTATTAGAATGTGTAAAACAAACATCATATGCTCTAGATATCACTCATCAAAGTTTGGATAAAAATGGTCGATAGTCAAATGGTTTCCAAGTGGACCAATCAGCATGTGACACATGGAAGTGCAATGGTAAAAGTGTGCTTGGTTTTCACCTCTGATATTCAACATTCATGTTCAAACAAATGGGACCTTCTATTGCTTTGGGTGGTGACCCTTAGCTAGGGTCGACACACTATTTTTTGGAGGGGTACCTTTGTCTCCATTTCTTCATATTGTTTGTATTTATATGCCTCTATGTTATTTACACATTACATGTGGGATTAATAATCCTGATATTTTAATTATTTAACTATTCCATGTATTTTCTATGTCACCAATATCGAGCCTAAGATTAAATTTCACATAGCTTGCGACTGAGCTATTCATCTAGCTTGAGTCATTATTCCAAACTGAGCTTGTAATAATTCACTATCCCAAATTGGAGGTAGTTTCAACCATCCAACAAACCTTGCCTAAGTTTGGTCAGGATATTGTAAACTGAGCTCACCTCTTTATTCATACAAGATCATCCAAAATGAATCCAACAATAGGATGTATAGACATGGCCCAAGATACATCACATGCACTAATGATAACCTATTTTAGGCTTACACTAATTTGTAAACAAATGCATGTGGGATATTAATCCCTATATGGTAAAATACATGGGTTATGTGATTGTTCTAAGCATCTACCATGGGATTTGAACCCATAACCTATGGAAAAATGGTTATGTAGACTTTCCAATATGCCAAAAATTTGTAAGTATTATTAAAAGGATGAAATTTTATTTGTATAGGGTATTGAAAATGACCATGTAAAATAATTTATAAGGATTAGTTTATAGAAATTGGAAATTTTAACTAATCTAGAGGCATTATCAAATCTTGGGGTAAACTAGAAAGTTGTTCTAAATTCCAAGACACTCTATTTAGTATATTTGTATTCCTAATTTGGTGTTCATTTGACATATTTTTTATTGATTGAAGTGATGTTTTGATGTAGAATGTTGGGAAGAGATTTTGCAAGTGCTTTGAGAAGGTGGAGGATGATTACTGAGCATTATCAGAGTTTTTTGAAGGTCTGATGGTAATTATTTTTAGGTTTTTAGATTCCATTATGGTATTTTTTAAGTTTTTCATTTGTACTTACAATTGATTTTTAATGGATTAGTTTAAATGAAACCAAAAATGTAGGTAATTATTGAACTCCATAAACAATTTTGGTGTCATATTTATTCTAATTTTGCACTTTGATTTCTTATTTATTTTCTGCATTTAATCAGTCAATTTTAATTTTTAGAAGAGCATATTTTATTAGTTTACGATATTTATAGGAAAATCATATAAGTGGATAATGATCATTTGAAGGTGTAATTGGAATGAATGAACATTGGAAACATTCATATTCAATTTTAACACTTATTGATCCAGTTTGATCATAAATTTAAGTGACATTTTTTAATATCCATTAGTAAACTATTTCAAAAAAAATCTAAGGGGTAAATATGGTTTTCAGATCAGTTTGGTATTAGAGTGGTTCATATGCATGATTTGATTTTTTATTATGTTTGAGTTTAAAAATAGTTTTAGTGTTTGGTTGGATTATTTTTAGAAATTAGACTTTTTTTTTAATCCATTTGTAGTGATGGAAGTATAGGTTGTTTACAGGATCAAGAAACCATGGGTAAGTTGTCAAAATAGGAGAAGCTCATTGAGATTGAGGAATATAACTACCAAATCTAGGAAGAGAACTCTCTCCTAAGATCAATGTATTATGTGTTGGAAGAAGAATGTGAAAAGTTTAAAACTAAGTTAAAAGCCAAGGATGATCTCTTGGCAAGGTTTCAAACTAGTGATGACACAAAGGATAAAAACATGTCTATTTTTCAAACATGACCTTCCTCTCTTTCACATACATGCAGTGACTTTGAGATAATCATTGTAAGTACATTATCAGATGTTATTAAAAATTATTTCCATTCTAAATCAAATGAAAATTAATTTTTTTTAGTTTGAATGGAAAAGGCCTTGGAAAATATGGCCAAGGCATTGATAACCCCATTCAGATAGAGGACAAAGCTCACCATGTAGGATTGGGATTTAATTTTGGTGATACGACTGAAATAGGTGAATGCTCCAAGTTAGCTAAAACTACAAAGAAGAGACCTACGCCACAGCCCATGAAAGGTAATGGTAGTTTGCATTTTTTCAAATCTTCTAATGAGACTTTGGTATCTCATAGTGATGGGCAAAGTTATCTTAATGTTAGTGAGAAACTTATCAAGTTAAATTTTAAACCTTAAAGTGTTGGAAATCACATAGATAAAAGGTGTAAACCATCACCTAAAAAAGGTATAAAAACTTCCTCTAATCATACTTGCAGTAATGTTGATTCTTCTAGACAACATAAATATTGCAACGTTCCTTTTGATTACAGTACACAAAATTTGTGGTATATTTATCTAGGTAGTTTTTTTGGGTTGTCTAACCATTGTGTATCTAAGTGTTGGAAAATTAAATCTTTGTGGGGTAAATTTTTGAAAGACCACTCTCCTAGGAAGTGTTTAGAAAATGGTAGTTTGGGTAAGTTTCCTAAAAAAAAGGACAAACATTTTTGTACTTATTGTAATAGGAAAGGTCATGAGGTTGACAAGTCTTGGCAACTTTAATTGAAACAAAAATGAAGGGTTATTTGGAATGAAAATGTTTTAAAACCAATAGTTTCAAAAATAATCCATGCAGATACCTAGGTATTCACTAAGGAATTTCAACCACCTTAAAATGAAAATGTGATAAAGTGGGTTGGTAAACAATTCCTTAGTTTCATGTTTGCACATCTATGATAATTATTAGCATGCAAATGTTCAAAGTATTTTTGAGATTCTATTAAAGTTAAAATGAATATTTTTTATTTTTAGAGCTACCAAAAGTGAGAAATTTTTTGAGATAGATTTATCATTCTTAGTTTTCTATCACACATTTGTGGTTTTGTTCAGCTCTATTTTGAGTCTCTTAATAATTTTTGAGTTCTTGATGAATTTGGTAGAGTTATATCATTTTTAAACTTGGAGATATTCCCATATGATTTTAGCTTTGATTCTAGTTTATTTGGAGTAGCTTGTATAGAAAATTTAAGTGACAAGTTTATCATACTTGGATTTTTTTCTCATGCTTATGGTTTTGGAAAAACTTTAGTTTGAACTTTGACAATAGTATATGTAGGTTGTATGGGGCATGATCAATATGTCTATTTTTGGAAAATTTGCATTTTAGTATATATGTTGTTATTTACATTATGAAAATGTATTAGAGGATTCACTATTTGTAATTTTAATGATTATACAAATGTTTTTAGCCATGCATGATATTTTCACATTTTATAAGTCCCTCATTCTAGGTATTTATTTATAACTATCAAAAGTGGTTACAATTAGGGTGTATATTTATTACACTAACAAACTGGTATGTAAGTCACACCTAGTGATCATTTTGCAGTATTTGGTAGACTCACTATTTTGGAAATGTGAAATTTGTGCTCATAGTTTGCTTTTATATCACCAATTTGATATTAGATAGATATTTCTTTCACTATCTATTCCAATGATTCAGTTATCTTTTTACTTATTTATAGGTGTTGTGCAGGCGAATTTCTAATTATTACATGTTAATTTTTAGTGATATTTTGTAGATTTTATAGTTTTTTAGGGTTAGAAAACAACCAATTATTATTGGCATTTTGATTGTCATTTCATATTGGTCTATATGAGCATTTGCGGTATTCACCAAATCATATGGATTTAGTTGGATATCACCTCTTGTGTTGGTATTTCTTATCTAATTGAACTAATATATTTCTATGATGGTATTTCAATATTGACACTCTTAACCACTATGCTATGTTTTGTTTTTTGTATATTAGTGTGATGTAAAGAGCCATTTAGCAGATTCAGTGACTGATTGGGCTTTTGGGGACCAAAAGCCTCTTTATGGGGAGGTTTGATCTAGAGGAATTTTAATCCTTCAAAATTCCCAAGATCTCCTTAAACTAGTATAGTAATGAAGATAATTATGAGATCTTTCCAACACATATTGGAATACATAAAATGGACATTATATGCTCTAGATATCAATGGTCAAATTTTGGAAAAAAATGGTCAATAGTCAAATGGTTGCCAAGTGGACCAATCAGCATGTGACATGTGGCAGTGTAATGGTAAAAGGGTGTTTGGTTTTTTCCTTCGGTCTTTGACACTTGTGTTTAGATAAATGGCCCCACTATTTGCTAGCTAGGGACCCTCAACTAGGGTCAACACACTCTTTTTGTAGAGGGGTGCATTTGCCTCCATTTCTTTATATCACCAGTGTAACATGTTTGTATTTATATGCCTATGTGTTATTTACACATTGCATGTGGAACTAATAATCTTTATATTTTAATTATTAAATTATTCCATGTATTTTCCAAGTCACTAATACTAAGCCCAAGATTACATTCCACATAGCTCATGACTGAGCTATTTAGCCAGCTCAAGTCATTATTCCAAATTGAGCTTAAGGATATATTTGGTGATAACAGTTTACCGTCCCGACTCACAGGTGGTTCTAAACATCCAACCAACCTTGCCTAAGTTTGGTTAGGATATTCTAAACTAAGCTCACCTCCTTATTAAATTAGGACCATCCAAACTAAATCCAACAAAAGGATACATAGACCTAGCCTAAGCCACATCACATGCACCAAAGACATCCTATTTTAGGCTTATGTTAATTTGTAAACTAATGCATGTATGATATTAATCCCTATATGGAAAAACTTATGGGCTATGTGATTGGTCTAAGCATCCACCATGGGATTTGAATATGTAACCTATGGAAAAATGATTAAGAAGACTTACCAATATACCAAAAATTTGCAAATGTTTTATAAAAGACAAAATTTTATTTGTACATGGTATTGAAAATGATTGTGTAAAAAAAATTATAAGGATAAGTTTGTATAAATTAGCATTTTTAGCTAATCCAGGTGCATTTTCATATCTCAGAGTAAACTAGAAAGTTGTTTATAATTATGAGATGTTCCATTTGGTATATTTGTGCTCTTGATTTGATGTTCATTTGATATATTTTGAGATATTGAATTGATGCTTTGATATAGAATGTTGGGAAGAGATTCTACAAGTGCTTCAGGAAGGTGGAGAATGATTATTGAGCATTGCCAAAGTTTTCCAAAGGTTTGATGGAATGAATTTATAGGTTTTGAGATTCCATTATGGTATTATAAGTTTTTCATTTGTACTTTTAATCACTTTTTAATGTATCAGTTTGAATGAACCTAGAGATATAGGCAATTTTCAAACTCTGTAAACAATTCTAGTGTCATCTTTATTTTGATTTTGCATTATTATTTCTAATTTATTTTCCACATTTAATCAGTCAAGTTTAATTTTTATAAAAATATATTTTTATTAGTTTATGATAATTACAATAAAATCATATAAGTGGCTAATGATCATTTGAAGGTGTAATTGGAATGAATGAACATTAGAAACCTTCATGTTTAGTTTTAATTCAATTTTAACACTTCTTGATTAAGTTTGATAAAATCCATTTTTAAAAAATCCTAAGGGGTAAATATAGTTTTCAGATCACTCAAGATGGGCATGTCTTTATAATCATAGCCACATAATATTTTACCAAATGGGTTGAGTTTATGCCCCTTGTTAATGTCACTGGTAACATAATCTCCAAATTCATCCTTAATCAAATCATTTTCCTCTTTGGTGTCCCTCATACTATCATTTTAGATAATGGTGGAAATTTCAAAAATAAATATGTCAAATAGTTCAATGCCAAATTTAAAATCAATTATAAATTTTCCACACCCTATCATCAATAATGTAATGGCCAAGCTGAGGCTACCAATAAAATTATTAAAAAAATTATCCAAAAGATAATTTGTGAAACCTGCATGGATTGGGACCTTCATTTATATCTTGATCTTTGGGTCTATTGCACTAGCATATGTACTACCATTGGTGAAACACCATTCTCTCTAGTCTATAGTTCTAAGTTAGTCCTTCCATTAGAAGTTGAGCTTCACTATCTTCATATATCTCTTCATGGTATCATACACAATGAATAATTATGTGAATCTCCCCTTCATTCTCTCAATCTCCTTGATGAAAACCATCTTTATACTTTACAACATAATCACCAATACAAGGCCTGTATTACCAAATAACATAATAAATGAGTTAATGTTTACACATTTAATAATGGTGATCTGGTCCTTAAATTAGACTACACTCCTGATAAAGAAGGTAAATATGCCCAAAATTTTTGGGGCCCCTATTTAATCAAAGATATTCTTGGTCTAATTACCTATCACCTTCAAACTAATGAAGGTCATATTTTTAAAGATCCCACCAATGCACAATTCCTCAATATGTATTTTTCCAATTCTTTCCTTCTTTTTCATGATTTCTTTATGCTATCTATCTAACACTTTTTGTAAGTTACTTACATAGGTCTCACCCTCTACAATAGTTCTCTATTTTCACAAACCTTAGTCCTTCCTTTTGGTTTTTTGGTTTCCCCTTTTCTCATGAGTTGTATTGTAAAACCACATATATAACATGGTCTTCCTAATGACGTACTTTTATCTTTTTTACTTCCATTATTTTTACACACATTTTGGCACCCTTGTGGGTATATCTTTTATGATTTGTAGTGTAAGACCATGGATAGGACTTGGCCTTCCTTATAAAATTACCATCTTGTCATTCTTTTATCTAGAATGTATTTTACAATGATTACGAGTTCTTGATCCTTATTTTTAGCTTTAGATTTTACTTCTTTTATAGATAAAATTTGTACAACAAACTATGTTAGCATATTTTATTACATTTTCCTCATTCTTATGATAAGGAATCACACTTTAATTTCATTTTATCCTTCTTTTTTCACCCTTTTTCACATTTCTTATGATTTGAAGTAATTGCAATTGTTTAATGTTTCATCCCTCTTGATTTCCTTTCCTTTACTCCACATTTGATAAAACAAGGTCAAATTCAAGATAGTACTTTTATTTCACTTGATTTTATGAGACTTTTAGACACCATGCTCTTTGAGTTCTCTCTATCAGCAACCAAGTCCCAAGTATTCAAATTAAAGTCATCTTCAACACTCATGTTTGGTTTTCCAAATTTGTATGGAGGAGGAATAGAAAAAATCCATAAAAAGGTTAAAATATAAATCATTTGAAATAAAATTCAATGATATACAAAAGGCAACATACAAATATAAAGAGTCAAAATCACACCAAAAGACATGATGACAAGCACATTTCCTATCTCTAATTGAAGCTCAAACTCCATAATTGGTCTCACAATAGAGCCAAGGTCCATTGGGGTACAATGGGTTAGGAGATTGGAATAGGATAATTCAATAAACTCTATGGAGCTACTTACTTTCTCATTCAAGTACCTAATCTTCGTAGTGGACCGACGGCTCTATAAGGGGTCCTGATAAATGGGGAACACATTATGGGAAGGCAGATCTATTTTAATTTTCATGAATATAGCCTTCATAGGATTATCTACATACTTCACTTATTGACCTAAGACTTGTGTGGCTAATAGAAGTTCTTTAGAGTCTTTAAGGTTGAAAGTCCTCTTATTTTAAAAAAACCTAATTTGAGTGTCTTGACTTTAATAAAGAGTTACTATACCTTGGTTTTTACTTCATTCTCCCCTCCACCCATTTCATTTCCCCCTTTGATAGGCAAATTTTGATTTCAAATCATTTTTCCCTTCTTCTACACTTCCTTCTTCTTCACATCTTAAGAATATGCTAGCACTACTTTGTTTCAATTTTTTCTAACCTTAGAGCACAAAAACATGTTTGAGAAACTATGGATTATTTTATTTGCACCATGGCTCTATGATTCTATACATACTTTGTCTTTTTACAAATTTTTATTGTTTTACCACCCTTTTTTTTTAGATACGTAAGTTCATTTCTACTTTCATGTACTCTTTCCATTGTTAAGTGAAGTTGGATTGTTACTTCTCACTCATCAATGTTGTTTTCCTTTTTATGTACCTTTTTTAATTGATGATTGAGTAAGGATTATTAATTCTCACTCATCAATGTTTTTTTACCATTTTTGCTTTTTTGTCTTTGTTTAAGTAAGGATTGTTACTACTTTCACATTGATGTTTGATTACCATCCTTTTTGACATGTATCCTTGGTTTGATTTGGTGAGGTTTCCTTTATTACTTAAGGTTTACTTGTTTGATTTTTTGGTATTTAGTAGACTTAGATTTTTAGTTATCTAATTTACTCTAAGTTTTGACTTGGTCATTTGGTATAACATAAAACTTTACACCCCAACTTGCCAAATTTATAAGTACATCCCATCTATATAGAACCAGTTATCTTGGCTTTCTTGCATTTATTTGTTATTTCTCTTTAGTTTTTTATCATTGGGTTTGTCGAAAGAAGTTTTTGCACCCTCCATAATCAAAAATACAAACATAGTATACAATGATTGATTAATAAAGGTAAGTCAAGGTATGCATTACATTTTGTTTTTCGTGATTTACATTTCCATCATTTAAATTTTAGTTATTTTTTATTTAAAAATACTACAAATTTTTTTAGACTTAGCATTGTGTGTTACTATGTTATTTCTCAAAGATGCATCCCCAATTGCATCTACATTACATGTGATGAGCTTTGAGTGGGAAATATGTATACACAATATTTTCAAACTTTATCAATTACTGATGCTTTATATCTTATAGGAACCCATCAAGTCTCAATCTTTTTGAGTGCATGCCCTAAGGGATGTACCAAGAAAGGGGTAGGTAGACCATTATTTATTCATAAGATTATTGTCCCTTATTACTAATTATTACTACTTGTTACCAATTTAACCATCTCCTAAAAATTGGAATACTCTTTTACATAATCCTCTAGTCATTTACCACCTTCATTAACCCTTTTTCTAACCTAAAACCTATGTTGGTAGTTTACATGACTATGTTAGCTGTGTTGATCTTGTAATCTTAATGGTAAAACTCATTTAGGGTCTAGGTCAGTTCTTCGTCAACCTATTGATTTTTCATCAATAATGATACTAGGTCAACTGGGTCAACCCTATTAGTTGAAACTTTTGAAAGGGTTTAGGGTTAGATCCATCTATATAAACACATCTATTTAACCATTATTAGACATAAATATTTATTATTCATTTGAACTTCTTTACAATTTTCTCTTCCACCATTCTACTTGGATAAAAATCTATTCTTATGGAGAAGTCTTAGATGCTTTGCCCTTTCTTAGTGATCCTTACAAACCAAAAAAACCTCTTGAAAAGAACCTTTGGCAAAGGGAGGTATTTAGTCTCGATGGGTTTGTCTTCTAGGTAAGTGTCTCTAACTTTTCTCCTCTTTTTAATAAATAGAAGTAGCATAAGTAATGGCTTCTAAATAATATTACTCTTTCTCTCCATGTATTAGGGTCTTACCTATACATATCTTAATTAGGATTCTATTATACATGTTTAATTTCATTTTTTTAATAACCCCCACTTTGTGCCACAATATTTAGTGATCGCTAGATTAGATTTCTTTGATTTACTTGTTATTAATATAGTGACTATGAAAACATAGGACCTAGTTAGGGTTATTGTGTAGTTTTGCTTGATTAGAGGCTTTGGTACCCTCCCAGTGATATTATTATGGTAAGATATCCCCTAATTGGGTATATTGGATTCATATTGGTCATTTTCTCAATTATATAATATATCCCTAATCAGAAGTGTAAGTAGGATCTATCTTCTCTGAGCTAGGATTGATTTATAGATTTGATACATTTCTAATTATATACAGTGTCAAGGACATCAACAAGTAGTCTAAAATCAATATATTATATAGAACTTCAGTCCTTGAAATTGAGGTTAGATTGAAGGTATTTTAAAATGATAAGAAAATAACATGTTTCTTATAGCATGAGGTAGAATTCTTCTCAATAAACCAAGGTAGATTATAATAGCAGTATAGTGATCAATTTATATAATTGAGAATAAAAAAGTTACCTACAAGATGAATAACCTTAGAAAATATATTCAATGAAGATAATCTAAGGAAAGATAAAGTTAATATATCCCCAAAAGAGGAACACTATGAGAAGGTCACTATTTTCAAGGTTAGACTACTCAAACTAAGTAAAGTGAACACAAAAGAGGAGAAGGAAACCTTCATAGAGTTATGTCAAAAAAATTAGACATATCTGCTTAGGATTATAATGATTTGAAGGGGTTTGACCATAGTTTTTCCTAGCATACCATAGCGTTGGAGGAAAGTGCTAAGACAGATAAAAACAAAAACTAGTCAACCCCAAAATTGAGATCCTCATGAAGAAAGAGTTGACCAAGTTCATTAAATATAACATCATCTTCCCCATCAAACACTCTCCATGGGTGGATAATATTATGCCTATAATTAATAAGAATGGGGATATAAGGTTATGTGTAGAATTTAGGGATCTCAATAAGGTGTCACTAAGAGATCACCGCCCCTTGCCATCCATGGAATAGATTCTTCAAAAGGTTGAAATTTCACAACATTTCTCCTTGCTTGATGGATACTCAAAGTGAAATTAGGTGTTAGTAAAGGAGGAAGACCAACACAAGCCTTCATTCACAACCAAGTGGGGCAATTATGCTAAAATAAGATGATTGACCATCTAACTTGATGACATCATAATCTTATCCAAGAATCCCAAATATCACTTGACATATTTGAGGTTGATATTTGATAGGTTCAGGCATGATGGGGTCTCTTCAAATCCCCAAAAGTATATTTTTATAGTCCATGAGGGTAGACTTTTAGGCCATATTATGTCAAAAAAAGGCCTCTCTATAGACCATAAGGGGATAAGTGAAATACTTGCTATATTTCTTCCTAAACACAAGAAAGGATTCTAATTTTTTTAGGAAAAATCAACTTAATCAGGAGGTTTATCCCTGGGTTTGCAAAATTAGTAAGGTTTCTCACCTTAAAGATCAAGAAACATAAGGATTTTACATGGACTAAGGAAGGGAAAAGAATATTTGAATCCATAAAACATACCATTACCCAAGCACCCACACTTCTCAACCCTAATTTCTTAAGGGACTTCTTCTTATATTCCTTCTCAACCAATTACACTATTTTAGCCATGCTTATATAGTAAAACAATGAGGATCTTAAATAGTACATAGCGTTATTTAGTCAAGTATTGGAGGGATATAAAGAGAGATATACATTTGTGTAAAAAAAATTACTTATAGTTATGAAAGGACTAAAAAAATTCATACATATGGTGTCTAATAACAAAATATATCATGGTGATATGCCCTAGCATTGAAGACTTCATCCTTTATCGAGACTTGAGTGAAAAGAGAGTTGGTTGGGTGACCAAATGCATGTAATATGACATAAAAGTGAAGGTAACCAAGTTTATAATGGGTATGGGACTATTTGAAAACTTGGTATTACATGTGAAGGAGAATAAATAAGTGGTTTTGACAATGAACAGTGACCACTAAGTAGTTACACCTACATCTCCTACTAGTTAGACTCAAGACATGGTGAGATTCCTTCAAATGGGAGAATATCCTATATGCCTAAATAGGATAAGATATAGCTAATACAAATATAAATCCATCACTTATTTATTTATTTATTTATGGGGTTTTTTTTTAAAGTATCTTGGTGTCATGCTCTTGAGGTGTGTAGAAACTAGCCAAGTTATCAAGCTCCTAAACAAGCTTCATGATGGGCCTAAAAGAGAGCACCTTTTATCCAAGAATATATAATCAAGGATCATAAGAGTGAGATATTTTTATCAAAGTTTGTTCAAGGAATCCCATTATTAGATTAGGAGGTGTTAAAAATGTGTTATGTTCACATAAAAGCAAAGAGTAGCTACCTTGCCCCTCAAGCATATTCAAGTGAAACAACCCTTCATGTAGTGGGGCCTATAATTTATAGGTGTGATTCACCATCCATATATTAAAGGACATAAGTGGCTCTTTACTAATACTAACTACTTTACTAGGTGGGTGAAGGTAATTTCACTTAAGGAGGAAAATGAGGATAAAATTTTGGAGTTCTATGACAGTCTTATGACCAAATTTGGGGTCCCCTCCACCATCATATCTAATAATTCTCTAATTTTCAATAGTAAAAGGGTGATTGAATGGGCTCTAAACCATGGAATATACCTCATCACTTACTCAAATTACTATCCATAGGGTAATGGACTTGCAGATTCCACCTACAAGATTTTAATTAGGATCATGAGGAGAACTATGGAGGACAACCAAAGGGAGTGGCATACCAAGATAAGGACATATTTATGGGTAGATAAGATTAATTCAAAGAGGTTTATTGGTAATTCACCATACCTCATTGTTTATGTAAAAGAGGCAAGGCTTCCCATATCACTTGAACTACTAGGCTTGGAACTTACATACCAACCTGAACTCATAGAGAGTGATGCAATGGAGGTAAGGATGAATGAATTGAGGGAATTGGATGAGACAAGATATGATTATATGCATGCCATGTGGTCCCATCAAGATCAGGTCAAAAGGTAATTTGACAAGAGAGATTATTCAAATACCTTATAACAAGGTGAAATTATGCTCAAGTGAGATGAATACTATGCTAAACCAGGTAAGCACTCAAAGTTTGATATTCTTTAGAGTGGACCATATATTATTACTAATTGTAAAGAGCACAATGTTTTCCAATTATATGAGATAAATGGTGAGGAAATCCATATACCTGTTAATAGGGTGTTCCTTATGTATTGTTACTAGGAAGAATAAACAAACTTTTTACATAGTATTTTAGTCTACCTTCTTCCAAGTGATGTGGCACATGCTTTGCTAGTTGCTTGTTTGGTTGTGTTCTTATTGCTTTCTATTGTGTGTCTTTGTGGTGTTTCATTTTTTGTATTTTTATGTGTATTGTATATCTTGTTTCAATATTTATAGTATTAAAGATATTAATCATGAGGTGTTAGCTTAGTCAAGAGTGTTTTATCTAAAACATGACTGATATACAATAGATCTTGGGTCCTCTTGACTAGCAGGCGGGTCAATATTTTAGAGTTACTAGTAATGTTGACTTATTTATACCCTTGGGATTATAAATAATTCAACCTATGCCATGAGTACATAATTTCACCTTGGTCACCCTCTTATGTCTCTTAAAGTGTCAAGGTAGTCCAAAAGAGGGATCACTATTATCATGTGAAGGGAACAAGTTCAAGTGAGGTGGTATGTCAAGATGTGTTACAGTGGTTATCTTTTACCTCTTTTGGGTCATGTGTCAAGTGTCTAATCTATGATAATTATGTATAGGATACCATGTCAGGTCTTAATATGGTCTTTATGACCCAAATCATTCATGAAAGGGGTGACTTATGATGATTACAACCATAGCTAGCCATGTGAGGATGACAACCTACAACATGAGGAAAAATTTAGGAGATTGGAGACTATTATGGAGGAGTATGTTTGACACTTATTTAAAACCTTATTAGACCTTAAGGTTATTTATCAAAAGTTAAGGTATTTCCATTAATTGATGTTTCAATTAGAATTATGCATGTATTTGCCTCTAAAAGGGTGTCTAACCATGGAATGATATTATTTTGACCCCAAAACACCACTAAGACTATAAATTACACCCTCAAAGGTCTCCATTATCACCATAATCCCATGCTACAATGGTTGCATATGGAAAGGGTGCCCTTTTATATGTTAAATGCTTTTATTTTACATTAAATGGGTGCACACATGGGAAAGAATGGATTTTCAACTTCCCTCCATTCATAATTCATGTTTTTAAATGTTTCTTAAAGCCCTATTTCCCTCCTCCTACCCATAAATACTTTTTAAAAGATTTTAATACCTAAGAAAATTTAGGAAAATAGTGTTTTGTAGGCGTTTTCAAGTAAGTACAGATCCATACATTGTAGTCATTGTAGTCATGGTTAGTAAATGTAAATGTTAGTAGATGGAACTCAGTGTAGACATTACATAAGAGAATATAGGAGTTTCAAGTGAAGAAAGGTCAAAAACTAACCCCTCCTTTCCATCATCCTCCTTGGCAACCTTGGATGACCTCTCATGTTCTTGTTTAGTATGGATAAGAGAGAGAAGATGGAAACTTGAGCTCTTGGCCAAAGTAAGGGGATCTAATGGAAATATGATCCTTAGAATTGGTTTACAAAATGATGGAACATGATTTATAAATAATGGTTAAGAACCTAAGGCAGTTAAACTAATCTTATACATCCACATGGGGTCAATATTGCACTGGTTTCAATGTGTTTCTAACCTATATGAATAAAATGATGATTGTATGTTTCTTTCAAAATTCCTTAAGGTCCTTCCATTACATTCTTCACCCCTTGTTCACATGTGTGATTCTTTGGGAGAAAGAAACCTCCAAGTTATCACAAGTTGTAGACTACAAGAAATGTTTCCTTGATGAAGAAGGGCCTTCAATGCATATATCTAAAAATGAGTAGTGGGTTAAATTTGAATGATGGTTTTTTGGAGTAATTTAGGTATTCTTTCATCATTAACACAAGTGGAATGATGAAATGAAAATTTAACTTCTTCAAGATCATGCCTTCAAATGGGACTACTTGTGTATTTGAACTTCAATGCATGGGAGACTATAGTGTTCCATGGTGATGGCTATTAGAGGTCATTATAACACTATGAAGTATGAAGAGGTGTTATATTCATTTGGAGAAGACCCTATTTTAGAAATAATAGACCCCTATATGGATCTCAAGGCCAAAAAACTATAAACTAGATTCCCAAAACCTTCATAGACCTATTTAGTAGAGTTCAAGGTTCATTAGTAGAGTTTAAGGTATTCTTGAAATCCTAGGTTTCATTTTCCCGTTCATATGCTTGATCAACCAACTCTAAATGTATTGACATATTGAGTGTATGAATAGAGGTGTCTAGGGTCCCCATAGGTGGTATTGAATGTGAGTCAATGGTCCATATCACACCTATCAATGGATATATGTTATATAATAGTCTCATTAAACCATTTCACACCATAGTAGACCTTGGTTTTCAAACATAGAACTCCATAGGACCCTATGACAACCATCTAAATTTTTAAGCCTTTTTACCCAAGGTTAAAGTATGGAAATAAGGTCAAATGTTGAATAATACCATCAAGGGTTAATGAAACTATGATATAAGAGTCTATTCAAGTATGCATGTTATCCAAAAGTTATGACCAAGTTTAAAAGGCCAACTCATTCCCAGTCTCCTAGATCACCATACTTCTAAACCTATATAATCATAGGATGGGTCATGTGTTACAAATATGATCATATTAAGGAAAGACATTGAGATTTAAGAAAGATCAACTAGGTTTCTAACACACTGTAGAAGACCCCCTCTTACTCATGGGCCTATGTATAAACCCCTTGATAGTCAAGCACCTAAACCATCACCTACCAGACTACAAGTAGTCTACCTTTAACATTATACGAGGTTATATAGTCATGTGGAGGAAAGGACTCAAACAAAGAGGTAGAGAATAAAGTTCATGGTGTTGTAGGCTAAGATAACTTGAAAGGATGATCGAGCAAACTGACTTAGGCATAAATAATGGCATGTGTACACCCAAACTTACTTAACTATTTAGGATGTCTAACTAATGTAAATGACATGGAAAAATGTTTAGATCATCCCCCTTTTGATGGTATTCATCCTCCTCAGGGTTTCTATGGGTATGATCAAGTTTGAGAGTTGCCTAGTCTAGGTTAAACACTCATAACACATAGAATTCAATGCATGACTGTATAAGTGGGATTTAATAGAATAATTGGGGAGGCCAAGTCATAAAAGCTATGGTCAGATCTTGATAAAATAGATAGAAAATGGTAGAGATGGTGGTTTAGGTATCTAAGGATAATTGTAAATGGTGAAAATAGATGGAAAATGTTTTCTATTGTGACATTAAAGTCACTAATTCATTGACATGTGTCTCATATCCTTGAGACTTAGTTAGGCCTATAAGGCCTAAAATCAACCTTAGGCCTCAAACCCAAACCTCCTCCTTATGGAATATCCAAACCCCTAAAGTAGACTTAAGGCCATGAGAAGGTGTGTGATGATGATATAGACCTTGAGGAGAATGTTTTAGGAATAAGAATATAAGGAAAGGGTCAACTTGGTCTCATTTCCCATCTCAAGATTTGTTACCCTAGTCTACCATGTCAAATTTCTAACTTCAATGCTCACATCTCACAAGGAAAGATGACTTAGGCCCAGTGTTCTTAAGGTTAGTTAGGGACTCTTGTGTGATCAATATCCATAGAGGAAAGAGTTAAAGTTAGGAGCTTAAATCTATGAACAATCCCTAATACTGTAACTCACATAAAAATTTTAGTAAAGAGTTTGAAGGTTGCTAAATTTCACTAAAAAATCACCATATAAGTTTCATGGGACAAGGATCCATTTAGGATTTTTGAAGGGATATATGTGATAAACATCCATGGAAATGAGTTTTGGATTTGAGGAATGTACTCTATGAACCATTGTTAAGATGGTAGGCCACCAAAACCCTCTCTAATCCCTTATAAGAACCCAATGAAGGAATTTCACCATTAAATTATTTTAAATGAGGTAGTTGAGCCTTGAAATAGTATTAATGGTCTCTCCATGTCACATGGGCACCTAAATAGTCTAATGGTTGGCATGTACAAAATGTATGTTGTATGGATTAGGCCTAAATAAAGCTTCTCCAAGCCTACAAGTATAAAATTAAAGAAAGTATGCATTTTTTACATGTTTTTGGGGAAGGATAGGTATCAAGGGGTCACAAATATTTCCATCTACAAGAGTCTACATGTTTGATTACCACCTATAGACATGTCTAAGTGTCCATTCAGCTAGCTATGTGTGCACAAAGAAGAAACAAGGGGTTTAATAAAGTGAATAAAAATGATCCTAAGGATATATGAGGTAATTTTCATACTCTCATAGCTATAAAAGTACCCTCACCACTCAATTTTTAAGGCAAAACTCTGTAACTCTACCTTTAGGTCTATTGGTCTAATACCCTTTTTAAGGCATGACTTCTTCAAGACTATAAACAAAGGACAAGAAGGGTTAGATGAGACATTATATCATCATGTAAATGTAATTTAATGGGTTTTATATGTGCATGAGTTGTTATTTTTTATAAATAAGCTCAAGATTTACCAATTTTGGCCTAAACCTACATTGACAGTGCATAGAAGATATGACAAACACTCGAGGAACACCTTATTATGCTCATAACTATAATTTTTTTTGCATGGGGACCTATTTTAAGCTTAATATTAACCCTTGGAGGGGGTTCTTTATTCCCCTTATAATTTATCTACACAATGGGAACAACCCCAGGCTATGGGTCACTTATCATGGGTTTGGACGTCTAGAGAAGGCTGACTTCCTCTTGATGCTAACCTAAACTAATGCTCAACTAATGCTTCATAGGGAAAAGGGTTAGAAAGAGGATAAAGGACCTAATAAATTTAACTAAGGTGATGCAAAAAATCTAAATGGAAACTCATATAAGGTTTAACCCACACTAGATTAGTATTTGACAACTACAACTCACACAACCTCACAATCTCACTGACTACATAAGTATTTCATAGAAGAGGTTTAAGAAAAATAGTAATCTATAACTATAATAGCTTGAAAATAACTTTAAAGAGGCAAGTACAAGGATAATGAATAGGAAGATTCTACATCATGAATTCATCATGCACAAGCATACTTGAGCACTAATCAAAGGCAAGAGATAGGCAGAGTCCATCTTATTTCTTAAAGAGGTAGTTATTAAAATATTTTTATAGGGTTTAACCTAATAAAATGAGCACTTTTGTAATATTCTCAATGAGTATCCTCATCCCAAAAATAATGATAAATTCTAAGAGCTGAGAACCCCTTTAAAGGGAATGAGACCAAGATATATAGGAGAAATGAGAGAGAGAAAGAAAGTGGGAGCACACCATCAAAAAGGGAACACATTATCCTGGATCATTAATTGATCTTGAACTATCTCCTTTTTTATCTAATAAAATACTTGCCACCTTTTTTATCAATTAGGATACTATACATGACTTACCAAGTTGAAAATCCCCATAAGGCCTTGAGAATGCATTGAATTCCCCTACCTACAATTCCAAACACTAGACCTTTTCTTTGATCCTTAACACCATATCTTACTTGAGGACAAAAATTCATACTCATGGGTCTGATAGAATCATGGGTTTATTTATTTAAGGTGGTTAATTATCAAAAATATGGCCATGCTAAATGATGAGGACCCTTTATATTAATCACATATCTACTCCATTTCCATGTTTGGATCAGACGTCCATCTATAGGTATAAAACCAATCTAAGAGTATTAGTTTTCCTATAGTTATCCATATTAAGTAGACCTATAGATTTCATATCCTCTTTTCTATATTTAAATAGGTTCAAGTAGACCCATTTTATCTCTAAAAGAACTAAAAATTCATATATGCATGGACCCTTTTTTAGATAATGGTGAACACACTTGTAGAATGAACTCTACAAGCTATAAAAAGTCAAACCAGAGATCCATATTAAGATTTGATGGTGATCCCTTTATGTTTATTATGTCTACTCTATGGTGTTAGATTAATCTCTAATGGTGTAATGATGATCCTACAAGACATGGTTTGCCTTAGTCAAAAATGATTCCTCAACTCCCATCAAAAGTCTTGAGCTTACTTTTGTTTTAATTGGTTGTCGACATATAACCTAGATCATTGACTTATTGACCCATCTTGCATCATTGATCCTACTCAGTATGAATGACCATGATTTGTTGATCTAACTTTGACTTATCAATCTCTATTTGAGTTGGCACCACTTGGTATCCATACATTTGCACTCAATATCCACTATCAATTTGCTTTCGTTTGTGCTTATTCCATGTGGAAATTATGCATTGGTTTTAGGATCTTGTTGTTAGTCTATCAAATTCCATGATTTTTCCACATGGTGGCCTCTCAAGCTCCTTGAATTCTTGACTCATCACACATCATCAGATCAAAATGTATGATGAAAAATAGATTGGATCTACTGGGACCCATTATATGAAATCAAACAACTACTTCACCAGCTTAAAATTGATGTCTGCACTTTCATCAATTGATCTATATAGCCATATTTAACATCTGCATGAAACTCAAATTTAGGATCCAATGGTTTTCCTACTATGTCTTAAGTTTGACATCTATGCAACTATAAAATACATTCATGAAATTATCAATGATGTTTGTGTTATCATCACTTTTTGGACTCAAATGGTTTTTTTATTAGATCTTGATTTTGACATTTACACAAATGTCATGTTTTGTAGGTTTAACTTTAAATGCTCATAACTTGAGACAAAAAGCTCATTCAGACTTGAAACTTTTAGAGGATGATTTTGGCATGAAAAACTCCATTGAAATAAAATATTTTAGATTGTGTGGCTTTCTAACTTTAATTTATTAAATGCACAAGTTAGTTGGTCCATTCATTTTTGTATGACGTCTTAGTGATGGTCTAGATCACTTAGGTTTATGTTAGGGACATTTTCTTGAATATTTGAAGCTTTGAATGATCTTTTAAGGTGTATGTAGGCTTGTCCATGGCCTTGAATGCTTGAAACATATGATAACCTACTTGGGTCTTCCTCTTTGAAAAAATATTCATATATGGGCCAAAAATGGCTAACATCTTTGGTGATTCATAGGCATTGCATGTTTTTCTATTTAATAGAAACCAAACCCTATTTCCTTGTCTAATACATTGGGAATGGAGTCTCTACTTAGGTCTAACAAATTTACATGGATCTAAATGGATACCAATCATGTTCTAACATCTCTTGAATTAAAAGGGACAATAAGTAACAAACAACAAGGGTAAGTGCATGTAGACACTTATAGGAAATAGAGAACTACTAACCTACTAAACAAATGTGCACAAAGGCACTTAGAGAAAAGTATGAACCTACTCTAATATATATACAAGGTTATAATTCACAAGTATTTTCCAGATGGGTTAAATGGGAAAGATTTAGCATCATTTACTAGTGATGGATTAAGATAGAATACACCTTGATTTTGAGATCTCATGATATGTGAGCTAAGATGATCAATTTCTAACTCTTTTGGCATGCTCTCAAGTGGATAAAATAGAATAAACATGTCTCTAATGTAGACATACTAGTCTATTTCTTTAAATCTTGCTCCAAATTAGACTATAGGGGCTCCTTCATCCTCTTCATCGGATGGCTCAATTTTGTGCTCTAAATGAAGCAAGACATGTGATGGTTCCCTTGATCAGGTGCTTGGTTGAATGTCTAGGCTTAGGAAAAAAATGCTATAAGTCATCCCAAAATTTATCCTCATCTTGGTTATCTGAGATAATTCTAACTTCAACACTATGTTTTCTTTGAAAGGAACCATGTGAGAGCTCATCAACCCATCTAAGGCCCAAAATTTCATGTTCTTGTGGCTTTTGGTTTGACCATTCTCTTTCATTCTTGAAGACATCAATAGTATCTTCAAAGGATAATTCATTTTGAGACTGGTCATCTTCTATAGCCTAATTTTCAAGTTCATCTTCATCTTCTAGAGGAGGCAAGGGTTGATTGAGAACCTCTAACTACCCCATGAATTTATGACACATCTGTTATCATACTTCATCTTGATCCTCCTTTTCCTCTATTTCTTCCTCATGATCATTTATGAATTCTCCAACATGGTTAGATGATTGATTGACTATATCAATCTCTACATCTTACTCATCTTCATCTTCAACCATTATAAAAGGAAAATCTTGAGACCAAACAAAATCCTCCTTACTCTTAGCCTCATCCTTTCTATCCATATCTTCAAATGTGAAGGCATTAGTAATACCTTTAGGCTCAAATACATCAAATCCATTCCAAGAAGTCAAATCAAAACCTGACTCTTTCCCTTTTAAATGAAGTGGACTACATATCATGTTCTCTTCATCATAAACACTTATTTTTTCCTCTTCAGGATCAACTTTGACTATAATCTTATCCTCTATCCTTTGTAAAATAGGATCTTTCTCCATGAGGAAGATTGTGGGAGGGTGAAAAATTTCACCTTTCTTGTATCTCAGGAGAGTATCCTTCCAATTAGGGACCTTAAAGGCTTTTTTAAATGGATTTTTGATAAGGGAGATAGGATCATGGAACCCTTTTACTATTAGAAACCCATATGCTGCAATATGGAAAATCAAACAATACTAACTATATTAAATGTGTTCCTTTTGTGGAAGGATCAACTCTGAATCATGAACCACTTTTAGGGGGCTACCTACTTTTATCTAGGCTCAATTATAATAACTATTTGATGCCCTATAATATCATATGCTCCTATACTTATATTATTTCTTGCCTACCCCACTCCATATTTTAATGCATGTGAGATTTTTCACTATGCTATTATACCCCTCTAGGTACATTACATTCCACCCCCCTTAAATATTTTTTTCCCTCAAAACATGATAAGAATTAGGAGGACCAAATGAAAGCAAAACAAAAAATAGTTTGAAGACCATATGGAAGCTCTACCATGCATTCATTTCTACTTCCACTTCTTCTGTCGATGCTAGGATATGGACATGGACATGAATAGTGTAAATGCAAGTAATATAGCATGAGATGGAATTACATAGAGATATATATATGAAATAAGCTCAATGGAAGATATTTCAGCCATGAGGTTAGAGTCTAGCACTAAGATTTGAAGCATGACAATCATATTCTCAAATATAGAATAAAGGAACACATAATAGTTGTCTTTGTGAACTAACTAAGGGTATATGCCATACCGTTTAACATTATTTCCTGAGGGAGGTGGATCCTTGATTCCCTAATTGGGATCTATGATTGTCATCTTAGGATCATCTGAGGTCTATTTGACCATGGTGGTTGCCTCAATGGACTCATTAGAAGAGTGCTCGAGCACTTTTGGTGCTTGCTCTAGTGATTTTGTAGTCTAAGGGGGCATTGTTTGTAAATGTTTCTAGTTGATGAAATCTTTAGTAAGCTTGGATAATACCATAGCTTCCATCATTGTGTGAAGACCAAACATTTCAACCACGTGTCTAATTTTATCATCAAGACCACTAATGAAGTAACATAGGAAGAAGGCATCAAAGAAGCCTGCAGTCTAGTTGGTGAGTGCTTCAAATGCTATTTGATATTATTGGATGGTCCCTATTTGATAAATTTGATTAAAAACCATAATTAAATTACCTATAGATAAAATAAGATCCCCCATGAAAATTAGAGGAGTGGATGTCAGTTTCAACTAAAAATGCATCCATTACAATATGACCAATTTTTTTTTTTTTTTTTTGGACACTAACACATGAAAAGATGACTAGATGATAATTATTAGACTAAACTGCACTTGAGGAATATATTTCATATATTGAAAATTGCCACATAAGACTAAGTTTGAATCACTTAAATGCATGAAAACTAAACAACTTGACATATACCCACAAAACACATATTATGCATTATTGATGAACTTAATTTTGAAACATAATATAAAAAGACTAAGGTAATTAGTGATGACTTTATAACACATGAAGACACTAAAAAAATACATACTAGAAATGTGTTAAGCTATTACCATAGACTTTAGAATAACATGCATGTCCCCTAAAATATTTGTCTTGAATCTAATAATTATTATCACAACCATACCAAATAAGATAAACCTAAAAGCTAAAATACCACTCAAGACTTTAAAAACTAGAAGTGGAGAAAACTCTGGCATCAAAAAATATGATGAGAGACAAGGAGTGAGATGAGTGGTTGAGTGAGGAGATCAGGTAGCTATTTATTATTGAAGCCAAGCATGAAGAGATCTAAGGAAAAATTGATGGTTAATAATTATACATGATGAGGCATCCAAAAATTATGAAAAGTGAAGACTCCTAGATGAAGGAACTTATGGCTCACAACCTACACATAAGAATCTTGATGTTGTGTCTAGATGGTTGTTGGTAGATGAAGAAAAATAGGTCCATGGAGGTGGAGAGGGTGTTTTATGTGCTAAAATATAGATGAATGGTGTTAATAAAGTTTTGATCCACCATATCTAACTTGGATAGAGTTAGGAATTCATTTAGAGGTGATACAAATATGTTGGGTTGAGGTAGAGTAAGGATCTGATATGGAGGGTGATGTGTGATGTGAGTCAGATCTATTGAGTGTGTGACACAATCAATCTTTTAGAACATTTTATGGATGATAATAGGAGGTAGGTCTATGTGATTCATGGATAATCCATCAAATATTCTCACAATCTAAAGCCACTACAAAAAGACACTAGAATGGCTTAGTTGATTAAAGTATAGAGAGTCAGTAGAAGATAATCCACCACTATAGGGATACAAAGAGATATAAGGTGAGTATGCCACTAAAACTTTGATGTAGATTCAAATTGATAATGCCTTGAAATGACAAATATGTATATTGAGCTAGTGATAGGAATGTGAGGTCCACCATCCTATCACAACCAAGTTGGAATAAACATAGTCAAGAGCCAAGGATTTTTTTAATATTTGTAAGGAACCAGGGCCAAGACCTAGATCCAAGGGGTAGGGTCAAGGTAGGTGAAAATTATAAAATAATATGATAGAGACCTTTCAATCTTAGATTAATTATATTTTGATCATAAAAATCTAGATCTACAAATCCCTCAATGGGGTAAATCTACACCATATGGCTATATTTATACACAAAAACAAAATTATTACAAACTAGCTCCCTAAGTGGAGATGAAAAAAACATATGCAAAGTAATCATGGTTTTGGTGTTGTATTTTGACACAAATATTGAATAAAATATTGATAATCTTCATGACTAACACTAATGCAAACTAAACAATTGTAGATGGATGTAAATGATGGAAAATTGTCTCACTAATTTCATTGCAACAAGAAAAAAAATTACTCAAGAAAGTTTTTTGATACCAATGTTATAAACTTGTATGTTTTACTATGAAAAATTAGATAATACTAACTATATTAATCTATGTTCCTTTTGTGGAAGGATTAATTCAAAATCATTGGCCACTTTGAGGAGGCTACCTCATTTGAGTCAGGCTCAATTACAATAATTGTTCGATGCCTTATAACATCATATGCCCCTATAATTATACTATTTCTTACCTACCCCACTCCATATTCTACTGCATGTGGGATTATTCACTATACTATTATACCCCTATAGGTACATTACATGTACACCAACCTCATTAAGATAAACTATGGTTGCTTGATCTATTTTTGGCACAACTAATTCCTTCAAGACCACTTCTTAAACTACCTCAACTAGCACTTCCTCTCTTTTTGTGTGTTTTCCCAGATTGATTTCCATGAGGGGAAAGCATAATACTTGGCTACTTTCTTCTGATCTTAAATTTATTCCTCTTTCCTCATTTTTATCTCTAATTCTTTGATTTGTCTATCTATATTTTTTTGGAAAATCCCTTCTTGGAGATGGTTAGGGGATTCATTAAGAAAATAAGTGGAATCTTGAGTCTCAATGATAGGTTGATCCATAATAGTACCTTTTTTTCTTTGAAGGTTTCCTTGGATTGATTTCCAAGAAGGGAAGGTATAAGGATTGTCTACTTTTTCCTTTTCCTAAATGAGTATGGGAAAGGATGGTTTCAAAAAATAGGGCATGTCATAGCTAGGTTCATTAACATAGGAGAAGATCCATGATGGGATGGCTTGATGTTCTTCAGCTAAATAGTTTTTAGTGGCTTATTTGGCTCTTGATGAGGATGACTTGATGAGGTGGATTAGGGGTTTGGATCTAAGTATAAATAGGAGTAGGAAAGGGTAGTTGGGGTCTAGGGTTGGCTATTATCTACACCAATCTGATAGTTATTTTCCATCTTATCTTAGCCTTGCCTAACCAATTACTCTTTTTGAAACCTCAACTTCTACTCCTGAACATGAGCTTGGTGTTCAAGATTCTATTATTGCCTATAGTACTCTTCCTCACTATAAACCTATCTTAAACTAATTTTAAGATCAAGAATCATCTCTTTAAGGCTCATTTTTGGTTGATTAGGGAGAGGTAAATTTTGACAATGTTGATACATTGAATCTTGAAGGTCACTTGGGGTGAATCCATGAGCATTGCTAGCTTGACATGAAGGATAAAGAACAAAATAACATGCATTTTTATCAAATGGGGAATGATACATACCAAATAAAGGTTATTAGGCACCTAGGATGATTATACGAATTGATGAATGCTTAGATTTTCCATTGATGTTTGCACACTTACCTCCAAAGGATGATTGAATGAAGAGAACACCAAAACTCTTCACCTAGTGCATGATAAACTTAGTCCCATCAAGCATGCTAGAAATTGTTTAGGCTCAATATACACCCTTGGAGGGGGTTCTTCAATACCCTTCTAATTAATCTACACAATGGGAATAACCCCAATATTTGGGTCACCTATGGTGGGGTTAGACCTCCTAAGAAGGCCATCTTCCTCTTGATGCTCACCTAAACTAATGATAAACTAATGCTTCACAGGAAAAAGGGTTAGAAAGATAATAAGGGACATAATAAATTTAACAAGGTTTATTCACCAAAGCTAAATGGACACTCATATAAGCTTAAACCCACACTAGATCAACATAGGACAACTATAGATCACACAACCTCACAAGCTCACTAATTGCATATCTATTTCATAGAAGAGGTTCATGCAGAATACTAATCTAGATCTACAATAGCTTAAAAATAACTTAAAGGAGGAAAATGGAAGGATAGTGAACTAGGAAGATTCTCCTTCATAAATTCATAATGCACAAGAATATTTAATCACTAATCAAAAGCAACAAATAGGTAAAGAGTCCTTCCTATTACTTCAAGAGGTAGTTCTTACAATATTTTAATAGGGTTTAACCTTATCAAATGAAATTTTTTGCAAGAGTCTTAATGAGTATCCTCATCCTAGAAAGAATGATAAATTTTAAGAGTTGAGAACCCCTTCAAAGGGAATTAGACTAGGATATATAGGAGAAAGGAGAGAGAGAAAGAAAGTGGAAACTTGTCATCAAAAAGGGAACATGTTGTCTTGAATAATTAATTGAGCTTGAGCTATCTCTTTTTTTATCTAATGAAATCCTTGCCACCTTTTTATGAATTAGGACACTATACATGACTTACCAAGTTGAAAAATCCCCATAAGGCCTTGAGAATGCATTATATGCTCTTAGTTATAGTTCTCAACACTAGACCTTTTCTTTGATCCTTCACACCATCTCTCACTTGAGGATATAACTTCATGCTCATGGGTCTAACAAAATCATGGATTTAGAAATTTTAGGTGGCTACTTATTAAAAAAAATTCCATATTGAAGGACAAGGACCCTTTTCATTAATCACATATTTTTTCCATTTCCATGTTTAGATCATAGGTCCATCTATATGTGTAAAACCAATCTAAGACTATTATTATCCTATAGTTGTCCATATTAATGTAGACCTATAGGCTAAAAAACCTCTTTTCTAGATCTAAATAGGTTCAAATAGTCCCATTATATCTTTATAGGAACCAAAGCTCATATATGCATGGACCCTTCTTTAAAGAATGGTGAACATAGTCATAGAATGAACTCTGCAAGCTATAAAAAGTTGAATCAGAGGTCCATATTAAGATTTTATGGTAATAATTTTATGTTTTTTATACCTTACTACATGGCTATGTCTGATCCATGGCATCGGATCAATATTTAATGGTAGATTGATGATCCTGCAAGACCTGGTTTACCTTGGTCAAAAATAGTTCCTCAACTTCCATCAAAAGTCTTGGGATCACTTTTATTTTAATTGGATATCAATATTTGACTTAGATCATTGACTCATTGACCCATCTCACACCATTTATCTTGATCTATATGAATGATCATGATTCATTGATCTACCTTTGACTTATCAATCTCTCTCTAAACTGGCACCACTTGGTAGCCCCATTTCACACTTAGGATCCACTATTAGTCTACCTTCTTTCACACTTATTCCACATGAAAATAATGTATTGGTTTTAGTATCTTATTATTATTTTATCATCTTCCATGCTTATGCCATGTGGTAGTATCTTGAGCTCTTTGAATTTTTGACTCATCATGTATAGTCAGATCAAGATGTACGATACAATGTAGATTGTCAAATCTATTGTGACCAACTATTTTAAATCAAATGGACACTTCATGAGATAAAAATTGACATCTACACTCTCATCAATTGATTTTTATGCAATCATATTTGATGTTTTCATGACTATGAAATTTAGGCTCCAATGTTTTTCATATTATGTCTTAAGTTTGATGTCTATGTGATCATCAAATACATTCGTGTGATTGTCAATGATGTTTGCATGACTGTTAATTTTTGGAATAAAATGGTTTTTTTTTTCTATATCTTTATTTTGAAATCTTAAAAAATGTCCCATTTTGTAGGCCCAACTTTGAATGCTCATAACTTGAGCCAAAAAGCTCATGTAGACTTCAAAATTTTAGAGGATGATCTTGGCATGAAAAACTCCATGGTGCTATAATATTTTAGCTCATGTGGCTTTTTGAAGTGAATTTATTAAATACATATTTATCTAGTCCATTCATTTTTTTATGACATCCTAGTGATGGTCTATCTCATTCAAGTTTATGCTAGGGACTTTTTATTAAATTTATGAAGCTCTGAATGATCTTTTAAGGAGTATGCAGGCCTATTTATGATCCTAAATGCTTAAAACATATGAGAACATGCTTGAGTCTTCATCTTTGAAAAATATTCATATTTGGGATAAAAATGGCTATAAATACACCAACTACTAGGGAAAGTTTGGGAGGGTTGTGTACTTAATTTTCTTAGCATTGGTTCTATAGTTCAGGCCCTTTGGGATATGAATAATCGTTAAGAGTTCAAACCCCTCTAAACCTCCGTAAAAACCTAATAAAGACCCAATGAAGGAAATATTTAGTAATTTGAATCAAAATACATTAAAATGGATTTGTAGATACCTAAAACTCATATTTCACTCTGAGGAGGTCCCATCCATGGCATTGGTCTATACAAGCAGTTATACAGACCCATCAAAAACATTGTATTAGTAATATTTTATGATAAATTCAAGGTCTAAAGTTATATGAATATTTATATATCATGGAGGAGGATAATTTGAAACATATTTAAACTTTTAAAATTGAAAAAACACTCACATTTCATCCTAGAAAAGATTCCATGGTCTACACTAAAAGACCAGTCTAGATGTGTTAGTGGACACTGACCTAGTCACCCAAATGAGGTAGAATTTTAGGTGTGAAATGATTGGAAGGAATAATTCATGGTATAATTTTTTTTTTAATACTTTAAACATCCTCACTCATTCATATTTGAGGTTTTTATGTGAGCATCATGGTCATCTAAGTAATTATCACTAAGTGACTAGGCCTAATTGCCTAATAGAAGGAATGGAGAAGGGAATTGGAATGGAGGACTATTAAGGAAATAAATGTAGGTTATAAACACCTTTTTAAATACCTAATGAGATGATCAATATCATTTTGCATTTATGAAAGAGGATGGGGTAGTTTTTTAAGTCTTGTTGGCATGCAAGAAAGGGATAGACTATTAAATGTTTTATGGAGATCTAATTAAACCACATTTATGCCTTTATAAATATAAAAATCAAAGGGAATTGAATAGTTTGGTGTTCTTATCCTTTGTATGGAGTCAAATTGAGCTAAAAATAGACATCCAATTCTTGAAAAGGCTCATTGAAGACCACTCACCACTAAGGAAATGCATGGGAGAAGTGTAGAAGATGGTTTTAAATGATAATCGAATGAATTATGGTTATTCATGACATCTTCATGACCTTTCCTTACCAAATTATTTTCTCCCTCTTGTTCATGTTCTATAAATTGAGGCTCTAAGGTCATTGTACTTATCCCTCAGCTAAGTATGATGAAACTCTACCCAAATTGTATCTTGAAAACCTCTTGAATCAATAAGGAATATTTAATATTTCCTTAATAGCTTAGTGTTTTATGTGCTTGTTTATTTATAGAAGTGGTGAAGTTTTATTCCTTTTTGTAGGTCCTTATCCTCACCTAGTTTCTAATATGTCATTTTTTTAGGTGATATGATGTGCTAAAGTGTTGGTGACTATATCTGATGTGAAATATGGTTGGTAGTGCCTAAAACTAGACCTCACATCCATCATATTTAATTTTAATCCATTTATAATATCCTTCATGTGAATTAATAATGCCTAGGATCCCCTTAGAAAACATATTTTAATCACTAGTCCTTATTTGATTCACAAAGTGTGGATTAAGGTTTAGTTAGAGTGGATAAGACATTATGGTGCATCACCTTCTTCTAGCTTAGGTTTTATTTCATGCATCATCCTCTATATATTTTCATCACCAAGTTAGTAGTCTTAGTAATTGAGCTCAATTGATGCACTAGGAAAAGTATCCCCATAACTAGAGGTTTAGTCCAACTATAAATCACCCACATCCTTAGACTAATCCCATGCCACCCCAAACTTACAAAGGTCTAAATAATATTATCCAAGGGTGTAGTTTGGTTAGTTAAAATTTCCTTAAATGGAACATCCTAGGATAACACACTCATAGAGGATTTTTATCTAAGAAAGTGTGGATAAGGAGATATTTATTCCCCCTATGTGAGTGTTATAATGCCTCTATAAACACATTGATCAATATGATCTTTTATTGTAAAACAATTATTGTTCCAATGTCCATTGATTATATGATAGATGAAATATGTTTTTTTTTCTTATTCTCTACAAATGAAATGCTAGATGATGTTAATAAGGAGTAAGGGTGATCATCCCTCTATCTAGTAATGTATATAATATATCATGATGCATATCTTTGTCTGAAAACTATATGACCCTGTTACTTTTGTTATGTTCTAGCCACTATAGGAGATGTTTTGTAAACTAGTTATTTTCCTTGTTGATTATCTTATTTGATTGTTTCTAGTCCACCATTTCTTGAGGCATCTATGTATTAGGTTTTTCTTACCATATTGGATGATTTTGCCTATGACAGGCCTAAATCCTAATCTAGTTCCTCAAAAATTTTCTCTAAATGTGGCTCTTCAATTCCTAAATCCTATTCTAATGTGATATCTTTGTATCATAAATGTCAAAATGATTTAGATGTCTAATATATAATAATTTATCCTTGAGAGGGAAGGTAATACCTCTAGAAAAGATGTATTGTACCTCTAAATCTATCGACTGATAGATCAGCTATTGCATACATGATTTGAATCATAAGATGTAATCACTCACTATTTCTAACTTACCCTAGTGTAGTGAAGGTAACCTCTCATATTTGGATTGAGGCCCCTTATTATGAATATAATGCATGGAAAATAATTCTTCGAGCTCATCATATGTATGTAATGAACCATTGAGGAGTGAATGATATAAGTAATATAGGACCTCACCCTCTAGATTTTGTGTAGATAGTTGTAAGAGAATAAAGTTTATAGTGATAGGTGCCATAGCTTTCCTATAAAATTTAAGGTTCAAGTATGGTTTCCATGTCCATTTAATTTTGGTAATATTGGTATCTAAAACTAATTTGGTAACTTTGTATTGAATATTATCTATGGGATAAGATTGGCATGAATAGAATTATCCTCAACCCAAGAGTAGTATCCTTTACTTTACAGGGTGAGTAAATGTACTTGTTGTTATAAATCACCCACAACATGCATCAAAAATATTAAATCTTATGAAGTTATATTAACATAGTACATAGTTTACTTTAATTCCCAAATCTTGTTAATAACTTTAACCATTGGTAGACTACATCAGGGAATATTTTTAGAGAGAGTTGGTTTGCTTAATGTAAACATTAGATGGGTGATATCTTGGACCTAGTTAGAGGGAAATGGGGTATCACCCTCATGGAGGTTAGGATGAGAAATAGGTTCTACTATAATAGTTTGGCGGGGGGGGGGGGGGGGGGTGTTGAGGGATATTCATTAGTATCTCTTATTTTTTTAATTTGTAAACAATTATCACCTGCTAATGGACTAGAAGATACATTATTATCATGTGAATGTAAAATATGAACATAATTATATGTTCATTAGTGTTTATCTAAAGACATTATCATCTAAACTATCATTTGATAAGAAATAAATTTAAATATAGAGATGGGTTAAGTAGGGAGAAAATTAAGAGCACTAAACTCAATGTTTTCTTCAATAAAATCATAGTAATCATCATTATTCCAAGGTTAATCAAAATCAGAGTTTAATTCACTTGTAGAGGTAAGATTATAAGAATTATCATTTTCATGCTCACTAAGATAAATAGGAGAAGAATATTTTTTTCTACTATGTAATATATCATCATGTTGTAATTGGAATGCAATGTGTATTTTCTCTAGTTATGAGTGGAAGCATGCATGATCATTATTTTAAATCTTAGATTCAAGGGTAGAGGAAGTAGCAATCATATTTTCATTTTGCATATTATGACATGTAAGAGGAGAGTTAGAGATATTTGAATTATCTACATTTTTCATAGAATCATTGTGTTGAGATTAAAACAAAAATTATAGTGATAAAATAATCTCATCTACTTTAGTTTGTGCATTGGTAAAGGGTGTAATATCATTTGGACATGCTTCTTCAAATTGAATTAATAAGGGTAAAAAATGTGCATTGATATTTTCTATATATTTTTAATCTTTCAAAAGCAAATTTCATTTATTTCACTTATATTGTTTTAATTTGAATGAGTTAGCAAAAGTAGTCTAAAAAATAGGATCACATTGGAACAAATCACTACCAACAAGAGGTTATTTTGGAATTTTATTATTATTTTGATTTTGAAAAGTAGTATAAGGGAGAGAAGAAAGAGAAGAAGATTCATCTAATCTATCTTCATCAATGCTTTTAATTCCATGCTCATAATAATAATTACAATAAAAATCATCATCATAATTATAAATGATGTCATTATCGTGTGTTAATATGTAATCTTGAAATTTTTTCCATTCATTCTTATAATTATGAGAAAATTTTGGAAATTCATTAATTGGGGGAGGATCAAGAGGCTTATTAGATGTCATTTAAAACTTGCAAAAAAAGAGAATGTAAGCAATGAAAAACAAGCACACAATAAGTATAATGTAATATAACATACATATATTTACAAATATACTAAATATTCAACCTAGTGTATGGAAAAATTATAATTTTATTTGAAACCCTAAGGGAAAATATTTTGGATGTATAAGGACCTAAATGCAGATCTAGGGTTTTTTAGTATTTTGTAGAAAAAATTAAAGTGAATCAAATTAATGAATCACTATTATATGACTAATTTGAATTAGTTAGGTTGTGAAAAAATAAAATATAAAATAGAATTTAATAAACCCTAATTTAGTGCACAAGAATGTAGAAGGAAAACCCTAGGGTAGAAATAAGGTTGTTAAGAAATATTTTTAGTAAGTTGGATTCACCAAATGTTTTAACTGTTTAGGACTTAGACATGTAAATCCTAAGTTTTTAAATGCACTAGGTATAGAGGATAAACTTAGACAAATATTACAAATAGCTATATCAAACTAATCTACATGAGATGTATGCATAATGATAAAATTGACTTATCTAGAGTGAAATAGGCATTATCAGATGTCAAGAAGGATAGAAAAGGCTTAAATATCAGTTATGAGTCTTTTATTATATAAGTAAGGTTAAAAACTAGCTTTAGATAGTAGTGAGGATAGGAGGATAGTAGTTAATTATGTTAGTGTCTGAGGAACTACGCTAGTTTCCTTCTATCGAGAAACTACCTAAGACTTTCAAAGATGTTATAGGAGGGTTTCAAGGACATGTAGGCAAGTTTTGAGTTTCTAATAATTCATCTATGTCATTATTTTTTTGAATATTTTGTAAATCCTAATGAACACCTATACACATAAAACAATAATAAGATTAAATGAAAAAGGAAGATAAAAATAGAGTTGTGAGATGTTATGATCTCATAACATAGAAACCTTGTTTTCCTAACCACTACCTACATTAACCCCAATGATAGGGGTCTCAGATCACATGTAGTTCCCTTAGGGAATGTGCATAATCAACATACACAGTATGCTAGAATGAATTTTATTTGGCCCTTATTTGATTAAGCATGTAGATCTAAGTGTTATTTCTAAGTAATATATAATGTGTTGAGTTATACTATTGATTGATTTTATGTAATCATGTGCCAAAATAGTAAGAGTTATATGTAAAATACCTTGTGAGGATTTTTATATAGAAGTAACTTATATTTTAATGTAATAACCTTGTTCTATGGATGAAAAAATTCAAAAATAAAGATAAAATCATAAGAAAAGGCTCAAGGAAGGGTTAGGACCCAAAACATGTTGAAAGAGTGACCATTAGACACTAACACTGAGTTGTGGTACTATCATATGAACACAAAACTAGGTGAAATATATTAAAAATAGGCCAGAGGCCTCTATTACTAAGATGGGATAAAATAGGACCATTAGGGTTGTAATAGATAGAGAAAATAAGTTATAATAAAGATCAAAAGACCTAAAATGACCACATGAACAATACTTACATTTATCACTAAGACCTTCCCATGAAAGAGAAACACAAGACATAATAATTATGATTGCTTGACCAAATTAGGGTGTGTACACATACCATCAATTAGGTTTGAATAAATTCACCAAAGCTGGTAATGTTACTTGACATGTTATTACAACTTATTTGGTAAGTTTTCAAATAATGATTAAACAATTGATTAGATAAACAAGTAGAGCATTGCACATAAAAAATATTAATGAAGTAATTAGGACACATATAATAATTGATTTTTTCAGTAACAATGACTTGTGGGCATTCTCTAGTAGACTCCCATGGAAAGACAAGGCTATAGTTGATGCCCTAAAATATTTACTTGTATAATTTTGGAAAGATAACACAAGGGTATTGCCTAATATTAGAGATGTAGTGAAAAAAGAGTTGGTTTGATCTAAAAATTAGGAAATTTGGTTGAAATATAATTCAATAAACAATAGTAACATAATTTTAATAATATTATCTCTAAGAAGATATGTTTCATTGATCAAATTTACACATCCAAACATATGCATATCTCTGAGAAGAGATGTTTGATTTCCTTTTCAGGTTACATCTTCATTTATAAAAATATTAAAGGTAGGAATAGGATGTGTAAGGTCACAAATATTTATTTATATTAAGTGGTTTAAATTCCATGATTCACAACAATACAAAATTTAAGGAATTACTATTTTTAGAAACATACTATTTTTAGACTACACTAATAAAATTGTAATTTGGGGCACTTATATTTAGTTTTGGGGGTCAAAATCCACTAATAAAATCTTGTGACATATCCAATAATTACCATCATTATTATCTTTCCAACGGTTCAAATGTGGAGTTAAATAGAGCTATGGTGAAAATGTTATGGCTCCCAGAAGTTCTGCCACCAATAGGGGTAAAACTGTCGCCTGAATTGTCATCTGAAATGTTGCTTGGATCATGGTTCTTGTAATCATGAACCAAATCCTAAATTTATTTTGGATATGAATCAAACACAATTTCACTCTAAATTTGTTAAAAATATATCCAAATATTTCTATTAGTCAAATATATTTTGAAATGGCCAAACCCTTCTATGTGAAAATCAATCACACGCACACTACTTATTGTTTTAGGCAACATGTCAAATTTTGATGCATTATGATATTTTTAATTGTGTTCAATTTAATAATATATATTTTTTAAATATTTTGGAGTGGAAACCCCACCAATATCATCAAGGGAATCTATTCCAACCATTTTTTGTGAAAGACTAGATGGATAATTTTTTTATAATAGGGCATGTTTGGATGGAACTTACAACAATTGTGGTGGATTTCCAAAATTGAAAAAAATTACCGATGAGGTAATTACACACATAATTGAATAAGATTCGGTTGGTTTTAGTAAATATAAATAAATGACATACCAATTAAATGATGAAAATGATTCTAAAAGGTGTGATCTTATTATAAAATAAATACCCAATTCTAAATTTATGGAAAAATTTAGGGAGGAAAATGCATATGAGTATGTAATTTACACACATATATCTTTATGGCTAGATTAAAAATTCAAGTTAAGGATAAATTCTTTCTTGGTACTTGTTGGCTATTCTATCCACCCTTGGTTTATTAACACCTAGTTTACATATGGATTGGTCATTTTCTGTCGAAACTAGTTGAGTATAGTCCCTATAAGCACATTCATGGTGATGTGTCCACTCAATAACATGTATGTTGAGACTATTTATGTTACTTTCACCTTTTTACTTTATTGTATAGGCTTAACAGTTAGCTTATGATGTCATGGGTTGATGTTAGACCGTGTAAGGGGTCTATTTATTGGTTTCAAGTGCAAGAATGTGTGTATAAGGTCTTGTATGAGGTCTCCAATCTTGGAAAGTCCATTTTTATGTTTAAATAAACCTAAGATACTCCCTAATGCATAATATTATACACAATCCTAATATATCGGTCCTAAAGTCTTGATGACCTAACAAAGGCCTATTTGATAGTTAGAGATATGAGATGCTTTTAAAGGGTAAATACATCCAAAAAGAGCCTAAGTAATTTTTTAATACCATGATATCCTTATATATTCCTATTCAAGTGTTCCTAGTGTAAAATAAAGAAAAAGTCATAAAAAGGTATTTATGAGATTATCAAGGGTCAAGAGGTCTCATTTAAGGTTATTAAACCCATTTTAGAAAAGTGAGGAATTTTTAAAGTTTTAAGGAGATATTTATTAGTATTTGAATACCCTCATCTAACTCTCCAATCTATACAAATGGTCAAAAATACATTTAACTTAGTGGTTTTTGTCCATTATTATTCTTAGTGGCATTCAATTCTCCCAATGTGAGCAAAGTGAACCTAACCATCACTAAATTTTTTCTCATCCTCAAGAATTATCATGGAAGTTTCATTATTCTAAGTTTTTTTATAGGTTTTATAGATAAATCCTCAAGTTAAAACCACCAAAATCAAGGATTCCTCATGATTTCAAACCTCTTCAATTCCTAAATATTCAAAATGAAAAATTACAATCATTTTTTGCAGGTTTCTTAAGATTACAATAGAGAAATCATCATGTCTAAAATTAGGTCACATCATCCAAACCAAATTTAAAGTAGCTCAATGAATAAAAGGTTCATTTATGAAGTAAATAAAAAATTTCAAGTAAAATAAAAAATAAACAATCCATGAATGAGTGTAATTCTAGATAATTACAAGTTTTAGTCTTGTATGCACAAGTTGTAGTAGGTGTAGAAGTGTTATGCATGGGATCAAGATCCAAAACCCTTAATAAATAATTTTCAAGGTGTACCAATCCTTTTTTATGGATTTATAGGAAATACAAGGCATAAATCCCCTCAAATGTGGATCTTTACAAGAGGTTACAGGGTTTCACAAGGTCTTCTTAAGAGTTACAAATCCTATCATTAGTATTTAAGTGAAAAATAGAGTCAAATAAGGTCTCTTCATCATCTTTATTCCTTCACATGCCTTCAAGGAAGTAATAAATGTTCATCATCCTCAAAATAGGGCAAAAACAAATTGAAAACTCTATTAACAAGTACCTACAAGTGGATTTCATGGATGCACTATCTTTGTTCAAGAGTAGCATGGTCTAGTACGAATATTGGAGGACATCGATGAAATATAGTGGGATAATATACACATGTTTAGAGGATATTATAATAAAACAAGGCTATGAACAATAATGAATAATCTATAAAACTACTTGTAATACACTCAAGGAAGACATAGTTAAGAGTTTATATGCACTTCTCTAAATGAAAATCAATTAATGGATAATAGGGAAGGTTAAGAGGTTTTTTGGCCATAAATGTAAGTAATCACACCATATAAATAAAATAATAATCATGTTATATGGCCAAATATATTTTAGGTAGCTCCTAAACCATGGTAAACCTTAGAACCCATGAATCCACTTTTTGATGTTTTAGAGCTTTCTTAAGTAAGAGATATGATGCTTTTGAATCCTCCATGGTGTCAATATTATTATGAAACATTTATAAAATATTTTTAGGCCAATGGGATCCATTTTCAAGGTCTTCTTAAGACTTCAAGCCAATGAAAATCCTCTATAGGTCTATATCTAAATAATGAGGTTTTAAAACATGTTTTAAGATGTTTCCTCTTAAGGGAAGGACCACAAACAAGCCCAAGAAACTCTTCCTTCCATTTAAATACCCTTACAAGAAATTTGTAATAAAATTGATGATGATTATAGTTTTTCAGGCTTATATGTAGACTTGTGGTTTCTAAGAGTTTTCTCAAGCATTCAAGAGAGAATAATTTTTTTAGACTCAGGGATAATTACCAACAAGCCTACATGCTTTTCAAAAATATTTTCATGATGCTAAAGATAAAATAGGTATATCTCCAATTTCTCTCATGTTCCATGGAGGTTTCATAATTAACAAAGGTGAAAGCATGATCCCAAATCCCCTCAAGAAGCCTACAGGTTAGGACTTAGAGGTTTCAAGCTTAATTAGGTGTATATGATATCCCCCAAAACATAGGATTATAAGCTTCTCTTTAAGGTCCCAAAAATAGTGAAAGAGGTTTAAGGCCTACTAGTGTAGTGTTAAGAATCTTAGCATGGTAATATAAGTTTGAAACCATCTTCTAAGGTTCTATGAAGATCCTAGAACATTTTTAAGGATTTTGAGAGATCTAAAATCTTATTTGTATGTTTGTAGGTAGTTTTTAAGGTTTTAATATTGATAAATAAGAAAATAGAGGTTTCTTGATGATAACACCTATGTTTTATGTCTTAAAAATAAGGGAAAAAATTTTACAAGGCCTAAAACAAACTCTTCAAATTTTCTTTGATGTGATAGGGGTCTTCAAAGCTTTAAAATAAGGTTACAAGTTTCATGATCCTGATAAAGATTTGTAGGATTTATTAGTTATTTTTTAATAGTTATGTAGGATAGGAATGTGGTCTTAAGACCTTTTAAATGAGTTGTAAACGTAGAACTATTTCTAAAATCTCAAGCATGGAGAGATAGGTTTCTTCAAGGCTATATGTGATATGATTGCAAGTAGAAATTTTGGTGCTTGTAAACAATATGAGATTACAGGTTTATAGACCCTTATAGGTAATTTGATGAATCTTTTATATCTTTTCATGGTGGGAATAGTGAATATCCAATTCAAACCATTCACCCATAAGCTTGCATCATGTTTATAACCTCAACAAGCCTCTAAGAAGGTTTGCTTGTTTGATCAATATTAGAAGTTATCCTCAAGGATTCTCAAGGAGATTTTAGATCAAGTTTGATGTTTACAAGGGTGAATTAGGCCTAAGTTTCCAAGGTCTTGAAGTATCATATCCTAAGCATGTTCTTCATGGTGAATAATATTTGATATCTTAAAGGCTATTTCAAGAAAGGAATATCTCTTGAAGTTTCATGTGGACCTTCAAAGAAACACCTAAATCTCTCCATGATAATTTCATATATTTTCATGACCTTGAGGTATCTAACTAGTTTGAAATATCTCCAAGACATTAACATACCTCTTACAAAGCTCTAGACCTTCCTATAAGCCCAAACACACCTTTAAACATCCTCAAAGTCCATATGTAGGTTATAAGTTGAGAAAATGGAGATTTCAAGCTCCTCAATAACTAATGTAGTCTAGGGTAAATTTTAGTAGTGAAAATTTGTTAATTCATGAATATTCCAATTTTTAGATTTTGGTTTTGGTGATTTTTTAGGGTCAATAGATGGGACCTTATCACCAAAATTTTAGGGATATAAATTATTTTCGGGATCAGCTCACCAACCTTTTACAACATTACTTTTGAAAATAGTTTAATTTTTCACATATATATAATATATCCCTCGATCTTGATATCAAACAAGGAAACACATCTGAATCCTAACACAATTGAATGGAAGCATTGAATGATAGTGATAAAGGATAGTGATAAATGATAGTTATGAATGGAATTTTAAAAACCTTTGCCAAGGTTAAGGCTTAAGGGCATGGGAAGAAGAAAGGAAAATAAAAAATTAAAGGACTGTATTCCCAAATCCTACCAGGACTAGGTGGAAAAGAATAAGGAAACAAAAATTTGAAACCTTGAAAGAAAGAACCATTAAATTTACCTCACATATTTAAGGATATTGAAGTGAATTTCAATGAAATTTACAAATAAAACACTACATGTGGACCTTTACATTTTCCTAGCTATCCTATCGAAACAAGAAGTTCACATTTTAAAGGAGAGATTTATGAATATGAAAATAAATCAAATTTAAAAGGGTTTTATAAGGGAAATTCATATTCCATGTGTTAGTAGTAAGTAAAAAATGATGGTGCATCTTTTGCAAGTATTACCTTTATTTTAAAAACTAGATGATATGAAAAAGATTAAATTAGGAAATAGTGAAACTACCTCTAGTAAAAATGTCATGGATCCATTGGATAGCTTTATAATGCATCTAAAATCATATGATCTAAGGAAAAAGATGGTCAATAATGTCTATTGTGAAGATTCAAGGTGAGATTTAGATGATAGGGATAATGAACAATAAGAGATGGTAGTTTCATAATGATCAGATAATAAAAAGATGAAACCCTTAGTGATATAAAGATTAAATTATTGCATATAATTTAGGATTAATTAGCACCATATAGACTGATCATTAATCCTAAATTCCATGCAATTGTTCAATATGTATGTCACCAAGGGTTTCATCTTTTTTATTGAGTGATCATTGTTCAACTTCCATCTCTTGTTTTAGATTAAGGTAAAAACAAGTTTTGAAGGGACCCCGAAACCCTAAACATCAAAAAAGATATAAACCATAAAGCACAACCGATTTTCAAAAAAGGAACCCAAAACTGGAACAAACCAAACCAGGTTAAATAGGAACCTGAAAACAGTAGAAAAGCCCTGAAGAAATAGCTGACACAACACAGAACGGACTGTCTACAAACAGGATCAGCATCCTACAACCTCCCATACAAATGAGGTTATAAAAATTATTTATTTCTTACACGACCGAAGATTCATATCTAGAGGGGGGACCAAAGGCTTAGACTTCTTCCTCTTAACAGCTATCCATCCATTCTCTACCTTTGCTGCCTTAGTCATCCATACCTCAGAAGATAGTGATCCATGAAGCCCAGGGGACACAGATGACTCAGCAACATCCTTTTGAAAACAAGCCACATTATGGCTCCTAGGTAGTTCCTCCAAAATAGGGGGAGAGACCAAAGCCTCCTCAACAACTGGCTTAGAATGATCATTATTCCCAATCTCCACAGGACCATCTATGGAATCTTTCACCCGTGAATCCTCCTCAATCATCAGCTCGGAATGGATACTATCTTCATTCTCAGAATCAGCCAGATCTTCCACTGGTTGTTTAACCACGTAATGTTCGGAAGAAGCCTCAAACCACCAAGAAGGTGGTCGTCTAGACTTAGATTTCCCAGCCATACAACGAGTAGCAGTATGACCTGTCAAGTGACACTTTTTACACTAGAAAGGTACACCCTCAAAATCCAACATTTGTGTCCAAGTACCCCTTGGGGAGTCCAGACAAATCACCTCTGGTAAGCCCTTAGAAACATCCACCTCAACCATTAAGCATGCACAGGTCGAATGGTAACTATTCGAAGTATCTACAAATAAAAAGTCTCCTATAGCATTCTCGATGGTTTTAAAAACCGATTCATGCCAAAGATGTATTGGTAGATTTGGGAGCTGAACCCAGATAAGGAACTTGCTAAAGGTTTCCATCAGTGGATTAAAATCCATATGCCACTATTTAGCCATGAGAGGATATTTACCCAACCATAAAAAATTACTATTGCTCAAGATTATCCTTCTATCCTCCGGGCTTTGGAAGACAACTATAAAGAAACCTTTAACACATGGGAAGATTTCAACACTATCTTCAATAAGTGGCAACCAGTTCTTGGAGATCCAGCCATGTAGATCAGCAAGAGAGGGCCAAAAGCCATGGAAACAAAAAATAGCAGCGTGAGAGGAAAAAACTTCTACCCGTTCAAAGATTTCATCAACTAATTCTGGATCTATAGTTACCCTAGTGGGTTTCAGAGCACTTATTGGCAAAACACGGGATGGCCCAAATGATGCACAAGGCACAGCTTCATGTAGATTCGCTTCAAATGCTGCCACATCCGTGAAAGTTCTTCCCCCTGCTTCAAACCCTGATCCAGGAGCGTAGGCAAAACACCCGGCCAAAAACTTTCCTTCACCCGTAGGAGAGGTCTCTGTAGGGGCATTCAGAATCCTTCCCATACGAGCTGAAAATACCCCATCCATTTTAGAAGCTGTAGCCATGCTGACCTCTAGACTGTCGACACCCAATTTCAAATTTTTTGGAAACGCGCACTCAGGAGACGACATGACTCTATGGTTACTTCCATCTCTTGTTATTTGTTATCCCTATTATCTAAATCATGCCCCACAACTTCACAATAAAAATTCTCAATCATATTTTTAGCTATCCCATATTATTATAGATGGATTTTGGATGTATCTAATAGATTCATAACATTGGTTACTAGAGACAGCTTGACTAGTTCTTGATTCATTTTTTTTGTATTATCTGGTCTAAAAGAATGGCAATACTTGTAAAAATGCACCATCATTTTTGTTAACTCTTGACACATGGAATATAAATTATTCTTATGAATCCCTTATAAATTTTATATCTCTTCATATTCAAAAATATCTCCTTGAACAATGTGAAATTTTTGTTTCTATCAGATATAGTCAGGTAAATCTATAAGATGTTCCTCCAATTACTATAGGTGGGGATGAGGGGGGATGTGGTGGTGGAATCAAATGTATCAAATGAGGGTCAAGGAAAATAATTTATTGGATCCCCTAGTAAAATTTAGTTTGGTCCATCTATTTGGTTTGGATGTTTGATAGAGTTGTTCAATCTAGCCATACGAAGAGCCATTTGGTTTGGATGTTCGGTAGAGCCATTTGGTTTGACCATTTAGTAAATCCATTCAATCTATCTATTTGGCATAGCTATTCAATCTAGTCATTTTATAGAGATATTTATTTTGGTTGAAATGGTTTTTCTAGATGGCACAACTAATGGTTCCACCTAGCTAGAAGGGCTCCACCATCTATCTCTATTGATATCATAGCCATTTAGCTCTCCCATTTAGTAGAGCCATGTAGTAAAGTTAAATGGCTGTATTGTTGGTACATCTAAATGGATATATATTTTTGGATCTACCATAGATAGATTTGAATTGTTCTCCCATTAATGGATCCAAATGACACTAATGTGGGTAAAGATGAATGGTTGTGCCATTGGTAGAGCCAAAGGGATCTCTCACTGATGGAGCCAAATGACATTACCATGGGTAGAAGAGAGTGGTATACAACTCCATCCCCCTTATTGAAGTTTTATGCATAATTCCATGGGGTATTTCTTAAACCTCAAGTTGACAAAAAAACATTATGAAATAATGTACATTTAGCATTTGTTTAAACATGTTAACCAACATAAAGATCTATAATATATATCCAATAACTCATTTCACAATCATTAATTTAAATTTTAGGATCCTTGATATCAACTAGGTCATTATAATAAAAATAAAAATATTTGCCTCTTTTATTGAACCTATTAACATAAAAATATGTTTTGGCAAAAGGGAAAACATTCTAGATCTGTTGATTTGCCAAGGCTACAAATCATTTTCACCTAAATGAATCTAAGGGGGTTTTAGATATAGAATATTAAAATTTAACCTAATATAGGCCTAAAAAATGTGGGATTTAAGGTTATAACATCAATATTATAGGTCTACTAGATTATTATAAGCCTTCATGGTAGTCAATATTTCAAATCTAGTTGAGGAAAGTTTCAAAAGTTGTAGAGTTCAAAGAAGAATCCCATGAGATCAAAATAAAAGATGTAGGTCCTAAGAAAGCTAGAGACCCTTAAGACAAATACAAATTCTAATATTTATCAAAAGAGGGTTCTTAGTCATACAAATTTATTCTAAGATTATAGATAATTCTAACAAGTTTTGTTTTATGTCAGCTAGTTAAGGGTTAAGTGAATATTCTAAAGGGTATATCTTTTAGGGGGATTTTCTTGATTTTCAAGGTAGAAACATGATATTGAAGTTCCTACCAAACCAAAATAATCCTATATATCTCTCCCATGATATTCATAAGTGACTTGAAGTGAATTCCTGGTTGATGATGTCAGTGGAGATATAATTGGTGAAGCTACAAGGTTACAAGAAAATAAGGGCCTATCACTAAGGTTATAACATTTCTAAACATGGGCAAGCAAGCCACATAATTTTAACATTTTTATCAAATCCTTATAGGAATCTAGAAGGTTTTGGGAGTAATAATATTATTTTTATATTTTTTTAAGGTCAAGGGATCTATGAAACCACCAAGGTGAAAGCTTTGATTTTACAGGACCTTCTGAGAAGATTGAATAAGTATCAAGGTTTCTTGGTAGGTTTAAAGGACTTGATGACCAATGAATGTGGATAAAAATCATGTTACTGCCTATAAATAATCTAGTAGGCCTAAAAATTGAGGAAATAAAGATGAACTAATTTCTTAACCTCCCCAAAAGGCTCTCACCTAAACTTTAAGTTGGTTTCTAGCAATTCACGCTTCTTCAACATGTCAATCACTACTAGGGGTATATATTATTGGTCATTAATGGAATGATGGAGGTATAAGTCATTAAAAATTAAACCTAAAATTAGGTAAATCCATCCATGTAATGGTATTTAGGCCCAATTCAACCATATCCCCAAATAGGTGTATGAGATTCCTTCCTAGGTTAAACATTCAAAATGCGCAAGAGTTGAATATGGGTGAGTTAAAGCCATTAGCACAAGGAGTGTCATGTTTCTAAAGATGGAGTAACCTTAAGTGACCATAACATGCATGTTTAATAACTTAAGTGATAAAAATAGAAACAATTAAGTTTTACTTCTCCAATACTATACCAAATTTCATTGAAGATCATCATGAAGAGGCCTAATGCATTGGGGATAGTCTAATTCTCATGATTTCCACTTGTTCCTTCTCTTAAATAGGATAAATTATCATGTAATGATAGCATTTATGCATTATCCTAGTGCTCTATTTTCCTATTTCATATCATATTTAATATAAATAGGTCTTGAAATGCCTTATTTTATATCCCTTTATTGGTTATCAAAAAACTCTACTTTTGTGGAGACTAATAATGCTATTTTAAGGCCTTTAAACTAAAAAAATAATAGTTTTTACCTTATCTATACTTGTATATTATGTAATTTTAGTGTTTTATATGTGTGTGTGTGTGTGTGTGTGTGTGTGTGTGTGTGTGTGTGTGTGTGTGTGTGTGTGTGTGTGTGTGTGTGTGTGTGTGTGTGTGTGTGTGTGTGTGTGTGTGTGTGTGCGCGCAAAAGAGTGTTATCCCTTGTGTATGTCTATCTCCCTTCACCTTGGTGCATGTAGGCATCTCTTTTGTAAGTTATATGTTGTGTTACAACTAGTTATGTAAGTGATTAGTTGTGGAAGTTCACTAAATATGTCTTGTGTAAGAAATTTTAGATATCCCTTATAGTTTTGGAATAGGCCACCACCTTCATATGAAACACTTATGCCTGAGAAACCTAATTTGGAGATTGTGTAGAATAAAATTTAGTCTTTATCAGTCTTAATATTCTATTTTTAAGTAGGTAAAAGAGATACTCAATCTTGGTGAATCACCTCATTTTAAAGTTTCCATCTTCATTCTCTCTCTTTTCATGAATAGAGTCTTGGTGTATCTTAGATAAGATTTGTTAGTGTAGGTTTTAGGGATAAAACTTGATCCTAAATTAGGTACACTATTGTTTGAGAAGGTGATGGTCTTCTTTAGAGATTCACTTCTATCATAGGTCACTCAAACCTAGGAGTGTTTCCATTATGTCAGTTGAAATAGGTCTTAGGAATTAATAGGGTGCATTTCAACATGGCAATAGTACTATTATTTCAATAGTTGAGTTTTTAGAGGATTACATTTTATAACCATAAAGAGAGTTTAGTCATGATACTAAAATTTAGTACATATTTCCCTTTTTATGTATATAACATTCATCCATTCACTTGATAGTACATAACATGATAAAAAAATAAGGGATACCACTTATATGTCTATGAAGATCAAACACATTATTCAAATTAAGTGCTAGGTTATTTTTAGATGTTTTATGGCAAGTTAAATGAAAGGAAAATTACTTTTAGTCAACATTATATTTTGTCAGATAACTACATGTCACAATTTAAGAATGCACATATGTTCTAATAGCTAATTAGGATGCATGTGACCACTGGTGTATAACATATTTAAAGTTCCATTGAATAATTCTATTTAAAATGGGATCATGATGGTGTAGGAACATGTGGAAAAAAAGCACTTACAAAAGAGGAGTTAAAATTTGAAGAGGTCATTAATTTGATAGATTAAAAAAACATATTTGAATGGTGTAATGAAAATATGGGCCTTGGTGCTCAATAAAATTCCAAGTTTGTAGATATTTCTAGCTAATGGAGGATGAGTAATTGTCAAGCTATTAAAATGTAGGTTCTTGGATAGTTCATATGAAGCACCTCACATGATTTTCTTCTATATGCATTAAATTTGTTTGGAATGAGTAAGGGTCACAAGAATGGTTGGAAATATGGATTTATAGGCCTTTGTAGACACCTAAAACTAGCCAAAATTGGGTTCCACCTAGACTTTAGATCAATTCCTACCAACCATTCTAAATTAAGCTTAGGAATCATTGAATGTCCCAAATTTGCTTTTGCATTATTCATCAAAGCTCAAAATCATGTTGATACATCCTTAATTGGGGTATGCTATCATATGCAACAATAACCTCTCACATATTCATCCCTAAGTACCATGTGGAATCACAATTGCCAATTTAGACTATGGACCTATTAAGTGGGGCACATGAATAAAAATCAAATCTTGAAAGAGCTAAATGGCTAATCAGTATTAATTAACAACCTAAACTAAATGAAGAGCCTATTTGAATTATCCATGTGAAATTAATGAATAACTAAAAAAAGAAATTCAAAAATACAAATATCCTATCCTTTCACCATGACCTTTATGGGTTGTCAATATTTTTGGAAATATCCTAAAATATCTCATTTTGGTGACCCATGCTTATTCATTACAAATCATGATTAATTGACAACTATTAACTCTACTAGGGTTATATTTGACTCACATAGGTTAGGTTTGAACCCATTCCATGTTTGAACTCCACCTTAACTCTCCTTGGGCTGGGGTTAAATCCATTTTATATAAATATAATTCCTTTCCTATTAAATTTTAAGCTATTTTGGTGAAAATTTTTCATGCACAAATGAATTAAAATCTCTCATAAGCCAAAGTTGTAATGAAAATTTGGAGAGAGACATGAGCTATTTTGGTATAAAGTTATCATGTATAAATGAATTCAAATCTTGGATATTTTAGAGTTATAATCTAAGTTTTATTGCATGAGATTCATATCAATAGTTTTATAATGCCAAAATCTTAAGCAATCCAATCCACAACACAAGCCATGGTGCCAAGGAGAGAAGGAACTTCACAACCTCCACTATTAAATACTTTTTGAAGCATAAGCTGATCAAGATACTCAATAATGCATTTGGAGCTCCCAAATAAGGTAAAGGATTCATTGTATTTTGTTTTTTAGTTATGCTTTCATTTATATTTTATTAACTAAGCTCACCCCTAAGATCTAGGCTTGGAGTGTAAGTGTTAGTACATTTATTAGAGTTTTTATTACTTGAACTAACATGTTACTAACCTCCCTTCTTGGATTCCTATGATCACAAATGACACACCCGATGGGACACCAAGCATCCCATATATAAAGGAGATGAAAATGCTGCTCTTAGTTTTTCTATTGAGTGCTTGAAAATCTTTAAAATCCAAGTTTTAACATTGTTTTTCATGTATTCTATTTTTAGTGATACACAGATTACATAGAGACCAACACCGATTATCATAAAACCAACATTGATTCTTCATAATCAGCATCTATTCACCCAAAATTGGCATTGATGTCTATGTGCATCACCCATAACCAAATTTAGTCTTTATGACCATTACCCATAAGCAATGTCAGTCTCTATGCAAACCAATATGTTGATAGGCCATCTTTTGGAGATTTTTTAATGGTCATCTAGACTATATTTTTGATTTTTTTTAAACCACATGTTTTCTCTTAAATTTTTAGAATATGCTATAAATTTATATTCAATTTGCATAAATGTTTCACAAAATCTTGAGAACCCCCTAATAATTTTTCTAGGACCCAAAAGCCATAAGAAGAAATTCAAACACTTCTAACTTGAAATTTTCACATTTCAAGTTAGTGTTTTAAAAATATTTTTATTTAAGTCATTTTCATTTTGTTTCAAGCTTTCAATAACAAATGCCAAATTTCATAAAATTTTTACTTTGGTGAATTAAAATAAACACTCACACTTAGATTACATACTCTTAAGAGTGTTTTATTTTATGCTTATTCTTTCAAAGTTATTTAATTTTTGAAAAATGATTGATGCATGTATGATCTCCACCCCCTGGCCCAATCCCCTTTAGGAAAATTAGGTGACTAAAAATTATCTTTATTTTCATTTATGCCTTGTCTAAATGTGTCAAAATAATGTTTCTAAGTCTCTCCTCAAATCCATATGGTTTGGGTGACCCAAACATGACCTAAAGTCTTTTCACTAGTCTTTTATTTTTATGCAATTTACCTTGTGAATGGGAAGAGTTGACCCATGAATTCATCTCCTAGAATAATTTCAACCCCAATCCATGGTTGGGTATAAAAATTTAGGTTGAATTATTGGGACATTTACTTGAGTGGTTAAGTAAACTATCATTTACTTGAGTGGTTAAGTAAACTATGTTAGTAAGATATTGCCTCAAACTGTAGGGGCAACTTAGACATCACACTACACTGAGCAAGTGAGGGATGTAGTGATTTTGAAAAGGATAAATTATTTTCACAAAAATTTGATGATGTATATATAAATAATGTGAACATATATTGTGTTAGACACACTTAAAACCATATAAAAATACACAAAAATTTAGTTTTATAATAACCCCACTTATTGTGAACATATTGTTGATGCAGGGTGAGTAGATCAAAGTTCCATGTCACCATAAAATCTCTTGAGAGAAGGGGGGTGTAAAAAACCTACTTATTCATGCAATTTCATTTTTGTATTAACACTTAAAATCCTCTCAAGAGCACATATATAGATAGAATTCAATATTACTATGCAACCTTGTCATTTTTAAGATCTAGGATGTTACAATTAGGTGTTTCTGTCATTTTATCCTTTATTGCATAGTTTTGAGTCTAAAATACCTATTTTTTAATTATTAATGTCAAGATAAGTTTTTTTTATATGTCACTCCTTTGTTTGAGGAAGAATTATGCTAGCCATTTTTATTATGTAATTTTGACTTGGTCTTTTGATAAATCTTTGTGTGTGTGTCACTTGATTAGAAAGGGTAAAATTATGCTATCCAAATCATTTCAAGTTTTGTGCCCTTTAAGTCTTGAAACAAACCATCAATAACATATTTAGAGCATGATAATATTATTAATTTTCTCAATTTATTTCATAGACTTGTTTTCCTTGTGCTCAATTCTATTTTTGAAATCGAGTTGTGTGTGTCTTTGGGATCTTTTACCTAGTGTCATTATGTCTTTCACCTTTGTTTAGCTTGTTTTTTGATCAAAGAAGCCTAGTTTTATAATTTAAGTCTTTGATTAAACCTACCAAGTTAAAATCCAAACATTGATTGATTTCTTTTTATTCCTTGTTTAATTTGGGCCTAGACACTGATATTTTTGTTTTGGGTTGTGAAACTTAGGTTAATTCTTTACCTAATTTGAAAACTATTTTTTGTGCCTTTATTTTGGAGAAATAGCCTATATTCCATATTATTTTTGTTTCATTAATTATGCCAATCAACCAATTTCATGTTTGATTTTTAATGCCTACTTTATGCCAAAGTGTTTTAGATTTGTTAGATTAAATCATACCCTTTTATTTAAAGCTTATATTTTGAGCTTCTTTTGCCAAAAGTCCTAACACATGCCTATTTTGAGACTAGATTTTGATGTTGCCTTTTTATAAAATATGTAGTAACTTTTATTTTCTTAGATTAGACTTATTTGGAACACTTTGGACCTAGAGTTTGGCATTCTAAATTTTATTCAGCCACTTGACCTTTTGTGTGTGAGACATTTGACATTAGACTATTTTATACCAAGTTTTAGCAGTGACAATTTTGGAGATATAGTTCCCCTTCAACCAAGATAGACCAAGTTCAAACATTTTATCCTTTTTACATCATTTAAGAGTTTATATAAATCTATTACTTTTATGGAATGTTCATCATTGATGTGGATATGTCTCACTACACTTAAGGGGGAGTCATGTACAATCCAAGTTATGATAGAATAGCCTCACAATTTGACTTTGTTTGAGACCCCTATGGTGAATAAGTGTTTTGTGAGATGGATCCATATCCTCATTACACTCCTCAATCTAGGAAACAAATCCAAGCACCATGTTTAGTGAAATATTCTTTGGGATGGTTGACATAAAATATCTAACCTCTCACCGATCATGGCATCCATTCCCCCACCTATAGCATTAACCCTCCTTTGGACTATGTGAGTAGTAATCTCCATAACATCCAAAGATTATAATTTTATGACCTCATCCTTTGGCTTGTGTAAGCTACCTAGCTACATAATGCCCTACCATTTCTATTCCAAGACCTCATCCTTTGGCTTGTGTAAGTAACCAAGCTCCACAATGCCCTACCATTTTTATACTAGGACCTCTTCCTTTGGCTTGTGTGAGTAAAAAATCTCCATGATTCCCTAACATTTATATACTAAGACCTCATCCTTTAGCTTTTGTGAGAAACCAATATTTGTAATGCCCTACCATTACCATCCCAGGCCATTCCACATATAGTAACTCATTATCCTAATAAGGTTATCCAATCACAACTCGGTGAGTCATAGTTATTATTTTATGCCATAAACCAACCTTTTTTAAGCCTATCATATCCAACCACTAACCATTATTCATATTTTACCAACCATTCCCCACTTTAGAAAACCCTACCAATCATTTAGACCTAATTGAGCCAATCAAAACCTTTTCAACTAAGCCAATCATTCGAAGACCAAGATATATTAAAAATTGGTATTTTACAACTAATTATAAACCAAATCCAAGAGAACCAACCAAGCCATGATGTTTTTATTTAACCAACCATTTATTATAAGTCAACCTATAATGAATCACCTTTTGTTACTATTCCTATTATTGAGGAGTTTCACTTTGAAGAGATAGTCTTTGTTGAGTAACTTCTTAATGATTATAAGCACCTGTAGGAAAATCATTACCTTGACCATATGACTATTTTTAAGACTCATTTTGACAATCCAATCTCTAAGGAGTTGTATCTTGACCTTTTCCACTCATTAAGGAGTCTTACCTTAACAAACTAGTCTTTGTGGAACCTAATATGCCATCATAGGTCATTACTTGTCCAATACCAAACATTCAAAAGGATTTCATTGTAGAAAAATCCACACTAGATGAAGAATCAACATTGAATTTAGGTTATATTATTAAATAAACATTAGATTTAACATCATAATTAGCATCAATGTCAGTCTCAACCTCATATTTAGAGTCCCTTGAGTCAGAATCAACTTTAGAATCTGAATACATTCATGGTTATTACAACATTGGTTATGCATGCCTTAAAAATTAATTTGAATACATTTATGTTCCTTATATAGTTTTTTAGGATGATTAATTTAGATTTGACTCAATTTATAGTAGTATATTTTATGAAGATTGTGTTGCCTCTTCCCTTTCCATTATTGTTCTACATACCATTACCACCAAACAATCTAGCCATTTTATTGACCTTTCACCTCCCATAAGTGTTGATTGGGACCGAAAGAATCATACCTTGTTGAATTACATCCATGATGACATATTAGTTGCATAATATTAGGGATGAAAAGACCACATTCATGTATAAAAAGAAAAATTTCTTAGTGAAACCTTTTCAGAGGCATTATGGGGCAATCAAAGTCCAAACTCAACATCTTCTAGTGAAACATTTTTAGAGGTGTTAAAATACAATCAAAGTTAAAAGTTAATATTTCTTAATGAAACCTTCTTGGATGTGATTTGGGACAATCAATACATATTCATTAGTTAAAACCTCTTTGAGGAACCAATAGCTAAGAATAATAGTTATTCACTACTTGATGAAGACATTATCAAAGATGAAATCAATATAGATTATAATCTATAGCATAATCATATGGTAGATACTTTCAATCATAAACAAAAAAAAAATATGGTGGTCTTATCAAAAGCATATTCCAAATTATTCAACCCTACCATATCCATAATTATGTCAAATCCAAAATCAACAACATTGTGTGTGCATGAAAATATTGATCTTCATTTACTTCTAACCATTATACATTCCATTATCATCCACCTTTACATTGAAAAATAAAACCTATCATCCACTATATATCTATATTGACCATCCCTATCTACACTTTCCTTTGCATAGTATACAAAGATACGTTATCTCAATGATTGGAGGAAACAAAATAAATAACCAACAAAGATCACAACAACATTATTGGCATCCAAATTTGTAGCAAGTTCTTGATAGAGAAGCTATTCAAAAGAGGTGTGGGCTATCAATTTACATGATTGATTATTTTAGTTGTCTCATATGTTGATTAGGACTGCATCTCCACATCAAGAGGAACAACAAAGTCATTTACCTAGCTAAAATGATAAAACCATACTTATACCTTTCCAAAAACCATAACGTTTCCATTTGTCATATGCCTTGGCCAAAAACATTTACCTTTCCATTATTATTTGCCATTCCTCTTACCATTGTTTCATACCCTACTATTTCCCTTATCATTTGGGGATAACCCTCTTACAACTACATACAATCTTCATGCCATCATCATCCTAAAAAATGTCATACCCTATACCATTCTATAATGTCATCCCTATTAGACCAAAGCCTATTTTTAGCCATCCTACCCAACCCTTCTTGATCCTGGTTCATTTAGTTCTTCCCACACCTTCTATGAGGGGATTTTGATCTAGTTTCAATAGTTTTATATTTTTGTGTTTCAATGATAGCCTATGGGAAAATTAGTATCATAGACATATGCCATTTTTTCTTAATTATAATCACCTATGGGTAAATTAGTAAAAACACCTTTATCATACATTACCACATCACCTTGTCATTACTATTATAATTTGCCTCAATTTGAGAACTTTTTATGAACTGGTCAGTTCTCACCACCTTTCATGTTGGAAAAACTATTATGACTTGAGGTCCTCATGAGATTACCTAGGTGATGCTTGATTCATATTGTCATCTACTTAGTCCCTCTTTCCCTTATGCTCTTACCATTTTGTAAGTAACTTAAGCCAACACTCTCACCATTTTTTGAATGGTATCTTGTCAATATATAATGAGTTAAGATATCTCAAAATTCTAAAAACATTTAAAAAACTAAAAAAATTTATCTTGTCTAAGCCTAGTTAGTCATCCTTGATCTACCTTACTATAGTAAATCCATTGTTAAGATGCTTTATTTTACTTTTAATTTTAAGATTTTTATGTGTTTGTTTGACTAATTTTTATTTTATTTTATTTCATTATTGTGTCTTGACTTAGTATATATGTGTTTATTAGGTGATTCCTTGTGAATTATTCTTGAGCCCATCCATATTCATACAAAAACATTATCATCATGGTTTTTTTATCATTTTTGCATTGTTTTCAATTGTTTATTAGATTGGGAGTCAATACTTATGCATATTTTAGTAAAGTTATCATGTTATTCTATCATGAGGCATACTATCATGTGCTACAACAAAAATTATCTTAAGAATTCTTATAAGCAATGGAATTACAAAAGTTTCTCCTTAGTAGCTTTATAAAATCCTCTCACCCTCCTTGATCAAATCATCACATTAACCATTCTATTTGTATCAATGCTAATAAGTATGGGAATCTCTGCATTGTTAGGTAAAACCAAATCATTCACATTGATTAATTTTTATTCTTCTATTCATCTCTTTTATCACTTTATACATCCTCATATGCCTAGTTTTTTATGGCTTCTTTAGTCATTATACCATCACCTTTACATTAATGCCCACTCATCTTTAATCTATAAAATAGGTTATATCCTTGATTTATGCTTGAAAATTTTCCCTATTAGGGCATAATCAAATATAATTTTCAATCTAGGTCATCTTAATGATTATAACCTCTTGTAGGAAAGCCATTATTTTGACTCATCAGCCCTAACTGGGGCATATGCCATTGCCACTAATTATAACCACTTGTGAATAAATCATTGTCTCAACCTTTATTAATAATTATAACCAACTTTGGGAAAATTAATACTCTTTTAAATAAATTTATGAAATCATTTTATTGATTGGATTAATCTCACCCTTGGGATAATTTCAATCTTCTTCTCACTTTTTTTTGACACACCAGTCATCAATCATATGTGTCAATCACTCCCTCAAGGGGGAAATCATTATAGGCTTCCCAAAAATTGTTTAGAGCTTTTTATTTAAATAATATCTTATTTTTTTCCTTTTTCATAAATTTAGAATACATTATTATGCTTACATCTTAAAACATATTCCCAAATAGGGGCAAACTGCAGACATCTAAAAATGGCCACAACTAGCTTCTACCTAGACTTCAGACCGATTCCTACCAACCATTGTAAAATAAGCCTAGGAATCATTAAACATACCAAATTTGCTTGTGCATCATTCATCAAAACTCAAAATCACATTAATACATTTCTAATTAGGGTATGATATCATATGCAACAATAACTTCTCATGGATTCATCCCTAATCACCCTATGACATCACAATAATCAATTTGGCCTATGGACCTATTACATGGGGCACATCAACAAAAGTCAAATCTTGAAAGAGCTAAATGGATAATAAAAATTAATTAACAAGATAAAACAAATTAAGAGCCTAGTTAAATTATCCATGTGTAATTAATGAATAACTAGAAAATGAAATTTAAAAATGCAAATATCCTAACCTTTCATCATGACCTTTGTGAGTTGTCAAGCTCTTTAGAAATATCCTAAAATATATCATTTTGGAGACCCATGCCTATTCATTGAAAATAATGATTAATTGACAACTATGAACTATAATTGGGTTATATTTGACTCACCTAGGTTAGGTTTGAACCCATTACATGTTTAAACTCCACCTTAAATCTCATTGGGTTGGGGTTAAATCCATTTGTTATAAGTAAAATTCCTTGAATATTGAATTTTAAGCTTTTTTGGTGCAAAGTTATCATCCATAAATGACTTCAAATCTCTCATAAGCCAAATTTATAATGCAAATTTAGAGAGAGACAAGATATTTTGGTTCAAAGTTATCATGCACAAAAGACTTCAAATCTTGGATATTGTTGAGTTATAATGCAGGCTTTGTTGCATGAGATTCATATCAATAGTGTTATAATGCCAAAATATTAATCAAGCCAATCCACAACACAAGCCATAGTGCTAAGGAGATACACAACCTCCATTGCCAAAGACTATTTGAAGCACAAGCTGAGTAAGCCATTCAATAATGCATTTAGAGCTCCTAAGGAATGTAAAATATTCATTGTCTTTTGCATGTTAGTTATTATTTCATTTGTATTTTGTTAACTAATCCCACCCCTAAGATTTAGGCTTGGAGTGTAAGTTTGTTAGTATGTTTATTGATTTTTTTTACTTGAATTAACATGTCACTAACCTCCCTTCTTGGATCCCTATGATCATAGCCTCTAGATCCAATTCACACTTATTAGGTTATACCAACATTAAAATTTATAGATATAACATCATCACATGACTTTGACCATGTATTTGATCTAGTAAAACTAGGTACCATATATTTAACATGTGTTTCATGTACTAAATTTATTAAATATATTAGTAGACCATGTGTAAATCATGTTTCATTTTATGATGTAGGGCATGTTTATGTAATTATTTTAGATGAGGATAACAATAAGGGTACATACTACTAATTATTCTAGTGTGTAGACTAAAAATATAAATTAAATTCTATGGTCACAGATGGGGAAAACATTCACTATCCCATTCAGTCTATGTTAGTTACTAGAACTTGGATTCAACTCTATCCTATCAAAAATTCAAATGTATGGTTGTTTGAAGACTACTAAGTACATAATAAGATATTTCACTATTCAAATTTGTTTTTTGCAATAGATGTTTAATTACATAAATATCAAAGTGGGCCATTAAAATGAACTCTATGGAATGTTTGTGAATATGATCTTGAAGTAATTATTCTTACTATGAAGAATAGAGTTGATCTTAGTGGTTCCTTAGATTTAACTCCAAAGTTATGTTGAATTTTCAAATATAAATGTATTTAATTTTATTTATCTATTAGGTATTACATATAAATTTCAATTTAATTACATATTAACATATTTTTTATAGGTTAGTGGTGTCAAATTAGCTTCAACCTTCACATTGTTAGAACCATTAGTAGATAATTCTATATTCTTGAAGCTAAGAAAAGATTTCTATTCATGTAATCAATATGTTATTTTACCTTATCTAGGGAAATATTGTCATGAAGCTAGAATGGATTATTCATCTCCTAATTGGGCATAATTTTATGCCAAGAATGTGGTCCTAGAGGTTAATTGCCACCCCTAACATGGTGGTGATGTCAATTTTCATCCATGAGGCCTCAGAGATGGAGTTATCCAACTACATATTACATCTTGCATATAGGGAAATGCTATCTTGAGGTCTGAATGAGTGTTTTCCTCCTAATAAAGTGCACTCAAATGATAATAATGTGGTTTGAGAGGTTAATCACCACCTCGACATAGTGGTGATGCTAGTTTTCATCCATGAGGACATGAAGATAGAGATCTCCATCTACAACTTGCATCTTGAATCTAAGGAAATGTCATCTTGAGGATGAAACATGTGCCTCATATCCTAATTAGCCATACTTAAATGCTAATAATATAGTCTTAGAGGTTAATTTCCACCCTCAACATGGTGATAATTCCATTTTTTAGCCATGAGGACCCATAGATAGAGATTTCCAACTGTGGTTTATATATTGCATCTAGGGAAATATCATCTTGAGGATGAAACATGTGTTCCATATCTTAATGGGGCATACTCAGATGCCAAGAATGTGGTACTATAGTTTAGTCACCACCCTTGATGTGATGACAATTCCAATTTTCACCCATGAAGCCATGGAGATAGAGATATATAACTATGACTTATTTCAACAATATTTCTTAGGGCAGGAATGTTGAAAAAAGGGTATTTGTGTAGGTTTTGAGGTTTTGATAGTGGGAATGAATATAAATTGTAGATATTGAGGTGTTGGAAGTGATTTATTTAAAATTGATTATCCAAAAAGTGGAAATGTCTACTAGAGGCAAATACCTTGTCTCTTAACAACATAAAATTTGCATTTCACGACTGATCAATGAGTCCTCAGCCACAAGTCCATCAATGATTTATGATCAAAGGGATCTAATTTGTAATTAGAGGACTTATAAATGCACATTACCATTATTTTATTTTATGGATATGACTTATGGTTTCTTTTTTATGCCTATATAAAGTTTACATAAAAACAATAATCTTGCCTTATATGGAAATGTCATCTTGAGGCCAGAATAGGTGCTTCATCTCCTAACCAGGCATACTCAAGTGCTAATAATATGGTACTAAATTTTAATTTCCACACTAAACATGGTGGTGATGATATTTTTGGCCATGGGGCCCAAAATTTATAGATTTTTGATTATGGCTTGCATCTTGCATATAGGGGAATGTCATTTTGAGGATAAAATAGGTGCTTTATCTCCTAATTGGGCATACTTAGATACTAATAATGTGGTCATAAAGGTTAATAAAAACCCTCAATGTTATGTTGATGATAATGTATCCGTAAGGCCCCATAGATAGAGAACTCTAACTATGGATTTTATCTAAGGAAATATAGTCTTGAGGCTAAAATGGGTGATGTGTCTCCTAATCAGGTGTACTCAAATGACAAGAATGTGGCCCTAGATGTAAATTACCACCCTATACATGGTGATAATGTTATTTTTTATCCATGAGGACATAGATATAGATATATCCAATTATGGCTTGCATATTTCATCTCAATCTATAGTCCTATGCATGAGGTTTAAAACCCTTATTTTATGCATTTGGTTCAAGAAGTAAGCATAGAAGAAGTGAAAAATATTTTAACTAAGATAGAATACACCCAAAGGAGTATAGAAAGATTATTTAAAATTTAAATAATATGATATTTTGATTATATATATTTGATTGAGGTGATGTAGATGCATGCACTAAAGAGATTCATGTTGTATTCATATAAAATGTCGCTTGAGTTTTATTAGTGTCACTAGAGACCACCCTACCCCTATCTTAGCCTTAGACCTATTACAGAGCCTATTCCACTCATTATCTACCTTTTATGTGGATTTAACATATCCTTAATATTTCTAAAGTAGTCTTTGACCTTCCCATAGGCATCTAAGTCCGTAGTACCCTAGGCTCTTCCACTTAGACACTAGCGCACCCTTTTGGACACTAGCACATTACATTAGTCACCAAGGGACCGTGCTAGTGTACATTACCTATTTTCAACCCCAATAGATATATTTCTAGTTATAAATACACCTTAGGGTTAGCCTAGGCTCAAATAACATCTAAAAAATCACTAGATCAATATATATACACTAATTTTATCCCTTTACCTACTAGATGGAAATCAAATACAAATTCACTCAAACAAGATTAGACACAAGTTATGAAAATCAAGGTCATTGATCCCTATTATACCCTACTTATACATAAAATAATATATAGATATATTAAGCTCAATTTACTTATTTTCCTAATCTCAATCTTCATTCAAATCATTCAAGTCAATAATCATACTAACATTCACTTACACTTACACCAGTACTTAAATTGGGAAAATTACATAGAGATTGATCCCATATCAAGGTATTTTTATTTAGGAAACTCTAAACATGATGGGGTGTTGAGGACATATATCCTACCAAGCTAACATCACACTGTTTATACTTGTGCCACTCAAATACCCTAACATCATGGAGGTCTAGGGTTTGCTCCTAAATTAGTAAAAAATAGGTCATAAATAGCGGAGTAAGTTTTGTTCACACATGAACATGTATCTCAGACTTAGGTGAGGTTATTCCCATAAGTTCACATAGTTTTTATCAATCGTATATTATCATGGCATAGAGGACACTAGCATAGTGTGTTACTATCTAAGGAACTATGTAACTATTCAAGAGACGTTCTAAGACCTATTTCTAGTTTGTGACACTCTAATCATCTTCTACACTAGTTTTTATCCTCTTATTCATCTATCTCAATCTATTTATAGCTAAGTACATACTTATGAAATTAATAATTATTTTTTAAATAATCAATTAGGTCAATTCATGTACAAATTAGTGGTCATATTTATTTCATATTTCTCCCCTAATTTAATTTTCCAACTCTTTAAAAACTTAGGGTTTTAAATTAGATAAATCCCTTAAGATTTAAATCATTTTTTGAACCCAAATTACTTTGAATAATTTTTAAAACCCTAGACCTTGATGCTCTTAAGGTTTGTATCCTTCTTTTCTCCTATTTTTGTTCACTATGCTAGGATTTTTAAGATTTCATATATTCTTTTATAGTATCACTATTTCATTATGTTTACTATATGCCATCTCAAAAATTTATCTCTTCCCTTAAGAATAAGTATTAGGATTAGTGGTAACCATATTGATCATACCTATATTCCTTCTATTTGAGCATATACCATGGACAAAGGACCAATTACAACCCCCATTATTGATCTTTAGAATCTTGATCGTGTGGACTTCAATGATAATACATCCAAACATTATCAATATAATCAAAATGAAAATGATGCATAAGATGGATCTCAAGATACACTTCCACCACTTAATAATGATAATCTTATAGTCGATAAGGATTATATCTTACACATTTATAGAGACACACTTTGGGAATAGCCACATGATCATGCATAGATTTGTCAAGCTTTATTAAAAGTCAAAAACACATTACTTGGTAAGTCTTCTAACCCCACAGATGCTAATATTTTTACACCTACTATGGGGATAACTTGGATTATACAACAACCTATTCTAACTAGGAAACATTCACTAGTGGAAACACCTCCTATGGCTAGTACACATTCATCTTCTCTAGATCACAATCCCTTATGAATGGCATCCATGATCTTCAAGCCAAGGTGTTATATCTTCATCAGGGTGCCACTAGACCACCTCATGCCTTAGATTCTTGGCACCCAAGATTACTTTTTATGATGGTAAGGGTGACCCAGATCACCATCTATGAGATTTCCACATAACATGTTTAGACTATATGTTGAATTAAATTCTCCTCATTATGTTTTTCCATTACATTTTAAAGGACAATGCATTACAATGGTTCTACAATATCCCTAATTATTCCATCACAAAATTTAGTCCATTGGAAGATGTCTTTTTGGCACACTTTTAAATCAATATCACTGACAAGGTTTCCTATGCTCAAGTTGAACAACTCAAACAAACATATAATGAGCCAATCATTGAATATGTATTGTGATATAAAATTATAGTAACAAAGATGACTATCCCCATGGAAAATATATAACTCCAAGACATATTCAAATAGAGTTTATTATCAACATTACATGAAGATATCCTATTTAAGAATTTTCCATCATTCATAGATCTATGCCATATAATTAAGGAATGAGAAGTGAATATTCTCTCTATGAGAAAATCAAAGTACACAACTAGATTAGATTCAACTAATAAGAGTTTCAATAAGATACTAAACAAAGTAAAGCCTAATGGGAATAATAATGATTCAAAAACAATAATTAATATAGCTTTAAATCCACCCCATAACATAGTTTTATCATCTCCTCCAAGGAGACCTTTTATAACTCTTCCTCAATTTATAGCACATATTTTATAACAAATCTTGGAATCAATGGCATATCTCTCCCTCCCATAAAATAGGCTGCTATGACTAGGCCTCTTCAAATGAATTATGATGATAATACATTTTTCAACTATCACAAGGCACAAGGCCATACTACTAATAGATGAATTATTTTATGATGTAAGATACAATATTTGATAGAATCTAAAATCATTGATGTCAACACTCCTATAGAGGCACCTAGACCACAACCAATGAAATCAAAAGCATTGATAATATTCTTAGATCCATTCCAATTTACACCATTATGTTATGAATAAATGTGTCTTACCACTTCCCCATTTTTATTTACATTAGTTAATGTAGTTTTACCAATACTATATTATTTTGCATAATTAATCCTACTAATTAATTTCTACCTAGGTAACTAATAAACCCTCAAATTTAGTCAAATATCCCTAGATTTATTAGAGGTAAGTTGTTTTAATCTCTTAACAACCTCTCACTATCAAAAATTCATTTAAACAACCTAGGACTAAGTTTAACCTCATGAATTGGAGTTATTTGAAAGAACTTGGTAAACTTAGACTAGATCGACACTGATCCCGACGATCATCATTGATATTGTTAGGATCGATGTTGATTTATAATCATACCATCCTCAAGTATAAGGATCACAAATTCATACATTGTAATGATACAAAAATTGTCTTGGAATACCTATATAAGAGTTCCATACTTATCTTAGTATATCCCCACTCATTCAAAGATTCAAAATATCCCTATCAATTTGATAATTCTTTGTAATATTAGAAGAATTCAAAGGTAAGTATATTGCTTGTTTGGAATATATTATGAGTCTAGTATTTTTTTTTTACATTATTATTATTTCCCTCAATATAGTTAGATAATAAAAAACTATTCTTAAGCCATTTATAATCCCTTAAAGCCCACCTTTAGGCCTTATCCTAAGCTTTATGTCCCCACTATCTAGATCAATGATGTTTCCTCACATGAATCAACACCAATTACTATAACTGATAATGATTATGAAATAATCAACATTGATCCCTGTGGTTTTAATTTATGTCTATAATCTAAAGCTAGTTTAATAGTCCAAATTAATTTTAATTAGCTATTTTTGGTCTTAAAATCATGAATCTCTATGTGTATATGACATTGTTGGGTGTTATACATAATGTGGTTTCCATATATGATTTACCCATAGTCCCTCACCCACTCTTTATAGATCATAGTGATATATCCTTTGAGTTAAGACTTTGTGAAATCATATTTTACCCTAATATATAAGTAGACACTAAATAATTATAAGTAATACAAGAACAATAAGTTCATCTATAGCCATTTGGAATGAACAATTTGATAACATCTATGTAATAGATTAATCTGCTTCATTTTGGTATCACATCTATATTATCACATGCTTTGTTATAATTTATATTATTACATTATCTACTTGATTACATAAAATAGTGGACTAAAATCCCCTTAAGGAAGTACACCACTTCCTGGAACTGATCTAGCATTAGGTAGTCCACTCATCTATCTTATTAATCCAATCCCTTCCAAGTTATCTCTTATGTGTAAGTAATCCTTCCTAGATAAAAGGGAATTCCCACTTCATTGGATCGATGGTTTGTAACCTTCATCATAGGTATCCATTTAAAACCCTATATCAAAATTTTTATTTTTTAGTAAGTTTATTTATTAATAAAAATGAGCAAAAAATACTAAAACATTCTAGCATGCCTGATGGAACCCTAGGTCTCACTATTCTTGTTGTGTTTTCATTATGGAATCATTTGTTTAGTTACATTTTCTTGATTATGTGTTTGCATTCAAAAAGAGAAAAAAAAATTGTTTCCTTTTTAAAAGTCTAAAAAAGAATTGCATTCATCACCCTAATTTTTTATACAATCCACATAGATTAATTTAGGAGGATTAATGCATCATCATAATCACACTATCTCACACATAACTAAACCATGGAAATATTAAAAATAAACATAAAAACATTTATTACATAGGTGGACCCACTTAGATTTCATCACCAAGGTAAAATTGACTTGGTACATCAGTCGAGTATAAAAATTCTAGCAATGAAGTATAAAGGCTGAGCACCTAACATCCTTATCATTATGATGTGTGAAGTGAGGGGGTAGGACCCAATACCAAGCCAAGTACTTCCTTCTAATATGGAATGAGGCCTCAATGTACCTTTGCATATATGGAGTTTCCCATACTTAAACAAAACCTAAAACCAACCTTAGATTACCATTTCTTAGTACCTTCATTAACCCATCTCCCGACCACATTCTAAATTTTATTTCTTAAAAAAGTAAAAATCTTTAAGTATGTTTAGTAGTGTGTGTGTTTTATTTCACTAAAATGAGATAATTAAAAGAATTTTGTGTGTCTTTACATTTCATTATTTATTTCTTTTTTAATGCTACATGGTTTTAATGTGATAATAGTCAATGAAATAAACCAAATATCCTACCTCATCCTTATCCATGGAGAACATACCAAGTCCTCCTACCTCTCTTGAATCCATAAGGGAAGGTACTCCACATTTTTATACATAGGGAAACCCATAATTTACTATTATATTGGTTAGTAATCCAATTTTCCTCAATCATTATCTTATTACTTGAGTCATATGCATTCTTATTTCCCTTCGAACACAATCTTATAGGTTTTTTATGGCATTACCATAGAGGGACTTGAATGCTTGTTGTGTCCATGGTTTTCTCTTCCAAAAATCCACCTCCAATAGGTTTTGATACCAATGTATCGAAACCCCTAGATAATCCACCACCATTAGTATCTAGTAACCCTTCTCCAACCATTACCCAAACCCAAAATGTTACTACAACCCAACTTACACTTACTCCACCATGCACTACTTCACCCCAAAATTTAGTAATTTCATTCCATGTGACTCTCCCACATATCCAAACATGAATAGATTTGAATCCTCAAACCCAACCCTTGAAATAGGTTCCTTTAAGTTATCCCATTTATCAATATGTCCCCTTGACTACTCAATACCTAGCTCCCTCAAAATCCCTTGGGTCCACTCACCTTCACTCATCCCCACAATAAAACATGCCCTTTCACATCCCATAGTATGTGGCTGCATCTCAACCTATCATGACCACTTATGTTGATTATCCCCTTTCACAACCATTTTCTACTCCATTCTCTACCTATCAACATCCATAAAAAAATGTCATAGGGGGTATGCCTCATCATAATACACAACTTGACCTCACAAACATACTTATGAATAGGATGAAAAATATAGAATTAATTACCTTTGGGTAGAAAAATATACTCACGTATGATAAAATTTACAATGAACCTATTATTCTTATCATCCCAATTAGGCCATATCTCTTACAATGGGAACTTCTAAATTTTATGAAGTTTCAAAATAAGGAAGATCCCCAGAAACATAATAGATCATTTAGACATGATTTTTACCTTATAACTCACAATGACACTCTCCTTTTAAGAATGTTTACCATGTCATTAGCTATAATAGAATTATATTGGTATAGCTCCATCCCTTAGCAATCCTTGTTTTATTTAGGGAAATTAGCCAAAAGGTTCTTAGAATACTTCTCCATTAATATCACAAATAAAGTAACCATAACCAACTTTTATGCCATCAGACAATTTGATGATGAATTCATTATTGACTTTGTAGCTAGGTGGCAAAGCCTTATAAATCAACTTACTTTCTCCCTTCCTCATCCTGAGTTATTGAAGTTGTTTTCAAGATCATGCGTGAAGCATATCTCATCAACACTAAAATTATAATTGTTTAAAACTTTTGATGAATCCTTTACCATGGAATGCAAACTAGAAGTATAAACCTTATAGAAAAGAAAGGTTAAGTTACGTAATAATAAATTCAAACCCAATCCTTCCTAAAGCACTAACAATGTCAAAACTAAAGGCACAACAAATGTTATTGTCTTAAAATTATCACCTCCACAAATAAAGAACCAATCTAAACCTTCTACCTTCCAAACACAAGCACAATAACCATTAACACATTTTCCTCCTCAGTAATACACCCCCTTAGGTGAGGCATATGCTTTCATTTTAGATATGCTCCTAAAATTTTCCATTATCAATCTTCCTTTATTTAGACCCCTTGATGATTCTTTCCCCAAACCTAGTTGGTACAAGGAGAGTGATTTATGTGCATACTATAGACACAAAAATTTTACACACTACAGTTTCAATTATTGAAACACTCTTGAACCACCTTAGGACCCCCTTGGGACCTATTTAACCCTTTAAACCTTAACTAAACCTAACCATGGTTATTTTAACCTACTAACCAAACTCATCCTTTTACCCCACTTAACCTTTGACACTCAACCATTGAAGATCACCTTGACCGCTAATGATCACCCAAACAAATAATGGTTAGGTCCCTTCCCATCTAAATAAACACAACACCAATTGTGTAAAATCTAATATAGTATAATTTAAGATGTTCTCCTTACCCACTACTAACACATCATGATGTATAAAAATCAATAGCCTAACCTCGTATGGAACCTTCTACCTCCATTTCTATTTGCCTATAAAAGGAGGGTAGTATGAGGTGAAAGGAAAGGAATAGGGGTCCATAGTCAAGCATTCTAGAACATAGGTGATCAATCCATCAACCAATAGGTCTTCTTTTTATCAATTTATAAATAACAACAAAGACTCAAAGCTTTACCAAAATTTATCTTGAGGAAAAGTACCATTACTCTACCAAAATTGCACCAAGATCAGCCATCAGCCATCAAACAATAAACTAGGTAAATTTTGTATTTTAGGTCCTATTTGTCTAGTTTTTAACTTACCTACCCAAATTAGACCTTTTTTCATCTTATCTCCTAACATCAAACCTCAACCAGACCTCTAAACCACTTATTGACCCATTTTATAGCCTTTTCTTAAACTCATTTAGAACCCATAGGAACCATCGATGGTCACCTCAATCTTGAATGATCACCTTCAACCATCGATGGTTACCTAACCACTGATGGTTAGCTTAATCACTGATGGTCACCCTAACTGCCAATGGTCACTATGGTAAGAAATAACATCAAGTTATTTCTACTCACTTACTCTAAACCAAATTCCACATTCTATGTCCTTACCTTTCATAAACACCCCACCTATTTTTTGAACAAAACCTAACCTCTTTAACATTAGTATTGACCTATTATTTTCTATAATTATTCTATTTCCTTTATCAAGCATTTATTTATTATTTCATTTCCTTTCAATCTATTCTATTATTTGATGCAAGTACTTTATCTTCATTTATTTCAACTTAACTATTTCAAGAGTATGGATTGACATCCTCCTAGTAAGCTCACGCTCCTTAGATCTAGCTCATGCTAGGTAATCCACCTTACTACCCATCTGACAACCCCTTTGTATGAGTGATTTCTTATATATCAGTCATTCTTCTCAAGACAAAGAGGAGATATTCATAATCATTTGGATCACATGTGCACAAATAAATAGGTTCTTCTACACACCCTTATTACTATTTTCTTACTTCTTTTTTAAATAGAAATAAGAAAAAATTGAGAGAAACATTCTATCACCCCTAGTGGGACCTAGTAGCATCTAGGTTCCCTTTTATTCCTTATTTTATTCTCATATAAAAAAGTCAAAATTTATTTTGGGTATAAAATATACCTTACATGCATTGATTTCTTGCATTTTTAACTCATTTAGTTAAACTTAAAGGCATATTAATCAATCATAGTTTTTATTCTTTATCACACATTATACCAAACCACTTAAATCAATTAAACATGAAAAAAATTGACATAAATCCAAACTAGGGTTTCATCTCCTAGTGGATCACTTTCACCCTTTGACTATCTTACTTGGAGGTCATTACCAAGAAGAGAACCAAAACTTAGCTCTTTGATTGAGTCTAAACTCTAGAAATTAGTATATACTGGCTAAACACCTGATACCCTTATCACTATGGTGTGTGAAGTGAAGCGGTAGGCCTTAATACCAAGCCACATATTGATTTTTAATACAGATCCTTTTTAGAGCCTTGAACACTTGAAACCAACCATAAACTTCCTTCTAGTACCTATTCTACAAATTGAGTTCTTCTTCACACTTTCTTACTAAGGCATAACCCAAAAGTGAGATAAAATATATCCTAGGTTTTTAAATTCACTCTAGTGTATGTTTGATTTCTTTGAGATCTTTTTCTTTTGTTTGCTTTGTGTTTGAGTTGTGAACTTTTTTTACTTCTTTCTATTTCTCATATGGTTTTTACTAGACAATAATTGAGAAATCAAACCAACCAAGAGCCACCTTCCTCTTCTTCTTCCTCCATGGAGTATACCTTGGATGTTGAGGGTTCTCCCCATCCTTATACCCCCTACCATTCCTAGATAGTTTCCCAAGGTGATGTAGATTTCTCTACTTTCATTGACAATAACCCCATGTCCCTCCAACATTAATTCAACACCTTGTCTCACTGCACCACCACTTTGGTTCCTCCAAGTAATCCACCTTATGGGATGCATCCCCATCTTATGGTTTTCACTACCTCTACCAAACCTATGATCACTCAATCATCTTCCTCCACCAATAATACACCTACTACCTCCACCCAAACTCAATCTAACCACCCAACCAATAACCAAACACCCCCCATACCAACCAACAAATCCTCTAACATAGGGGCAACCTTACCTTTAGTTACCTAAACCACATCCACCATGGGTATATCTTCTACCCATATTTCCACTATTCCTCTTATCAATACCAACTTACCAATATCCACCCCACTTCAAAATGTGGTGTTTTTTATACCTTCCACCCTTCCACCTATTAGTACCATAATTACTACTCACCCCCAACTAACTAACCATAACATACCTCTAACCCAATCCATGTCAATTCCCCAATCTATCAATCATGCCATACCTCTAAACCAACCCACATCAACTCAATCAATACCTATGACATCATACCCATGTTATATTCCTAATCTACAAGGATACATAGCTCCTTCTACCCAAAATTTTGTTCCCATTAACCCTTATGTGACATCATCCCAACCTTCAATGACCACATATCAGTATGTGGCATCTTCTCAACCTTCTACCAGTCATCCATATATTTCATTCACCCAACCTCAAAAAAACTTACCATATAATTATGGATCTCCCCAACCCCAAATAGATTTGGTCAAAATGTTGATGGAAAAAATGACCAACCTAGAGTCATCTATCTCTATGGATCATAACCTCTTATCTTATGACCAAATCTATAAATAATCTATTCACCCATCCATCCCTTTCCAACCTTACCCTCCTCAATGGGAACTACCCAAATTTTTTAATTTCTAAAGTAAGGATGACCCCCAGCAATACCTAAGAGTGTTTCAACATTCTTGCTATTTAATTTCCTATGATGATGCTCTTCTCCTTCACAAATTTCCTATATTTTTATCTAGACCAACATTGAATTGGTATATTTCTCTCACCAATCACTCCATATTTTCCTTTTCCCAACTTTCCCAAGCCTTTTTAGACCACTTCTCGATCAATATATCTAAGAAGGTCTCCATAACTGACCTCTACTCCATCAAGAAATTTGATGATGAATCAATTACTAATTTTGTAGCATGATAGAGAGGTCTTATCAACCAACTCTCTTTCTCTTTTGCCCAACTCAAGTTAATTGAAATTTTCTCTAAAGCTTGTGCCAAACACATTGCCCCTACTCTAAAGGTTCAAACCTTTAGATTCTTTGACAAGGCTTTCACCATGGCATGTAAACTAGAAATCAGAGCCATTAATAAGGGGAAATTAAAAATAATAAACAAAAACTCTTAATTCAAATCCAATTACCCTTCCCTATCCAAAAACACCAACTAATATAATTACCCCAACACCAAACCAAAAGTATCCACAAATATGGTAGTCCTTAAAATTGCCCCATCTTTGATTGTCAACCAACCCACCCAAACCAACTCATCTAACTCCTCCAACAAACAAATGCAAAATAAAAATTGGGATACTATGAAATAATATACTCCATTAGGGGAGTCATATACTTCAATTTTGGACAAGTTTCTCGAAGCCAACATCATACAAATTCCCCCATCAAACCTCATCTACAATTTGATGCTTCTCACCATGTGCCTGATTGGTATAATCAGAATGATCTATGTGCTTTCAACCATGTTATTATAAATTATGTTAGTGGGTGTAACACCTTCAAAACCACTATTCAAAACTTGATTGATAAGGGATAACTTGCATTAGACAATCCTAATGAACCTCAAAGCAGTGACTCAACATCTTTTGATAAACGTTTCCCAATCATTCCCCTTATACGAACCATGATGTTAATGAACTAGAATCAACTCACTCTCATGAGGTACATATGGTTAATGTAATTATTAGTGAACATATCATTGAGGAAACCATTCCCTTAACTACCTCTTCCTCCACTCTACCTATTAAATTAGTTGAATCACCCTCCCTTCCTTTGGATACCCAAACATAGGAAGCAACCATATCCTCTCTTTTACTTTATGAGATAACCAACTTACCTACCTCTCCTTTGATATAAATATAAAATGAGGCAACCTTTGTCACCATACCTTCCACCCCCATCATGGAATCACCCACTCTCTCTTTGGAAACCATTCCATAAGGAGAGATCACCTTATCTACTCCTTTCATGGAGGAAACATCTTTCCAAATATTAGAAACCTTTATCAAGGACCAAAATGAGGAAACCATTCCCTTACCTCGACCTATGGGCCTAAGTTTTGAATCTGATGCCCAAGGAACCAAACCAATTTATAGACCCTTCTCTAGACTAGTCTAAAGCCTAGAATTCTACTCTCAACCCAATTTGGATTGAACCACCTTTTGGCACCATCTCAGGATCCCCTATCAAAATAAAAATGAACCTTCAACCTTACTTTTATCCACCATTAATACTATCATCAACTCAATCCCCTCATCAGACACCTCTCCTTTCAAAACCATGGAAGAACCATCCAAACCATCTCCATCCAAAATTATCAAATCAACTTACAAGTCTCTAATCAAACCTATCAAGATATTAGGGGTATTTCTTAATCCTAGCCTCATCCACCCATCTTTAAATTTGGACTTAACCCAATCTATTACACCAAAGAAAACCATAACCAAATCGACCAAGAAGGTAGAACCACCCAAACTCCCACCTAGAACTAGAACCACACCACCTTCTTCCCTCTTACCTTCTATCTTAGGACCTCATCCTTATTCCATCCTAGGAGATCATCCTTATACCAATAAGTTAAAAACTCTAAAAACTACTCAAACTAAAATTCCTCCTTTCATCCTAATTTTACCTACCCCTTCCAAAATATCAACCTTCCCATATTTTTAACCAAACTATCTACCTCCACCTTCCTTTCTATCTCTAAACTTTCATCATCTCAATAATCCACCTTAAAATATTTAACCTTTAAAGCCTCTACCTCAAAACCATCCAACACCAAATAAACCAAACCAAACCTACCTAACAAAACCATTCTACAACCCACAACCCTCATGGTGCCTACTTCCAAGAAGGCTCCCACCCACAAAACCAAAAGCCCATTACCCTCAACACCTTTGATTGAATCTTATTTGATAATTTTAAAAAGGTTGTTACAAACCTCTTCCTTAATCCTACCACCTATCAGACCCTTTGACCCTTCAAAACCTAAACCATCTTAGTTTAATGAAATTTCAATCTACTCATACCATAGGACACCTAGATATGACATAAAGAACTGCAAAGCTCTCTAATCACTTATCCATAACTTATGGAATGAGAATGATCTATTATCAAATGATCCTATCTTTATCCTATTACCAACCCAAAAATCCAATGAACTTATCCAACACTTACCTTCTCTCACATGCTCACCCAAGAGTGAGGAAGAATCAAAGCATCCATCTAGTCTAACCTTTCCCCTCTTCCACACCATCCATATGGTCACCCGATCTCAAGCCCAACAAAAGAATAAGGTAAAGGCCAAAGTTTCCATTCCATGGGAATATACTTCCACCCCTAAACCTTTCAACTAAACTCAAACACCTTTACCTTCACCTTCACCTTCACCAAAACCCAAAATATCCATTATGAGTGCCCCTACCTCCAACCATTCTAAATCTATCTAGTGAGTAGTTCTAAAATATTTCCACCAAAAACCAGTGAAGATGAGTCTATATGAACTAATAAACACCTTTCCCATCAATGCTAAACATTGATAAAGGCTCTATAATCTATATAATTCCAACCCAAATACCCTCAGCCTCTTATATCCTTTGTCATATCTCTTTGACTTTCCACTGTTATCACATTTAAGGATTCAAAAACACCTTTTCATCCTAAAGATCCTGAACCACCTCTTTTCATCACTACATACATCAATGAAAGCTACATCAAAAGGGCGATGATTGATGAGGGATGTAGAATTAATATTATCTCTTCTCATGCTTATGATCAATTGTAACTACCAAACAATATCATGTCAAAAACCTCAACAATCCTCTATTCCTTTAATGATACTCTGCCCACAACCTTGGGCATAGTTGTCCTCCACATATACTTGGGATCATACATGCTTCTAGATCTATTATACATAATATATGGCAATTTATAATATAATTTCTTAATTAGATGCCCTTAGATTTGAGCCATGAGTTTTATCCCATCCACCTTACATCGATGTGTAAAGTTTGAAAATGAGGGTTAGGTCATCACCATAAAAGATCAATGTAGTACTTTCACCTCTTACAACATGACATATCAACCCAATGACATTATTCTTACTCATTCATCCACCTCACCACTAACCAAGAAGAACTCTACCCCTATCATCAATGAAGCTTTAACTAGCTTATGTATCCCTTCTTCTCAGATCCCCATAGAGGACCCCTTAGATCCCACATTCTAACATCTCTCATTGGGATAATATCATATTTTGTCCTTGGATGCTTTCCTTACTCTTCAAGAGTATGGGAACCTTGACCATGATCCTAAATATGACCCTAATATTAGAACCATCATTCCTTTTAGACTTCCCAACCACCAAACCAACTTCATTTATAGGTTAATTGATCATTCACTTCATATTCCCTTCACCACCTCTTCTATCTAACCATTCACCTCTAATTTCTCTTAGTTGGAAAAACTAAAATTTTCCAAATTATACCTTCATAAGCATATCTAGAAGGGATTCATCTTTAGTCATTATGAACATGGACTCCATGAGTTACCTTTGAGCAAAACCTAGAAACCTTGTGAGCTATTTGGCTTTAGGTTCATACCACTAGAATAACCCACCAATTCAACCAAACCCATCACCACCATCAAGGAATAAAGCTCATCCTCACTAACCCCACCTATTTCAAGAGGATTTTGAAATCATTCCTCATAACTTTTTTTATTCAATACCATTAGTTTGGGACCCTTAACCTATCAAATGGATAGCTAAACTAAAATCTTTTCTCTGAGTCATCTTGAAATGGTAAAAAATAATTCTTCTACCATCCACACTATCCAACATCAATATGATGATTCCATTTTCACCTATGTTGGTGCAAGGAATTATTCTATCCAAAAATCCCTTCCTCTTGAAAACCAAACCATGTTAAGTTAATCCACTATCAATGTCAACTTGGGTACTCAAGATAACCCTCACATTGTAAAGATTGGTCAATCCTTAGATTCCTCAGAGAAATAGGATTACCCTTCCTTCCTTCATGATTAATAATATCATCTACTTGATCCTATCAAGATATAACAAGAATTGATCCTTCTATAGCCCTCCACAACATCATCATCCTTCCCAATGCTAAGCTTGTTAGGCAAAAGCTTCGCAAGATGTACCCTCATATCACCCTTCTAGTCAAAGAAGAGATTTAACACCTCTTATCTATCAATTTAATTTAACCTATTGACTATCCCTAATGTTTTTATAACATCATTCCCATCACCAAACCCATAGGGGGACTTTGCCTTTGTATTGACATTCATGACCTCAACATTGCTTGTCTAAAGGATGATTTTCCTTTGCCTAGCATCGACCAAATTATTGATCTTATAGTTGGCCAAGATATGTTGTTTCTCAAGATATAATTAGATCTTAATTTCCCCTGAAGATCAACATAATAATTCTTTCATCACCCTATGGGGAACCTTCTATTATCAGGTCATGCTATTTGGTATAAATAATGCTAGAAAAACCTACTAATGTGTGATGACCTACATCTTCCATGATCTCATCCATAAAATAATAGAGGAATATGTAGATGATCTCCTTGGGAAATCCAAATATTACAAGGATCATCTAGAATTTATCAAAATTATCTTCAAGTACTTAATCCATTTCCATGTTTGACTCAACCCCAAGAAATGTATTTTTAGGGTCTTATCTATAAAGCTTATTGGATTTATCATCTCTCTTTTAGGATTTGAAGTAGACCCTAATAAATTCAAATCAATGTTTGACATGCCACCTCTAACCCACCTTAATTAACTTCATAGCCTATAGGGGAAGATCTAATCCATCCATTGCTTCCTCTCTTAGTTATCAGATAGATTCCAACTCTTTCATCATATTATTAATAAAGTTACATATTTTAAGTGGACTAAGAAATGTTAAAAATCCTTTCACTCACTCAAAGAGTACATTATTTCTCCACCTATTCTTATACTTATTAGAGAGGACCAACCCTTCTACTTTTATATCTCTACCATTGACCATTCCTTAGGTGTAAGACTCACTCACTGTGATGAAAAAAATAAAGAGAAAGCTATCTACTATATAATTCAAACACTTATAGATTATGATACTTGGTACACCCATATTGAGAAGTTTTGCCTTGCCTTAGTCTTTGTGACTACCAAACTTCATCATTACCTCCTCAATCACAAAAACTACATCATCACTAACACTGACTCACTCAAGTACATACACTCTAAACCATACAAAAACTAATGTATGGCTAAGTGGCTTATACTCCTAGCTAAATTTTACCTTGATTTCCTCTAGTAGAAATTGATTAAAGGGCAAGTCATCTCTAATCAATTGGATCAGGCTCTTTTTCTAGACAACTAACCACTTCCTCTTATGTTTCTATATGAGTCCATCATGACCCTTTCTCAAGAAGGAATCACCTACCAAATGACCATGTTCTTTGATAGCTCAAAGTGCTAGCAAGGTAGGGGTGCTGAAGTTATTCTCATTCCCCTTGATGGCAAACCTCTTTATGTCTCTTTCAAACTTGATTTTGATTGTAAAAACAATATGGTTGAGTATGAATCCCTAGTAATATGTCTCTAAATTTCTCTAGCCTTGAGAGTTAAGATGATTAGTGTCTTTGGTGATTCCTAACTTGTGGTCAACTAGGTCAAAGGATCCTACCATTGTAATAATGATGTCTTATAAAAGTACAAATAACTAGTAGATACACTCTTAGCATCATTTGATCATTACCTTATCCAATATATTTCATGATCTAAAAATAAATTCATAGATATAATGGCTTCCCTTACTTCCCAAATCCCATTTGTACCTACCAAATCTAAGCTCTTTATCACCATTAATAGTTTATCACCCCATATTATATCTAATCTAACCTCCCTACCATATGTAATGTGGAAGAATCTTGGTCAGACATTTGGTATGAGAAAACATTTAACTACTTCAACCTTAGCATCATTCTTCCTAACCTATCTAGGAATGCCTGAAGAGCCTTTGTTCAGAGTACCTCTCATTATACCATACTAGGGGGATTCCTATACAAATGTGGTTTCAATGTCATCCTTCTTCATTACCTATGTAATCATGAAGCTTCTTATGCTATCAAGGAAATGCATGATAGAATCTATGGGGGACACTTGAGTGGTTTAGTTGTTGTTAAACGTATCCTTTGCCTTGACGATTATTGGCCCACCCTCAACTAGGATTATTGTGATTATGTTAATTAGTGTGTTAAATATCAAAAACATGCCAATTTACATCACACATAAGCTTATGGACTCTAAGTATCCAAGAAATTTTGGCCCTTCTCATAATGGGGACTAGATCTCATTGGGGAAATAAATCCTCTCTCTTCACAATGGTACCACTCCATCATCACTACCACTAATTATTTTACCAAGTGGGTTGAGGCTATTCCTCTCATATTGACCAAAGCCAAAAATATTGTTGACTTCATCAATCATCATATCATCTGTTATTTCAATATTCCCCATATGATCATCATTGATAATGGAAAATATTTCAAAAATAAAAAGGTCTAATGTCTTTGTGATGTATTTGGCATCAAGTTAATCTTTTCCTCACCTTATCATCCATAACAAAATAGACAGGTAGAAGCCTCTAATAAAACCCTCAATAAGATGTTAACAAAATTAGTCAATGCTTCTATTCAAGAGTGGCACTTTCACATTCCTTTTGCTTTATGGGCCTATCACACTAGCATTCAAACCTCTATGGGTACTACCCCTTTCTGTCTGGTCTTCAAAGTAGAGGTAGTCTTACCTCTCAATGGCCAAATTCTTTCTCTTTACATATCCTTTCAAGACATCATTTATGAGAGTGACTATCATTAGAACATCTAGCATGACTTGAACTACTTGATGAATGTCACCTAGTAGTACTTAACCACCTTCATGTCTATCAAGAGTAAATCAAGTGTGCCTATAATAAACACCTAAAAGAATGATAATTCAAGATCAAAAACCTTGTCCTAAAGGAAAATCAACATGTGACAAATATGGAGAAAAAAAGGAAGAAAGTTTCTTTCAATTGGCTTGGACCCTAGATCATAACCCATAAGTATGGATCAAGAGCTTACCATTTGTACTCTCTCGAAGGCAAGCCAGAACTTGAGCCTCTTAATGTTTTGCGTCTACATCCTTTCTTTTATTAAATAAGGATCAAACTCACCTTTTGTCTAAACTAAGCCCATCACTTATTTTATGAGATTTCTCACATCCCTCATACCCTCCTCATACCCCTTTGAGTATAACTAGTTACAACATATAACCATGTGATCAACCGTCATAGTCATAGCCTAATCATAAATATGGGTACCATGGCTCTACCCATGGCATGGTTCTCATGGATACTTTTCATCCCTAATCGAATGGAATCCCATGGTCATTATCTCTTAAAACCACCCTTTACACATATAATTAACCTCTCTTGCTTTAGGTTTTTCCCTCATAAAGGTAAACCTCTAAGCCTAAATAGACTTGTCCATGTCTACCCTAGCATCAAAATAGTTTGTAATACCTAAATATCACTTAGATAAAACATCTCTAGCATGTATACTATTCCCTTGAAGGATAGCTACTTAAAATTTAAATAATTTCTTAAAAAAATAAATTTTTCCCTTGAAGGACAACTATCAAAATGAATAAACCCAAACTTGGACCACTCCCTTAAAGTATGGCTAAGTAAAATTTGTCAAAGCAATCATTTTAAGCTTCCTACATTGATCAAATTCACATACCTATCAAAATAAAGTAATAAAATACCCTATATCAAAATCAAAACAAATTTATTCCATGAAAGCTACAATTAGCTTTCATATCTAGCATTAATAGACTTTTTACATTGATCAATCTACACCATGCATTAAAATATAGACTTGTCTATTATGGTTCTTAGGTCACCTAAAGAAGGGTCAAACTAACCCTCAAGAGGTTACACTACCCTTCAGATCACCTATCACCTATATCACCTTTATACCATCTACAAATCAAGGGATGTTTGATCTTACTTAACACAATGTGGTCAAGACACCTTTTTATCAACCAAAGCATGCTAATGTGAAGTATTCGATAGACTTATGTTCATTAATCCAATCTACCTTTGGGTTTATTTTATCCTTACCAATGAATAAGTATCATGCATCCTCCTTATCTTCTCTTAAGTGGTTCATCTATTCACTTAGACCTAGGTCTCATGATTTTTCATCTCTTTTTCCACATTTAGTTATCTAAATTGACTTTGTGTGCCATCACCAAAAAAAATAACTATGCATCAATAGTCATAATTATATATGATAAACACCACAACCATAATCAAAACATCATGATCATAATCATAATCATAAACCACATTACATCTATAATCATAAACATCATATTCATGTGCAAAACAAAACATAAATCACATCATCATAACATCACATCATCATAAACATTGTAACCATAAAAATACCATAAACATCATAATCATAAACCAAACATCATAACCATGCATAAAACAAAGCATCACATCCTCATAAATAACATCAACCATAAACATCATACATAATCATCATATGCCTAAGCTAATGAGTTTACATCTCATACACATAAATCATGATAGCATAAACATCATCATATCATATACATCATGCCTCATCAACATTAAATAGTACATGTAATAATGTGCATCTTTATCTCAAAAACATATACATCTCACTACATCAGCTCACATGATAGTATCAAAATCATATACTATGCCCCTAGGGTACCACTACCACTAGCTCCTCCTTCAGCACCATTGTCATCTAGTACCTACCCCCTTGAGGTGCCTCCCTATCCACCCACCAAAGTGGCCCACTAACCTAGAGTCACTAAAACTTCACCACATGCCAAGATGGCTCTATACTCACCCCATCAGGGCTCCTATGGACATTGTGTTAGAACTATATATTCATAATAGTTTAATTCATCAATTATGGCTAAGTATCATGTTATAGGAATACTATCTAGTAGTCCTACTATTGCTGCCACTATTCCTCTTATCTATCTCAAAGTGTCCCTCTCATAGGTCACCAAACCTAGTGAAGTCCTGGCCTGGTCCCTCTCCCCTATCACAGTGGTAAATTAAGCCTATAATGTCATAACCTATCCCTACAATATGGCCACCTAACCTTATAAATCTATGATCTATGCCTATATGGTAGCCAATACCACTCTTGCCTATCCATCATGGCCACCTCCCTATTCCTATACCTATGGACCCCCACTAGATGGATCCACATCCATGAGATACATACCCCTATCATCCCATCTAAAATCCATAGTTATATAGATAGACTAATATTGTGCTACATAACATCGACGAAATTGGCATCATCAATCTCTACTATAATAGGTAGCTCCTCAAAATCAAGAACCACATCCACTGGCTATGGTATCATAAGCACAAACTTATCATCCTCTCACTTGTACCTCAAGAATGGAAACAAAATCCCCTATACTAACCCAAACTACCTATGGACCCTATCAAAAGGGTAGAGCTCAGTCTCACCCTCTCTCTTTCAAATAATCCACCTATAACTTTGTATTAATAAAATATTCTACATATAGTGGGCCCACCTCAAGAAGTTGATATACAACCTCCAAATCACATCTCTAACCACTAAGGCCTCTAATTCCTCCCTAAACCAATATATATCCCTCATGCCTCCTCCAACTCCTATGAGTGCATAATTACCCCTTCACTACATAAAACCCACCCTAAATTCCATCTAAGCATATCCCTCCTAGGCAACCCCATCAATCTCAGAACCTAGATATGCTCATAGGCCCAATAATGAAACACAAACTCCATGTTGATACCATACCTCCAATGAGCTTTAGACCCACCCCCATATCTCCCTATATATTTGTACCAAAAAAAATGGTGCCCACTAAAAAGCTATCCACCCAAGCAACATCTTCACAAAAACTCCCAGCAACAGATATAGAAAATGCCCATTATTTGAATCTATCAATGCAAAATAGGATACTACCATCATCATCATCATCATCATTATCATCATCAATCTCCTATCATCTCAAGCCATTTGGTATAAAGGTTTGTAGCTGACCCTCTAGCATGCCACCTGATGAGGGCCTAATCCTCACCATATAAGAGCTCCAAATTATTATCTCTTTCCTTGATCTTAATATGATATATTGTCTCCCCCTAAATAGGTAATTATGTGATCCTATGTACATCCTTTAAAAGGATGGTCATCTCATGCATTGATAGGAGAAAAGTGTTTATGGTCAAATCCCTTCTCTTGATGAGGGCCATGATCATTTTTTCATCTTGTATCATGTGATATAAGTGTATCATTACACTAAGGCTGACCTCCTCCATATGTTTCCAGTCATCATTAGTCATCCCCTGATGAATCTATACAAAGATTTAAGGGACCTAATCCTGCATCTAGATATAATCTTTTACCTATAAAATTCATTAAAAGCACACTTATTTTTCTATTTTACTACTCTACCCATGATCATTCACCTCTTTTTCATCTCATTCATCCTACCTAATGACATCTAATTTTTCCTATATACACTATATCAACATATATTCCAAAACTACCTTGCACCAAGCTAAACTATCTCAACATATCTTTTTGCCACCCTTGGCATTTTGGTTCTAAAAACATTTGCAAATGCTACCCTTCATATTTAATAAAAAATATCTTAACCTTTACCTTTAACCTTTTATCAACACCCCCTTGACCCTTCAATCGACTGCTAATGATCACTTTGACCATTAATGGTCATCTAGCCATTTGACCTACAATGCTCGACCATCGATGATTGACTATGATCACCAACAGTTAGGTAAGACTATTGATAGTCATTGTGTGTGACCATTAGTAACAAAATATCCAACCCTGTCTACCCAAACCTACCCTTTCTAATACCTAACCACTCTAAATTGATCTTTTGACTTCCATTAGCTTAACCCACCCTCCTAAATTCCTTTTTACCCATAAATTTTATCAAACACCAAAAAACCTAAAAAAATAGGTTAAAACCCTTAAATCCTCCCAAACCAATCACAAAATAATCAAAATTTCAATAATAATCAACTAATAAATGAATAAATCAACCTAGTCTAACAATATAAGGCAACACTTACCTCATTCCTTGATCATTGTTAAGGAGAAATTTTGAATCCCACTACTCGACCATGGCCCCCTTTGCCCTTCATCCTTTATCTTAGACTAGCTCAACATAAATCTCAAACTAACTTAGAAACATTGGATAACACCCTCTCCAACCAACTAACCATCTAACCATGTTTATCTTGATGTTGGCCATTTTTGGCTTGAAAAATCACATATTTTATGATGACCTTGCTTTGGTCCTTTTTTATTGCACTAACCAACCTTACCATGTTTAACATTTGAATTTGCACCACCTAGTGTACACTAGACCATTTATATTTTCATAAGAACACTTCCTACCTCAGATACCTATGAGAATATTGAACATGTCTAGGAGATTTATGTTTACAAGTGTTTCTAGTCATCACACCTAAATGTAGTCACATAGTCCACTTGTCACCTTCTAGCATCAACCATATTTTTATCAACCATGGAAATTTAGTCTATGTGTGATCTTGTCTATCAGACTTAGTTGTATTTTATGCACATGTTTTTGATTTAAATTCCTAACCACCATTATCATCAACCTCATGACTCATCATTAACCACATATCAAACTCCAACTCAATTTTGGTTTCACCTCATCAACTCATTGTTTGAGGGGAAACACCTCCTCCCATACTAGAGGAAACTGACCTTTGACCCATAATCAATTTTTTTTACAACGTGATGACACAAACTACATAACAAGAAGGGGAAAAATATAGACACTATAATTTTACACACTATAGTTCTAAATATCAAAACACCCCTAAACTACCTTAGGACCCCCTTGGGACTTATTTAACCCTTTAACCTCTAACCAAACCTAACCATGGTTCATTTGACCTAATAACCAAACCCACCATTTTACCCCACTCAACCTTCAATTCTCAACCATCGATAGTCACCTTGACTATCGATGGTTACCCTAACCATCGATGATCAAGTCCATTCCACATCTAAATAAATACAACACTAACTGTGTATAATTTAACACATCATAATTTAATGTGTTCACATTACATGATGCTAACACATTATGATGCATCAAAATTAGTATCTTAACCTCATATAGAACCTTCTACCTCCATCTTTATTTACTTATAAAAGGATGGGAATAGGAGGTGAAAGGAAAAGAATAAGGGTCTATAATCTAGCATTCTAGCACACAGGTGATCAAACCATCAACTATCAAGTCTTATTTATAGAAATACAATAAAAATGATACAAACTTGAACCTCTAAAAAAATTGTTCTTAAGGAAAAGTACCATTACTCTACCAAAATTACTCTAGGATCAGCCATCAACCATTAGCCATCAAACAATAAACTAGGTACATTTTATATTTTAGGTTCTATTTGTTTGGTTTCTAACTTCCCTACCTGAATCAGATCTTTTTGCATCTTATCTCCTAACCTTAGACCTTAAACAAACCTCCAAACCACTTATTGACCCATTCTACAGCCTTTTCTTATACTCCTTCAAAATCCACAGGAACCATTGATAGTCACCATGACCATTGACAATCACCCCGACCACCAATGATCACTATGGTAATAAATAACAACAATTTATTTCTAACCACTTACCCTCAACTAAATTACACTTTTTATGTCCCTACCTATTCACAGAGACCCCACCTATTTTTTGAACCCAACCTGACCTCTTTAGCATTAATATTGACCCTCTATTTTCTATAATTTATTTATTTCCTTTATCAAACATTTATTTCTTATTGTATTTCCTTTCAGTCTTTTCTATTATTTGATGCAAGTAATTTATATTCATTTATTTCAACTTAATTATTTCAATATTATGGATTGACAACCTCTTAGTAAGTTCACGCTTCTTGGATCTAGCTCATTCTTGGAAATCCACCTTGCTACCCATCTAATAACCCCTTTGCATGAGTGTTTTCTTATCTAAAAGTCATTATTCTCAAGATAAAGAGGAGCTCTTCATAATCATCTAGATCATGTGTTCATAAATAATCAAGCTCTTCTACCACACCCTTATTACTAGTTTCTTACTTCTTTAAATATAAATAAGTAGAAATTAAGAGAAACACATATCATCATGTACCTAGTCATGGGGCCAATAAATGTTGATATTTCAAAGGTTTTTTTTAGAACCTTATTGACCAAAGGGAATTAAAATTAGATATTTTTTAATGATCCTCCTAATCAATCCATCAATATATCTAGGCAACCACTCCCCAACCATCCTTCCACATTTAATTATGTACAATCAAATGCTAGAAGCACCTTAAATCATGAAACCCATGTAATAAAAAAAACCCATGATCAAATTTTACCTAAATAAGTTGATAATTATTTTTAATCATTTTCTAAAATAACAAGGATCCCAGATCTCTTTACAAGAGATATTTTCAAACCAAGTGAATTAGATAGATATGTTCTGCTATATATCTAGGGACATGATATATTAATGTATATAACTAACTAAGGGGGATGTGTGTCACAGGTCTACATCTCCATCAACCCATATACATTAATATATCATGTCCCTATATACATATCATGTTCCTAATATCCACTCAATTTTTATGGATGTTATTATTTGGGATCGTCTTAAAGAAACACTACTTAATCCTGGTCAAAGAAACCAATTAAAAATAAAATATGAAGAAAATATCAAGGAAGATACTTGTTTGGATATCCCATAAGATATACATGATATTCCTATAGTAATTATAAAACCTTTGCATATCTTAATCACTCCCTCTGTCTTATTCCATCTTAAGATGTCCACTACATTACATTGAATAGCTCCAAAACTAGCTTCCTTTGCATCTTAGGTCGAGCCAAATATTGTAAAAGGGAAAAATAGGGAAAATGTTTCAAGAAGTGGATACAAATGCCTTGGGTTTTCATGAGGTAAATCCTTATAGTATCCAACAATAATAATTGGTCCCCCAAAAGAGGATATCCCTACTAGTTCTGACAAGACTCAAAAATAGTTCTACCACCAATTCAAACTAAGAAATCCATAGTAGGACCTCATCCTTCTGTAAGGCCAAAATATACCATTATAGATTCCTCCTCTAAGAGACATACACTAGGAAAAAATTATTTTCCAAAAATAATAATTCTAATACACAATTCCTTAAATCCTTATTACTTTCAGAATCTCGGTATAAGGTCTCATTCCAAATATAAAGTACCCTCTGTTGGGAAACTTTAAACAATCAATGTAAGAAACCAAGACATGAAAGATAATGTAACCCCCATGGTAATTACTCTAAAGGTGTAAAAACCTAACCAAGATCTATTATGAGGGTCTTATTCCAAGATTCTTGATCAACTCCTTTAAACCTCCCTTATCACACTACCACCTATAAAGCCTGTTAACCCCTATACTTAAAACCTAGTGTGGTATTGGGAAAAAAACAAATGTTTTTACCATCAAATATCAAGGCATGATATAAAAAAGTTATAATTATCTCAAATTTGTAGTCTGAGACTTATTATAAGAGGATGATATTTTATGAGAATAATTTGGTCCAGATTATCCTCATAATCAAACCACTAAAGTTTTGACCACCTTAGGAATTATTACATTACCAAGAGGGTCAGAATGAGCTTCAAAAAAGGAAGATATAACCTATGATGAAACTTAGTATAAAACCCTCTGATACTCTCTAGACTCAAATGATTATAAAAACACAACAAACCAACCATTTTTTCATATAGATGTAATACACATAACCACTTGATCCCAAACACAGGGTTATAAAACCCAAAATACTAACAAAACCAAGGTGTATATTGCAAAATCCCTTGATTCTAATATAAAAAATCCTAAATTACTTATTCCAAAACCCAAATTTTTTATTCTATGGAAAACATAGAATAATAATCCCTCAAAGCTGATATAGATATTAATTTTGAAACAACTCTACCAACTTCCCATCAAAATGTATTTATATGAACCTATATAAAATTCTTTAAAACATCATGATGCTATAATAAAGGCCTTTTAAGCTACCCATGTATAATAAAATGAACCTTAACCTCTATCAACCTTCATCAGATCCTTATAAAAGTCATCATCCATCACATTTCATCATTCCTAAATATCCCCATTATAACCTGATGACTAGGACCTACCATTATTTATCACTTCCCAAGTTAATCAAATATAGATCAAAAGAGTTATGATTGAAAATTGATCTAGTATAAATATTATATCCTCACATTCTTTTGGGCAACTTTGGCTACTAGAAACTATTGTGTCTTAATCTCTAGCCATTCTATGTGCCTTTAATGATAATGTTTCCCCCACATTAGGTACAATTATCCTCACTATCCAAGTTGGTATAATTTATCTCTCAAAGAAATTTTATGTGATATAGGGAAATTTTCAATATAACATCCTACTAGGACATCTTTGGATATGTGTTATGCATTATTTCCCCTCTACTTTACATCAATGCCTTAAATTTGAACATGAAGGTGAGATCTAAGTTGTCCTAGTAGACCCACATCCATTTAAGATGTTCATATTTAATTATTATCCAAATTATGTTTTTATCCCCTTAATTAACTTAATTCCATTTATTTTGGGGGAAACATCTTCTAGTTTTATAGTAACCTCATCTTGTATCCCTAATAAAAACTCCTTTGACTTGATATTCAACTCTTTATAGGGGAGTATCGACTGTTAACTCTTAGTACCTTATCAAACCCTCAAGAATATGGATTCCCTAGCTAAAACTATAATTACCAACCTAACCTAAGAGACATTATCCCCTTTGGACTGCCTTACCTCCAAACACACTTGATCTATGGCGGAATTGATCAATCCCCTTTATACAAAGAAAGTCAAACACATACCAAACCATTCTTGTCTAAATTTTCCTTTCTCAACAAACTGAAATTAACACTAACCTATCTATAATAATGTGATTGAAAAGTATTTAGAATTTTTGAACAAGGACCTCATGAGGTTATGATAAATGACCTTAGATAACCACACAAAAAGCATGACCTTGTTTTTAAGAAAACTCTTGAATCTAACAATGATAACATTTTTCCATCTAGTATTTCTATAGATATGAATGATGTAACACCATCATCCCCACTCAATTATCCTACATTAACCAATGAAACCATTTGCATCTGACCTTTTTTTTTTTTTTGATTAGGACCATTCACTTAGAAATGCTAATTTATCAAAACAACAAAAAAACCATATCCCTTCCCCTAACTTTTTCGGACCTAATATATGAAGATTCCTCCTAAGTCCATGTAATGGAGTGTTAGTATGATGACTCTATTTTAATTTTATTTAGGGGAAATATATTTGTATCTGAATAATATCATACCATTTGATTCTCCTAGTCTTTTAAATAAGGTCACAATTGATATTAACAAAGGGATATGCAAGGTCCTACAAAACATCAAAGTTAGTCAATCCTTAGATTTTTAGGAATACCAAGATTTCATATCATTAATTTTTAATCATATCCAATCCTTCTCTTGGTATTATAGTGATATGTCAGGAATAGATCCTGATATAGTCATCCATAAAATTATCACCATTACTAAAGATAAACCAGTAAAACAAAAACTTCAAATATGCATCCTCACATAGTGCTTCTTATCAAATAATAATTATAGTGGTTGTTATATGTTAACTTTATCCAACCCATAAATTATCCTCAATGGGTATATAACATAGTACCTATCATAAAACTCGTAGGGGGACCATGCCTTTGTACAAACTTTCATGATCTTAATATTGTTGTATCTAAAAGATGATTTTCCCCTTCCTAATATTGACCATCTTGTAGATATTAATGTATGACATGAAATTTTGTCACTCATGGAAATATTTTTTTATCTATAACCATATCCTTATTACCTCTAATGATCAACATAAAACCTCTTTTATTACTCCATGGGGGACATTTTGGGTATAGGGTCATGTCTTTTGATTTAAAGAATGCATGAGTAACTTACCAATGTGTCATGACCTATAATTTCCATGACTTAATTCACAAAATTATTGAAGATTGTGTGGATGATCTCCTTGGTAAATATAGGTATCATAAATATCACATATCTAACTTTCAAATAATCTTTACCCATTTATTCAAATATTAGGTTTGTCTTAACCCTAAAAAATGTGTTTTGAGGTTTTTATCAGGAAAGCTTTTGGTTTTTATCATTTCCCTTAGGGGAATTGAGGTTGGTATTGATAAAATTAAATCCATTTTCGATATGTTGCCTCATTCCAACCTCAATCATATTCATATTTTGTAGGGAAAACTACAGTCTATATGCCACTTTATTTCACAATTATTTTATTGATGTCAACCATTCCATCACCTTCTTAATAAAGACACATTTTGAATGGGATTAATATTGTAAATTAACCTTTGATATGCTTAATAATTATTTCTTACCTTCCCCTATCCTTATTCTACCAAGAGAGGATAAACCTTTTTACTTTTACATCGCAGCTATAGACCATCCTTTAGCTACCATGCTTACCCATCGAGATGAATAACATAGAAAGGAATCAATTTATTATATAAGTCTCACTTTGGTTGAGTATGAGACTCATTATACACATATCAAAAAATAATGTTTGGCCTTAATATTTATAGATTATAATATTCACCACTATTTTTTTAATCATAAAATCTATGTGATTACCAATACTGATCCCCTTAAGTTCATGCATTCAAAACCCTATCAGAATTAATGAATGGTAAGATGGCTTATGCTTCTCATTGAAATTGATCTCAAATTATTTAACAAAAATTCAATTAATGGGAAGATCATTATTTATAAATTAGATGAGGCACCCCTTTCTAATAATCTACCATCTAATTATGAATTTATCAATGAATTTATAGCCTCCACATCCCAAGGATATCTCGGATATTAGATGATGTTGTTCTTTGATGGATCTAAATGTGAACATGTAGGTAGATTAGGGAGTATTATAATACCACCAAAAGGCATTATTATACCCCTATATTTCAAACTTGATTTCAACTATACTAATAATATGGTAGAATATGAAGCCTTAATTATAGGTCTATAAACAACTTTGGCTCTAGGTGTTAAGTCACTTTTTATTTTTGGGGATTCCCAACTGGTAGTTAATAAAATTATTAGAATATATTAATGCAAGAATAATATCCTCTAGATGTATAAAACATTATCAAAAAAATTAATATCAACTCTCAACCACTATGTCATCTAGACCACTCCTCAATCAACCAGCAAGTTTGTTGATACCATGGCTTCCTTGGCTTCCTTTATCCCATCTTCCTCTTAGGAATATAAATTATTTGTCCTTGTCCACAGGGTTAATCAACCTTATTATACCAAAATTTATCTTCCTTTTATCCATATTGTAGAATAAATAACTTAGATTTATGGTACACATATATTTGATTATTTGTCTATAAGTATCATTCCTTCAAATTTATATAAGAATTATAAGCATGTTTTTCAATAGAGGAATACCTAGTATATAATATTAGGGGTTGTGATTTATAATTGGGGGTATGATGGTATTATCCTCCATTGTCTATATATTTTGGAAGCAAATATTGTAATCAAATAAACACATGATGGACTATGTGGCAGACATTTTAGTGGTTTAACTATCACCAAGAAGATTATGTGAATATTTTATTATTAGCCTACTTTAAATTAGGATTGTTGTGAGTATGTCAAGAATTACATGATGTGCCAAAAATATTCCAACTTATCCCATGTCCCTAGTTATGAATTATAGGTAGAAAAGGACTTTTGGCCATTCTCCCAATGGGGATTAGACCTTATACGTTAGATTAATCCTAAATCTTCCCAAAAACATAGCTCTATCATTAATGCTACTAAAAATTTCACTAAAGGGGTGGAGGTTGTTCTCCTTATTTTGAATAAGGTAGATAAGATAGTTGATTTTATATATAATCATATCATATGTCATTTTTGTATCCTAAAGAAAATTATTATAGATAATGGGAAATATTTTTAAAATAAGCAAGTCCAAAAATTGTGTGATTCGTTCAACATGAAGCTAATCTTCTCGATGCCTTATTATCCATAATCTAATGGACAAGCCAAGGCATCTAATAAAACCCTTGTCAATATGTTAACCAAAATAGTCAATAAGGCTGGAAATAGTTAGCATCTTCACATACATTTTACTTTATGGGATTTTCAAACTAGTATTCAAACCCCTATAGATATTACCCCTTTTTCTTTGGTGTATGGTACTGAAGTAGTTCTCCTCCTAAAAGTCCAAATTCCTTCTCTTAATATCTCTCTTAAGGACATAATATTTATAAAGAGGATTATCATCAAGAATGATAGCATAATTGGAACCTTTAGATGAGTATCGAGCCATAACCCTTGATCACCTTCAAGTATGTCAAGAATGGATAAAATGTGCATATAATAAAAATTTAAAAGACTGAGAAGTTAATATCGCTTGTCCTTAAAGATATTCAACATGTCATAAATATGGAAAGAAGTAAATTAGGAAATTTTTCTTTGATTTGGCTTGAACGCTATATCACCACTCATAAATTTGGATCTAGGGTATACCACTTGGCCTCCCTTGAAAGGAAACCAAAACCTGAACCTCTTAATGCTTTGCATCTACATCCTTTCTATTATTAATGATCATATTTCAAACTATAATCAACATAAGTTCTCCTTAAATCTAGTCCCCTATAATGATAGAGAATCATGTGAATTTTAAGAATTATACCCATTTAATCCTTAAATATGGACACCCCGAATATGTTCATAACATGTTCTCATGGATTTTCTTTAATCAAAAATAGGGTGGAGTTCCAAATCATTATTTCCTAAAAATCCTTCATGTTAAAAGCTTGTTTGAAAGGAATAGATTACTATCTTGTTATGTGGCTTGGTTTATAAAAACACCATAGGTTGCCTTAAATCTAATCCATGGCAAAAAGTTAATTTGGGATATGAAATCAAGAAAAATCTCAAAATTATAGATTGATCCCTTGAAGGATAGATGATAAAATACATAAACCACTCCCTTAAAGGATGGATATATTCCTATATTTTAAGAAAATTCCTACATTGATTAGTTTTCATAAATTTTTAGACGTCCCCCATTGATCAATCTACATATATACATGGATTAGCTTAAGGTTAACCTAAAAATATTGGAAACACAAAATAGGATATGTATTTTTTGAGAATTAAGTTTTTCCCTCATTCCCTAAAAACATAAAAATACCCCTTTTAAGTGAAATAATTATGAATTTAGTTGACATGAGATTGTTAAGGATTATCTTTAACATTAGATAAAAGTTTGCATATGTAAAAGCAACATGATAACTAGCTTTGCTTAGGGTCCAAGCAAATTATGATTCATGTATCCTTGATAAGTTAATACAAAAACTATTTTATCATAAATTGACATTATTTCAAAACCATAACATAATCTAAATCCATAATCAAACATGAAACAAAATCCAATCCATGATATCCCCCATAATCCAATTAGTATAATCAAAAACAAAAAAACATGTAAACACCATCCATGTAATATAAAATCCATAGCCAAATGAATCATAAATTCATAATTTCATTAAATTAGCATAGGCTTTAAATTAAATTATCCATCATCAATCCATTAAAACACACATATATAAATCCATTATTAAGTTAACAATTTAAAGCTACATTGCATGATATAAAAACAATAATCCATTTAAACATCATATAAACAATATAAACCATCATTTATCATATAAATTAACTCATAAACATAATCTAAATAATCTATATCCATAATCAAATAATGTAAGATAATGTAACAAATGTGTGGTAAATAAACTCATGAAAAAATATATATATAAGATCAAATGTACATTGTAAGAATGTCATGATATATAATACATATAAATCCAATCCTTATAATAAGTGAGATATATGGCTACTCTATAAACTAGAGCTAGCTCAAGTAGATACTCACTCTACCTCCTCCACTACCTCCATCCTCACCTCCATCTCCTCCCCTATCCCTCCCATCTCTCTCTCTTGGTACACTCCCCATAATAGCTATATAAGTCTATGTCTATCATGGCATCTGACCCTATATGGCTATATGGGTGGCATATTTAGGAACCTATGGAAGCTTATCTATAACAATTTTCTCATAATATAAAATCTCTACCATAATATCCTAGTACCTATCCATACTCACCATACCTATTGGCCCCATCCTCATATTATATGTCCCTCCCTTATGGTATATCCTAACACAGATCTTATTATAGCCCTTGATAATAATCAAAGCCTCTCATGTTGGTAAAAATATCTATCCCACACCTGACATACCTTGTCATAAATTGCCTATAATGATTTATAACACTCCTATACCTTAGTCAAGCTAGCCTATAGGTGATCCCACTCAAGCTCAACTCTAGATAATTATGCTTGTAAAACATCCCTATTTGAAATAACTATTTGTAAATATATATTTCCCTCCCCATATCCTCTTATCTCCTCCACATACACCATCTCTACATCTCCTACCTCCTATCTTGGCCTCACCACTCTCTCTTGTCCTCATCCAAACTAGTCCATCCACCATAAAAAGAATGCATCTATATCCTTACCATCATCCACATACACATCCTCTATCTCCTCCTCTACCAAAAGTTGAATATTTATCACTTGTGGCTCTGATAGCTCCTAGTTAGAGTAATCTCTCCTATATACATGTGGTTCCTTAAGTAGATCATGAAGTAACCCAAACTATCATCTCATGTGACCAAACTATAATAACTATACATGTTATACACATCACCCTCATATCCACCTCGCCTATTACCCTACCATCATATCCCTCTCCATACTCGACCATTCTATAAATCTAACATATGGCCTCCACACCTCCTCCTCATCCATCTCCTCTAAAATATTTTGATATTAATATAGGTCATGTACTCTCCCATCTCCATGTGGATGGGCAAAGTCATCTCTCCATTTCAAAAAACCTACATTGAATGCAAATTGGTACCATCTCATCCATAGTATCCTTGGTGATTACACTATTCATATGTGCTCACAAGCCCAACATTGTAATATGAAGGTCACATATATCCCAAAGCATCATTATGTCCTCCAACCCTATAGCTCTCTAATATCTACACTAAAAGTGTAAGAAACCTTTTAAACATTATATAATGCTCCCACATATCTACTACAACCCATGATAAGCTCCATGTGAATCTCCCCCTACCCAAATCAAGAAACACATAATAGGAGATATAAATCATCATCATGGAAATCACCTATCTCCCATCCTAATATTGATCATATAACACATAAAATCTAAATCCTCCTACTTTGAAGGCAATGTCTAAAGCATAATCACCATATAACCATGTAAGTGTTATTGATCATCTTCTCTCATCCACTAGAATAGTCTCTAACCCCTACACTGAAATTCTTAATATCCTACATATATCCTCTAGTGTTGTACATCTCCCTAGTAGGCAACTAAAGGTCAATGTAATCAGAGCCCAACACTCTAATAGTGCCACTAGTATATTTTTATCTCTATGTACTTGGTGATAATGGTATAGTCCCCCTAATCTTATAGCCTCTAAATGCTCCCAATGTACATCTCCCATCACCTCTTGTAGCCACTCTAGGAGTGGTGGAACCCAATCTTATATAATGAGTCATGTCCATGCCTACAAACATAGGTTCACCTCAATGTTTCTTCTTATATATCAACCTAAGTTTTATTATCCTATTTTTTATCCAGGTTCCAATCATCCTTGATCCGCAGTGATCAATATTGATCATTTAAGATCAATGATCATTTAGGTGTGATCAGTGTTGATCATTGGGTATATGACATTAAATTTAAAATATTTATATCATTCCATGCATACCACACATTTAAAATTCTACCTAAAACTTAATAAAATATAAAAATAACACTCTATTTTATCTACTTAATCTGATTTTTAAAACATAAAAAAAAATTCTAAACTTTTGTAAAAATATCAAAAAAGAAACTAAAAATTATAAAAAACATGCCAAAAATCCTAAAATATTCAAAAAAATTAATAAAAACAAATTACCCCTACCTCATCATCTAATCATCATCATTGTCAACCACTCCTGCTAGCCTCTATCCTATATACTTTGCTAAAACATGTGGATGGTGTCAATTTTTTTTTAGTTTTAGATCACACATTCTCAATTTGTAAATGAGTGCCTAACATGTTAGGCATATTATTTATAACCCTCTAGGATTAAAATTTATTACTTTTGAATTGTCAATTTTTCCATAATTGATATCAATCCTTTAGATCGATGTCGATTATGTCTAGTTTGGCTTATTACTTGGACTACTTAATTTTTTTTTGCATCCTTATAGTATTGTCCCAAGGCCACTTAAATTATATTTTATTACATAAATTCCATTCTTTTCTATCCATAATTACTAGCTTGTGAACATATACCCCCTATTGGTCCCAAAACCTTTTATAGGTCTACATTTATTTCAGAGTCTACCCCTCGTGGATCTTGAAAGTGTACCTTATCATGAGAATAAATGTCTCTAGGTAGCACACATGTATAAATTACACCAAATTCTTTGGTCAACCCATCCTAGCCTTTTTCCTCCTAACTACCTTTTATTGATCCCAAATGTTCATATTTGTGGTAATCCATTACTTATATGCCTTGGGGCATTCCTATTTGGATATCCTATATCTTGTTAGTGCAACATTGTACTTCATGATTATCCTTGCATCTTGGATGCTCATTGACTATCTACTTATCCATTACCACCTCATTTTCAAACCCATCTATACCTCTTCATCCTTTATTGGCTCCTATTTTTATGGGGGATACCTACTCACATAAACCTAAGGTATTGGACTCATCCTAGTTTTTATCTCATGTAGGTTATCACAAACTAGTCAATAAAAAGGGTTAAATGTATACACTAAGAATTTACACCATTATATTATGAATAAATGTGTTTTACCACTTCCCCATAATTTTTACATTAGTTAATGTAGTTTTACCATTACCATCTTACATCGAATAATTAATCCTACTAATTAATTTCTACCTAGGTAACTAATTAACCCTCCATAAATCTAGTAAAATCTCCTCAAATTTATTAGAAGTAAGTTGTTTTAACCTCTTAACAAGATCTAAATAATCAAACTTCATTTAAATATATTAGAAATAAGTTTAGCATTGTAAATTAGAGTTATTTGAATTAACTTGGTAAACTTAGACTAAATCAACACCGATTCCCATGATCATCATCGATCATGTTAGGATCAATGCCAATATAAACTTAGACCATACTTGAGTAGAAGGATCCTAAATTTATACATTGGAATGCTATATAAATTGTCTTGGAATACCTACAAAATAATTCCATACCCATCTTAGACCATCCCCACTCATTTAAATATTCATAATATCCTTGTCAATGTGATAATTCTCTATAATATTGGAAGCATTTTAGAGGCAAGTATATTGCTCATTTGAAATATAGTATGAGTCTAGTATTTTTTGTTTACATTTTATTTATTACCCTTAGTCTAGTTAGATAATCATTAACTATTCTTAATCCATTCATAATCCCTTAAATCCAACCTTTAAGCCCCATCCTAAGCTTTTTATCCCCACTATTAGGATTGACAATGATTCCCCTCACACTAATCGATACCAATTATTATAATCAATAACAAAGATAGTCAACATTGATCCCTATGTTTTTACTTTCTATTTGTAATCCAAATCTAGTTTAACAATTCAAAGTAATTTCAATTATCTATTTCTAGTCTTAAAATCATAAATCTTTGTGTGTATATGAAATTTTTAAGCATTATACATGTTGTGGTTTCCATCTATGATTTACCCATAATACCTCACCCACTCTTTGTAGATCATAGTGATATCTCGTTTGAGCTAGGAATTTGTTCAATCATATTTTCCCCTACTCTGTATGTAACTAAACAATTAGAAGTAATACAAGAATAATAAGATTCAACTATATCTTATTGAAACAAATGATTTGATAACATCTATGCAATAGATTAATCTATTTCATTTTAGTATAACATCTATATTATCATATGATTTTTTATCATTTCTATTATTACATTACCACTTGATTGCATAAAATAGTAGATTGATGGCCCCTTAAAAAAGTGTGCCACTTCCTAGAACTGATCTAGCATTAGGAAGTCCACTCATCTATCTTATTGATCTAATATTATCTAAGTTGTCTCTTATGTTTAGGTAATCCTTCCTAGACAAAAAGGAGTTCCCACTTCACTAGATCAACGATGCACAACCTCCATCATAGGTATCCCTTCAAAACCCTGTATCACAATTTCTATTTTTAGTAAGTTTATTTATTAATAAAAATGAATGAAAAATGCTAAAACAAAAATATACATCTAATGAGATAGTGGTCACTTTAGGTGTTCACTATACATATCATGCATAACTATTGCCATCATCTTATCATACTCATATTGTGGACATACACCCTCTGTATAATATCATTATTGTGTATCATACTATAGTTCTAACTAGACCTCTCATCACTTTTTTAAATTAGGATATAGTAGTTGATGATAGAGATTTATATGCACTATTTATATGATCTTGCATTAACAATCATCCTATTCAAAGTATCATTATTAACAATGGGTCAAGCATCAATGTGTATTATTACACTTCTACATCACTTGGGATATTTAGTTTAGGATCTTTCTCAAATAGATATAATTATTCATGGCTTTAATGTCCATGTCCAAATTTATATTGGGGAGATTATACTTTCATTACAAGTTAAGATCATACATGTGGCCACTAGATTCATAGTCATACTTAGTGTAAACACATTTTATATGTTACTAGTTAGATATTAGATATATCAACTTTGAGCCATTTTATACACCATACATAGATTTTTCAAGTATATATATGCTAATTAGGTGGTGACAGCTGAGGACCTTTCATATCAGTATCATTTACTTATTTCATAACTAATTATATAGGAGTCAATAGTTACAACTCCAACCACACCATCCATTAACACACCTCATATATGAGTTGAGCCATTAATATAGGCAAAGTCTACTCCTATAGCATTACCACATAGGCATACTTTCACACAAAAACCTTTATTATAAAGACCCATACATTAGATACATGTTTTGGATTATAGAGAGCATCTCTCCATCCCTATCATAGATATTAGTGTCATAGCATAGAGCATCCACTCTAACTATAGATTATACTATTAGATGGGTTTCCAATATTTACACATCTCATAGTCTAGTTTAGTCAGATTCACATATTCATATCCTCACTCCATAATTAGTATAAGCTATAAATAATTTAGTACATATGATTCTCCAATCTCATATACCTCATTACACAAAACACATGATTCATCTTCCTTTCTTTGATACATGACACATTGATAACAAGTCTATTGAGAGACTCATCGATTAACATGTATCTCTCATCTTGTACATAGTTTCTCTTACCTTGCTCCTCCTATATAGTTTCATTTTTATGATTTATTATAAATAGCTTACACTCAATTTTTTTGTTTACTAGTAGTATAGACTTAGTTTATGTACATCTTTACTCTTATATAAATTTGTACATGTTTATGCATGCTTTCATTTATAGTTTTCTTAGTCTATATTTGATTGTGTCTCTTTAATTATACATATATTTAATGACATTTGAATGACATTTTTCCTTGGCTCTACGTTAATTCCTTTCATTATATGTATGTTTTAGACACGTGCTCATGTCCTTTTGTGTGCCTTATTTATTATGTATATGGACATTTGAACATGTCCTTCCATGTGGCTTTAAGCCAACCTTACTTTTTGTATGCATATTTAGACATTTGAACATGTCCTTGTATGTTTTTTCTTTCTCAGACTTAGTGAAATGTTCGCGTGTCCCTTATATTATGGTCCCTTAACCTAACTTACATGACTTATATGTGTTGTATGTGTATATTAGGATTCTGAAGAACACACAAATGTTTATTAGTTCCTTGTTAGTAAAGATAATAAAAATACTTGAATAAAAATATAATGAAACTAAACACTCTTGCCTAAGAAATAGGTGTAACATAACTTAATGAACAAGATCATAAAATAGAGATAAAAACACATAAGAATTTTACCTCTACCAAAATTGATGTCCACTTGTTGGTATCAGGATGCTCATACTTAATATATGACATTAGAGGCTCTTGGAAATCCTTATCCATGTTGGTATCACTTCTCCAATGGTTAATTATTGATTTTATTTACTTTATCTTGGCTTGGTGTGAATCTTGTCATAAAATGGGCATTATAACACTACTTTAATGGTTTTTTAAAATAATTCCTATAGAATAACATTAAACACAAAAGCTTATTGGCATATGGTATGGGAACTTGTATTTATATCTCTAACCCTAGGGAGGTTTTGTTCAATTATACCTTTAGTTGAGTCTAAAATAATCTAATTTGAGTCAGGCTAACCCTAGGTTGGGTCACATCACTCATGAATTCTTGACACCTCATTTTTAGATATTTATGAGACATGAAAACTCACTTAAGATATTTATGATATTTTGACTCACCTTTTTTGAATATTAAGAATTAATATACCACTTTATTATCTCCTTTGACTTTTAACTTCATATTAGGCTAAATATTCATTTTTTGATAAATGAAATTCACTAATTCAACTTGAATTTTTTACTTAGGCAAGTTAATTGATATTTTCTTGTTAATTAATCTTTCTTAGTAATTTTTAGATTTTGGTAATTGTTTTAAATGTTTTTGAATTAATATCCTAGGGAAATAATGCCAAATTACTAGGTCATAATTTGACTAGGGCTAAAACTGAAATAGGTTATTGGTGCATAAAGGGTAATAACCCAAATAAGCAAGCCTTGTCACATTTCTAAGCAATTAAATCTTTTATGTAAATGAATTTATGATTTCAAGTAGTTTTTAGGCTTAAATTGTGTCATGTGCTACAAATTGAAATGAATCCTGATTTAGACATAAGTGGCTAAAACTAAGTGTATATAGTTTGCCCCTATTTGAGAAGGAATTGTGAGACATAGGCATAGTAACATATTTTCAAAGAATGCAAAATTTGTTAAGTTAAGATATTAATACCTCAAAGGGTAGTTTATAAGCCTTTGATTCCCCCTCAAGGGAGTGGGTAGAAAAATAAAATCATCAAACATTCCCTTGTAATGAATTAAACAGCACAATATAAATGGCAATGGTGGTGGCATTATTGAATTGCCAAAAGGCAGTTATAAATATTAATGGTGATAGAGCCAATAATTTTACCAAAGGTTGTTATAATTAGTAATGAAGATTGGGACACTAATTTTCCCAAAGGTTCTTATAATTATTGGAATATATTTTTTCCCCTATAGGGTAGTGGGACTGACACTAATTTGACCAAAGGCAATTATAATCAGTAATGGAACATGAGACATTGATTTTCTTGAAGGTGGTTAAATTAGTGACATAAGCATTGCCCCAATAGGTCAAGTGGAGTGGGAAAGATAATGATTTTCCCAAAGGTGGTTAAAATCAATAGCATAGGAGAAAAAAATAATGATTTACATAAAGGCAGTTATAATCATTAAATTGGTCGAAAAGGAATGATTTTCCCAAAAGTAGTTATAATCATTTGCATGTTTAAATCACGTGATTTAAAATGAATTTGTACCAAAAAAGTATAATATATCATTTATTATCAAAAAATAATTTGTCACACCTAGGAAAATTGGTGATGGGAGATCATGTAAAAAATCCATAAAATGGATTTACGATGAGCTGGCAAAGGGTAATAACAGGTTTCTATCTTAAGTGTGAGTAAAAAGTTACACATTCACAAAAACATAAGATATAGTTAGAAATATAATATTTTTAAATGGGTATAATAAGAGGCCCAAAAATATGATATAGCTACAATATATACTTAAAATAAGGCACATAGGATTAAATAGCATGCAAAATAGACCATAGAAGTGAAAAATACATGTATTGGAGTGCGTGGAATGAATTATAGGCTTTATGGGTGTAAAAATTAAAATTATTGGCTATATATTCATCCATGTGGTGAAAAATAATTAATTTTCACCCTAGTTATTTGAATTTCTAAGCTCTAGTTTCTTACACTAGTGAGCTAAGAAAAATGGCTTGTAGAGGAGCTAGATGACATGTTTATGATTGCATGAGAGAGCATATGTGGTGACCACACAAGGGACCACTGGTGAGTAAATTTATTTTTGTAATTAATGATTTTTTTATCAAATTTATGGCTAGTTTTAGGTTAAAAAGTGACGAATTCACTATTTACATTTTTGGCCAAATGGAGGCTTTTCCAAGGAAAATGATGACTTTGTATGAATTCACCATTATTAGAAATGGTAGAATATCCAAAATGGGTGAAAATTATTAAAATGGTGATTTCACCTATTGTTAGGTGAAGTTACCATTTTTGAAAATAAAAATGATGATTTCACTTAAAAAGGTGCAAAATTGTCTAAATGATGACTTTGACATTCTTGAAAATGGTGACTTTATATGGGAATCTAAAAACACATGGTTAAGGACCTAAAATGGGTCAAACCTATATGAAAGAGGGGGAAAGTGATTAATAGGTTATGATTAGGCTTAGATAGTAACATAGAGCTAGGTTGATGCTAATATATTTATGTTTATAGAAGCAATTAGTTGTCTTGACTTACCAGAGTGATGTTCCTACTATTTATGTACCCCTTAGATCTAGATAGAAGGGTTGGTTAGTTTCATAAGGCATTGGATCTACATGATGTGTCAAAAATGCTATTTATCTAAGAATATAAGGAATAATTAATCATGTTGGCTGAGCCTTGGCACATTGAGACTTCCACTTTCCATTTGCCTATTAGAGAGGTGAAAGTGACACTTGAGGATACTTAAAATATCCTAAAGTTACCAATACAAGGAAAAAATATCTTATAGACACCTCCAACATAGAAACATGTTTCACTATATGATTTGGTAATCTATAATGTCATCCCTAAGTTTGAGGGATGTAGAAACCTAAAATTGGCCATAATTGGCTCTAACCAGACTTTATACTGATTCCTACCAACCATTGTAAATGAAGCATAGTAATCACTAAACATCCCAAATTTTCTTGTGAATAATTCATCAAATCTCATAATCATGTTGAGGCATCCATAATTAGGTTATTATATCATATGTAATAATAACCTCTCATAGATTCATCCTTAATTACCTTATGACATCAAAACTATCAATCTGGTCTATCGACCTATTAAGTGGGGAACTTGATCAAATATTTAAAGAGCTAAAAGGACAATGAAAATCAACTATATAATTAAATGCCTAGTTAAAAATCCATGTACAAATTAATGAATATCTAAAAAGGGAATTCAAAAATTTAAAATATCCTAGCCTTTCATCATTGCCCTTATGAGTTATCAAGCTCTTTGAAAATATCCTAAAATATCTAATTTGAGATCTATGACTAGTAATAGAAAATTGTAATTACTGGACAACTATTAACTCAGCTGAAGTTGGTTTTAACTCACCTAAGTCTAGTTTGAACCCATTCCAAGCCTAAAATCAACCTTAAATCACCTTGGGTGAGAGATAATTCCTAAGGATATAAACACAAGGCCTTACCTATTGAATTAATAAACTATTTTGATGCAAAGTTATTATGATCAAATATCTTCAACAAACTCTTTGATGTAGTTTTATAATTTTTAAATGCCTATAAAGTGGTGTTAACATGATCAAATCTTTAGTGTTTATGTCATCTATGTTACCTTCCTCGACTTCATTAATACCCTTGGATATTTAGAATGTAACCTTTGAATCCTAAAAATTTGAATCCGACTGTTGTGAACCTGGCGGCCGGTGTGGCTGTGGCCATTATGGATGAGGTTATTTATGATAGTAAAGGGAGGAATCAGGATACCCTTAAAGGGATTTCTTCTGTGGGGATTGAAGATATTGCAGCCGTGCATCTGGCCACCATTCCTGGTTCAGGGTATGGCCCAGGGGGGAGAACCTATTCGGATGTAGCGGCCTTCGAAGTGGATATACACGATGCTCAGCCTCAAGTAACATTTGGACGAACCTGTGTTTTGCCTGTAAGTGCTTTAAAACCTATTAGGGTAACTCTAGACCCTGAATTAGCAGAAGATATCTTCCAATCGAAAAAATGGTTTTCCTCTTGTGCTGCCATTTTTCGGTTTCATGGTTTCTGGCCCTCTTTTATAGATCTACAGAACTAGATTGCCAAGAACTGGTTGCAAATTAAAGATGGTCAAATCTAGCCTTGCACCAGAGACTTCTTTATAGTAATATTTCAAAGCCCTGAAGATAGAAAGTCTATATTGTGTCACAACAATTTTTCTTGGCAGGGCAGATTTCCTCTTATGGCCAAACCTTGGCATAAGGATTTTAATCCTCTTACGGAATCCTTTAACAAGCTCCCTATATGGGTGCGGCTCCCTTATCTTCTGATACACTTGTGGTAAGAGGCAGTTTTTAAAACCATTGGAAATGCCATAGGGGATTTTTTATATGAAGAAGATAGTACGAATAGTCACCATTCAACTTGTGCATGATTTTTGGTAGATCTGGATGTTTTAAAGGGCCTTCCTGAGGCAATTTGCATTGACTCCCCAAGGGGTACCTGGACACAAATATTGGATTATGAGGGGATCCCTTTTTGGTGCAGGAAGTGTCATTAGACATGACATATTACTGCTCATTGTGTTGCTAGGAAAACTAATCCCAAGAATTCACCTTCTTGGTGGCCTAAGGATTTCTCTGAACATAGCTTGGACAAACAACCTCTGGAAGCAACAACTGAATCTGAGACTGACAATGAGGAAAGTTCACAATCTGAATCAGAAGATGAAGAGGAATCATTGGAGAATCATTCTAATGAAGCCCTTGCAGAGGCTGTGGTTAGTGATACTGCTGAGCCAGAGGAGGAGGTGGTGGTCTCTTCCCCTATCTTGGAGGATCTTTCTAAGAGCCAGATTATGTTTGAATCTTACAAGGAGCTAATGCCCACTGGATTCCAAAGATCATTGTCTTCTGAGTCATGGGTTGCTGAGGTAGCCAAGGTAGAGGATGGTTGGACAACAGTTAGGAGGAAGAAGTCTAAGCCTTTGATCCCTCCTCTAGAAATGAATCTTTAGTCATGCAAAAAGAAAAATCTTAACTTAAAAGATTCATCCAAAGTTCCCTTTTGATGACTGGTTTTTTGGGGGCTGTGAACTGGTCGGTTTTTTGGTTGGCTAGTTACTAGTCTGGAAGGTTGTTCAGCTTGTTGTTCCAGTTGGTAACTTTCAGATCAGTGTTTTGACAGTTGTTTTTTATGGTCATATTTGTTGGTAACAGGTCCCTGTAAAACCTGGTATAGGTTCTATTTTGTAATTAGGTTCGTTTGTTAACCTAGTTGTGCTTTAAGTTTTATCTTTCTCCTTGTATAGGGTTTCGAGATCCCTTCAAAACCTATTTTTACCTTAATCTAAAACATGATCAAATCTTATTCTAATCAATTAAATCCAAGGTTCCAAGGAGAGAAGGAGCCAAGAAACCTTCATTTTCAAAGACTTCTTGATGCACAAACTGATCAAGCCATTCAACAAAGCCATTTGGATATCCAAGAAAGGTAAAATATGTGTTTCTTTTATGGTTTTGTTATGATTTAATTTAGTTTTTGTTATTAATGTCTCCTTAGTGTCTAGGATAGAGGTGTTAAGAACTTAGTGTGTTCATTTCATTAATTTTATGAGACTAACACAAGACTAACCTCCCCTCTATGTCAAATTCCTAGTTCACATGTTGGCATGCCCAATGGGACTCTCAATGATCCCATATAACCAAGGAGGATGATATGTTACTTTTATTTTTGATAATGGATGCTTAAACATCTTCAAAAATTGAGTTTTAACTTCATTTTTCATGTATTTCTATTTTTAACAACACATAGGTTATACAAGGATCAATGTTGATTCTCTCAAACTGAAATCAATTATCAAATAAAGACTAACATATATTTTCTAATATCAACATCGATTAATTGATTGATCATGGTCTATATGTAAAATTCATTGTAAAATCATGACTAACAAGGGTTTTCTTGATTTTTTTAGCTTTTATTTTATGTTTAATAACCTACATATTGTTTGTCTAACCATTTCCTTCCAGGATCTAGTGATAGCTATTTTAAGCTCATTTTACTAACAGTATTTTTGTGAAAACCATATTATATTTTTTTATGTTTTTTCAAGAATCTATATTGATCTTGTCAATTGACATTGGTCCCTATCTGGATCAATCAATGTCAATCTTTGTGGACCGACATCGATCCCTACATGGATTGATATCGATATCTCAAGACAAAAAGTAGGAAACCTGAAAGGTCATTTGAAAATATTTTTCTCACTTGATTTTGAGATTCTAAGTAGGCAAACCCTCTAATAATTTATAGGTCTTGAGGTGGAAAAATTAAAGTTTGAATATGGTTAAATCTTATATACTTTATTTTTGGTGCTTAAAATGAACTTAGTTCTTTTCATGCCTTAGTTGTTTTTTATTTTTTTTCAAATTATTTTAAATAAATAATGTCAAGGGGATCAAATTTCATAATGCACTTTGTTTTGGTGTACTAAAATGAATGTTTACATTTATTTAAATGCTCTTAAGAGTTATTCATTTTATGTTTATTTGTTGAAAGTTATTTGTTTCTATCAAACTAAGTGATGTGTTTATGCTCTCCCCTCCCTTTAGGAAACTTCAGTGACTAAAAGCACTCATTCTTTTCCTTTGAAACTTTAGTCCAAAAATGTGAAAAGAAAGTGTCTAAGGTCCTTCCCAAATCTATATGGTTTGGGTGACCCTAAAATGACCATAAAGTCTTTTCACTTGTTTTTATTTTTCATGTCTTTTAGCTTATGAGAAGGAGTTCAACACCTCTTCACAGGTTATTTAGGGAAGTCTTGACCTAGGAATTCATTCTTGAAATAATTTCAACCCCAATCTATGGTGGGTAGATAAATTAAGCTAGTGAACCATTAGGATGGTAGTTTGAGTAGTTAAACTACCTTCATTAGTGACTAATACCCTTAGAACATATTATCAACTTGGAAATCACACTACACTTAACAAGCAATGGATGTAGTGGTTGTGAAAATGATAAGACTTTTTCACAACAAGATGGTTAACATAGATCAAAATGATGTGATTGTATCTCTAGTGTTATCCACACTTGGAAACATTTAGAAATGAGTGAAAATTGATAGTTTGGAATAACCCCACTTGCTACAAACATATTATTGATGTAGGGTGAGTAGCCCAAAGTTTCATGTCATATTACAAATTCTTGAGAGAAGAGGGGGACTAAAAACCCTAATTTTCATGTGTTTTTACTTTTTGGATTAACAATTAAAATTCTCTTAAGAATAATTATATTGATAGAATTAGACAATATTATACAACCTTGAAAATTTTAGGATTTAAGACATTATACTTAGGTGTTTATGTCATTTTCATCCTTTTTTACATGGTCTTGAGTCTAAACTATATATTTTTATCTATCTTACCATGTCAAAATGAGTCTTATTCTACACCACTCCTTTTGTAGAAGAGGAATTACACCATCCATTTGACACCATACCTTTGCATTAGTCTTTTGACAAATCTTGTTTATGTGTGTCATTTGATTGAAAAGGGTGTCATTAAACTACCCAATTCATTTTGAATCATGTGCCTTTAGGAATTGAAACAAACCATTGGTCACATCTTTAGAGTGTGATAATGTCATTACACTACTCAAAATCATTTCACAGACTTATTTACATTGTGTCTAAATTCCCATTTTGAAACCAAAGCCACGTGTGCCTTTTGAATCTACACCTAGTATCGTTATGCTATCCATTATTGTCTGGCTTATTGTTTGTTAAAAGAAGCCTATTTTATAAATTGAGTTCAAAATTAGCCTTGATATCTTCAAATCCAAACATTGATTAATTTTTACCTATGCCTTGTATAATTTTGGCCTAAACATCAATCTTTCACTTTTGGGTTGTGAAATTTAAGTTAATTATTTATTTAATTTGAAAAATATTATTTGTGATACTTCTCCAAGTCTAAGAACAAATAAAATAATGAACATTTTTGGAAATGTACCTCCATACTTAGACCAAGTTAGACTATGTTTAGACCATTTGTCCTTTGGACATTATTTCTAAGAGTTTGTAGAATGCTAGATCTTTTTTGAAACATTTATCATAAACTTGGATATGTATTTTAACACTCATCGTGGAGCTATGTACAATTTAGGTTATGATAACATGGTATTATATGATGAATTATTTCAAGACCCCTATTGGGATTTTTTTTTTGAAAGATGGATCCCTATCCTCATTACAATACTCAATCTAGAGAACAAAGCCAATATCCTCAAGATCAGTATGCAGTGATACCTTCTTTGGGCCAATTATTGTACCAAGTTCATCCTTTCATGCCTAGTGGTACCTAATCCCACACCTATACCATTAACCCTCCTTTAGATTGTGTAAGTAACCAAGATCCATAGTTCCCAAGGATTACCATTTTAGGACCCCATCCTTTGGATTATGATAGAAACCAAACTTTATAATGCCCTACCATTACCATTATAAGACCTCATCCTTTGGCTTGTAACAACAACCAAGATTTTTAATACCCTACCATTACCATACTATACCTTTTCATTTGGCTTGTGATATAAAATAAGCTTCATAATGCCCTACCATTACCATTTTAGGCCCTACCATTACCATTTCAAGCCCTTCCAAGTATGGTAGCTCATTATCCCAAAAAATTTATGCACTTACATCTAGATGGGTCAAAGTTACCATCCTAGGATGACACCCATCCTTTTTTAAGCCCATTTTAGATAAGCCTATCATTACCCAACCATTGATCATCCTTCATCCATTGCCAACCATCCCCCATTTTAGAAAATTCATGCCAATCTTTGAGCCATAATCGATCCAATTAGTACCTTTTCAACTAAACCAATCATTTGAAGACCAAGATATGGTCAAAACTAGTATTTTACAACTACTTGTAAACCAAGTCTAATAGAACCAACCAATCCATGATGTTTTTATTGAAACACCCATTTTTGATGAGTCAACTGATGATGAATCTCCTTTTATTACTATCCCTATTGTCGAGGAGTATCACTCTAACAAGTTGGTTTTTGTTGAGTTAGTTCTTAATGATTATAACCACCTTTTGGAAAATAATTATCTTGAAAATTGTCTTATTTTTAAAGAGCCTCCCTTTGACAAGCTAGTCTCTATGAAATTATGTCTTGAACTTTTTCCTTGTGTTGAGGAGTCTCACTTTGACAAGTTAGTCTTTATGGAGTTCATTATACCATCACAGTTCATTACTTGTCCAAAACTAAACATTAAATAAAACATCATTGTAGTAGTATCCACACCAAATGAAGAATAAAAATTGGAGTAAGGTTCTATTTTTGAACTGATATCAGATTGAACATCAAAAATACAATCAATGTTAGTCTCAACATCAAATTCAGAGTCTCTTGAATCATCCTCAACTTTAGAAGTAGAATACATTCATGGATATTAAAATATTGGTTACGCATGCCTTGAATATCAACTTGAATATATTTGTGATCCTTCCATAGTTTTTTAAGATGATTACTTTAGCTTAGACATAAGTTATCCTAGTATCTTCAATGAAGATTTTTATACCTCTTTTCATTCCATTATCATTCCACATGCCATCCACCTAACCTAGCCATTATATTGACATTCCAACTCCAAAAAGTGTCAATTAGGATTGATAAAATAAAATCTTGTTGAACTGCATCCATGGAGATATATAATTTTAAGAATATCATGCAGACCAAGACCACATTCATGCATAAGAAGAATAATCTTCTAGTGAAACCTTTTTCTAGGTACTAAGGGGCAATAAAAATTCAAACTTAGCATCTTCTAATGAAAAATTTTTGGAGGCTCTAAAAGATAATAAAATTCAAAATTCAATGTTTCTTAGTGAATAATTATCAAAGGTGATATGGGACAATCAAGACAACTTTATTGGTGAAAACTTTTTTGAGGCACCAATAACTGAGCACAAAATTTCTTCACTACTTGATGAAATGTTTATTAAATATTACATCAATACATCTTCCAATATAAAACATAATTAAATGGTAGCTACTCTTAAGCCCAAACAATAAAAAAATTTGGTGGTTATATCAAGAGCATATTCATAAGTATTTGGCCCCACCATAACCAAAATTATGTCAAATTTGGAATTAGTAACATTGTGTGTGCCTAAAAATACCAATATTCATTTATTGCCCAACCATTATATACTCCATTATCATCCACCTTTACATTATAAAATCAAACCTATTAGTCACTATTTATCTATATTTACCATCCCTAGCCACACTTTCCTTAGTCAAGGCTACAAATATACCTTATCTCAATGTTTGAATGATATAAAATCAACAACCCATGAATATCAGAACAACATTATTGGATCCCAAATCCACAATAATTTATTGATAGAATAGCTATTCATATTAGGTATGGGATATCAATTTCCATGATTAATTATTATGGTTATATTATATGTTGATCAGGATGTTTATCTCCACATCAGAAAGAGCAAAAAACATTTACCTTACCAGAACTATACATTTGCCAAAAACATTTACCTTGCCTTTGCCATTAACCTTACCATTTTCATTTTCCATAATTATTTTACCTTGTCATTTTTATTTTCTATTTTCCTTGCCATTATTTCATACCTTGATATTTACCTTATCTTATCACTTGGGGGTGATCCTATTCCCATTTTCACAAATTACCTTCTTATCATCTTATTTATATCATAACCTATTCCATCCTACCATGACTTTATTATTGACCAAAGCCTATTTTTAGCCACCCTACTCAACCCTTTTGATCTTATTTTCATTGGTTCTTCAGACACATTTCATGAGGGGATTTTGATCTAGTTTTAGTAGTTTTAAAATTTTGTGTTTAAATGATATTCTATGAAAGTAGTATGCCAGTGGATCTGGCAAGTTATCTTTCATTTAATTTTTATTAGTGTTACTAATTATAACTACCTTTAGGAAAATTAGTATCCTACCTTATGTTACTAAATATAACCACCTATGGGAAAATTAGTAGCACAAACCTATGCCATGGTTTCCTAACTATAACCATGTATGGGCAAATTAGGAACAACACCTTTACCATGCATTACCACATCACCTTACCATTACTATTATCACTTTCCTTACCATTTACCTCAATTTGAGAACTTATTTTTACCTATTTAGATCTTATCACCTTTTATGTTTGCATAATGAGGTCCTAATGGGATTACATAGGTAGCGCTCGATTCATGTTGAGATTTAGCTTAGTCCCCCTTTTCCATATGCTCTCACCATTTTTCAAGCAACATAAGAAACACTCTCACCATTTTTCAAGTGGTATCTTGTCAATCTCAAATGATTTAATATACCTCAAAATTCTGAAAACATTCAAAACATTTTCAAAATTGTAAACATTAGATAATCATCTTACTATCTCTTAGAGAGATATATAGCCTCAATATCCAAAAACATGTGTCTTGTTTAAACCTAATCAGTCATCCTTGATCTACCTTAATAATTAAAATCCATTTTTAGTTCTAATTCATTTCATTTCCATTAGGGGTGTGACCTTCCCTTTGCATATATCCTTACTAGGGGGCACCACCCATTTATCATTTCATTGAGCCTTCATGCATAGATATTGAATTGGTTAATAATAAGATGCTTTATGTTGCTTTTTATTTCAGTCTTTTTATGTGTTCTTTTGCTTAGTTGTTTTTTTGTTTATTTTCCTATTTGTTTTATTTCAATATTGTGCCTTGACTCAGTATATATGTGTTCATTGGGTGATTGTTTGTGCATTATTCTTGAGCCTCTACATATTCATACATCAACATTATCATCATGGTTTTTATAATTAGTGCATTATTTTTAATTTTTTATTGGATCAAGAGTTAATTTATATGCATATTTTAGATAAATTTATCATGGTTTTCTATATCATGGTGCATACTATCATGCGCTACAAAAAAATTAGCTCAGGAAATATTACAAGCAATGGCATCATAAAAACTTGTCCTTGGTAACCTTGACAAATATTCCCACCCTCCTTGATCAAATCAAACCATTGACCATTCTAGTTGTATCCATGATAATAAGGATGGACATATTCACATTGGCAAGTATAATCAAATCATTCACATTGATCAATTATTATTCTTCTAATCATCTCTTTCATCATTTTATGCATCCTCATGTGCCTAGTTATTTGTGGCTTCTTTAATCATTAGACCGTCACATCTATGTTTTCACCCACTCATATTTAATATGTATTATAGGTTATATCCTTGAGTTATGCTTTCCAATATATGCTACTAGGAAATAATCAAAAATCATTATTCAATCCAAGCCATCTTAATGATTATAAATGCATGTGGATAAATCATTATTTTGACTCATCATCCATACTAGGGCATGTACCTATGCCACTAATTATAAATGCCTTTGGGAAAATCCATGTCTCATCTTTTATTACTAATTATAACCACCTTTGGGAAAATCAATACTTTTTAAATAAATGCATGAAATAATTATCTTGATTGGATTAATCTTAACCATGGGTTAATTTCATTCTTCTTGCTTCTTTCTTGAGGGACCATCCTTCAATCATACGTGTCATCCACTCCCTTGAGTGGGAATAATTATAGGCTTCCCAAACATTGTTTGAAGCTTCTTCTTCAATCATTACCTTATTCATTTATTAATGATCTTTTTCATTCTTTGAGAAGATGTCCTTATGCATATAACTTACAATATATTCCCAAATAAGGGCAAATTATAGACACCTAAAACTGGCCAAACTATATCCGATCAAACTTCAAAATGATTCCTACTAATCATTATAAATTAAGCCTAAGAATAACTAAATGTCCCAAATTTGCTTGTGCATTACTCATCAAAGCTTAGAATCATGTTGAGACATCCCTAACTGGGGTATTCTATCATATTCAATAATAAACTCGCATAGATTAATCCCTATTCACCTTGTGACATCATAACTATCAATCTAGCATATTGGCCTATTAAGTGGGGCACTTACTTACTTGATCAAATGTTGAAAGAGAGAAAATGCTAATGAAAATAAATTATCTAATTAAATAGAATTAAATTCCTAGTTAGAATATTCATTTACAAATTAATGAATATCTAAAAAATAAATTCAAAATATCCTAGATTTTCATCATTGCCTTTATGAGTTATCAAGCTCTTTGAAAATATTCTAAAATATCTAATTTGAGAGTCATACCTAGTAATTGCAAATCATTAGTACTTAACAACTATTAACTCAACTTGAGTTAATTTTAGCCCATCTAGATTTTGTTTGAACCCATTCCAAGCCTAAAATCAATCTTAACTCACCTTGGGTTAGAGTTAATTCTTAAGGCTATAAATAAAAGGCCTTACCTATTGAATTCATAAGATATTTTGGTACAAATTTATTATGCTCAAATATCTTCAACATGTTATTTGATGTAGTGTTATAATGCTTAAATGAATAGTAAGTGGTGTTACCATTCTCAAATCTTAAGCCAAGGTGCTAAGGAGAGAAGGAGCCAAACAACCTCCATTATCAAAGTCTTTTTGATGGACAAGTTGAGAAAGAAATTTTGAGCTCCAAATAAGGTAGAAGATGTGTTTATTTTATGTTTTTGTTATGATTTCATTTAGTTTTTTCTACTAAGCTCTCCTTATTGTCTAGGCTAGAGGTTTTAAGAACTTAGTGTGTTCATTTCATTAGTTTTATGATACTAACACAAGACTAACCTCCCCTCTATGTCAAATTGCTATTTCAGAAGGGGAAGATAGACATAAACTTCATTGAGACATATACTAATATCTAACTTGATGATCTACATATTTAATATCAATCACCACTGGCAGTTATCGATAGAGAGGTCATGATTCTTATGGCTATTGTCATTAGTATCTTGTTGCCTAACAAAAGTGGCTAGTACTTATATATGAGCCTCATATGTGTATTTTAGAGCATGCTAGATGAGTTGACACATTTCATATGTGGGCTAGTGTTCCTAGCTCAACTTTAAAGAGATATTCACATGATATCATATCATGGAGGAGTAGCATTAGGGCCTCCACTCTACTAATGGTCTAGGGATAGGATCACATCATTATAGAGTGATCATTGGGGAAATGATGGGTATAGGACTTGGAGGATCCTTTGTCATATATTTGGGTGTAGATAGGAGTAGGTAAGTGTGGGCATGGGGGGAGATATATTTTCTTTACCGCATGTTCATTGATCTCACTCCAAAGTTTTTCATTAGAGGCCTTACCATGATTATTATCTATAATGGTTTAGAGATGGATGTTAAATGGAATACATTACTAATAGGTGTTTTATTAATAGTAGATAATCTCACATTGTTTAGGAATACTACCCTATTTGGGTACTCTGGTAGTTTGATTTCATACAAGATGTGTCTAGGTGGCCCAAATGGTTTTTGCATATCACACAATTTTTAACCAAGACACTCATATCACTCAAAGGGGTGTGTCTAATGAAAGATATATCATTTTTCCATGAGTTTCTTGGGCCCATGTATGAGGAACAATATATATAGGAGTTACTCTAACATAAATTCATTTATAGGTATTGGTGTAACCTTTGAGACTTATAATTCTAGTGTATGAAGGGGGATAGAGGTATATGGACATTGAAGATATGCACACTGAAACATCCCAAAAAAATGGTATTACTTGTTAGAGTATTATAGGTGAGGAGGGTGATGATGATGATGATGATGGCTTTGATAGTGGGGATGATGGGGAAGATGATGGAAAAGATGGTGATGGGGATGATGGAGGAGATGGTAGCTTATCTATGAGGTTATTGACTCTAACATGATAGGTTTTATAGGTATACAGGTTGATCCAAGATAGGTGGGGACTTATAGCATAGCTATGGTAGGCATGGATGTAAGCATTTTGGAAGAGGAGATCACTGCCTAGGTGGGAGAGATCACTAGCTTAGAGTGGTAGGTGTCTAATTTGTAGAGTACCCTAGATATGTGCAATGATGATATAACTCATCTTAAATTAGATATTACCTATCTAAAGGCTAATGTAGACACCAAAATTGTGTCTACTCCTTGGTCGACTCCCCCTTGGTCCCTTTGGTCCACTTCTAACACATTCTTAACCCACACACTTATTAATTTAAAATAATTATTTATTTTGAATTAATAACACCCCCCTTGACACCTCATCCATGACACCTCACCCTTGGACACACCCCACCTTGGATACCTCCCCTTGGATGCCTCCCATCACCCTATGACCAATTTATGACCTATTTCAACCCTCCCACTAACCTCTCATGCCTATTAAACCTGCCTTCGACTATTTTACCATGACCACTAAACCCGGCAGATGGAGGAACAGGCAAAAGGCTAAAAATAGCCTTTTTACCCATCCTCCAGCCACTGACATCGGTCAACCGTCGGCCGACGCTGGTGGAATCGCCAACGTCAGTTGCTTAAAACCAACTTGTAGGCCAAACAGAAAACTAATCACAGCCCCTATGAATGCTAATTCTCTTCCCCATATCAACTTTCTCTTGCTCCTCGACTCTTTGTAGGTACCAGCATTTTATCAACACTCTCCTGGCTGTAGAGACTCTCCCCATGTGACTTCAGATCATATTGGAGCATGGTACAGGGATCTCAACATCAGCAACAAGTCTTCTACACTCCTTCTTCAGTGAGTAAGAGCTAAGTATTTCTACTAGTTTTTATTTCAATACTCTTAGGACACATTAGTAATCAGTCCATTGTCCATTTCTAAGCACTGTTGACACCACCCAACCTATTCTTCTCAAAAAGGTTGAAAAGCCTTCCCTCATCTTTATCTTCCTTTCACCCCTATCCTCTATCTGATCCCATTTTTAGGCCATACTCTTTGCCTTACAAACCCTACACAAACCATTAGACTCCCATAGACATCCCAGACCATTCTATTGATCACAAACAGAGCTGAAACTCATCCAGAACCCATCCAAGGCCATTGCCCTGACCGACATCGACCATTTCCCCCACTGATGTCAGCATACTAACTGACGTTAGCAACCTTAACCAACTGATGATGGCAGACTAACCGGTGTCTATGACTATGACAGACTGATAACAGAATATAGGTATGCATTATTTCTATTTCTTTGGCTTAGTCTTTCATTATTTCTCCTTATCAGACATTCTTCTTATCAACTAGTGGACTGTCATCCCTCAAGGAAGTCTTTGTACTTCTAGGACCAAGCTTTTGCTTGGCAGTCCACCTTATATCCATCTAACAATCTCTTTGTTTAAGTTTTTCTTATCTACAGGTGTCATCCTCCACAGCCAAAGAGGAGTCCCTTCAATCATCTGGATACGGTGCGCAAACTTCATCCAAGTACGTACAAACCCCTAACCATTTAATCTTAGTTTCTTACTTCCTTTGAATTTGAAAAAGTGAAAAATAGTTGGAAACATTCTGGCATGCCCGGTGGGACCCTGGAAGTTTTCCTTGGGTTCATACTTTTTCTTCTAAAAAACAAAACATTCATATAGGTGCATTAGATTTCTTCTTGCATCCTTTTTCTTTTATCTCTTTATTTTGAAATGAAACCATAAGCAGAAGTTAAAAAGAATCTCTTTCTTTTTCTTCTTGTCACCTTTCTTTCTTGCATCTTAGAGTAGTGAAGTTCATACTCTTAACCCTTTCTCAACTTGTTTTCATTCGAACACACATTTCAGTTTGGGCTTAAAATCTATTGCATTTCATTTCTGCCTGAATGCATACTTAGCTCTCACATCTAGTAATTAAAAAATGCATTATGAATAAAGCGTAGTCCACTTATGTTACACAACCTAACCACATTCACAAACTAAACATATAAACATACCTGAGACAAGGTCCGACTAGGATTTCATCACCTAGCAGATACCTTACCCTTCTTGGTAATCCCACTTGGACTTCACTACCAAGGGGAGAACCCACTATGTTCTCTGACAGAGTATAAACTCTAGGGGAATTATATACTGGCTAAGTGACCCAGCTTATCTCTAGGCTTATGAAGTGAGGGGAGCTTGCTCTTTAGCACCAGGCCACGTACAGAACATAATATAGACTTTTGAGCACTGAAACTAACCCGAAACCAACCTTAGACTACTTCTTCTAGGACCCATTCTAAAAGCTAACTTCCCAAACACACTCTTCTAAGGCATAAGCCAATAAGACTCTAAAACTTATTCTTAGGAATTAACGTTAGAGTTTGCTTGTCTTCATCTATTTTTCTATCTCTATCTGATTTTTTGAGTTGGTGAGGTTGCATTCTGAGATCTAAAGACAACTCAGACTTTCTTATTTTTCTTCCAAAAACTTTTAGTTTTCTAAGTTTCTAAAAACACACAGACACCGACATCAGTTTTTCGACCGATGTCGGCAACTATTCCTCATCGATGTCAGTTATCTGACCGACATCGGCAACTTTATTCACCGGCATCGATTCTTCTACCGACGTCGATCACTATCAAAAATTTGTCTTCTCAAATAGCAACCTTAAAACCTGACCCTTTTGCTGTCAAAAACACACCTTCTGAGTTTCTAAAACTGAAAAACATAGTTTCTAGAACCTGACCCTTTTTGCCTTGAATGGTTTTTACATGTAGTCAAACCAAAACTCTTGTTGACCATGCAAGGCAGCAACCATTCCCACCTTCACCTTTCATATCAAGCCCTCTAATGGAGTGTACTTCAGACACTGAATATTCTCCTATCTAGTCAACCCCTGATCAATCTCCAATTGTTCTTGAAGGGGATCAAAATTTTGAGAGATTCCTTGACCATAACATCAAGGCTCTCCAACACTATCTCACGAGAACCCAAACGCGAGACCATTCAGGTAATCCCATTCATGAGATGCCAACTTCCTTGGTTGAAGTGGCAAGGATAACAACAGCCTCTACTACCCAACCCATAATCACTCAGGCTAGTACCCCGACCAATAACTCGACCATGACCAATGTCCAAAATATGGCCTTGCCTTCTATTTTTGGACCAACCTCCATCGGGGTTTTTGTACCCCCTCAACCACACACAATTCAACCAAGTTCATCACATTTTCACAACTTGATTGTCTCAACCCAAACACTCTTACACCCATAAATACAAGAGTGACTACCTACCCTTTGGCTAGTGTTGCCACCATCCAACCACCTGTGGCGACATCAAGCCAAGTTGTGCCTCCTAGCTTTATGACACAACCACCTTTGACTTTAACATCAGTCCCTATGACTAGTTACCGATATGTTGCCCCTACACAAGCGCAACCAACTATGTCATACGCCCCTCCTAACTCCTTCCAAGCACCTTACAACCTAGGGGGTGCCCCACCTATAAATCCATCAATCGATCTAATCAAGATGTTGATGGATAAGATGTCTAACCTTGAGGCATCCATTTCCAGTTCAATAAATGTTCTCTCATATGAACAAATCTATAATGAACCCATTCATCCTTCAGTCCCAATCCGACCATATCCAAGTCAGTGGGAAATCCCCAAGTTTACTCATTTTCAGAGTAAAGAGGACCTGCAACAACATCTACGAGCGTTTAGACACACTTGTTACCTTATAGCCCATGATGATGCATTATTACTATGTACATTTCCCATGTCACTTTTAGGGGCTGCCCTTGATTGGTATAGTTCTATTACCAGTCACTCTCTTTTTACATTCACCCAACTAGCTCAACTTTTCCTTGACCACTTTTTGATCAACATCACCAAAAATGTCTCCATCACAGACCTATACTCTATCAGACAGTTTGATGACAAATCAATAGCTGATTTTGTTGCTCATTGGAGACGCTTAATCAACCAACTCTCCTTTTCTTTACCTCAACCTGAGCTCATCGAAATCTTCTCTAGAGCATGTGCCAAACACATCTCATCTACTTTGTGGGTCCAAACATTATGCACATTTGACGAAGCTTTCACCATGGCCCGAAAGCTTGAACTCTGTGCAGTTGAAGAGGACAAGGTCAAATTGCGAAATAACAATGCAAAATCCAATGACCCTTCTTCATCCAAATCTACTTTTTCCAACTCCAAACCCAAGGGAGTGGCAAACACTGTGGTCTTTAGATCACCATCATCAACAACAACCAACCAATCTGAACCCTCCACATCACAAAGCATCACCAAACAATTCCAACAATGATACATACAGCGTCAATATACTCCAATAAGAGAATCATACGCTTCCATTTTGGATAAACTCGTCAAGCAGGGGGTCCTCAATCTCCCTCAAATTTGACCACCCCAATTTGACCCCTCAAAACCTATCCCTGCATGGTACAAGTAAAATGACTTCTGTAATTATCACCGTGTCAAAGGCCATGACATAAACAACTACAAAACCTTTAAAAACATTGTCCAGGACATGGTAGACAAGGGGGATCTTGTTTTTGATAACCCAAATGCGTTGCTTAACCAAAACTTGGACATCTTTAGACAACCTTTCCCTAATCATCCCCCCAGTCAAAATAACATTCAGACCATGGCTGATGACCCCCAAGAGCATAATATATGCACGATCAACACGGTCTCTCCTGTCATTTCTAACCAACCTCTCCCACAGTCTGAAGAGGTTAGTCAATCTATTTGTCCACTATAGGTAGAAGAGCCATCTTCTCCTATTTGTCCATCATAGGTAGAAGAATCTTCTTCTCCTATTTGTCCACCACAGGTAGAAGAGCTTTCTTCTCCTATTAGTCCTCCATCTACCCCTCTTTTGCATCTAGGAGAGTCTACCTTGACCTCTCCCATATTGGAAGATGCATTGACAACACCAACGCCAGTGGCCTCGCCCCCATCTTTCTTATCATCAATGGGGGATCATACTTCTTCCACTCCTCGACCATATGAGGAAGCCATGATCATCCCTACACTCTTTCCAACTAAAGAGCCACATTATCCAATTCCTTCTCCACCAAGAGAAGAACTTATCACTTCACCAACTTCAACCAAAGAAGATCTGGTGACGATTCTCTCACAATCACCTCAATATTTTAAATGACCAAATATAAAACCTCATGCAACCTCATCCAAACCCTTGCAGTCATCTACCATGCCAAAATAGGTTAGATCCCTCGGTGTGCACCCTACATCCAACCTCACTCACCCACAAGTGATGGTAGACTTAAACCTCACCCCACACAATAGTAGTCCTCACACTAAAACAAAGAAGGCTACTAAACCCCATCGAAGAACTTTTCTCCCACCATCACCATTGCCCTCTATTTTAGGCCCACACCCATCCACCTTAATAGGAGTACTTCTTACTCTGACACCCAACAAAAACAAATCACCTTCATTACTACCAACACCTAACAAAAACATACCTCCTTAAAAACATCCAACACCTCTCAACAAGAACGTGCCATCTCCACATGTGGCCATACCGCCAACTAAAAAGGTGACACGGAAAACCCTCTAAACAAATCCTAAATAGAAATTGTCAACCTCTACTGCAACAAAGAGTGTCGACCCATTAAAGGGTTCTTATGCTTCGATGTTATGTCGATTGTTGTAGTCATCTAGCATCTTCCTCCTGCCTATCAAGCCTTACCAACCTCTCAAACCAAAACCACCTTGGTTTGATGACACTAAAATATGCTGGTATCATCACACACCGGGGCATGACACTGAGCGTTGTTGCGCCCTTAAGGCTGTCATCTGTCAACATCTAGCAAAGGACACCCCTCACATTGAGGCTTCTTCTAACCACATTTTTGACCAACTACCGACACCATCTCATACCTCTCAAACCTCTTCACCTAAATTGGGATCCCAACATAAGACTATGGTCCCTCAACCACCTCCTCAACCTTTATTCAAAATCAACACAATCAATGTGGCCACCAGGCCCCAAACTGTGAAGAATAAAGGAAAATACCAAACTTATACACCTTTGACATATCCATTATTCATCAAGACCTCTCAACCAACACAACCCAAGATTTCTATCTTGGACATGTCTCGACCATCATCACTGGGGGAAATTCCTCCTAACCTCACTAGTCCACATGATGATTTGTATAAGTGACTCATGGACTACTTGACATATTCTATCATTCCTCCCAAACTCTCTAGCAATAGACGGTGAGCTTTTATCAAGAACACTTCTCACTACACCATGCTAGGGGGACTTCTTTACAAGTGAGGTCTCGACGGCCTCCTTATCCAATGCCTAACAACCACTGAAACATCTCACATCATCAAACAAGTCCACGATAGGATTTGTGGGGGACATTTCAGTGGTAACTCACTTGCCAAGCACATCCTCTGCCTGGGCTATTATTGGCCCACTCTTCACCAAGATTGCAACAATTATGTTCGGCGTTGTCCCAAATGCCCACAACATCTTGACCAACTTCACATCCAACATCAACCAAAACATGCCAACAACACATCAACCAACCAAGCATCGACCAAACATCAACCAACCAAACAATTACCAACATGTGACCAATTTGGAATGAAGCAAATGGGGCAAGTTTGCTCCTAATTGACTCAGACCTAACATCATGACGCACAAGCATAGATTAGGGACTTCTCGTCTGTCTTCTCTCAAAGGCCGACTAGAACCTAAGCCCCTTAATGCCTTGCATCTTCGATCAGTCTACTGTTAGTTAAGTAATTATTCACTTAACGTTTAACTTGAGCTCATCCCTTGAGCAATCCCCATCATCGTCATTCCTATTCCTTTCAACCCTCAACCCTACAAACATCAATTAACCATTTTGTCAAGTATGAATGCTTTGTCCTAATAAAAGGGAAACCTTCTAAGCCTCTATAGTCAAGTCCATGACCAAAAATTTAGTCAAAAACAAAAAATATATATAAGTGGGATGCCTATTCAAAGGTCATAAAACTATAAATGCAGATTGCTCCCTCAAAGGACAACTACATCATCATTGTTATAGCTAATAGACTACTCCCTTGAAGGACAGCTATTTAAAGCCCTCAAAAACATATAAATCAAAAATATAGACCACTCCCTCGAAGGATGGCTATGCCTAAAAATCTTGCTACAAATAACACTATCTCAGAAGCTTCCCGCATCAATCAGCTTCACATATGACCATAAAACAAAATGACATCTCCATGTAGACTTCCCGCATTGATCAGTCTACCCAAAAAAAAAAAAAGGTCATGGGCTTGACTTATAGTCATTCTCAGGGTCTCCTATAAAAAGGGGCAACATTATCCCTACTAAAAAGGGTTGCCCTATCCTAGTATATCACATGACCTACTCAAGGGATTTCGAGCTCATTTTAATGTCAAAGTGATTCGATTACTTCTCTAACACAACCAATGGTCAATGACGTAATGCATGAATGGAGACTTTGTTTATAAAAACCCCTACCTATGCTATCATTATGGTCCTTGTCAATGAAAGGGAAAAAATGCCTTTCCCTTCTTACATCTTGGTCATAAACAATCCAACCAAATCATTTTCTCAACCCTACCCAACCAAACCAAAACATTTTCAAACCACCAACATGACATAGTCCATTTCACATAGTTTTTATGGAAACCAATACACATGGAAACTATCGACCACACAATTTATGTCAAGCATAAACCATTACTTGTTGAAGCATAAATAATCTCAATTCATTTTTAGCATACATCTATCACCGATATGAAAAATTGCTAAGGATGAAAGACCACATAACCAATGTTACAGAATACACCATCACATAATATGGAAAATGCTGTAACATCATCATACCCTCATCATTTATAACCTGACCAAACCAACCTATCAACCAGTCTGAACTACATTGGTCTAAGGCTCTTCAAATAAGGGCTATGTAGGCAGCACTCAGATGACATGATGTTTTCTAGGGTTAGCTCAGCCATATCCATTTGTTCATCTATCTGATGGACAAACCATTTCAACCTTTAACCAAGACTTAGCCTAATCAAAACTAATCCATAACCGACCCTCTTCCTCCCTTTTAGGGAGAACTACATTGGCCTAAGGCCCTTCCAACAAGGGCTATGTAGGTATCACTTAGTTGACACAGGGTCTTCTGAGGTTAGCTTGGCCATTCCTTCATCCATCCATCTACTGGACCAACTCTCTATCCCAACCCAATCTCATGACCAAACAACCAGCCCTGCCATTGTAGGAGTCACCTGCAACTTCTCATGGGGCACATCAGAGATCACCTACATCTCCCTAACCACAACACCCGTCTCTTGAGCTCACTTATATCTCAACCTCACTCTCAACCAACAACCTTAGAGATCGCAACTATCTCCTCAGATCATGACCACTTCCAAGACAACTATGCCTTGGTTGTTTTGATTGTATGTAGGCTACTTCATAAATAGTTAGCCAAATTATCTGCACATCATATTAGGACCCTCACAACTATTGGATCACGATCAAGTTGATCCCCACTACTTGTGACATTTTCATGTTTTCTAAGAGCACTTCCTAAGCCTGGGAGACTTAGAACACGATGACCATTGGAGCTACAGCTTGGATCAAATAACCATTCCACTACAACTAAATGATGGGGCCTGGTTATTCAATTTTAGCACTCCTCGACCTTTGACTGCAACAATTTGACCTGACCATCACGTGAAGTGGTATACATGCAATCTCAACTTTTGCAGCATTCACACTCAAACTTCACCATATCCATCCACTATCTATCAAATCGGCACTTGATATCAGGTTACCTTCCCTCGACTCCCACTTTGAGGTGAAATACCTCATCCCTTACCTGGGGCAATCAACTCTTATTTTTTTCTTGTAGTTCATTAGAACAACCAATAGGACAAAAAAAAAAACCTCATCCCATACCTGGGGCAACTTACTCCTATTTTTGTCTTGTAGTTCGTCAAAACAACCAACAAGACAAAAAGGGGCAAATGTAGACACCAAAATTGTGTCTACTCCTTGGTCGACTCCCCCTTGGTCCCCTTAGTCCACTTATAACACATTCCTAACCCACACACTTATTAATTTAAAATAATTATTTATTTTGAATTAATAACACCCCACTTGACACCTCATCCATGACACCTCACCCTTGGACACACCCCGCCTTGGATACCTCCCCTTGGATGCCTCCTATCACCCTATGACCAATTTATGACCTATTTCAACCCTCCCACTAACCTCTCATGCCTATTAAACCTACCTTTGACTATTTTACCATGACCACTGAACCCAGCAGACAGAGGAATAGGCAAAAGGATAAAAATAGCCTTTTTACCCATCCTCCAGCCATCGACGTCGATCAACCATTAGCTGACACCGATGAAATCACCAACATCGGTTACTTAAAACCAATTCACAAGCCGAATGGAAAACTAATCACAACCCTCACAAATGCTAATTCTCTTCCCTAGATCGACTTTCTCTTGCTCCTCAACTCTTTACAGGTACTAGCATTCTATCAACACTCTCTTGGCTATAGAGACTCTCCCCAAGTGACTTCAGATCAGATTGGAGCATGGTACAGGGATCTCAACATCAATAACAAGACTTCTACACTCCTTCTTCAGTGAGCAAGAGCTAAGTATTTCTACTGGTTTTTATTTTAGTACTCTTAGGACACATTAGTAATCAGTCCATTGTCCATTTCTAAGTACTGTTGACACAACCCAACCTGTTCTTCCCAAAAAGGTTGAAAAGCCTTCCCTCATCTTTATCTCCATTTCACCCCTATCTTCTATCTGATCCCCTTTTCAAGCCATACTCTCTACCCTACAAACCCTACACAAACCATTAGACTCCCACAGACATCCCAGACCATTCTGTTGATCACAGACAGAGCTGAAACTTGTCTAGAACCCGTCCAAGGCCATTGCCCTGACTGACATCGACCATTTCCCCCACTGACGTTGGCATACTAACTAACGTCGACAACCTTAACCAACTAATGATGGTAGACTAATCGGCATTGATGACTATGACAGACCGACAGCAGAATACAATTACACATTATTTTTATTTCTTTGGCTTAGTCTTTCATTATTTCTCCTTATCAGACATTCTTCTTATCAACTAGTGGACTGTCATCCCTCAAGGAAGTCTTTGTACTTCTGGGACCAAGCTTTTGCTTGGTAGTCCACCTTATATCCATCTAACAATCTCTTTGTTTAAGTCTTTCTTATCTAGAGGTGTCGTCCTCCACAGCCAAAGAGGAGTCCCTTCAATCATCTGGATACGGTGCGGTGCGCAAACTTCATCCAGGTACGTACAAACCCCTAACCATTTAATCTTAATTTTTTACTTCTTTTGAATGTGAAAAAGCAAAAAATAGTTGGAAATAGCAAATATAGCTAATATGGTATAGGTGTAAGCCCTAATCACTATAGAGAGGGATCAAACCATCAATGATAAGGATGAAGCATTGGCCAATGTTGACAAGCTTAAGAAAGAGTGGGATGAGGCCTGTATAGGTAGTACATAGGCTAGATTTTCCTATGTGATTCTTGAGAGCCTTTAGGCTAAGGATGATGCCTCTTTACCACTGATTTGATGAGATGATAGCTCCCAAGGACTAGTAATTTGCTTCTTTTGAGGTTTGGGATATGCAAAGATAAGTTAGTAGATCTGGCTAGTCTCAAACAAGGACACATGTTATAGGTGTTTCAAGTAAGTCAGCCAATTAGCCATGGCTACCACCATCAAGACCACTAGGGTCATAAGGGCGACCTCCATCCATAGGGCCTATAGACACATAGAGCTAGAATTAAGTGCATGCATCTTAGCATTTTAGCATTTTGGTATAGTTTTGGCATATGGCATTATACTTGTTATACTAGCATATTGATATATTTTGAGACACCATTATGATATATATATATATATATATATATATATATATATATATATATATATATATCTCTGTGTGTGTGTGTGTGTGTGTGTGTGTGTGTGTGTGTGTGTGTGTGTGTGTGTGTGTGTGTATGTATATATGTATATATGATGTATTATGACATTTGAGATACATTGACATTCATTTTTGGGTTCTTTGAGGATGATGTACATATATATGATACTCCTTATATATGTGTATGTGTGTGTGTGTGTGTGTCTGTATGTATGTATATATATATATATATATATATATATATGATGCCATGTTATTATCTTTTTTATATCATGTTTAACATTGTTTATCATTAATTAACATTATGGATGCTTTGTATTGTTGATGTTTATGTTCATGTTATTCTCTTTCATTTATTACTTATGCCATGTTTAGGAGATGTTTTTATGTTGTTTATCTACTCATGTTGTATGACTCATATGTATGATTATTTAGAGATGTACATTTGTATAAACACATAATAAATGATTTTTATTATATTTTTTATTGATTGGATTCAATCATCTGTTTGGGTAATTGGTTGGTTTGTATCTCAAAGAAGTATTTACATTGCATTGAGTTGATAGTCTTTTTATGCCTAATTTTTTCTATAGTTTGTGATATTGTGCATCATATTTATGAACAACTAAAATGACAATATATACCCTAAGTATGGAAAACCTAGTTTAAATGTGAATACCTATGAATAAGATATAAACAACCAAATCCAAAGTGTAAATAAAAAAATAAACCAACTTTAGGACTATATATAAACATTCATAACCTAAGTACATGATATGGATAATCATGGCTCAATTCTAAACAAAATGTAATAGCCCTACAAAAATTGAAAAAAAATAGGAAAAAAGGTAATAAGGCAAATTAAAAATAATAATAAAATAGATAAACACCACAACACAAATAAATAGAAAAAAATATAAAAACAAACAAAGCAAACAAAACACAAACAGACTACACAAACTATGCAAACAAACAAACAAACCACCAATATATAAAGATAAACAAACAAACAAAAAATCCAATAAACAAACAAACAAACAAATAAAACATTAATAAAATAAACAAACAAGGAAAGATATTAAAAACTTAAATAAACAACACAAAATGAACAAATAGGATAAAACATACAAAACAAACAAAAAAGATAAAATAAACAAACAAACAAGACTATAAAAAATTTAAAAAAAACAAACTAAAGCAAATAAAATTTCAATAAATAAACTAATATAAACACATAAAGGTAAATAAAAAAACTAATCTTAAATAAATGGCAATATAAAAATAAAGGTTAATCACAATGTTAGTATCAAATAAAATGAAAAATGTTTGTGCATGTATAATAGAGGTGTTATTGTTGGTGACAAGGTGATCCTTAAGCTAGGTAACAATGACATAGGTAAAATAACATAGGAACAAAAAAGACAAAGTTTCCCTAGGCTATAGGGAATAATAAAAAAGTCAAGATGACAAATGGTTGACCCTAGGCTATAGGGAGCAATGACATAAACAATGAAGGCACAAGCATTTGCCTTAGGTAATAGGATACAATGAAATAGAACAAATAAAATGGGTAGAATAGAAGTAAAGGAAGGGGTATCTGAGTTGACTCTAGATGTACTAGGTAAGTGGACATTTCCTACATAGTTCCATGGATACTAGGTCTAACATGAACTTAAGGCTAAATTTAGTTCTCCTAGGATATGGGATAGCATAAAATTGATGATAAGAAAATATAATTGACTGGTAGAGGAAAATATGAATGATCTCTCAAAATTGTGAGTGCGTAGAAAAAGAGGTGGATGACATTCACAATAATGAAAGAATCAACATAAAAAAATCACACAATCATGAGAGCATGGTTTAGGATAAAACCACACTAGAAGTCAAGAGATGAGTATCCAAAAATGAATTGAATTATTAATTCATGATGTTCATTACATCTATGGCTTGTAATGAGAATGAGCCTATAAGATGGTGAGAGTGTTTGTTTGTGTTGCTCTCAAAATGATGAGAGCATTCAAATAGAAATTTCTCACAAAATATCAAGAGAATTCAAATAGAAATTGCTCATAAAATAGAGAGAGCATTCAAATAGAAATTTCTCAAATGGTGAGAGCATAAGATAATCCAAGTGGTCATTAGTATGTTGTATTTTAGTGCATAATGCTTATGTAAGTGACTTGAAAAATGGTGAGAGTGTATGGTTAAGGCCAATAAGGTGGGTAAAATAAAGGACAAGTGGTTACTTATGAAATTGATAGGAGTCCCAAAATTGTTAAGGCAAAGAAGTGGTCATAGTGTCAAATGGAAACAAAGTGATGAAGAAATGGTGGTGGCTAAGCTAACTAGAGATACCCCATGTATCCAAGTGTTACTTATATAGTTCATGTCAACCTCAATCTGAAGTAGTTCTCCTAAAAATGCGAGGAAAAATACCAAGGTGGTCCAAAAATTAAGTTGATTAAGTAATAAATTCCATCCCAAAAAATTGATGGATTTATATTTCTCATGGCAATTCTAAGCCAATTTTCATGATTTTATGATTTTTATGATTTTATTGTCTTTTCAAATGTTTAGGGGTTTTCAAACTATTTTAAATGTCTTTGGAATTTTATAGTCATCTCAACTCAACCAAGAATAATGAGATATAAAATGGTCCAACTCATAAAATTATGAGAGTGTGGCTTAGGGTGACTAAGTTGATCTCAATGTAAATCGATCATTGCCTACATAGTCCCATAAGACCTCAGTAACTATATTTAAACCTTAAAATGGATAAATGTTTGGATATGTTTCTAATGTTTTGGTGTTTTTTGTATCTTAAATCAATGGAGAATTACAACATGGTCTAAATCATAAAAATGCAAGAGTGCTTTACATTAAAATGCTTGCAAAATGATGAGAGCATGGTAAAAAGGTAAATGAGTTGAACTCAATATAAATTGATCACTATCTACATAATCCCATAGGACCTCAAGTCACTATAATTATACCTTACAATAGATAAATGTTTAAATATGTGTCCAATGTTTTTGTGTTTTTGTTATCTCAACTCAATGGTGAATTATGAGATACAACATGATTCAACTCATAGATCAGTGAGAATATTTGGCTTTAAAATGTTTTTAAAATTTCTAAAGAATGGCAAAGGGGTGACTGAGCTGACCTCAATGTAAATCAATCACTACCTACATAGTCTTATATGACCTCAATTCACTATAGCTCCACCTTATAGTGGATAAATGTTTAGAGATGTTTATAGTGTTTTGGTGTTTTTGGTATCTTAACTTGGTGGAAAATTATGAGATACAACATGGTCTAACTTTAAAAATAGTGAGATCATTTGGATTAAAAAATGCTTTAAAATGGTGATAACATGGCAAAGGGGTGACTGAGCTAACCTCAAAGTAAATTGAACATCGCCTACATAGTCTTGCAAGACCTCTAGTCATTGTGGTTTCACCTAAACAAAAGGTGTATGATTAAGTACCAACAAGTTCATGTATAGGAAAATGGTAATGTCTAGAAATAGTAATGGAAATGTGATGCAACAATGCATGGTAAAGGTGTTTTTCCTAATTTTCCTAAAGGCAATTATATTTAGGAAATAATAAGAAGGATTAGTGATATTAATTTTTCTAAAGGTGGTTATAATTAGTAATATGAGTAATGAACATAACATAAATGAAGGTGCAATTTCCAGGACCACTATAATATTGCTTTCATATACTACCATTAAAACATTAGAATCTAAAATAACTATTAGAACTAAATTTCTCATCAACCACTAAACATGCCTAAATTAAAAATGAATTAAAACCAAGGTGTTTTTCCTAATTTTCCCAAAGGTAGTTATATTTAGGAAATAATAACAAGGATTAGTGATATTAATTTTCCTAAAGGTGGTTATAATTAGTAACATGAGTAATGAACATAACATAAATGAATGTGCAATTTCCAAGGTCACTATCATATTGCTTTCATATACTACCATTCAAATATTAGAATCTAAAATAACTATTAAAAATAAATTTCTCATCAACCACTAAACATGCCTAAATTAAAAATGAATTAAAACCAAGACCAATTATATAAGTAGGGGTTAGGTAAAAATAATTGGTTGGTAATAGGTTAAGGCATGGTGGAAATGGTATAAGGTATGGTAAAAAAAATAGGTATAATGTGACATAAATTAAATGATCTTTTTAGATAATAATTTGAGTCCCTCAAGCATAATTTTTTTTGAGGTGCATTATGTTCATTAGTTCATCAAGTTAATGTCCTTCTGGCATGGTGAGCTTGTATTCTCCAAAACCATAGTTAGAAATAACTATATAAGGCCCTAACTAGTTATGTTGAAACTCTCTTTTTCTTTTTCTCAGCATTGACATTCTTATAATTTTATTTAACACAAGGTCACTAATCTTGAATTATTGATGCTTAACATGTCGATTATATTTCCCTCATACTATATTCTGATATGCCTAAATTTTATTCAAGGTGGACATGCATTCTCCATCAAGTAGGTTGAGATATTTCAAGCAAGTTAATCTATAGTCCTCATCATCAGTGATGTGTTGTAGTGAAATACAAAGAAAAGGCAAATCAACCTCAACATGAAGGATGACCTCAATTCCATAAACAAAGGAATAGGGGGTATCTCCCATTAGAGCACATAATTTAGTATGGTAAGATCAGAGGGCATTAAAAATATATAGGTGCCAATTATTACCAACATCATTGGTAATCTTCTTCATAATATAGAGAATGGTTTTGTTAGAAGACTCAACTTGGTTATTACCTTATGAATATTAGGTTGTAGAAAAATGTTATCTGATACTATTTTGGGTACATAGTGCTTTCACATTTTAGTTTTTAAATGATTTGACATTATCACATATAATGTCAGAGGTGATACCATGATGATATATGAGATGGTTAAATATGAACTTGGATATCTTCTTACAAGTTATGTAAGTGAGAGGAATGGAATCCACCCACTTAGTGAAATATTTAGTAATAGTAAGGACATGTTTATGGTTATCTAAGAATGTAGGATTTATCTTGCCTACAAGGTCAAGTCCACTTGTTGAGAACAAACATGGTATTATTTTTTTTATTTGAGCATCTTGGTTGGAGAATGAATCATATTAGCATGCTTTTGACACTTTTCACACCTTTTCACATATGTATTTATGTATATTTCTATAGTCGGTAAGTAATAACTAGTATGCAAGAATGTTTTTCCAAGGATTTCCCTAATGGTGTGGGATCCACACACTCCTTTGTGAACTTCCCTTAATGCTAATCTAGATTTTACTGAAATTAAATAATGAAAAAGAGTTCCATCATAACTTCTATGATATAGGGTCAATCCAAGTAAAGTAAAATGAGAGGCTTTTTGGATGAAGTATTTTTTTCTTATGTGATAGGTTAGGTGGAATATTTTGGTCTTAGAGATAGACATATATATCAAAATACTAGGGAGATGTGGGACCAACCATGTCACAAATAATCTCAACAATTGATTTTTCATGTGTTGGTGCTAGGAAATGTTCCAATAGAAATTGATAATCCCTTACTCTATCTATTATTTGATTCATGGATCTAATGGTAGCCATGGCATTAGTTGTTATATTATTGGCTTGAGGTATTCATTCAAATTAAACGTTGGAAATTTATTTTTTGAGAGTATCAACCATATCTCTATATGTTACTAATGTCTCATCCTTTATCTATTATTAATTTGTGACCTAATTGAAGATTAGTTGAGAATCACTATGAAATAGTAAATGTTGGATGTTCCACTATACTACTTCAAAAATAATTGCAATGAGTGCTTCATGTTCATCAATATTATTTTTATAAGGAAAACCAATACAAAATTAATTAGGAATAAGATCCCATTATGATGTGATAAATAATATTCTAGCACCTAATCCATGAGCTGAGAATGAACCATGAAAATACATTTTCCACTATTATACCTCAAGAGTTGTTTCTTGTATACATTTAATATTTTCAAATTTTATCAAATATTGATGTTTTAAATCTTGAATTAACCCATTGAGACTCAATATCTCTTAGTGCACACCCTAAGGGGTGCATCAAGAAAGGGGTGGGAAGACCTTTGGTGCTTCATAGGATTGTTGTCCCTTATTGCCACATTATTACCAATCCAATCAACTCTTAAAACCATTCCTTAAGCTATTACTCCTACCTTACACACTCAAATATTTTTCCTCTTTCCATCTTCCTTTCCTTTCCTTAATTCTCTTTTGGGTATTTCATTATACTAGGTTGATTGAGTCGATCTTGTATAGTCTAGGGGTATTTTTCAACTTTTAGGTTTGTTAGCCTTTTGGCTGACCCAGCTCAGACCTAGTGAATTATTCCTAAAAACATACAAGGTTGATTGGGTCAACCCTATATAGCTAACATTTTTGAGAGGATTTAGAGAAATATCCACCTATAAATACAAGATCATTTCATCATTATTTTAATAAGAAATCAAGAGTTATTATTTGCTCGTGCTTCTTCACAATTTTCTCTTCCACCATTCTACTTGAGAAGTCTTAGCTTAGGGTTTCTACTTGGATAATATAGTCTTTTGGATAATTCTTAGATTCTTTGACCTTTCTTAGTGATCCTTACAAACCATAACAACCTCTTATGAAACCCTTTTGTCTAAGGGAGAGATTGAGTCTTGACAAGTTCACATTCAGGTAAGTACATTTTAACTTTGTTCTCCTCTCTTTAGTAGATAAAAGTAGCATAAGTATTGGCTCTAATAATATTAATCTTCATATTCCATGTATTAGGGTCTTAATCATAATTAACTAAATTTAGATTCTCCTATACATGTTTTTATTACTTTACTAAACCCTCATGTTGTGCCAAAATCTTTTGTGTGCACTAGATTAGATTTACTTTCTTGTTTATTAGAATAGGTGAATATTAAACCTAGGACTCTTTTAGGGTTATTGCATGATTATGTTAGACTATAAGCTTTATAACCTTACCTCACATGGTGTATTATGACAATTGATACCCTAATTTAGTTTAGTGGATCCTCATATTGGTAATTCTCTAGGTTAAAAAATGTATTCCCAATCAAAAGTGTAGGTATGCTCTATCTTCTCTAAGAAACGATCAATTTATAAACATGATGAATTTATGATTGCATACATTTTGGTGAACTTAACATGAAAATAACCCTTGCAAGATTTATTTCACTATCTTTCATTCTTTTTAGCATTATTTTTATCATATATTCATCATATTAGATCGACACTATTGACATAGTTCTAATCTATGTGCATAAGATTTTAGGAATAGTCAACTGGATCAACTCAAATAACCTTGTACATGTTTTTAGACTTTCATATTTATAGTCCATACTACTAAGTTGACCCAGTCAACCCTATACACTTTTAGACATCTAGATTCAACTACTAGGTTGATCCAGTTGACACCATACATTATAGGCACTCAACAGTAGGATTCTATAAAGATTAATCGACCTAGTCGACCTAGTTAGTAGAGTTTCCAAGCATATTCCAAGGTTCTTGACTAGAAATATTAATTCTCAACATCTCTGATCTACCAAGGTTCCTTTCTATCTCTCTATCTCTTTATTTTTTGTCTTTCTTTTCATAGTTTGTAGTCTTCAAAACTTCCCCTATAGAGTCAACTAGATTGATCCTATTGACCCAATTCTATGTTCTATGTGTTATCTAAATAACTAGTTTGACCTTGGTTGACCCTATTCATTTTCATACCATGATTTTGTAGTACAAATTTGACCCTATCAACCATGTTCTATATTTTTTTGCATAGGGTGTCAACACTATACCTTATTTCAATTTGGAATTAATCTTTATATGATAGTAATTAGTTCACACCTTTATTTTCTTATTTCTTTCATGCTTAGAATAGTTCACATAGTCTAATTAGGGTATTTTTAATTAATTGTTTAGTTTCACTATTTATATTTTATTCACACAAGACCAAATCACAAAAAATAAATAAGCATATTAAACATTTGTTTACCCAAGCCAACCTCCTTGGATTTCATCACCAAGGGGGAAGCTAACTTGATACTCTTGCCAAGTATAAAGCATGGTTAATGGTATATTCTCATTAAACACCTGACACCCTTATCACTGAGTGTGTGAAGTGAGGGAGTAGGCCCCAATACCAAGCCTGTATCATTTCCACTACAATAAATTTTATCCCATACTACCTAAAACTATACTTAGATTGATATCTAGTTCTTTGATTTATAGCTCACTTCCCATCACATTTAAAATAATTTATTAATAATCTAATAAGACATCTTAGGTTGACTAATTAGTTATCTCTTTAATTTCAAAGTTGATTTCTTGCTCATTACTCAATTATGTGTGTAAAACCTTGTATTAGTAGTGTTAATACAAGGTTTTATATTATGTGTCTCAATTGGATTGGCCAACATTGATCCAATTGACTATTTTTTTTATTTTTAGTTCTTACTTTCCTATATTAGTTGCAAAAATTGTCTTATTTTAGTTCATATATTTTTATCAACCTTCTCATTTTCCCTATCTACTATAGTGGGTTGATCTAGTAGACTCTATACCTTTTTCCATCCTCTATACACTGTATAGGATCAACCCAATGGAACTTATATTCTTTTCAACCCCTTTTACCTTTTTTCTAGTCTTTGTGCACTATATTGGATTGACCCAGTTGACCTTGTATAGTTTTGTAGTCCCTATTTTTGTGTTAGGTCAACCCAATTGACACTATACTATTTTTAGCTTTATTTATTCATAAATCTAGTTCCCTATTTCTCCAATTTTACATTTTTTTCATCTCTTTGTAGTCAAAATGAAGTCTCCTATCAGAATCTTCTTGGATAGCTTGAATATATTTAGATACTACATGGGATTTTCATTTCTCCCTCCTTTTTCCTCCCAAGGGCACTATCACTCCTAGGGCACCTCTCCTCATCCTTCATCCATGAACTATAACATGGTGAAAATAACACTTCAAGATGAAGTTTATAGATCTAATCCTTTCTTTACTTACTAAGAAACTTTTCATCTTCAAAATATTCAAACCAATGTGAGAGTGATTGACACAAGTTTATTCAATAAACCCATTAATAACCCATCTTCTAATAATCCTTATACTAATACCAATTTGGGGAATGCTCCTACCAACACCAACCCACCTCTTGATACAACTCAAATTTTAGCCCATGTTATCCAACAAATGAACACTATACAAAATTATAACACCCATCAAATGATGCAACTTCAACAACATTTAATAAATGTGGCTAATCAACCTTCAACTATCCATCCTCAACCTAATCCTAATTTCATTCCTCCACCTCTTAGGGATTCCTCAACCCATAATCATTAACAAAATGCTTCAAACCATTCAAAATAAGCCTTTAAACCCCATTATTGTATCCATTGATATTGGTAACATATATCCAACTATCAAATATGATGAGACTACAGACCCTCCCTCATTTCTTAAAGCCTTTGTCAACTTTTACAAAGAGTGGATCCAAACTAATACCTTTTCCACAACTAAAATCTTAGTCAAAACTTTTACCGGTGATGTATTAGAATGGTATAATCAAATACTTGAACATTCTATTTGGAAACTTGAATATTTGGTCAATCCTTTAGTTAAAAAGTTTCAACACAATGATCTTTTCAAAAATTGTCTTGGTCACTTCATCAATGCTAATAAATATCCAATTGAATCAGCTCATGACTTTATCAAAAAAGATGGAAATATTTTTCCTATAAATCTGACCATAACATGAATGATGATAACTTATTCAAACTCTTTATCATAGCTTTGACTCCCAATCTCCAATACAAGGTTTGAAATTTTACTCCCCAAACACTTAATGAAAATATTGATCAAGCTAAATGTCAAAAAAATCTCATAAAGAAATTTCAACCTAATCTAAAACTTCTTAAAGGATATTCCCAAACATCTAATGCTATCACTAGTAATACTCCACAAACCAAACAAGGAGTTACCAAAATTGATGTTTCTTTACCTTTTCACACACCTCTTTCGGTTTAGCAAATAAATAATTTTTACCACCCTCAAAACCCTTCATCTATCCTAATGCTCTTCCTAAGTGGTATGACCCTAGTCTATTTTGTTGGTTCCATGATGACATTAGTCATTTTCATGAATCTTGTAGAGGGTTCACTAAATTTTTTCTCTTATATTCTTGGTGATTCATTCAACCATGAAGCTATGATCACTATTCATCATCAAGAGTACATTTTTACCTCTCAAAAATGACAAAACTATAAAGCTTTTACCTCTAAAAACTAAAAATCCTCTTCAAATAATCAATCAACCTCTAAATATGTTTGTGTCATTAATGTTGATTATGACCAATACTTTAACAATTCTCAATATGTCAACACTACTAAGGTCAACTATCATCACAAATCAGCTCACAAAGATCCCATTACTAAGCCTAAAAATCCATCTTTAAAATAAAAATTTCTTAAAGATACCACCACCACCACAAATCCCAATTTCATTCCTTCACCTCTTAAGGATGCCTTAGAAAATGTTATTCCTCAACCCATAATGAATAAAAAAATGCTTCAAACCATTCAAAATAAGCCTTTATTCCCCATTATTGTATCCATTGATATTGGTAACATATCTCCAACTATCAAATATGATGGGACTAAAGACCTTGCCTCATTTCTTAAAGCTTTTGTCAACCTTTAAAAAGAGTGGATCCAAACTAATACATTTACTGTAACTAAACTCTTAGTCAAAATTTTCATCGGTGATGTATTAGAATGGTATAATCAACTACCCCAACATTATATTTGGCAACTTTAAGAATTGGTTAATCCTTTAGTTAAAGATTCAACACAATGATCTTCTTGAAAATTGTCTTAGCCACTTCATCAATTTTGAGAAATATCCAACTAAATTAGCTCATGACTTTACCAAAAAATGGAAATCTTTATCTTACAAAGTTAAACATAACATGACTGATGATAACTTATTCAAACTCTTTATCATAGTTTTGACTCCCACTCTCCAATATAAGTCTCAAAGCTTTACTCCCCAAACACTTAATGAAGATCTTAATCAAGCTAAATGTCAAGAAATTCTCATGAAATAATTTGAACCTAATCCAAAACTTATTAAAGTATCTTCCAAAAAATCTAATGCTATCACTAGTAATACTCCATAAAGCAAACAAAGAGTTTCCAAAACTGATGTTTCTTTACCTTCTCACATACCTCTTTTAGTTCAGTGAATGAAACAATTTTTACCACCCTCAAAACCTTTCATATATCCCAATACTCCTCCTAAGTGATATGAACCCAATCTATTTTGTTGGTTTCATGATGACATTATTAATTCTCATGAATCTTATAGAGGGCTCACTAATTTTTTTATCTTATATTATTGGTGATTCATTTAATCATGAAGCTATGATCAATCTTCATCATGAAGAGTACATTTCCTCTAAAAAATGATAAACTTATAAATCTTTTACCTCTAAAAACCAAAAATCCTCCTCAAATAATCAATTTAATTCTAAATATATTTGTGCCATTGATATTGATTATGACCAACACTTTAACAATTCTCAGTATGTCAACACTACTAAGGTTAACTATCATCATAAACCAGATCATAAATATCCCATTACAAAGCCTAAAAATCCATCTTTAGAAGAATAATTTCTTTAAAATACCACCACTACCAAAAATCTTGATTTGGAAGCACCTAAGGAATAAACTCCTCTTTCTGATCCTCCAACCACATCTATTCCTCCAAAATATAATCTCCCTTTCAAACCTTGTGTTTGTTCTTCTAAATCTCATTGGAAATTTTCTTGAAGAACTTAACTCTATGCCTTGTAAGATTCCACTTATGGATTTGGTTCATAATTCACCCTATCATCATAAATTAATTATGTGACAATTTCAAGAAATTGAAGATCCTTCTTCTATAGATGAAGAACCACCTTTTATCTAATCTCAACATACCAACATAAATACCATTGAAACTATGTATCCTTCTTCCAAAAACTCTATTGAATTCCTTGAAGAAGACATGATCAATGATGAGATTAATTTTCTTGCCAATGATCCACCACTCTTGATCAAAGTATCCATTAATACCATTCTTATCCATAAAGTTATAGTTGATGAGGGATATGTTATTAATGTGACATCTTTATGGATTATACAAAAATTTGGTTATAACAAGGATCATCTCAATAAAACCTATCTTACCTGTTGTGGTTTTGACAAGACTAATCAAAATCCACTTGGTTGTATTTGGCTTCCATAACCATTAGACCTAAGACATTTTAAACCAATCTTATGGTCCTTGATCTTAATTTATCTTATAATATACTCCTTGGCCATTCATGGACTCATTGAATGAGGGCCATTTCTTCTTATGGTAGTCAATGAATTAAATTAATACATAATGGAAAATGATATAGCATGAATCTGATCCCAACCCATGGAATATTCAACTTCCCAATCCTAAATCACAATATTGTATTCCTACCATTCCTAAAATTAATAGTCCTCTTTTACCTGAGTTCATCAACATGAACCCTGATTTACAATTTACTCTTGTGGATTCTGATGATGATGAGCCTAATGATTTGAAACATACTTGAAATACTACTAAGTTACCTCCCTACATTTTTTAATGTATTCCTCCTTTTCTCTTACTCAAAGACCATATTTTTCCTCTCATAAATGAGATTACCAATTTTACCCTCCATGTAATGCTTAGGATTATTCTCTACCAAAAAATGCCTTCACTTGTAACAATTTTGGAGTGGCCAAATTATTTCAATATCCTCTCATCATGTTTCCTCGTACATTCAATAATGTCAAGATCTCACCCTCTGAAACTGCCCTTGATTCTCAAACATGTACGATTTCTCCAACATGTGACAATAATAATATCATGGCACAAGCTCAATATAAAGACTTGGATGTCTAAAATTATCAAAAAACCTTATCCCAAATTCATTATTTTAACTAGGATGTTCATACCATTTCTATGGATCATAACTTGGATATTGAGGGTCATATGCCTCCTATCAATTCTCCTCTTATAAATACTCTTTAGGTGGTAGAACAAATTATGCCTTCTGAATCTCAAGAAGTTCCTACATGTCCTTTACCACCTTTGGATCCAAACATTATATATGATCCTTCTCCCATCACTAAATCCACCAATACACCAATCTTTTTTACTCCATCTACTTATACTCCTAAAATTACACTTGTTTATAAGGCAACTAACGTTCATCTGATATGTTTAGAGTTTAATCACCATGGAAATCAAATTTTAGATCTTGAAGTAGATGTTGAGTATTATGGTCCTCTTCCTACCTTTCCTAGTGATGAAGCTATCATTGAGTTACTTTATGCCTGAGAACCTCAACTTCCTCAGCAACATCATAAACTTGGAATTTCAAGACTAATATTCCTTGCTTTAATAACTTGGTTGCTAGCATTGATTCCAAAACAAATCCAATTTATATCTTACCTGATGCACCATACCACTTTCAAGATAGTAATGTCATGCTTATCAAATAAACCACTCGCATTGAATATGAGACACGTTATACCAAAGTTGAACATGGTTTCCTTTTTATCTATTTCATAGCTAAAAAGCTTTGTCATTACATGTTTTACTAGACTACTTATGTCATTGTTCATTCTAACCCCCTTCATCATTTATTCTCCAAAGCCTTTCTTCTTGGAGATAGAATTGGAAAATTTATGGTCCTATTTATGGAATTTGATCTCTACATCATCACTTAAAAATCTATTAAATGACAAGTCATACCTAATCAACTTTTCATAGATCCCATTATAGCCACTTCTTCCCTTCAAAATGATCTTCTAGATGACAATATCCTTTACGTTAAACTTCTTAATCAAGCTATATCTCTCAAAGATTAAATTCATAGATTTACCACTAATCTTGAAGCCAATCAACTTGATGAATATTCCACTCCCTCTGGTTCTACTAAATGAAAATTAATTATCGAGGAACTCCTTGAAATTAATGTTGACTTACATGAGGATACTTGGACCCTTCACTTTAGTGGTGTTAAATGCCTTCAAGGATCTAAGGTAGGTTTCATTCTCACTATTCCTCTTGGAAAGATCATTATTTTATCTTTTTACTTCAACTTTGATGTCACCAATAATATGGTCAAGTATGAAGCTTTTATCTTAGGCATGAGAGCTACTATTGATTTAGACATTCAAGATCTTCATGCTTTAGGTGATTCTTAGCTAATTTGTCATCAAGTTAGTGGTGATTATCAATGTAAAATTGAAAAACTCATCACCTATCATCAAATATCAACCACTCTTGCTAAGTATTTTATCTCTTTCACTATTGAGTCTATTCTTAGAGATCAAAACTCCATTATTGATTCTCTTGCCTCTTCAACATCTCTCTTTCATCCACATCAAGTTATTTCTAATCCTTATTTTCTTATAAAAATAATAAAATCCCCATCTTCAACTCAACTAATAGATTCATTTATTTTCCATATCAAGGATATTACCATTTGTTAAAGCCCTTAGTACCAAGATATCATCCAATTTTTTAGAACACCAAACTTATCCTCCTAATTTAGATTCTCATGAAAAGACACACATTCATAAACAAAATTTCAAATATGTATTGTGACACAACATCCTTTATTATTATAATGTTGAAGGTACCTTTTTCTATTATGTTATAAAACATGAGGTCCCTCATCTTCTTAATCAAACACATGGGGGCATTTGCAGTGGACATTGTAGTAGACATGCTACAACCCAAAAATGCCTATGTATGGGTTACTTTTGGCCTAATCTTGAAAATGATGTAATTGAATATAATAAAAAGTGTAATCCTTGTTAGCTTTATAATGATCTAATCCATTAATCTCTAACCAAACTTCAAAATATCAAATCTCCTTGGAAATTTTCCACATGGGGATTTGATCTCATTAGTAAACTTCCTCGCTCCCAAGATGGACATGTATTTATCATCACCACTATCAAATATTTTACCAAGTAGGTTGAATCCATGCCCCTTATTAATGTCACCAATCCTACCATTTCCAAATTTATTCTTAATCAAATCATTTTCCACTTTGGTGTCCCTCATACCATCATTTTAGACAATGGTGGTAACTTTAGAAAAAACATGTTAAATAACTTTGAAATAAATTCAAAATCAATCACAAATTTTCCATGCCTTACCATCTATAATTAAGTGGCCAAGCTGAGGTCACTAATAAAATACTCAATAAAATCCTTCAAAATATAATTCATGAAACCTACATAGATTGGCATATTCATCTTTACCCTACACATTGGTCCTATCAAACTAGTATATGTACTACCATTGGGGCAACATTATTTTGTCTAATATATGGTTCTAAGTCAGTCCTTCCTTTATAAGTTGAGATTTTTTCTCTTCATATATCTCTTCATGGTATTATTCCCAATGAAGAATTATATGAATCTCACCTTCATGCCCTTGATCTTCTTGATGAACATCATCTTTCCACTTTAAAACATAACCACTAATACAAGGCTTGCATTACCAAACAACATAAAAATGTTTTAAAATAAATATTTTTAATGTTGGTGATCTTGTCCTTAAATTAGACTATACTCATGATAAATAAGGTAAATATGCCCAAAAATGGTGGGGTCCATATTTAGTTAAATAAATTCTTGGTCAAAGAACCTACTACCTTCAAAAAAATAAAGGCCATATTTTCAAAGAGCCCACCAATGCTCAATTCCTTAAAAATTACTTTACATAAACATTTATTTATTTTCATGATTTCTATCTACATCTATATAACACTCTTTGGTTTCCCTCTATAGCAAGTTCCTTCTTTTCACAAGCCTTTAGTTCTCCCTTTTGGTCTTTTGGTTTCTAGATGTACCATAGTCTTCTTTTATTCTTTCATTTTATCTTTTGGAACCCCTTGGGTTTTTATTTTTTGAGTTGATTCATAATATTATGGATAAGACCCAATATTCCTCACAAAATTACCACCATCTTATATTTCTCACACTTTTTTCTTGCCAATTTTGTTTTGGTACCCCTTGGGTTTTTCTTTTATGAGTTTTTTTGTAAGACCACAAATTAGACTTGACATCCCTCACAAAACTACCATATTTTTTATTATCTCACTTTATATTTTACTTACTTGTTGGCATACCTTGGGTTTCTATTTTGTGAGTTACAATGTAAGACCATGGATAGCACCTAGCCCTCCTCATAAAATTACCACCTTTTCATGTTCTTAATCCTTGTTCTCAACTTTAGTTCTTGCTTCTTTTTCTAGATGGAATTTTCAAAAATAATATATATTATCATATTTTCCTCAGTTTACCTCATTCTTACAATAAGTAATTGCATTTTATTGTTAGTGTATGCATTTTTCCCTTTATCACATTTTTTGTGATTTGAAGTAATTCAAATTGTTCCATGTATCACTCCTCTTGATTTCTCCTTTATTTCACTCCACATTGGATAACACAAGGTCAAATTTAATATATAAATTTTATTTCAACTATATTTATGAGACTCTTAAACCCCATGCTCTTTGGCATTCTCTCTCTTAGCAACCTAGTCCCAAGTATTCAAATGAAATTCATTTTTAGCACCCATGTTTGGTCTTCCAAATCCATATGGAGGAGGAATAAAAAATACATCAAAAAAGTTAAAGTACAAATCATTTTAAATAAACTGCAATGACATCCAAAATTCAACATACAAATCTTAAAAGTTAAAATCATACCAAAAGATGCAATTCCAAGTACATCTCCTATCTCTAATTAAAGCTCAAACTCCACAGTTGGCCTCACATAGAGCCAAAGTCCTTCAGGGTGTAGTAGGCCATTATATTGGAATAGGGGAATTCAAAAAACTCTATGGTGATACCTAATTTCTCATGAAAGTACCTAATATTTATAGTATATCGATGGATTTATAAGGGGTCCTGAATAACAGGGAACACATTGTGAGGAGGTAGGTCCACTTTAATTTTCATACATTTAAACTTCATGGGATGATCTATATACTCCATTTTTTGAAGTAAGACTTGTGTCATTAAGAGAAGTTATTCATAGTCCTTAAGGTTAAAAGTCCTCTTATTTTGACAAACCTAATTTTAGTGTCTTGACTTCAATAAAGAGTTCCTCTACCTTGATTTTTCCTTCATTATCCCCTCCACCCATTTCATTTCTCCCCTTGATAGACAAATTATGATTCAAAATCTGTTTTCCCTTCTTATTCAATTCCTTCTTCTTCACCTTTTAAAAATATGATAACATTATTTTCTTTCAATATTATCTATCCTTGGAAAAAAACATGTTTGAACAACTATGGATTATAATTTATTTACGCTATGATTTACATTTATACACTTGATTTACTTACTTTTTATCATTTGTCATAATTTTACTATCATGTTGTTATGGACGCCTAAGTTCATACCTTTTTCCATTATTTAGTGAGGTTGACTTATTACTTCTCACTCAATAATGTTTTTTGCCCTTTTTATGCACCTTTTTCCATTATTGAGTGAGATGTGGATTGTTACTAGTCACTCATCAATTTTGTTTCACCATTTTGTTTTCATATTTTTCCATTGATTTGTTTTATTAACATATTTTTTGACATGTATCTTTGGTTTGACTTGGTGATTTTTCCTTTCTTTCTTGAGGATAACTTGTTTGAGTTTTTTGGTCTTTAGTAGCCTTAGCTTTTAGGTTACCCAATTTACTCTTTTTGTTTGACTTGTTCATTTGGTCTAACATAGAACCTATCACCCTAGCTTGCCAAATTTCCCATGCACATCCCATCCTCATAACACCAACTATCTTGGCTTTTCTTGTGTTTGTTTGTTTTTGCTCTTTAGTTTTATATTCTTGGGTTTGTTGAAAATAGTCTTTATGCCCTACATAATCAAAACTAATAACACAGAAGACAACCATTTAGTGATAACATTAATTCAAGGTATGCGTCACATTTACTTTTTAGTTATTTAATTTTAGTCACTTTCAGTTGTTTTTTCTTTAAAATACTAAAAAAAAATTAGCATCAACATTATGTGTCCTTATTTTCCTTCTCAAAGTACCATCCACTATTGCACCTTAATGACATGTGATGAGCTTTGAGTGGGGAATATGTATACACATAATATTTTCAAATTTTATCAAATATTGATGTTGTACATCTTGTAGGAACCCATTGAGACTCAATCTCTTTGAGTGCATGTCCTAAGGGGTGTACCAAAAAAAGGGTGGGTAGATTTTTGGTGCTCTGTAGGATTATTATCCCTTATTACCATATTATTACCAATCTAACCAGCTCTTAAAACCATTACCTAAGCTATTACTCCTCCCTTGCACACTCCTCCAATCTTTTTCCTCTTTCCATATTCCTTTTATTTCTTTAATTCCCTTTTGGATAGTCAGTTGTACTAGGTCAATCAGGTTGACCTTATATAGATTAGGGGTATTTTTCACTTTTTTGATTGGTTAGCTTAGACCTAGTGAATTATCCATGAAAACATACAAGGTCAAACCTGTATATCTAATGTTTCCAAGAGGATTTAGAGAATGATCCCCCTATAAATATAAGATCATTTCATCATTATTTCAATATGCAATCAGGAGTTATTATTTGCTCAAACTTTTTTAGAATCTACTCTTCCACCATTATACATAAATATTATTAGCTTAAGGTTTCTGCTTTGATAATCTAGTCTTATGGATAAGTCTTGGATGTTTTGGCCTTTCTTAGTGATCCTTACAAACCATAATAACCTCTTTTGAAGCCTATTTTTCTAAGGGAGAGATTGAGTCTTGATGGGTTCACATTCAGGGAAGTATATTTGAAGTTTTTTCACCTCTTTAGTAGATATAAGTAGCATAAGTGTTGGCTAGACTAATATTACTCTTCATATTTCATGTATTAGGGTCTTACTCATACTTAGCTTAATCAATATTTTCATAAACATGTTTTGATCACTTTACTAACCCCTCATGTTGTGCCACAAACTTTGGTGTATAATAGATTAGATTTACTTTCTTGTTTATTATAATAGGTGAATATTAAACCTAGGACTCTTTTAGGGTTTTTTCATGATTGTGTTAGACTATAGGATTTGGAACCCTACCTCACATGGTATATTATGAAAAGTGATCCCCTAATCGATTCTATTGAATCCCCATATTGATCATGATACTGCTTAACAAATGTATTCCCAATCATAAGTGTAGGTATGCTCTATCTTCTCATATCTAGGATCAATTTATAGACATGATGTATTTATAATTACATACACTTTTGATTATATTGTCATAATGCATTCATCTATAAATCCAAATGTGAGAGGTTGAGCATCATGAAGAGGAGATTATGTGAGCTAATTTATGAGTACCTACCCATTAATGGCCTTATGATTAGCATATTCAATTTAAAACTTGCTCAAAATCATGATCCAATTTTCCATGTGACACTTTAGAGCTACTTTGGAAAGTAGACACTTGATCAGATCTACTTTGATAATAATAATAGTCTTTTTGTTCAAAATTTAATGACATAACTTTTGGGCTATGAACATCATTGCTAAATAGGATTTTTCAATTGGCATATAATTGTGCTCATACATGAACAATGTTTAGCTAAAATAATACATGACATGATGTTTAACCTATTCATCATTTTGTGTGAAAAAGTGCCCCTAGGGAATTTTTATTCAATGATAAGTAAAGTAACAATGTCTTGTTCAGTGTGGCTAGAAATATAATAGGTGGATTGGCTAGACATTATTTAAGATGTTCAAATGATATATGGCACTCTTCATTCCAAGAGAAATTAATTCCCTTCTTTATTAAGTGTTTAAATAGATGGCATTTGTTCACCATCTATGATATAAAGCATCAAATTGATTTTATCATACCCTATAAACTATAGAGTTTCTTTAAGATAGATGGCAGTAACATTTCTATAATGGCTTGAACTTTTTATAGATCAACTTCAATTCCCCTTTGAGAGACAATGAAGCCTATTAATTTTGTAGGAATTACCCCAAATACACAATTCTTAGGATTGAGCCTAACTTTGTACTCCCAAATTCTCTCAAATTTATTTGTATTACATCTAGATGATCAACATGGGTATTTAATTTACCTAGGATGTCATTGACATAGTACTCAATGATTTCATGCATCATATCATGGAAAATCACTATCATGGCTTGTTAGTAAGTGGGTCCCACATTGTTAAGTCCAAAAATCATCACTTAATAATAAAATTTTCTTTATAGAGTGGTGAACACTATCTTATGCTAATATTATGGTTCTATTATGATCTATTTATATATTTAAAATCCATCCATAAGAGAGAGAATTTCATATCTAGTTGTGGATTCAAAAATCATGACAATTTTTGGCAGAGGAAAGTCATCTTTTAGGTAGGTTTTTTTAATATCCTATAAATTAGTGTAAATTTTTATACCTTATAGTTTCTTGATTACTATAAAAATGTTATAAATCCACTTTAAATAGTTTATCAGCCTAATGCATCTCACATCTAAGAGTTTCTCTAGCTCTTTTTTTACTAGTACAATAATATGAGGATGCATTTTATACAATTTTTGCTCAATAGGTTTGGCATCAAGATGTACAATGAGATGGTGTAAAACCAAGGATGGGTCTAAACCTAGGATATTTGAATAGGCCCATGAAAATATGTCAACAAACTCCCTCAAAAGGGTTGTAAAGGCTTTACATTCCTCCTCAATGGGAGACGTGCCTAATTTAAATAATTTTGGGTCTTCTGGAGTCCCAATCTTAACCTCAAAAGTGTCCTCCACAAGAAGTGTATTACTAAATTCTAAAATAGTCAATAATGAGGTAAACTAGTTGGAAATATCAAATTTATCTAGTCATACTAGCTCATCTAATTCTCCCAAGTAGGATGAATCAAAATCTCCTAATGCTGGTAAAGGCCACATAAAAAATACCTCAGGGCACTCTTGAATAATATATGCAAAATATTATCACTATTTAGTGCTGATCTCAGATTCATAAATAGGCTTTGGATTATAGGTCGCTTGTGATTCATATAAATAAGGGTGAGCATCCCCATTTAATGATGCTTAAAATAGGTTTTGACTAAGAGATTTGCCATTTTATTTAATTTTACCTTGGTTAGAAAATGCTTCAAAGAGGTTTTCACTTTTAGACCTCGATGTTTTATTAAATTTTTATTTTTTGTGAAGTAATTTCACCTACTCTCTAAAATAGGTAGCAGGATCCAATCTGATAGAAAATCCTTGCTTGTGATCTCCAAGAGGAATGTGACTCCTTAATCTTAGAAATTCACATATGGACTCATTATTTTCAAACTTGTCTAATGGAATTGTCAATTCTTATTGCTACAATTATATTAACTATGGGTGATAAAGTGTAAAAGGTGAAGGATGATAAATAAGGTTAACATTATAAACAACAAGGGGGTTAAACAAATTTGTATTAGAAAAGTCATCATAGATGTTATAATTGGACCCTACGTCATTGCCATAATCATCTTCTCTAGTCGATGGTGTTGGAACCTAAATAAGATATACGGGGTCACCCCTAAGCATTTTAAATCTAATACCATTAGTTCCTTTGTATTTTATCATTAAGACTAGCTCAATTATCCCTTGTTCATGTATCCCCATGCCTATGCCTTCATAAGCTAGGTGATTCATAATCCAATTAAGAATAGGATACTTTTCACTTTAGTAATAGTAAGATAAATCATCAGTATTAAGCCATGAATTACCTTAGCATAAGGAATCTATTATAGTTTAGAGGCCAACTTGAAAATAACGGGTTTATTTAGATAAGATTTTCCCTTGGTCTGTTATTCCATGTGAGTAGTCTTTGCCTTGGGTTTCTCATAAGTTTTTGGATTTTGTGTTAATTTGTAAATATGGAATGATTCATGGGTATTGTATTCTCTACTACCCTTTTTGGATATATAAAAATGATTGGCAATGTCTGGTGGAGATACAAATGAGGTAGAAGTTAAGCTATATGGGTTAATGCAATTGGATTATGGTCCTAATTCAATGGCTTTGGATTTTAATTTCTTTAGTTGTCATATTTGGGCATAAGATTCATGATAAATTGATAGTTATAGGTCTTGTACTTGACCTCAAGATGTTTACAATTATGATATGGTTGAAGATTAGCTTGTACAGCTAATTCCACCCCTAAATGGGGAAATTTTATACACTAATGTAATATAGAAGGTATGGCCTTAATTTCATCAATCTAAGGTTAGCCCAATAACAAATTGTAAGATAATTCTAAGTCTAAAATATGGCATAGAGTGTCATGGGTCAAAGGCCTAATGACCATTGGCAAGATGATAATATCTTGAGATTGTCATTACTCATTATCATATGTATTGATAATAATGATATATGGATACAAATAAACTATTGTTTATCCAAAATGTTTGATCAACTTTAAACACATAATTTTGTGGCCCAAAACATCATCTACAAGGATGCATTTAGCTTTATGGATTGTTATAGTAACCTCAATATACAATGGGTTATTATTTAATTGGCTCAAATATGGCATGTAACATTGGTCAAAGGTAAGATTTTGGTTAGAGGCCAAGTGTCATACCATGGCTTGATTTTTTTCTAGCATGATGTTATCAGTTATAAAATATTGGCTCAAGTTCTTATTTAGTATATCTTTGTAGATGCTACATGTACGTAACAAATCCATGATGGATATCTATGTATGAGTCTTCTTTAGCTACTCCATGATAATATAAGTCTTCCCATTAGTTTTATTAGTTGGTTTATTTTTGATAGGAATGGAGGTTTTAATAGGATCATTGTAGTATTTGGTTAGTCCTTTGATACCTTGGCTCATCGAGTTATAATTGTGAAATATTAATCTAGTATAAGGATTTGGTAATTATCTGGGGAGGTAATAGGGCCTATAATGGTAATCCTAGGGTGGTGTGGACCCTAGATTCTAACACAATTTTAAAAATAATTACCAACATAAGGAGTTTTGTATGCATTATTTGGATGGTAGGCATTATTGGGTAAAGGTCTTTATCTATTGGTAATTAGATGGGTATTAATGGTAATGATGGTAACGTACCACCTAAGATATGTCCTACAACATTGTATTAGGTATACATGATATCATGATAGCATCCTTGGTTTGTTTGGTTAGTTTTCCATTGGTTCTAACCATTTTGTTATTGTTTTTATGGATAACATTGTTGTTGTTGATTTTTTGGTGGTTTTATCTACTCCTATTATTGATGTTGTTACTATTATTGGTTGTTTTTATTGTTATGTTGGGTAAATGTATTTTGATAGATTCCCAATTTATGATTGGTTTTAGGAGCATGGGTATCTCATTGTATCTCTCCATTATCAAGCATATTTTTAATTAGATGCCTTATTTGGATACACTAGAATTGAACCCAACCTAGCCATATTGGATTAAAAACTACCATAGAGGTAGGGGCTTAGAAACCACTCTAGGGGGGCTCAGCCTCTTAATAAATTCCCCTATTATATATATATATATATATATATATATATATATATATATATATATATATATATATATATATATATATATATATATATATAGACACACACACACACACTAGTTGATAAATTAATAATAATGTGTTGTTCCCCCTAGTTTTTAGGATGTATGGAATGTCCATTGGCATGATAATAATCAAAAAATTCATGTTCTTTATACACACACACACACACACTAGTTGATAAATTAATAATAATGTGTTGTTCCCCCTAGTTTTTAGGATGTATGGAATGTCCATTGGCATGATAATAATAAAAAAATTCATGTTATTTATACCAATTATGAAAATGAATCCCTTCAATAAATGGATTTATTAGTGGCCAACTAATCATATTTTCTTGAACCAATTTTTTGAACATAAACTCAATAGGCTCCCCAAGGTCACCAAATTATCTAGAAATGGGTGGTATTTACCTTGGAGGATAGGATTTTAATTGGTCTTAACTCTATGGTTTTTGTTTTGTGGAGGAATTTTATAAATGTATGGAGGTGGTGGTTTCCAAATGGGAGGAGGTAAATGGATAGCTAGTGTTTACACTATTTTGATATGGTGTGATTCAGTGACCCCATTACCAACAACATTATTGTTAAAGTTATAGGATTTTATTCTCTCATTATTATTAGCCTAGGGTGGCATGGAAGCCAATATTTGGATTGGGTTCTAATTTTATCTATGGATTTGGTTTTGGTTATGTTGGCCTTGATGTTGATTTTGGCACTGGTTGGAAGAAGATAGCTTGATGATACCTTTGTTAATAAGGGCTTTCTAAATATATATTCATTTCTTGATAGCCTATTCAAATGTATGAGCATATTTTAGCTTTATATGGTAATATATTTCACTATGTATGCTCTTGATAAATATCACAACCAATTGCTTATTTGGAAAATAATGAGTGAATCATCTCAAGTGCTCTCCAATGTTACAAGTAGTGAAGCTTTCACCATTCATCTATTTTGATTATCCCAAATCCACAACTATAATCTCATCCTCAATATTATATGAAAAGTGTTGTATAATATTCTTAGAAATATCATTGAAGTCAGGTACATAATTATTTGGAAAATTTAAAACCCATTCCAGGCTTGTCCAGCTAGACTTCTTAGAAAGAGTATAAGCAAATATATGTCATGATATGCCCCTAGTTGGAAAGTAATAAAGAATTATTTGAGATTCTATTTAGGTTCACCTTTACCCTTATATTTTTCAAATATGGGTGGATCATAACCTAGCAAAAATGGTATTTACAGATAATCCATATTGAATGGATAAGAGAATATTTAATCTAATTTGAATTTTTCTATTTGTTTTCTAGTATGAATATCTTGAATTGAATACTTAATTTTTTGTTAATAATGGGTAAGGTAGTAAGATCATGTGGCTTGTTGATATTAGGGTTACATAGTCAAAGGTATATTGCCTTGATCTAGGTAGGAATGAATGGCATACTGTGTAATGTTGGTATGATTATCCAGATGACTAGGTATACATATCTATGCATTAGGATTATAATATTGATACAAAATATGTTATTTTTGAAAAAAAAAATTGGCTTGGATTGGATATATAGCCTTGGATAGAAAATTATGATTATGGTAACAATACTTGGTTCTATATGATATCTTAATATTTTTGGGTTTGAGTGGAAACTTGATACCTACTCATTGAATGCTATTATATAAAGGGAACATGTTGATGACTAGATCCCTATTGTTAAAGGTGTTAAAATATATATCCCTATTATATTTGAGTTACCCATTGGGTGAAAGGAAATTGTTGCCTAGTGCCTAGTATCTTATGTACATTAGGTCTTTGTTGTTGATTAAACACATGTTGTTGGATAGGCACTTGTTGAGGGTTTGGTATTTATTGTTGTTGACCAATTGGAAATTTCTAATCAATAAAAACATTTTACGGATTAAGAAACATTATTTAGGTATATTTGTATGTGTTTGTTATGGTAAAACATTTATTTCCCCTATTGATGTGTTGTAGTGTTTTGCACTTGTTGAGGTGGTAAGTTGGTTTGTTCTTAGATCATTTCCTCTATTGTGCACTCGAGGAAGTAGTTGGTCAAGGAATGGAGGTTAATTGTTGTGTTTGGTAAATAGGCATACCTATCCCTTCTTGTTATGAACCAATCATGGCATTAGTTTGATGAATATATTTTGGGTGACTTGATGGTAAATTATACCCACTTTGGTTTAAATTGGAATGTATTTTCATGCTATCCACATCATTTTGAGTGAGATCTTTTATTTGAGTGGTAGTTTCTTCTATTGAAAGTGGGACATTAACCATGTCACCAACTAGTATGATTTGGCTAAAAGTGTTTATGTTTTAATTTACATAGCTTGAAACATCTATTTTTGTCCCTATTGATAGAGATATCTCTATAATCAAAGTATTTGAAATAACCATTTCATTGAAATTATGAGCTAGGTTGAGGTAATTATAATATGCTTATTATGCCTATTAGAATTTATCATCCACAAGACCTTTTCCTTTTGAAATCACACTTTGGCTCAGTTGTGTCATTTTAACTAAATCTTGATTATAAATATTTGATTTATGTTTAAAGTATTGGTTTCTAGGCACATTACTAGGAGTTATAATCAAACTAGTTAGACATTTATGTGGGAAGTCTAGCATAAATTTGGCTCTTAATTTGATTGCCATGACTAAAATTTTGTTTTTTTATATATAAAATGGAAATCAAATAGGTATGGATCATAACTTATCTGTGTGGGTGTCATAATATAGTAGGGCTCTTGTTGTTGGATTTGTTCTACAAAAGGCATCACTTGAGCAAGGTACTATGATGTTTGCTCTTGTTTTTTGCTTAGATAGGAAGGTACAATCACCAAATATTATGCTAGTGGTTTTTAAATTTTTTCACTATACAAAAATAATAATATATCTATCTCATAATCTATGTCATCACTATACATCTCTTGAATAAAAGGGTTACCAATCACAAAGTTATCATAGTTCAAATGGTAAATAGTCCTACTATGTGTGTAATGAGGCATGTTTAGATACATGGATAAGTATTATAATAAAATGGTTTAAAAGTTATTAAATGCCTAAGGTCTAAAACAAACAACATTTAAATTTATAAAATAAGCCCAAAGGGTAAAATAACTAAACTAGGCAAGATATTCCATGGAAAATGGGGTTGACTAGAATATATATGTTCCAAAATTCACTAAATGGTCCCAAGTTTGGATAACATAAGGGTGAATCACATCAATTGGATTAAAAATAACTAACTTAATATGCATAGGTCTATTCCTTTGAAAATATTTAGTTGTGTACTTCTTAGTGAAATCTAATGTTTAGCACAAACTAACCTAATTTTTCATTAGGATTAGAAAGGCTAGCCACACAGATCTTAGGAAATCCTAGTATCATGTGCCCTATTTATATATCCCACCATGGAATGGGTTTGGTAAAATTTTGGTAGATGAAACCCCAAGTTAACGTACCCCTAAAGAACTTGTGAGGAGGTGATGAACTCTAACCCATAAGCCAAATGCAAGGACATAAATAAATGAAAATTGGAAATAGTTTAGAGGTCATTTGTTGGTCACCTAAGTCACTCAAATCCTAGGCATAGTATACGTGACATTATTTATGATAATACTAAATGAAAAATGTAATAAACTAAGTACTTTTGGTCACCCAAGTTCCCTAAAGGATGGGGGGAGAGCATACACACTATAGTTTTTGGTTTTCCATAAACAAAGAATTTAATCTATAAACTTTGAAACTAAATAATAAACAAAGAAGAAAAAAAAGGATAAAAATATATTAAGAGATATAACTAATGTTTATGTTCTTTTTAAAACAATAAAATCAAATGTGAATGAAAATTTGACCCCTTAGCCTTGTTTGCACTTATAAAAACTAGAAATGTTAATAGACAAGTTTGGTTAGGTTAATTTTAAGCACTAAAATGAAAGTGTATGGGAGATTTATAAGTGTTTAGGATTATTTTCATCCACATTAGTTCCTAAAAAAAATTTATGGGGTTCTGTTATCTTTAGACCAAAAATAAAATCAACAAACAAGATTTGATTTTTAACTTTCAGGTTTCCAAAAACATTGAGCAAAGCTACCGTTTATGCAATAGAGCAAAGCTATCATTTCTAGTGAAAGTATTGTTATCCTATGAACATAGATAGACATAGCATAGATTTAGGTGAATTAACCATTAAATAAGGTAAAACCATTGATTATACTAGTGAAGTTGCTGATTATAGACTAAAATTAAGTGAAGTCATTGAAACCAAATGTGACTATACCTAATGAATCTATTATTTAGCAAGGTTGATCCCACCATTTTTAGTTGGTGATGTCTCCATTTAAAAATTAAAATCCACTATTTCCAAGTAATTATTTATACACAAATAAATATCACTAGTAGAGGATGGAAATGGTGAAGTCACCATTAAATAGGGCAAAGCTACTGATTATAGAAAGAAATAGAATTATGATATTTCCAAGCACAAGAATCTAAACTTGAAGAATTAAATTCTCTTGTTATAAAAATTAAATATTTCACATCATTCTTATTATCTATAAGGGATGTGTGATCCTACTAGGTTTTTTGTTATATATCTTAGGATTTTGAAGAGCGCACATATGTTGATTAGTTCCTTAATAATAATGATAATAAAAATCCATGCATAACAATACAATGAAACTAAAAACTCTTGCTTAAGAACTAGGGGGAGCATAACATAATGAATAATATCACAAAATATAAAACACACATGAATTTTGCCTCATTTTTCAAAATTGAATTCCACTTATTGGTATAAGGATGTTTGTGCTCGGTCTATGACATTATAGACTCTTGTCAATGTTTCTCCATGTTGGTGTCACTTTTTGAATGGTTAGTTATGGCTTTTATGTGCTTTGTCTTGGTTTGGTGTGAATATTATCATAAAATGGGAATTATAACACTACTTTAAAAGGATTTTTGAAGGCAGCCCTATGGAATAAACTTACACACAAAATATTGTTGGCATATGTTGTGGTTACTTGTATTTATAGCTCTAAGAACTAACTTTAATCTTATGGAGGTTAAGTTTAATTATAAATTTGGTTGAGTATATAATAATATAGGTTGAGTCAGCCTAGCCTTGGGTTGGGTCAAAGCACTCATGATCATTTTTAGATATTTATGATCTATGACAAATCACTTTAGATATTTGTGATATTTTGACTCACCTTTTCAGAATATTAGGAATTATTAAATCACTTTATTAGCTCCTTTGACCTTTGACTTCATATTTGGTTAAATATTTCATTTTTGATAAATGAAATTCATAATTCAACTTTGAATTTTTACTTGAGCAAGTTAATTGAGATTTTATTTTTAATTAATCTTGCTTCATGTTTTTTGGATTTTGGAAATTATTTTAAATGTTTTTGAATTAATAGCTCAATAGGCCAAGAATGCCAAATTACTAGGTCATAATTTGACTAGTTTTGAAAGTGAGCTAGGTTATTGGTGAATAAAAGGTAATACCCAAAATAATTAAGTCTCTCCATGTTTTTGAGTAATTAAATCCCTTACGTAGATGAATTTGGGAATCTAGGTCCTTTCTATGCTTAAATTGTGTCATGTGCTATAAATTGAATTAAATCCTAATTTATGCATGAAAGTGGCCAAAGATAAATGTGTATAGTATTTATGGTTTCATGTATGCATCATGTCCATGACACTTATCTATTTCTTGTTAAATTTACACATCCAATTCATGATTCCATGAGGGACCTCATTCATCTTATTTTTCCTCCTTAGGTGCCTTGATAGATATCATGCCCCACCCCCCTAGGTAGTTACTTAGATTATATCTAAATTTGATGTCCATACACATGCTTACATTTTTATATATATCTTTACAAACTTATGAATGATAGATCTAACATACATCATACATTACCAACTTATGCTTAGATTATCTTACATTCCAATGTCATGTATACACATTATATTGGTTTATTACGTAGATATCATATATGCTCAAGCTAACACACATGTTGCATAGTTTTTTAAGACAATTACTACATAGGTTTAATAAATCCCCTCAAAATAAGGGGAATTAATAGAGGTTTGGAATAAATATTAGGCCATATTGGTGCACAAAATTAGTAAAACATAATGAAAAAGAGTCTGACACAGATCATTTTCATTTTACATAGAAAAAGCACATAAGGACACTAGCATGGCATAGAGGACACAACATGGTGTGATACTATCCAATGGACCACACTACTATATAATAACCCTATAAATAGGAAAATATAGATTAGATATAAAGGTACAACATTTACAATTCATTTTTGTAGAGTATCAATCACAAATAATTAGTTATGCTTGGATTATTCTCAGTTTTGCATAGAATCATACCAATTTGATCATATTAGGGGAATCAATCATGGAATTATCACTCTAATTTCAATTTTAGATATACATAAACATTGATTACTACAACTCAATCTAGAATCCATATACACATATATTATAATTAGGGGAATGTGTATGACACATTATTTACACATGATCAATTTTTCACTAGCTTATATCAGATGGAATGACAAATCCATATCATTATCCAATTGTATACTCCATAAAAAATTTACACCAAGTTTATACTATATTTATGCTTTATTCCATCTACAACAGTTGGCATTTATGTGTAGTCTCTAAGCTACATACTTGAGTACTTAAGAGGCACCTGAGCTATTTTTCATTTAAGAGTTTCTAAATGGCCCTAGAGCTATCCTACATAATTTTAGTCACATCATAAAAATTTATTCATAGCTTCATTCATTGGTGTATCTAATACACATGTGTAGGAAATGATGGATTCATATCCTACTTGAGTTCCTTATCCACCTACATAGGAGGGTTAGATAAGACATAAATCCAATCCAATCTATTCATAGTTCATGATCCAAAAAGAAAGGGTGGTCAATGATGGATTCAAAATTGGATTGATTTATTGAGCCACCCACATATGAGGATTAAGTAAGACATCATATTAGTCCAAGTTATTCATAATCTGATCACTAGCTACACACACATGGTATCACTAGGTTTTTGTATTGGTCTGCATACCTAATGAGTTTTTTTTATTCCTTTATTCTCTCCCCTATCTCATTACTTAGTTTTTATTTGATTTTTTATATTCCTTAAGTAATGATTGATTCATTCATGTTTCATTTTTAGGATATGTAATGGATCATTCTTCAAAAACTTAGACATAAATTCACAAGTTTTAACTCATATGTAAGTTTAGGTATGCTTCTTTTTCCTTTATCCTAGTCATGTCATTTGAGTGTAATGAATGTCACTTAAAACTACCCTACCCATAGCCTATCCCTAAACCTATCTTTGCATATTTATATCCCTATATATCTTTTGTGTGGGCTTAACCCATCCCTAATAATTCCTAAAGTAGACCTAGATCTTCTCCTAAACATTCAAGCCCTTAGTGCCCTAGGTTATACAACCTAGACACTAACACACCCATTTGGGCACTAGAGAACTACTAGACCTACCCAAGGGATAACTACTTAGACAAGATAAATGCTACTCGCACTTCTAATTGTGGATACATTAATATATGGGGTCATGACCAAGATGGATTTGCTAGACCTACCCAAGGGATATATTACCATAATAATATCATTAGGGAGGGTTCCAAAGCCTCCATTTAGTCAAAACTATGCAATAACCCTAACAAGGTCCTATGTTTTCATATTCACTAAACTAATAACAAGTAAAATAAAATATAATATAGTACTCCAAATCTTGTGGCACAAATTGGGGGTAATAAACATTAAAAGTAAGAATGCATAAGAGAATCCTAATTAAGTTATGTATAGGTAAAACCCTAATTTATTAAGGGAGAAATATATTCAAAAGCCAATACTTATGTTACTTTTATCTACTAAAGAGAGGAGTAAAACTAGAGATACTTACCTTGAAGATGAACATGTTAAAATTGATTTGAAAGAGGTGGTTATGGTTTGTAAGGATCACTAAGAATGGCCAAAGCATCCAAGACTTTTCCCAACAGATAAGATTCTTCTCCAATTATAAACCCTAAGATAAGACTCCTTAAGTAGAATGGTAGAAAAATAGATTATAAAGAATCACAAATGAATAATTAACTCTTATTGTCTCTCTAAGAATGGACAAATGTATGTTTTTATATAGGCAAATCTAACCCTAGTCCTTTTTAAAAGTTTAAATTGACAAGGTTAACCTAATCAACCTTATATCATTATTGATAAAAAATTAATTCCTAGTCTAGGTCAGTCAGGGGCCAGCCTAGACCTTAAATTTTTTTATCAATTAGAGTACAAGGTCAATGGGACTGATAGTATGATGTAGAGCATCAAAAAGGGTTTTAGTCTAGGAAACAACTAATGAAGTTGTAAAATGGCTATAGGAGGGTGTAAAATAGGAGGCTAAGGTTAGGTGAATGTTTTTAAGAGATGATTGGATTGATATAAAATGGTATCAAGTGATAATAATCTAAAAAAGCACTAATGGTCTACCCACACTTTTCTTAATGCACCCCTTAATGCATGTACTAAGAGAGATTTAGACTCGATGGGTTCTTATAAGATAGAAAGCATCAGTAATTGATAAAGTTTGAAAATATTATGTATATAGGCCTAGGCTCAAATAACAACTAGAAAACACCATATTAGTATATATACATCACTTTTATCCCTTTACTATAAATTAGATGTGAATACACACAAATAAGCTTAGAAATAAGTTATGTAAATCATGGTCATTTATCTATATTATGACTTAATTATACATACAATAATCTAAAGTAGTCTTAAGCTTAGTTTACTTAGATTTCTAGTCTCAATCTTCACTCAAATAACTACATCTAATACTCATTCTAGCATTCAATTACACTTGCACTAGCAGTTAGATTGGGAGAACTACATCAAGCTTGATCCCCTCTCAAGGTATTGGTATGTAAACAACTCTCAACATAGTGGGGTGTTGAGGATGTCTAACCTACCAATATAACATCACACTCTTGCTGCTTGTGATACTTAAATACCCTAACAACATGGAGTTATAGGGTTTTCTCTTAAATTAATAAAAAAATAGGTCACAGATAATAGATTAAGGTTCATTCACATATGCAAAAGTGTCTCAAACTTAGGCGAGGTTATTCCTACAAGTTCACATAGTTTTCAACAAGAGGACATTAGAATAACACAAAAGACACTAACACAATGTGCAACTATCCAAATAACTACACTACTATATAGGAGGAGTTTTGAGACTTGTTTATATTTTGTGACACTTTAATCAACTTTTAACCTATATAGCATTGTTCCTATTATTGAAATTTGGCATTGATGTTGTCATTAATGTCAAAGGTTCTTAATAAAGGTGTTCATGAGGTTATTAAAGAATGTTCTTGATTGATAACACAATTAAGAGGTATGACATTATCTAAGGAGAGTTTAAGACATATGAGTAAGGTATAAGAGCATTAAGAAGTGTTTCAAGGTTAGTTGTCAAGTTTCAAGAGCTTGAAAAGCCTAGTCATAACATTGGTCATTACATGAAGAGACCTTGTGAGAAGGTATGAGCTTGGTGGCCTAGTGAGATGGATAAAAAGAGGCATACAAGGTTGTATGAGCTTGTTTGAACATTCATATGAGGCATTGGAGCACTCATAAGAGTCTCAGAGTGAGCCTACAGAGGTAGGACCTACAAACTTGGTATGTAACTAAACCACCTTTAGACCCTGCTTAGCCTAATGAAGCATTATGAGATGTTTTCAAGGCCTATGAATGATGTTTTGAATTTTTTTAGCATCTGATATGCTATGTGAGAATGTAATAAGGGTGGAGAGTGAATTAAAAGAGTCTTAAAAGTTAGTTTCAAGGCCTAATGTGGTATGAAAGACAAGGTCCAAGCAAGAAACGAGAGAGATGGTGGCCAAATGAGGTATGATATTCATATTTAAAGATAATAATGAGCATGTGAGAATTTTTAGTGGTGTGATAGGTTGTATCAAGTGGATTTACTAAGTCTAAGGTCAAATTTTGCAATAAAAGGCATGAAAAGTGGGTTTGAGGGTTTTCAAGTGCATAGAATGAAGGGTTCTCAACCTAAAAATGAATTTTAATTATTCATTGGAACATGTAATGTCTACATGGAAACTTGATACATTCATGTTAGATGTGTAATGGTCCTAGATATAATCTCTAGGCATTAGTTTTGGAAATGAGGGGTAGTCTTTTATGAATAATTGTTAATACGAGAAGTAGTGTTAACCCTCTCTAAAACCCTAACACTGACATGATGTGAAAAATATTATTCAAACTAGCCTATAATGGTCTCACATGAATAGATAAACTATTTGAGAATGTATTAAACTCTCCTAGTCATATCTAGGTGTGATTTTTTTGTCAAGTGAGTGAGTGGACCCTATAAGAAAGGCCTTGTTTTTTAGAGATTTATTGTAGCAATCAGAGTTGACCAATTCAAATTTTCTAAATTGATGGAGTAAAAATATTGAGAATTTTATCTAATTTATATGGTGGTTTCTAATTAGTTACTATCCCTAAATTTTACTAAACTATTCATACAAGTTGACATATTACTAAAAGGCCTAATGGTGCAAACAATGAGAAAACCATGAAGAAGTGAGAAGGTGATTAGGGATGTGTTATCATGGATTGGGGATGAATAAATATGCATGAAAAAAAAATTATATAAATTTAATACATGTTAATTTTGGATATCATATTTGAAGATCATTTTATATAGAAAAAATTTGCTCTCAAGTTGACTTATCTAGCTCATTGAGGTCTGTGTACACTGAGGTCATAAGATTGGTCTACAAGACTAATATTTCCAATAGAGCTTGTGATATTTTTTCTTAGGTTGATATAAATATTTTTTAGGATATTTTTCATGCATTTTAAGTCTGTGATTATGTATTTTTAGGTGTCATAAGTCCAAATTTCCATGACTGTGTTTTGAGACTAGTAGGCAATTTTGAGTGGGCTACTTATAGAGAAGGGTTTGAGTCCTTTTACCTTGAGTTGTGAAGTATAAATAAAATTGTGATGATCTTAAGGTAATTTATGTTTTTTATGTTTAATTTTTTTATGGTTGTTTGGAAAAATATTTCTTATGCTTCAGTTATTCAAGATATATTTTTCTAGGTATGCACAGGCCTAGTATGAACAATGTTTTGAGAAGGGATTCAAGTGGTGGTTGGACCTAAAAGGTGTTTTGGAAATAAATTTAATTTTTATAAGGTATATTTGAATAATATTTTATATGTTACTTTTGTGTGATAAGTTTTAGAGTGTTCCAATGAGTTCAAAGGGTAATGTGTGCTAATGAAGGCTTAATTGAATTAGATCTCCTTAAGGCCTAAAATGGGTTTTGGTCCTATATGCTATGAATAACATATTATAATGTTTTATTCATGTTTTTATAATTTTATAAGTCCTATTTTATTTAAAATTTAAGTGGTCAAGTGTGTATGGCTGACCAAGAGGTGTATGAGCAAGAGCCTAATATAAAAACAATACCTAATAACCCTATTTGGCTAATTAGTGTTTACAAGAGTTGAAGAGAAATATATAGTTTTTTTGAAGAGATAAAGGAGGTGTTGTATACCATCATCAATTTTTAACATAAAATATCATGGAGATATAACATGGGTACATTAAATGACTATCAAGGTCAAATGACCTAATTTATCTTTAAGAGACCTATTGAGCAAAGGAGCCTAGAAGGTAGTTTTATAGTGTTAAGGGTGTGAATATATTAAGATGTAGTCATAATTAATTGGTTTGAAAACAATATTTCCTAAATATTATCAAGTCAATCAGGTGGTTAATTTGGTGATGAGTTATCTATGGGGTTAGTGCCTCCTTCCAAGTAGGTGTTTGCCAAAGCCTAGTCATGTGGGTGATTAGCAAGTTAGGGTTGATGATCTAAGTGAAGTTGGTGATTCATTAAATATTTATTTTTGTATTATATGACTAAGTCTATTTTCATCATTAGTTTCTTTTCTTCCCCTTGATATTTTCTCACTCAAATATGTGTTTTATGTGTTATGCTTATGTTTCATGCGCATGACTCTTAATGTGCTGCTACTTAACTATATTATTTTGATATTTTATGAATGATAAAGTAAAGTTTAAAAAGTTTTGAATATTTATTCACCCCCACTCTCAATCATTATGCTTCTAACATGCAGTATTTTCCAACCTCTTGTTCATCTATCTCAATTATTTTCCATCTAAGTACATACTTGTGTGATTCATTTCTATTTTTAGAATAATCAATTAGGTCAAATCTTGTAAAAATTAGTGGATTTATTTATTGAATATTTATATCCTAATTTAATTTTCCATCATTTTAACAACCCAGGTTTTTACATTCCATAAATCCCTTAGAAGTTAAATCACATGTATGAAAATAGTAGGTTCAATTTTGTCTATGATTGTAGGGAGTTTTGGAGTAGTTGAGAGAAATAAATAGTATGAAAAAAATTGGAGGTATGAAGAGACAAAAAATATAAAGTGAAGAATTCAAATAACTTGTAAGTGTGATAATAAAATTCAATAACTCAAAGAAAGGATAAGAATCTCTTAAGATAGAGTTTTATCAAGAACTATTGTAACTCAATATTTAATTTAATCAATGAAAGAATAATTTATTGAGGTTATTATTTCAATAAAAATATTTTATTAATTTTAATTAAATTTTTATGTTGTATTTAAGTAATACTTTACATAGTTATTATGTTATTGAAGTTGTAGATCTAGAAAGGTAGTACATAGGGTTTGATAGTCAATAAAAGTTAGTTTTTTTTTTATCATTTTTAAAGATTGATTAAGGGATAATAGTAAGTTATATGGATATATGATGGTGTGAAGAGTCTCCACCAAACCTAAATTATCTAATATAGTCTTCAAAATCCAAATTTTCATGGTATTCATACTTGTTATTTTAACATAGTCCTAAAACCCTTAAACTAAGGGTTTATAACACAAACCTCCATACATTGAAAAAATAACCCTTAAAATAAGTTTAAATTTTTATAAATATGTTTGTTGTGTGTTTAAATTGGTTTCATTTCCTATAGGGTCATATAACTTAGGTTATTTGAAAATTCCTGACTACAGGAATGCAGATTAGGCCTAAAACCCTTTGTTTTCTATTTTCCTTGAAAATAAATAAAACCTAAGGAAGTGAGAAACATGTTAATTTATTAAAATTAAAATTTTATCTATATTATAATACATTATAACTAATAATTTTTTTTTTCAAAGGTGTTACAATTGTTTTAAGACTCTAGTTGAGCAAGGTACTAGCCTAGAATGAAAAAGACTCTAGGTGCATCAACTATAACTATCATAACTTGAAATCTAACCAAAAAAAACTATGAAACTTCATATAAGGTTAAAATAAAATTTATTTGAGGTTTTATAATATGTTTAAAGTTCTTTTGGGATCTATAGAGGAATATTTAGTTAAAATTTAGTCTGTAGACTTGTGTATAAGCTCTAAAACCTTTGTTCCTTATATTTTAGTAAAGAACCAGTTCATTAAAAGGAGAGAATTGTTTATTTTAATTAGAAAACTTATTTATGGATGTGATAATCCTATAATTATATGTTCTTAATCTATATTTCATCTAGGGATATGTGTGGCCAATTTATGGCTTACACATCTTCATATTAGCTTGTTACTTCAATGTTCTTGGTATGGTCGGCCTATGAAATAACCATGGCTAAATAGAGTATATATAAGAGGTATTGGTTTGTCTTTTAGGATCATATTTTGAATTATTTTCTTATTTTATTGGTTTGTCTTTTAGGATCATAATATTGAAGTATTTTGCTCTTTCACCAATTATTGCTATGGATCTACTTATTTTTCTATAATTTTGATATATATAATTCTATTATTTTGAATCATCTAAGTAATTTACTTACAAGCAGTATCATAGTAATGATTTGGGTAAGTTTTTGTGGTGATTTTTTTTAGATCTAAATCTTGTGCACCAAAAGGATGAAAAAACATAACTTGTGATTTAGGATGAATTGATTTTTTTCTTCACTGTAGTTTTATTTGTGAGGTTTTTTGAAAAAAAATCTAGGTAAAAAAATAAAAAGTTTGGAAATTTTTTTATGTTGTTCAAATTAATAGTCATTAAATTCATATTTTTAAGATGATTACAATGATATATTCTATGGGTACACTTTTTTATGTCAAAAATTTCCATCCTTGTGCATAATAGAAGTAGTTAGATTCATCTTGGTGAGATGATTGTAATGGTGTATTCCACTGGTATATTTTTTGAAGGCTAAAACCATCTTAGGGTTTATGCATGGCTGGTTTAAACACTCATAGATATGATAAAGGGAAAGAAACCCCAAAAAATCCCACAAGGATGACATGGAATCTAAAACTTTTGATCCATCTATTTCTTAGGTAGTTCAACAACTTAAGTTAGAGTTTTAGGGCATGGTGAAAAAATATGATTTTGATATGGTTTAAGGGGAAATTACAATTTTGATATGGGACTTGGATAGTGTGAAGCATCAATTACAATAAATGTCTATGAAATTGGCCAACTTATCATCTTAGCCACTGAAAAATAATCTTCCACTAGTTTAGTTTGGTTCTCTTACTCCAGACAATACCAATACCAATTCTAGCCCTAAGTTGATGTTGCCAAAAGTCAACCTGTGCAAGTTTGATGGTAATGATGCACTCATACCTCACTCAAATATAAAATTTATTTGATCTACATCAAACTCCATGTTTGTAAAAATTGGTTATGGCCTCTTTATTTGGAACCTGATCCATTCATTTGATATCATTGGTTGTATGCTCAAAAGAAACGGAAAAGTACCCCAATTTTATGGTCAATATTTTCTAAGGAGTTGTAGCTCCACTATAATAATAATTCCTCTAAAAATTAATCTAGTTAGATATCCAATTTGTACTAAATTGGGACTATTAAGGACTACATTCATCGATTTCAAAATCTCTCCTTACATATGCCAGACATCACTGAGAAAAATTTGACTGACCTATTTTTGGGTGACCTAAAATATAGCATTGGATTGAAGGTTCACATGTTTCATCCTAGTAATATATTTGAGGCCATCCCAAAGGCACGTATGGTTGAGGAAAAAGAGATAATCAAATTAATACCTTTCACTCATTTTCATGAACGCGCCTTTTCAGCACCATCATTTCATCATCCTACCAGATTGACACCTCAACAAGTGGAAGAAAAGTGTGTAAAAGGTTTGTGTTTTGGCTATGATAGTAAACAGAGCAAAGGGCATCAATGTGTTGAAAAGAAGTTGTTTTACATTGATGGTGCCAATGATGAGGAATAAGATGAGGAGGCTTTAGGGGAAGGGTTAGAATAACCTAAGGATAAATCTAAAGATTATCAACCTACTATTTCTTGTCATGAGCTTTCAAGCATTAGTACTCCTCAACTCTTAAGGTGGTGGGGTTCTTGAATAAATATAAGGTATGTTAATTGACTCTAGGATTACACATAACTTCATTAATAGTAAGTCAGTTATTTATTTGAATTATTTCATTTACCTAGCTCCAAATTTTTAGGTCATGATTGTAGATGGTGGTATAGTCAAATACTCTATAAAATTTCATAGTATTAATCTTGATATAGGAGACTATTGTTATATTCCCCTATGTTTTTGATTCCCTTGGGAGGAGCTAACATTATTTTATGAGTGTAATGTATCACCACTTTGGGCACTATTGAGATGAATTTATAGGAATTATTTATGAGGTTCCATTTAGAAGGAGGGAATTTTCAACTGCATGGATTATGGGCTAAATATCCACAACTAGTTAGCTGTCATCCGATGATGAAGATTCTTAGAAAAGGTGCAAAAGGTTTTATGGCATGCTATTTTCTATGGAGGTTCAACCAACCAAGGAATCTACACATCTTGATTTGTAAAAAGTGTTATATGACCATTCTATTTTATTGGTGGCATGCCAAAAGGACTTCTTCCAAGTCATTCACATGATCATGCCATTAGAATCTTTCCAAGAATTACACCACCCAATAGCAGACCCTATAGGTATCCCTATGCCCAAAAGAGTGAAATTGAAAATATGGTACAAGAGATGTTGGAGGCAAGAATCATTTGACATATTCAAAGTGAATATTCCTCCCTGATGGTCATAGTGTGAAATAAGGATGATAGTTGGAGGATGTGCCTAAACTACAAATAACTCAATAAATACATCGTCAAAGACAAGTTTCATATTCTAGTAATTGATGATTTTATAGATGAATTACATGGTGCTATTTATGTTACCAAGTTATATCTTCACTCTAGATACCATCATATTCACATCCGTAATGAGGACATACCTAAAATAGCTTTAATAACTCACAAAGGCCATTATGAATTTATACTCATGCCTTTTGGCCTCCCAAATGCACTATCTACATTTTAGAGTTTGATGAAAACTATTTTTCGTCCATTTTTTTGAAAGTTTTTATTGGTGTTTTTTGATGATATCCTCATCTACAACAAAAATTAGGAAGACCATTTGAAGCATGTGAAGTAAGTGCTTTCAATTTTGGAACAACACCAACTTTATAATAAACCTTCCAAATGTGTTGTTGGTGTCCAAGAGATGGATTACTTGGGTCATAATGTTTCACATAAAGGAGTGAAAATTTATCCTAATAACATCCAACCAATGATGCAGTGGTAGGTTCCCAAGACCCTCAAGAACATATGTGGATTTATATGGCTAATTGGTTGCTATCATAGGTTTATAAAAAATTATGGTAATATTACATCCCCACTTACCTCTTTACTAAATAAAGATTTCTTCTAGTGGACTGATTCAACCACCAAAGCATTTGAATAATTGAAAATGGTTATGTGAATAAATATAATTTTTATATACTCCTAATTTTTCAAAAACTTATATTATGGAGTGTGATGCATCAGAATATGGCATATGGTTTGTAATCATGCAAGAAGATAAACCACTAGCATTTGAAAGTCATCAATTTAAGGAAATTTTTTAACTAAAACCAATATATGAGAAAGAGATAGTGGCTATTCTACTTGTAGTGAATTAATGGACATTGTATCTAATGGGTCATCACTTTTAGGTAAATACTAATCATGATATCCTCGAATATTTTTTGGAACAATGCTTATCATCAAAAGAACAACAAAAATGGGTGACTAAAATGTTATTCTATGATTTTGAAATAGTGTATAAAAAAGGAAAATAAAATGTGGTGGTAGATTCCCTCTCTTAGAGGGATGAATAAGTTGAGGCATTATTATGCACCATGACCATGTTGTATTAAAATTGGCTAGAGGAAGTAAGATTAGAGTGGGTGAATGATAGTGCTACCATGGATTTGATTCACAATCTTCAGCAGGGTTCTAATGAATCTAAAAAAATTACATGTAAGGGAAATGCATTATGGTAAAATATATATTATATCTTTATAATAATTCTCTTCTCAAACATAAAATTATTTAGGAACTTCATGCCTCTCCACTTGGAGGACACTTGGGATTTTTGAAAACATATCATAGAATCAAGCAAGATTTATTTTTGGAAGGACTTGAATAGGATGTTCAAAAATATGTGGTTGGATGCATGGTATGCCATCAAAATAAAGGTGAAACCATTAAGACCCCAGGTCTTTTTCAACATTTATCCATCCCTAGTTATCATTGGGAAGATGTTTCTATGGATTTATTATAAGGCTACTAAGGTATGAGGGTAAAAATGTTATCAAGGTAGTTGTGGATTGACTCACCAAGTATGCTCATTTTTTCTCCTTCTCATATCCATTTTTTGTCATTATAGTAGTTTTTACTTTTCTCAATATAGTTCAAAAATTGTGTGACACTCTAAAGATCATTATAAGTGACAAAGATCCCATATTTACTAGTAATTTTTGAAATGAATAATTTACATTTTTGGATACCCAATTTGCTTATAGCTCATCCTATCATCCTCAATAAGATGGAAAAATATAGGTAGTCAAAAAATGTCTTTAATTTTATATTCATTGTTTTGTTTCTTAATTATAGGACAAATGGGTTCATTAGCTGCCACTTGTTGAATGGTGGCATAACACTTCTTATATGATGTTACCCTTTTTGGAATTGTATGGGTATCACCCGCATCCATAACTTCAAAATTGATAGTGCATCCTAAGGTTCAATCTATTGAGGAACACATTCACCATCAATATGAGTTATTACTTAGTTTGTGAGAGAATTTAGTAATAGAAAAGAATTGAATGAAGAAGCAAGCATATCAATACCATAGTGAGTGGCATTTTGACATAGGTGATTAGGTACTTGTGCATTTGCATCCATATAAGTAGATTTATCTAAAGAAACATAAAAATGATAAAAAAAAATATCACTTAAGTACTATGGCCCTTAATAGATATTGAGAAAAAATGGTAGTATGGCTTATAAGTTAGAATTACCCCCAGCCACTCACATACATTTGGTATTCCATGTATATTTCCTAAATAAAGTAATTGGACACAAATTTTCCACTCACACTAAGTTACCTAAATTAGATGAAGAATGTAGAGTCACTATAGAGCCTGAGGAGATACTTCACATACACACTAAGAAACAATGGACTAGAACCATTAAGCAATATTTGATCAAATGGAAGAACCTACATTTTAAAGATATAACATGGGAGGATGAAGCATTCCTACATAAACATCATAGTTTGATTCAACCTTGAGGACAACATTGTTTTGAATGGGATGGGAATGTTATTCCATTAACCTATAGTGCATCTAGGGTTATGTGTGGACGAATTGTGGCTTACACATATTCATATTAGCTTGTTACATTTCTTGATGTTATTATTATGGTTGGTCTGTGGAATATACATAGTTAAGTAAAGTATATATAGGAGGTATTGGTTAATATTTTAGGATCATATTGTGAATTTTGTTCTTATTGCATTATCTAAGAGGTTGCCTCCTCAAAGTTTCTTAGTCATAATATTCAAGTATTCTACTATTTCACCAATTATTGTTGTGGATAAAATTATTTTGCTATTAATTCTACCATATATAATTCTAATTTTGCAAATCATCTAAGTAATTTCCTTACAATTTCCTTACATATTAAGTCAAGATGATTATGAATTTTGAGTGAGATTACAAACCAATAAGGTGATAGACCTTAAAAATATCCCTAGAGATAGAGAACCTTGTTTTGCCTTGTTGTCTTAGAGAAGATAGAAAAGTGAAGTGTGAAGGTGTATTTATTTTTTATTTTAAAATACGGTTGATGAAATACCCATGATATTGGGTATTTTTGAAGAGGAAGATGGTAATAATAATGGAATTTTGTCCTCTATTTTAGAACTAAATTTTTAATTAGCCTAGGGCATAGTTGTGGGTATTTGACTTCACTATGAAGTCTACATGAAATAGTATTTAAGAGAAATGGTATCACCACTAGAAGCTCAATATAAGATTTTTAGGTACAGGTTTAATGGTCCATAATTATTATTGAAGCTCATGTGTTATGCTCCTATGTTTTCTAATCATATGGGTAAAGGGTAGTTCAAGATTCAAAAATAAAATAAAATAAAATAGAGTGAAGAATAAGGAAAAAAAGAGAGCCTCCAAATCTAGAATAAAATCAATGCATCAACCATTGAACCAAGTTCCCTTACCATAGTTATACCATTATGGACTAAGTTTCACTAAAATTTCTACCTCCAAGAACACAATAGGAAGAGTTTGATGAAATAGGAGAGCATTCCTCAACTATTAACCCTCACTAAATATAAGTACTTAGAATTTTATAGTAAATTACACATATACCTCCAATGGTAACTTCTAAACTAGCAAAAAAATTATTAGTGTTGTAAATAGATAAATGAGAGAGTTCATAGTGGGATTATAATAGGCAAGTACATCATAGCCATACCATAAATTTAATAGCAAGGTATTAGTATGATTAATCTAGCATTAGCAAAAATCTAGAATGGAGATGAAAAATAATTTGAAACATAGAACAAGCCTTTTATATAAAACTAAAAATATGTTCATTAAAAAATAAGTTGTGTTATAAAAATTAACCATGGCCAACTTTACAATTCAAAGAGATGAAGGATAAAGTAGGTGAAATCTTGGCTTTACTTTGACATCAATTTTGATAAAAATTTAGTTGACCTTTAAGTTATAGTAAATCTTTGCCTTTTAAATATAAGGATGGGATTTACCTCCAAATAGAGTGAGACTCCTATCCTAGACCATGATGGTGACTCATGGTGTGATCATAGGAATTTGATAAATAGAGGAGGTTATACTTGTGTTAGTCCATAAAACAATGAAATTAACACACTAACATGCTAACATATCTAAGCCTAGATTATAGGGGGAGATTAATGAACAAAACCAAATAAAAAGCATAACTATAATGCAAAAGACAAACAAATCTATTACTTTCCTTGAATATTCCAAATGATTCATTATGTGGCTTGCTCAGTTTTGTACTTAGATTCTTTGACAATAAAATTTGTGTGGCTCCCTCTCTCCTTGACACCATTATGGCTTGATGTGGTTTATGCTTGGCTCAAGATTTTGGCATTATAACCTTATTACAAGGAAATTTTTGCATTATAACACTACTCTTCTCAAAACTTTAAAGTCATTTGTGCATGATAAATTTACATCAAAATAACATAAAATTCAATAGGGAAGGCATTGTATTTATAGGCTTAGAAACTAACCCCAACCCAAGGTGAGTCAAGGTGGAGTTTAAACATGGAATGGGTTAAAACCTAACCTAGATGAGTCAAATATAACCCCAGTAGAGTTAATACATCTCAATTAATCATGTTTTTCAATGAATAGGCATGGATCTCCAGAATAAGATATTTTAAGATATTTCCAAAGAGCTTGACAAATCACAAAGGTCATGATGAAAGGCTAGGACATTTGTATTTTTGAATTTCCTTTTTTAGTAATTCATGAATTACACATAGATAATTAAACTAAGAATTTAATTTAGTTTAGCTTGTTAATTAATTTTGATTAGCCATTTAGCTCTTTTAATATTTGATTTTTATTCATACACCCCACTTAATAGGTCCATAGGCCAAATTAAATGTTGTGATGTTGCATGATGATTAAGGATAAATCTATGATAGGTTATGGTTACATATAATATAATACCCTAATTAGGGATTCCTCAATATGATTCTGAGCTTTGATGAATGATGCACAAATAAATTTGGAATGTTCAGTGATTCTTAAGCTTAATTTACAATAGTTGGTAGGAATCAATTTAAAGTGCAGTCTTAGGCTAGTTATGGTTAGTTTTAGGTGTCTATAGTTTTCCCTTATTTGGGAAGATGTTTCAAGCTATATACATAGTAATGTCTTCTCAAATAATGAAACAAGCTGAAAAGAAGATAATGATTGAATAAAAAATTGCAAACAATGTTTGTGAAGCCTATAATGATGACCCCTCGAGGGAGTGGTTGGCATATGTTTAATGGATGGTCCCTTAAAAATAAGTAAGAAGAAGAATGAGATTAACCCATGGGTGAGATTAATTTAATCAATAAAATTTTTGTATGCATTGATTTAAGAAGTACTAATTTTCCTAATGGTGCTTATAATCAAGAATAAAGGTTGAGACATATATTTGACCAAAGGTGGTTATAATCAATGGTAATGGGAGATAATGAGTCAAAATAATTATTTTCCCTTAGGTAGTTATAATAATTAAGATGACCTAGATTAAAAAAATGGTGTTTGATTGTTCCCTATTAGGGTAGATTGGTAAGCATAACTCAAGGATATGACTTTTTTCATAGATTAAATATGAGTGGGTGTAAACATAGATGTGATGGTATGATGATTGAAGTAGCCATAAACAATCAGGTACATAAGGATGTAAAAAGTGATGAAATAGATTAATATAATAATAAAGGATTGATTAGTGTGAATGATTTGGTTGTACCTATCAATTTTGAGATGATCATCCTTATTATCATTAATACAACAAGAATGGTAAATATGTTTATTTGATCAAGGAGGGTGGGAGGATTTGCCAAGGTTACCAAGGATAAAATTTTGTGGATCTATTACTTTTAATACTTCCCAAGCTGATTTTTGATATAGAATGTGATGGTATGCATCATGATATAAAACACCATGATAATGTAGCTAAAATATGCATAAGTACTAACTCATTATCCAATAAACAATTGAAAATAATAGACCAATGATAAAAACCATGATGATAATGTTTATGTATAAATATGGATGGACTCAAGAATAAGCACAAGGAATCACCCAATGAACACATATAGATTGATTGAGGCATAGTATTGAAAGCAAAAAAACAAACAAATATGCAAATAAACACACAAAAATAATTAAAAAAGCCAATAGAAAGCATCCTAACAATGAATTTTCCCAAGTATGGTGACTTGAGGATGACTGACTAGGCTTAAATAGGAGAAATGTTTCTAGATTTTGAAATTTTTAAATGTTTTTAGAATTTTTGGGGGATCTTAACTCATTAGAGATTGACAAAATACCACTCATAAAATAAAAAAATTATTAGCTTAGCTTGATCATAAAGCAGTGAGAGTGTATGGAAAAGGGGGGCTGAGCTTACCTCACCATGAATCAAGCATGGCCTACATAATCTTAAAATAACCTCAAGTCACAGTAACTCCACCCATGAAAAAGGTGGTGAGGAACCAAATAGGTCACAACAAGTTCTCAAATTGATTATAATGAGAATATTAATTTCAAGGTGATGCAACAATGCATGGTAAAGGTGTTGTTCCTAATATGACCATAGGTGGTTATGATTAGGAAACAATAGCATAGATCTGTGATACTAATTTTACCATAGGTGGTTATAATTAGTAACACAAGGTGGACGATTGGTTTTTCCATAAGTGGTTATAATAAATAGAACTAGTATAATGTGAATGAAAGATAACTTTCCAAATCCATTATCACACTACTTTCATAAACTATCATTTAAACACATAACTCTAAAACTAATAAAATTGGATTAGAATGTCCTCATGGAAGGTACATGAATAACCAAAGGAACCAAGATCAAAAATGGGTTGGGTAAGATGGTTAAAAATACTCTTTGGTCTAATAGGGATGGCATGGTAAAATGGCATATGGTATGACATAAGGAAGAATGATATAATAGAAAATTGGATACAATGATATGAGGGTTTCCCCCAAGTGAGAAGGTAAGGTAAATAGTAGGGTATGGAATGATGGTAAAGGAAATGATGAATGAAAATGGAAAGGTAAATGTTTTTTTGCTAGGTGAATGATTCTATTGTTCCTATTCATGTGGAGATTCATGTCTTGATTAGCAATGATACAACCAAAATAATCATTCATCTAGATTACTAGCCCAAACCTCTTTTGAATAGTTGATATATCAAGAGCATACTACATATTTGGATGCAAATGATGTTGTGATCTTCATTGGTCATTGATTTTGTTTTATTCAAATGTCAAGACAAGGTATATTTGTAGCCCTTACAAAGGAAAGTGTGGCCAAGGATGGTAAAATTAAATAAACAATGGATGTTAAGTTTGATTTGGTAATGTAATGGTGGATGATACTATAATGTATGATGGTTGGGAAATAAATGAATATCGTTATTTTCAAGTACACATAATGTTTTTGATTCCATATTTGACATAGCTTTTGATGTGACAAGATCAAATACTTTTGAATATGCTCTTGATAAGACCACCCAAATTTCTATTGTTTGGGCCTGAGAGTAGCTGCCATTTGATTATGTTGTAGATTTAAAGTTATTTTGATTTCATATTTGATAATGTCTTCATCAAGTAGTGAAGAACATTTGTGCTCAACTATTGGAACCTCAAAGATGTTTTCACTAATGAAGTTGTGTTGATTGTCCTGTAGCACCTCTAAGAAAGTTTCATTATGGAATGTTGAATTTTGACTTTGATTGTCTTTTAATGCCTCCAAAAAGGTTTCACTAGGATATGTTTCTTCCACTACATTAATTTGGTCTTGTCCCTCCTAATCTTCTACAACTGATATGTCTCCATGGATGTAGTTCAACAAGGTATGATTCTTTTGGTCCTAATTGACACTTGTGGTAGGTGGAATGTCAATATAATGGATAGGTTGGTTATTAATAATGACATGTGGAACGGTAATAGAATAAATGGAGGCCACACAATCCTTGTAGAACATATTGGGATAATTTATGTCGAAGCTAAATTACTCATCTTAAAAAAATATAGAAGGATCACAAATATATTCAAATTGATCTAAGTCATACATAACCAATATTGTAATAACCATGAATATATTTTGATCCTGAAGCTGAGTCTGACTCAATGTACTCTGATTCTGATGTTGAGACTAACATTGATTCTACTTTTGATGCTAAATCTAAGGTCAGTTCAAGAGTAGAACCCAACTCTAATTTTGATTCTTCATATGGTGTGGATGCTACTATAATGATGTCTTATTTAATGTTTGGTTTTGGACAAGTAGTGACATGTGATGGCATAATGGACTCCACAGAGATTGGTTTGTCAAAGTGGGACTTCTCAATAATGAGAAAAATGTTAAGAGATAACTCCTTAGATATTGGCTTATCGAGGGAAGGTTTTTTTAAAATAAGCATATAGTCGAGGTAATGATTTTCCCAAAGGAAGTTATAATCATTAAGAAGTGACTCAAAAAAGACTGATTTGTTATAATGATACTCCTCAATAATAGGTATAGGATCAAAGGTGATTCATCATAGGTTGATGTATCACAAATGGCTAGTTCAACAAAAACATCATGGATCAGTTAGTTTTCTTTGACTTGGTTTGCAATAAGTTGTAAAATACTAGTTTTGAATATATCTTGGTCTTTGAATGATTGGTTTGGTTGGAGAAGTACTAATTAGCTCAATTTTTGCTTGATGATTATCATGGGTTTTCTAAAGTGGGGAATGGTTGGTAATGTATGAATTATGGTAAGTGTTTGGATAATGATAGGCTTAACAAAGGTTGTTTTATGGCCTAAGACATTAATTGTGACATGTTAAGTTATTATTGGATAAATTTGTTGGGATAACAAGTTACCATACTGGGAATGGCCTAGAATTGTAATGGTAGGGAATTTTAAAGCTTGGTTTCTTACACAATCCAAAGGATGAAGTTTTGGTATAGAAATGGTAGGATGTTTTAGAGCTTTGTTTCTCACACAAGCCAAAGGATGAGATCTTGGAATAAAAATGGTAGGGCATATGGAGGTTGTTTTCTCACATAAGCCAAAGGATGAGGTCTTGGTATAGAAATGATAGTGTAATGTGGAGATTATTTGCTTTCACAAGCCAAAGGATTAGGTCCTGATATATAAATGGTTGTCCTTGGATGATATGGAGCTTGGTGGCTCACACAATTTGAAGGAGGGTTAATGGTATAGGTGGAGGAAGGGATGCCATGATTGATGAAAGGGTGAAGATCATATGTTAATTGACCAAAAGAAGGTATCACCAAATACTACACTTGAGGCTCTTGGCTTTGATCCCTAAATTAAGGATTGTAAGGAGGATAATAATATGTCTCACAAACCACTTATTCACCATAAGGGTCTTTAGCAAAGTCAATTTGTGTGGCTATTCTATCATAACTTGGATTGTACATATTTCTACCATAAATGTAATGAAACGTATCCATATCAGTGATGAATGTTTTGAAAATGGCCTAGATTTATTTTAACTCTTAAAAAATATGTCCAAAGGATAAAAGGTTCAAAATTTTTCTAACTTAGTCAAAAGAGAGATCCATCTCCAAAATTTTGTATGTCATAACTTGGTATAAAATAGTCTAATGTTAAATGTCTCACACAAAAAAGGAAAAGTAAATGAACTAAAAATGGAATGCCAAACTCTATGTTTAAATTTGTCTAATCTAGGAAAACAAAAAGGTTACTAGGTCTTTTGGCCAAATATAACATCAAAATCTAGGCTCAAACAAAGGGGTATGATTTAATCTAACAAGTCTGAAACATGTTGGCATACACGAGGCATTCAAATTTAGAAATGAACTTGGTCAATTGGCCTAAGGAATAAAAAATCTAGGTATATGGAGATAGGTTATTTATCCCAAATTTAAGAAAAAATAATAGTTTTTAAAGTGGGTAAAGAATTAACCTAAGTTACACAACATAAAAGATAAAGATCAGTGTTTACTCCTAGAGTACACAAGACATAAATAGAAATTAATATATGTTTAAATTTGAACTTGATAGGTTAATTAAAAACTCAACTTAGGAAACTAGATGTCTTTAAATAAATAACAAGCTAGACAAAAGTGAATGGCATAATGGTATTAGACAAAGATCCAAAAGGCACACATGGATTTATTTTAAATTGGAAACTTGGACACAAGGTAAAACAAGTATATGAAATGACTCAAGTAGTGTAATGATATTATCACACTCTAAAGGTATGATCGATGGTTTTTTCAAGACTCCAAGGCACACAACTTGAAATTTATTCAGCAGTATAATGTTACCCTTTCCAATATAGTAACACACATAAATATTAATCAAAAGCCTAAGGCAAAGGTATGGTATAAAATGGATGGCATAACACCTTATTAAACAATAGAGTGATGTGTACACAAGACTAATTTTTACATGACATAAACAAACAAATAGATAGTTTAAACTCAACAACCAATCAATAAAGGGTTAAAAAAACATCTAAATGTAACATTTTAGATCCTATAACTGATAAGGTTACATATTAATATCAAATTTCATCTATATACAAGTTCTTGGGAGGATTTTAAGTGTTAATCCAAAAATAATATTGCATAAAGTATTAGGATTTTTCACTCCCTTCTCCTAAGAGATTTTATAGTGACATGGAACTTCACGCTACTCACCCTGCATCAATATTATGTCTACGGTAAGTGGGGTTGTTCTAAAACTTAAATTTTCATGCATTTATAAATGGTCCTAAGTGTGGCTAACATAAGGGATGCTCATTTAATTTATATCCACATCAACTAGCTTATTTTGAAAAGGTCTTGTCCTTTTCACAACTACTACATCCATTGCTTGCTCAATGTAGTGTGATATTTGAGTTACCCCTATGTCCTAAGTTGGTATCTTACTAATGGATTTTACTTAACTTCTCAAGAAAACATGCTAGTAATTCAATCTTAGTTTATATACACCACCATGGGTTGGGGTTGAAATGATGCCTAGAAATGAATTCCTAGGTCAACGCTTCCCTAGAGAACCCATGAGGAGGTGATGAGATCCCACTCATAAGCCAAGACGCATGAATATAAATTAAAATTTAAAAGACTTTAGGGTCCCATTTAGATCACCCAAACCATACAAATTTGAGGAAAGCCTTAGTGATGTTCTTTTCATGCCTTTGGACAAGGCAAAATTTCAAATAAAGAGTAATTTTGGTCACCCAAGTTCCCTAAGGGGGATAGGGGGATAGTATACACACATTAATCATTTTGTGAGAATTAACAATTTTGAAAGAACAAACATAAAATAAAACACTCTTAAGAGCATGTAATCTAAGTGTGAATGTTTATTTTAATGCACCAAAGTGAAATGTTTATGAAAATTTTCCCCTTGGCATTTATTGTTGAAAGCTTTTAAAAAAATGAAAATTATTTAAACAAAAATATTCTTAAAACACCAATTTGAAATGTGAAATTTGAAATTTAGAAGTGTTTTAAATGTCTCCTTATGGCCTTTGGGTCCTAAAAAAATTGTAAGAGTGTTTTCAATATTTTGTGAAAAAAATATACAACTTGAAAATAATCTAATAGCATATTATAAAAAAATTAGGAGAAAATAAATGGTTTAAAAAAAAACCTCAAAAATGGAGTCTAGATGACCCCAAATGAAGATCCAAAATATGGCCTATCAACCTCTTCTATTCTACACAGAGACTGACATTGGTTCTAGGTCATGCACATAGTGACCAATGTTGGTTATGGGTGGACTAACATCAATTTTAAAGAACTTATTTTGGTTCTGTTATAATTGATGTTGGTTTATCTCTAAAACTATGTAACACTAAAAAAAAGAATATGTGAAAAACAATGTTAAAACTTGAATTTTGAAGATTCTTAAGACATCAAGAGAAAAACTAAAAGTTGTATATTAGTCCTCTTTATTTCATGGGATGTTTGATGTCCCATCAAGTATACATTTGTGATCATATTAATTTGATGAAGAGAGGAGGTTAGTCTTGTGTTAGTTTATAAAATAATGAAATAAACACACTAGCATGTTAACATCTCTAAGCCTAGATCATAGCGGGAGCTTAATGAACAAAACTAAAGAAAATCACAACTAAAATGAAAAATATCAATAAATCTCTTACCTTCCTTGAATTCTCCAAATGATTTTTATGTGGCTTGTTGGGTTTTATTCTCAAAGAGTCTTTGATAATGGAGTTTGTGTGGCTCCCTCTCTCCTTGGCACCATTGTCGCTTGATGTGGCTTATGCTTGGCTCAACATTTTGGCATTATAACCTTATTATAAATAAATTTTTACATTATAACTTAATATTATAGAATATTTTAAGTCATTTTTTCATGATAACTTTTCACAAAAATAAATTAAAATTCAATAGGTAAGGCATTGTATTTATAGGCTTAGGAACTAACCCCAACCCAAGGTGAGTCAAGGTGGAGTTAAAATATGAAATGGGTTCAAACATAAACTAGGTGAGTCAAATATAAACCTAATATAATTAATATTTTTCAATTAATCATGATTTTCAATGAATAGGCATGGGTCACTAAAATGAGATATTTTAGGAAATTTCCAAAGATCTTGACAACTAACAAAGCTCATGATGAAAGCATAGGATATTTGCATTTTTTAATTTCCTTTTTTAGTAATTAATTAATTGCACATATATAATTCAATTAAGAATTTATTTTTTTTTAGATTTTTAATTAAGTTTGATTAACCATTTAGCTCTTTAAATATTTGATTTTTGTTCATGTGTGCCACTTAATAGGTCCATAGTCCAAATTGACTATTGTGATGTCGTAGGATGATTAGGGATGAATCCATGAGAGGTTATGGTTATATCCAATAAAATACCCCAATTAGGGATGATTTGACATTATTCTAAGCTTTCATGAATGATTAATAAGCAAATTTGGAATGTTAAGTGATTATTAGCCTTAATTTGCAATAGTTGGTAGGAATCAATCTAAAGTTTAGTCAGAATCTAGTTGTGGCTAGTTTTAAGTGTCTACACATTGTATTTATAACCATAATGAAAAATTAAAAAAAATATCCTCTCCAATCTCTCATAAATATTTATGGGGACTACCTAAATGATATACGATGACATATGCGAAGATCTGGATCTTAACTACATTGATCTTGCATCCCTAGCTTCTAGTGTAACTACAATGAGGTCTAAATCTCTCTCTATCTTAACAAGGTTCATTAGGGGTTCTTTGAATATTACTTTGGTTTGAGTCACTGATCTTCATTACACCTAAAAGGGAGCTTTTTTTGATACCTAGACCTTAAATTCCTAGTTGATGCTTGTCATGAACTATATTGATAGCTTGAGAACTACACAAGACACTTCCATGTTTACTTTGGTGAACTTCTTCCTCATGACCTGATTAAAGTAACCCATTTGGAATCTAAAATTATCCCTTATCTAATAGGGTGATGTTTAGCTATAAAAATGCATAGATATTGTCCTCCTTGAAGTAGGCCAATAACATTTTCTTTCCCTCTTCCAAGGGTCCTGTTACTGTTTGAGCCATAGCCAACCATTCTTCCATTTTCATTTTTATGTTTGAAATGTACATTTGATATAACCTCAAATCATAATTTGGCATTAATTTTAATTTTAAAAATTTACCTTTGTTGATTATCACTAGTAGCTTCCTACATTTCCCATATATATTTGTGATATTTTCCATGTAATCTTGATTCTACTGGATGAACACATTAGTCTCTACTATAATCTCCACCACCTTCCCCAGAATTGAGAAGAGTAGTGATAGGGAATCCTTGACCTACCTAATTATCCTATTGGGTAAGGATCTATTCACTTGGGCTTCTAGTGTCTAAAGATGACTTTGCATATCCTTAAGTATCTTCTTTGACATATCATGGGTTGCTTAGAGAAAGGAGAGCAGATCCCCAACCACATTTTCCTCCCTAGTGGAGGTCCTCACCTTGGTGAAGGAGAAAAAATCCTACTAAGTTTTAAATAACATTAAATTCCCCTCTTATATGAATTTTTGTGTTAGTTTCCACTTCCTACTCCTTGTGGCTTAATCAAAACTCCACTACTCATCTGGGTCACCTTGGATTGTCATGTCTAACACATGCATCCTTGGGATCATCCCCTAGTTCTAGGAGGTGTTGGAGGGTTATAGAGATGGTGGTGAAGGACAAAGGATAATGTGAAGGGGATATAGAGGAAGAGGAAGTGGTAAATGAGGAAAGTAATAGAGGATGAGGGGGAATAGAAGTAAAGAAACAAAGGATGAAATGGGAGGCCCATAGGAACATCTATATTTACCACTGTTATTGGGTCATGCCCACCTGAGGGGTAATGACTCTTGAGAGAGGGGTGTTTAATAAAATGGAAGATATTGTTTTGTTGAATATAAATCCCAAGGTAACAAGGGTAATGGAAAGAGGAGCCTATGGAGCAATGCATATAACCATTGTGACTAGTTTTATCAAAATAGTAGAGGCTTATAAATTAGTCTAGAGCAGAGTGTAAGGTTTTTGAACTGAAGCCTTAGGGTGGGTCACCTTATAATTTTTATTATGTTTCTTATCGAGGTTAGATCTAAATTTAGGTATAGTAGGAGCCATGAGGGATGACTATGGAGGTTGATAGATTACTAAGGGAGGTGTTAGGATGATTAATGGGGCTGGCAGGATGGTTCCAACCACTTGAGATGCATTCTCTAATGTTGTTGACATACCTACTTGAAGAGGTGTGCTTATATGTCCTTGGTTCAAAAGTATGCCCAATTAAGTTACCATAGAGGTTATGGATCTAGGAATGGATGGGTTAGATGTAAATGAACAAGTGAGGATGCTTGAGAGGACTAAGCTCAATGGTACCTTGGTAAAAAATAAAGGGGTTACAATAGGTAAAAGATGAGGCACCACTTGGGGAGATTATGGAAGGGGAGAGAAACTAATTGGTGTCATGAGATGGTACTTGAGAGTGGTAGGAGTGGGGTGGAAACTTAAAAGTTACAAGAGTGATGGGTTAAATTTGCACATGTTCTTATTAGGATCCCCACACTAGTATTGCCTCTAGACTACTGATGACACCTAACCTCAGGGTTTGTGTGACCTATGGTTGAGGTGCTAACAATTGAGATTCATTTTCTTGGGATAATTAAATATGAGTAACATGGGTTAGGTTTAGTTTGGGATGGGATATCAAATCTATTAGAGGAGGTATAGGTAGAGCTAAATCATGAGGAGTGGGTGCTACTAGAGGAGGAAGAGGAGTTAGAGCATAAAGAAAAGGATATATTAGAAGAGGTAAAGATGGAACCAAGGGATGAGGAGATAAATCTTGTGGATTGGGTACTTCTAGATAAGGAGGAGGAGGAGTTGGATCACAAAGAGGGGAAGGTAGATGAATAACATAAAAATCCTCTTAGAAATCATGGGAGGAGTTAGAGTGATATCCTCTATAGAGTAAGTAAGAGATTGAGGATGTAGATGGTCCCACCTAGACCTTATTTTCTTTCTTCTCCTTCTAATCCATTATTTGAGTTATAACCTCCTAATCATTTATAGAATTCAAGTATATCTCATCATCATCTTTTGACTGGTGGCCATAGTTGATATTGAGGTAAGTTTAGTATCATGCTAGATGACCCCTAATCATGCCCTTAGGATCCAAATTGTAGATTTTACATTTCCATATGGTGAAGCAATCCCACTTTGTCTCTATTTTATGTAATGAAAGGAAGGCCTTGTAAACATGATGCTAAAAAATATTGGGAAGGATGGGCATGCCTTCTATTGGTGGCCTATGTAAAATCCAAAATTATCTGCTACTAGTTGGTATGTGATCTCCTACTCTAACAGGAAATCTAGGATGAAGTATGGCAATTGGAGGGGATGTTTGAGAATTTCCATGACTCAAATCATGGTACCCTATTAGTAGTACCAATAGTCATTGATGGATGCAATAAAGTCCCTAATTTATTACAATAAACATAGCATCAGGGCCTTGTTGATCATGTTATAGATCACCGAATAGAAGTTTATATAGATCCTAGATATAATTTTGGTATTGGTGGATGTACAGATTATAAAAGACTACATGGACCATTGATCCCCCATAATCCACATAAGATAAGCTAATGGATTAAAATTGATCATCTCATATACTACATCTATGAGATAGCTTATCATGTATAAATTTCCCCTTTTTTAGGTATTCTTTATGCTATTGACCAACTTGAATTTGATCATCCCTTCCATGTCTAAAATTTTGGAGCTAGTGAGGATCATATGGATAAGGGGCACCCATAATTCATTAACATATAGGTAGTATGGGGTCCTGAACAATCAATTTTGTATAATCATACCCACCTAAACCTACTCCTAGAAGGTGTAGACTATGCATGTGTTGATGTCCTCCTTACTAACCCACTTGGCATCTATATTATCAACCTAATCCTAAATAACCTTATACATTTGGAAGGTTTCAATATAAATTCACATTGTATTTGCATCATAATATAAGGTGAAATATGAAATGGAGTAATACACCTTATAGGTATTCCTAAAGATGTTGACAATCTAGTGTCGAGAGTTGGTCGATTAAACATAGTCATGGACTTTGTGGTAGTGAGAAATAGGTTACTAAATAATTTAGTGTAGGGGAATACCTCAGGTTTGGTCGTATCCCTATGAAGATCACATTTCTTGTAATCCCAAATGGTATGTTCAAACTCAGCTTGTTCATAATTATAAAATCTTGATTCCCTAAAAACCTATTTGTTAGTTTTAAACAAGTCATTATAATGCTTGAACTGGGTCAAGCCTTTTATATATATGGTATCCCTTTACTTGGGTTTAGCATTGGGTTTTGAGGAGGATGTAACCATTGTATCAATATGGAGGTCAACAAAAAGGTATTAAGTATAGGGGAAAATGCAAGGATATGTAATAGAAATTGGAAAACAAGGAGTTGATTTACTCTTGAGGGTATACAATGATAACCATTAGTGATCCTTAGGATATTTATAAAATTAGACATTCATCCCCCTATATTAATGGTCCTTGGTGGCTCACTTACTCTGGATTCAAATTTGGGTTTGTGGCTTGATCTCCCCTCTTTATTTCCCAATCTAGAGTTAAATTTAAAGCTCATGATCCTTCACCACCAATAAAATTTAGCAAGGATGATGTGACATTTTAAAACTATCCAATTGGGTCCAAATTTATATTATGTTAATTACTGGTGCATGGTAGGCACATGGTCACATCTCTTTGAGGCCTCTTAGTTAATGTGTGCCTTATGCCACATGTCATCCACCTATCGGTCCTCATGTTAATGGTAGATGTTGACCAAAATTTAATTTTAGGTCAAACTGGGGCACCTCTAGGTAAAAAAATTCACTTTTAGATGTTTTAGGGGTCCAATACATATGTCACAAGGTGTTTTATAAGTTAAATAATTTCATTTCATGTTATACTAGCCTTGGTCCTTAATCATTTTAGTCCCTTTAGTCATTTTGAGGTCAAAAAAGGGGAATTTAATGAGTTTTCAGATTTATTAGAAAGTGTGAAGGTGTCAATAGGTGATTTCATGTGACATGTGTCTTAAGAAGTCTTAATAAACTATTGGTAAATGAAAGTGGTAGGTTCATCATAATAAAATGTAGTTTTCTTGGGAAAAGAGAAGAAAATGGAACTTGTATGGCCCATGGGTAACTATGCCATGTGGGATATGATCATGTAATGTCTCTTCAACTTTCCCAAGCTCATTTACACATTTGGTTTGCTCTGAAAGTGCCATTTTTGGCCAAAACCCATTCTACTCATTTTTAGTCCTCTTGGTAAGCAGAAGTGACCTTTAGGTTTGTGCTTGGTAAGAGGTTTCAAGTCAAACACCTTGGGGAGGTTAAATTAAAATTAGATAGCTTTATTTATATATAAAAATTTAAAAAATGGTGGCTTTTGCTTCATGAACCATCCTCATGAAGTTGATTGTACTTTTCTACTAGTTGTTTCATGCACCTTATGGGTTTTACTCCATTTTGGTCAAATCCATATGAACTAGTTGGTGATGTTGAATCTATAGGATATGGGTTATCTTCTAAAATTTTCCCATTATTATTTTCATGTTTCAAAGTGTTTGGTAGGTCAAGTACATCAATGTTATAGGAGGAAGCACTTTTCTATGCAACATGTAGTTTTTCACCATATTCAAGTTTTCATGCTTTGACAATAGCTCCAAGGGGCTGTGATAATTCCATCATCATGTCTCCATTATGTTCTGATCACCTTTCCTTCATGATTAGAATCATAACATCATGTTCTAATCCAATATTTAGTCTATAGTCATACTCAACTCCAATCTAACTTTCAGCCTTTGTCATGGCTTGTAAGGGTTCTAAGGATGTCCATGGGAGTGTGATGAAGTTTTAATAATTGTGATATATCCTATTAGAACATGGAATGGTTAAGTAAGTTTTCAAATAGTGGAGAAAATGTTATGGTAGTCATACAACATACTCACTTCCTGCCTACATACATGAAAACCTACACTTATAGGTAACCTCACAAGACCAAGTTTGTTGAAAATCAAGTTTGAATCCCTCAATAGGTCCTTGATAGTGTAAAGGATATATTTTAAAGCATTGGGATAGGACTAAAACTCATAAAAAGGTTAAATTCAATGTGTATTACCTATAATTCTATACCTATTGCCTAGATAAGAAAATGACCACCTATAGGGAATTGGGAAGTTTGTTTTGAAGAATTGAAACATATTGTAATCCTTATTAGGAACCTTAACAAGTTTGGGAACCATGGTAGACCTATCTGAGGTGTTAATTGGAAAATTCAAGTTGATATCTACCTTCCAAATACTTAATGATAGTTTATAGGGATCAAATCCCCAAAAAGGCAAAATAGAGGTCTAATCATGTTTTGGGATTATCATATCATAAGGTTACAAAGATTATTATGTATATAATGACCTTGAATAGTAGCTGCTACATAGGTATATCACCTTGAAATATATGGAAGATAGATGAATAAGTGAAAGTGGTTGTTAAAAGGTCCAAAGTTATTTGCAAACCATTGAATCTAGATAGTTGTATCTACAGGTTTGAAGGTATAAGTGACCTTAACACTCAAAGGAAATAGTAAGACATGTTCTCATGATTTAAATGGATTTTTGAAGTGAAAATAACATCATGAACATAGATATAAGGGGGGATAATGGGGAATGTTTTCAACCCTTGTGTTAAAAGAGATTGACAAGCTATAAAAATGATTAAAAGAGATTGGCAAGCTAGAGGTAGGGAGATGGTTATGAGATAGGTAGAGAAGTGGAGGAAGAGATTTTAGGTGAGAAGGGAAAATAAAGTTAAGGAAGTGGTTGAGTTGATCTTAGTAACTGAGCATTGCCTACATAGTCCAAAAATACCTTAGGCTAATGTCGTTCTCCCAATAATGTGTGAGTGACTTAAGAGGAAGTATTAGATAGTGTTAAAACGTAAGGATGCTAAAGATAGAATTTAGAGCTTCTTTGATGTAGGATGCCCTAAGAAAGAGGGAACTATTAGTGACAAAAATGAGTGAGAAGAAAAAAGGGAATGGGAATTAGTTGTTAGTGGCCGAGCTACCCCTAGATCAACACCTACATAGTTCATGGATATCAGGCCAATGTAGTTCAGCATGGGTTGGAAAATGGTGCTCAAATTAGATGCCCCAATTTGATAGATCACATGGGTTGATTTGGGTTGATGGAGAATGTTTTGTAAAAAAACAATTTTAGGTTTTAGTGAAGGTGTCAGTGAAAGTGAATGGGATAGGTTGGTAAATACTTACCATAATGAACCCACATTTAGTAGGATAAGAGATACGGATGGGCAAGGTATGATAAATTAGAAGGGAACACAATGTTAAGTTCCACAAATGATCTTCAATGGAGCTAATCCAAAGAAGAGGTGCCTTTGTTAGGTGGTTACACCTTCTAAAATTATGTGAGGATAGGAGTTTGGAGATAGTGTTTACCTCTACAAGCTGATTTTTAGGAGGTGGGGGTCTATCTAGATCTACTTAGTTTTTGTGGCCAAGGTTCATCACCGCTACAAGCTAAGTTTTAAGGGCAGTAGCAAAGTGACGACCTATAAAGAATTTATTTGATGGTCAAGTAGATTCTAAAATTAAGAAAGTTAGCAATGTGGTGAGAGATAAAGGATGGACCTTGTCTGACCCAAGAGCTACATGGGTAGGCTAGACAAATGGTGGCCATGTCTACATTCTCTATCTTAGCTTCATAAAACTAATAAATTATTGTTTCTACTAGGTTGAGCTTAACTAATAAGAAGTTGTTTGGTCAGGAGAAGGTGATCATTCCCCTACTATGGATGACCTTTTAGCTGGCACAAAAGAAAAGATTGTTATGTTTGAGAAGACACTGTCAATGGTTAGCATCTGACATTCAAAGCTTATGGTAATGGGTTGGTAGGAATAAGAGGGTAAAAGAAGTAAGAAGGTGAATGCATCACTATGAAAGACCCAAATTAGAGTATGATTATTTCCCTATGGGGATGAATGTGGGAGAGGAGAATAGAGTACATCCTTTAATGGTCATTGAGATAGGGAATGGTATAGATGTTAGTTCAAGAAGTAATCAAGTAAAACGATGGATGAACACAAATCTAGAGTCACCAAATAATTGGTCTAATACTTAGGTAGGAAATAATGTAGGTAGGGGCTTTAGGTGAAGTATGAATAGTTTAATAACCTTGTATGTGTCACGTGACACCTCGCACCCTAAATGAAATATTGCATAGTTTGATGTAAACATGTATAAAATGTGTTGGATTTTGTTGGTTGAATTTTATGGTTATGGTTATGATTGGTATGGTTATCATTGTTGTAATCTAGATAAATGTAAAATGAATGACTATTATTATTTCAATGTTATATGGTACAAGTCATGATGAAAACATCAACCAGACACATTAGGATAAGAATAGGGCTTGGTGATTTGTTTTTGACAAGGACTAAAAATAGACCTGAAGTGAGATCAAATTAATGAATATAATCCCTTAAAATATTTCTCATGAGTGGTCATTATTTGATAAAGAATTTATCTTGATCATAGGGTGTCAAGTAAGCTCTAAATCCCTTGATTTATAGATAGTCTAAAGGGAAGATGGGTGATAGGTGGTGTGAAGGGTAACAGGTGATATGTAACATAACCTCATGTGAATTAGTTTTCCCCTTCTATAGGTGGCCTAAGAATGGTAATAGATAAGTCCATGTCATATGTTAGATGTAGACTAATCAATGTGGGAAGTTTACATGTGAAAGCCGATTGTGGCTATAGATTTTTTTGTGGTAGTGGGTCTTTTACTTTATTATTGTATATGGAAAGTTGATCAATGTAGGAAGCTTCCATGTAATTGCTCTACTTTTGAAAAATTTAAGTCATCCATCCTTTGAGGGATTGGTCTAATCTTATTGGCTTTATTTTAATGTTCTTGATAGTTGTACTTCAAGGGAGCAGTCTACCTTATATGTGGCAATTTTTATTTTATTTTTGGGAAGCTTTCCTTCAAGGGAGCAGTCTGTAATGATTAAGATATTGACCTAATTAATTATTTCAAGATGAAATGTGTTTAGACATGGACTAGTATAATTAGGTTCATAGGTTTACCTTCATGAGGACAAAACTTTACACAAGAAAGTCAATGATATGTGAAAGGGTGTGGTTTTGAGAGATAATGACCATATGATTCCATTGTGTTAGAGATGAAAAGTATCCATGATAACCATGATATGGGTAGAGTAATGGTACCCATATTTAGGATTAGGTCATGACTATGATGTTTAATCACATGGTTCTATGTTATAATCAATTGTCCTCAAAAGGGGAGGAGGAAGGTGGGTGAAGGTGAAAATCTCATAATCAAGGTACAAGCTTAAGTTGGAAAAATAGGTAAGTTTGGTCCCTTTTTAATATAAAAATAAATGTAGATACGAAGCATTGAGAGGTTCAATTTCTTGTTTTCCTTCAAGAGAGGACAAATGATAAGCTCATGATCCATACTTATGGGTGATGACATAGGGTCCAAGCCAATTGAATGCAAACTTGCCTCATTTACTCTTCTCCATATTGGTCACATGTTTGGTTTTATTTTAGGACAAGACATTATATATTAAATTATTGTTGTTTAAGGTACTTATTATAAGCATGTGTGATATTATCTTGATAAATAGGGAGGTGGGTGAGAGCTTCTAAATGACACTCATCAAGTAGATCAGGTTGAGCTAAATGATGTTGATGAAAATATTCCTCAGAAATGAGTTCCTTCAAAGATATGTAAAGAGAGGGTATTTAGACTTCAAGAGGCAAGACTACCTCTGATTCAAAGACTAGAGAGAAAGGGATAGCACCATTGGAGGTTTGAATGCTAGTATGATAGTCCCATAAGGTGAATGGGATGTAAGTGTCAATCCTGACCTGAAGCACTAACAACTTTGGTTAATATTTTGGTGATCAAACCTTTATAATGTACACATAATATATTCATGGAGTATACAACATGATCCAATCAATAGTTGATCTTAAAACATCAAAACAACATCAACACAAGATTGAACAATCTTCTCGTGTCTATTGAAGAACATGCATGAGTACATAGTTTCTCCATTCAAATTTAAAGTTGGTCACTAATTATTAACACCTCATAAACATTATATTCCAACAACACTCCTAGATTGGTTTGTACATGGGTACCTTATCAAGCCTAGTAGCCGGGACCCATATCAAGAGAGGACAAATGATAAGCTCCTAATCCATACTTATGGGTGATGACATAGGGTCCAAGCCAATTGAATGCAAACTTGCCTCATTTACTCTTCTCCATATTGGTCACATGTTTGGTTTTATTTTAGGACAAGACATTATATATTAAATTATTTTTGTTTAAGGTACTTATTATAAGCATGTGTGATATTATCTTGATAAATATGGAGGTGGGTGAGAGCTTCTAAATGACACTCATCAAGTAGATCAGGTTGAGCTAAATGATGTTGATGAAAATCTTCCTCAGAAATGAGTTCCTTAAAATATATGTAAAGAGAGGGGATTTAGACTTCAAGAGGCAAGACTACCTCTGATTCAAAGACTAGAGAGAAAGGGATAGCACCATTGGAGGTTTGAATGCTAGTATGATAGTCCCATAAGGTGAATGGGATGTAAGTGTCAATCCTGACCTGAAGCACTAACAACTTTGGTTAATATTTTGGTGATCAAACCTTTATAATGTACACATAATATATTCATGGAGTATACAACATGATCCAATCAATAGTTGATCTTAAAACATCAAAACAACATCAACACAAGATCGAACAATCTTCTCGTGTCTATTGAAGAACATGCATGAGTACATAGTTTCTCCATTCAAATTTAAAGTTGGTCACTAATTATTAACACCTCATAAACATTATAGTCCAACAACACTCCTAGATTGGTTTGCACATGGGTACCTTATCAAGCCTAGTAGCCGGGACCCATATCAAGAGAGGACAAATGATAAGCTCCTAATCCATACTTATGGGTGATGACATAGGGTCCAAGCCAATTGAATGCAAACTTGCCTCATTTACTCTTCTCCATATTGGTCACATGTTTGGTTTTATTTTAGGACAAGACATTATATATTAAATTATTTTTGTTTAAGGTACTTATTATAAGCATGTGTGATATTATCTTGATAAATATGGAGGTGGGTGAGAGCTTCTAAATGACACTCATCAAGTAGATCAGGCTGAGCTAAATGATGTTGATGAAAATCTTCCTCAGAAATGAGTTCCTTAAAATATATGTAAAGAGAGGGGATTTAGAATTCAAGAGGCAAGACTACCTCTGATTCAAAGACTAGAGAGAAAGGGATAGCACCATTGGAGGTTTGAATGCTATTATGATAGTCCCATAAGGTGAATGGGATGTAAGTGTCAATCCTGACCTGAAGCACTAACAACTTTGGTTAATATTTTGGTGAGGGTTTTATTAGAGGCTTCTACTTGTCCATTTTCTTGTGGTTGGTAAGGTGAGGAAAAGATTAAATCAATTTCAAATTCATCACATAAACCTTGGACTTGCTTATTCTTGAAATATTTTCCATTATCGGTGATGATCTTATGATGAACACCAAAGTGGCAGATGATATGGTGGTTGATAAAGTTGACAATATTTTTTACTTTGGTAGAGATTAAAGGAATATTTTCCACCCACTTGGTGAATTATTAGGTGGCTATGATGATGGATCTATACCACTATGAAGAATGAGGGTTAATTTACCTAATGAGATACAACCCCCATTGAGAGAAAGGCCAAAATTCCTTAGATACTTAGAGGCTATTGGCTAGCACATGATATAAATTAGCATGTTATTGACATTTAACACACTTTTTTACATAATCATAATAGTCTTTGTTGAGGGTGGGCCAATATTAATCAAGGTGACGGATACGTTTAGCGACTGTTAGGCCACTAAAGTGTCCCCCATAGATCCCATCATGTGTTTCCTTGATGGCATGGGAAGTTTCATGGCTATGAAGGTAATGAATAAGGAGATCATCAAAACCATATTTTTAAAGTATTCCTCATAGTATGGTGTAATTAGAGGTACCCTAAATAAAATCTCTTCAGGTATTCCTAAAGAGGTTGGGAGGAATAATGCCTAGGTTGAGGTAGTTAAAATTTTGGTCATACCAAATGTCAGATGGGGATTTATCTACATTAAAAATGGTAGGGAGGTTAGATTGGCCATAAGAGGGTATGGTAAAATGATGAATGGTGACAAAATTTTTGGAATTATAAGGCTGAGAAGGGATCTAAGAAGCAAGGTAGGACATTTTATCCACAAAATTATTAGTAGATCGGGGAACATATTAGACTAGGTAATGTTTGAATAATTTTAATATTTTGTCAACTAAAATTTTATTTTTAGCAAGAAATCATTATTACATTGATAGGATCCATTGACTTGGTTAACCATAATCTGGGAATCACCAAAGACATGGATTTTCTTAATTCTCAAGCTTTGAGCAGTTTAGAGACCTATCACTAGGGCTTCTTACTTAGCCATATTATTGGTGCATTAAAAGTCAAGTTTGAAAGAGAGAGGCAGGGGTTCACCATTGAGAGAAATGAGAATAAATTTGGTACCCCCTCCTTGTTACATTTTTATCCATTGAAGAACATGTTCATTTGGTAGGTTATGTCATCTTCTTGAAAAAGAGTCACAATAGACTCATCTGGAAAGGCAAGAGGGGGTGGCTGGATATTTTCTAAAGGATCTTTAGCTAATTGATCATAAATGACCTAACCTTTAATAAACTTATATTAGAGTAATACAAGATCAAATTTAGCTATGAGCATGAGCCACTTAGCCATACACTAATTTTGGTATGGTCTAAAGTGCATGAATTTGAGCTAGTTAGTATTAGTGATGACATAAGTTTTATGGTTAAGAAGGTAGTGGTGGAGTTTGGTGGCCGTGAATGTCAATGCTAAGTAGAGTTTCTCAATTTTTTTATACTAAGTTTCATATTCTACAAGTGTATAACTAATGTAGTATATAGCTTTCTGTGTTCATCTTGATGAGCCAACATTGCCCCTAGGGAATGGTTGGTGGTAGAGATATATAGGTAAAAAGGGTGGTCATCCTTTAGAGGGGTGAGGATAGGTGGTGAAAAAAGGTATTATTTGAGTGAATCAAAGGCCTTTTGAAAATCACTACTCCATTTGAAAATGACATCCTTCTTTAGAAGGTGATGGAAAGGTTGGCACCAGTCTAAAAGTTGGGAAATGAAATGGCAAATGGATTGAAGTTTTCCCTGAAGGCTATGAAGCTATTTAAGGTTGGTTGGAGGAGGCATGTCCAAAATTAATTTAAATTTAGTAGTCTCTACTTCAATTTTATGAAGAGAGATGATGAATCTAAGAAGCTTTCCTACCCTAAAAACACATTTTTGGGGATTTAGGTGAACATGAAAATGGATGAGGTGTTCAAATATAATCGTAAGAGTAGTCAAGTGATTTGTTTAGAGTTTGGATTTCTTGAGAAGTTCATCCACATAGTATTCTACAATTTTATGGATAATATCATGGAAAATATAAGTCATATCACATTGGTAGGTTGTAATATCATTCTTTAACATGGAAGGAATGACTCTATAGCAAAAAGTTCCCCAAGGGGTTGTAAAGGTATTTTATGTTGTTCTTCAAAAGCAATCAAGATCTGATTATAACTTGAAAACCCATCCATAAGGGATAACATCTCATGGCTGACTATAAGATCAATAAGCTATTCAATTCTAGGTAGAGCGAAGTCATCCTTAGGGTAGGTGAGGTTAAGGTCACAAAAATCCACACAATGCATAGACCTCTAGTGAATTTGGTGATAGGTATAATATTTGAGACCTATTGGGGGTAGTCAATGGGATGAATGAAGTTTATAGATATGAGATAATGAAGATCTTATTTGATGAGAAGGGATATGCGAGGATGCATGCATTAAAGATTCTATTCAATAGACTTGGCATCATGGTGAGTGACTATGTTATGGGTAGCAATGGTGGGGTCAATCTCAAGCATATCATTGTAAGACCAAGTGAATGTTATGCTATAATTTTGGAGAAAAGAGGATAAATCTTGAAGTTCCTTAGTATTCAATGATGGCCCAATTTGACAATGTGGGGGTTATCTAGAGTGCCCAAGTTGATATCGATGGTAGATTCATTCAACATAGCTGGGGCCTTAAGAGGAAGGTATTTTTGGATAGAAAAATCCCCTATACTAAGTTAGGTAAGAATGTAATCATAATATTGATGTCAAATGGTGTTGATGGTGGGAGAATCATTATCTACCATTTCAAGATGTATGAGTGGAAGGACTTTGGTTTGGCCACTCTTTTGGTAGATGAGAGGGCCCAGAATTAAATTATTGATTAAAAAAATCTAGGAGGGACAATATTAGGGTCTTTAGGTGGAGAAAGTGGTTGGGTTGGCAAGGATGGGATATCTTCCTCTATGGTGGCAATGGGTTTAGGTAAATTGGTGGATTCTTGAGTTGTTTCATACCCAGGGCTAAATGACTCATGAGGTTACAAAGTTTTAAGATTGGGAAAATCATGAGGCCCTTATTCCTAGTGATCAAGGCCAAATCCTTTCTAATCACACCTATGGAGATATATTCTAGAAAACTTTGGTTTGATAAGATAGGAAAAGTTAGAGGTAAATGGTTGGATGGATGATGTAGTGGTAGGGGCTGGAAGTGGTTGATTAAGTCCCCCATAAATTAAATTTATTTGATGGTTAGGGAGACTAATGGGGATGATGGTTCCAATGTTAGGGTTGTAAGAAGGGTCATTTTTGAGATTCCCATATTCTTATGGGGTAAGGAGGGAATCTAAGGTTAAGAGTCTATATTATCCAAAACAAATATATTAGAATCTAGTTTTCATAGGGTCTTCTACAAGAATCTGGGAAGAGGGGATAGATGAACTAGTGGAAGCTTCATCAACATTAGGTGTGGAAATGCTATGGATGTTGGCTAGTGAGTTTGTGTTGTTGGTATATGTCTTTGCAATGATAAATGAGGAAGAAGGAAATAATTGGGGTGATATGTTATATTTTAAGATGTAAAAGGACTAGGGTCAACTTGTATAGTCACAACTTGCCCTTTGTGCTCAGACTTGACACATCGATGCAGGGTGGAAGGGACATAAATCATGGCATGAATCCAAGGGCATCTGAGTAAAATGTTGTATTAAAACTCTCCTTATACAACATAAAAAAGTTTGGGAATAATACGAGGCCCTAAATGGATATGGAGGATAACTATGCCCAAGGTGGTAGCCATAGTATCATTGAAAGAATGAAGGACGACTGAGATTTTAGACATGATGTTTTTAGGTAACTACAACTAGACATAAGCATGGGAGGAGATAATATTGATGCTAGCTCCCCCATCAATCATCACCCTTTTGATGTGGGTTGGATTGATGTATGCTATAATAAAGAGGAGAGGATCAAGATCCTCTAAATGAATAGAAGGTATTTCTGAATTCTTGAAGGTAACAAGGTTGGAAGTCTAAAGGGAACCAACAAAAGTGGTTAGAGGATGAGGATCATTGGGTTAGACCTTTATGGATTGTAGATCCTCTATAAGTACTTGATGGTGATGGGGAGAGGTAGAGATTAACTCATACAATCGCATCTTTATTAGAGTTTGGTGAAGTTACCTAAGGATAGATTTTTAGATGGATATTACATATGGGTTAGGATATGGAGGGTTAGATGGGGAGGTACCTAAGATAGACACCTTAGGTTTGTTTGAAGATGGATAGGGTTGGGTATTATTTTCTTGGGAGTTTGGAGATGGGTAAGTCCAAGGAATGGATGCCTTAGTCTTCCCTTTATCCTTCTATTGGGCTTGAGATCAGGTAATCATGTGAATAGTGTGGATAAGGGGGTTCTCTATATTAGATGGTTGCTTTGGTTCCTCCTCTTCACTTTTAGGTGAGATCAAAGATTGAATGGGTTGATTCGGTGGTTGGATTGGCAATGGGGATGAAGGAGGTTTGTCTGATAATAGATCAACATCTTCATACAAGTTTTGAATAGGTGTTTGGAGAGATTTACAGTTCTCAGTGTCATGTCTTAGTGACTTATGATATGCACATATAAATTTATCATTAAACCAAGAGGTTTTGGTATGTGAAAGGTCAAAGGGTTTGATGGGTGGTAAGATCAAGGAATAATTTTGAAATAATCATTAGAGAATGGTTAAGTAAGATTCGGCTAAAGATGGTAGATGTTTAGTGGTTTTTGCTTTGGGTGTTGAAGTGGGAGGTTATGTGGATGTATGTTTGGTGGTAGGTGTCTTGGATAAAGTGGTGTGCTTGGTTGATGGTTTTGGTTTAGGCATGATGGTTGATGGGCTGGTGGTAGTGGATGGAAAGGTAGGTAACTTAGGAATTATTGGTGTAGTGGGGAAAGGTGATTTAAAAAGAAAGTATAAGGGTGTGACCAATAAAGCTAGTGGGGTTTTGGTAAAAATGATGGACTTTAAGGTAGAGGGATGGGGACCTAGAATAGATGGAAAGGTTAAGGGAGGTAAAATATAGGGTTTTGGGCCCTTTGGTGATTTTATGTCTTTGGTTGTTTTAGTTGTTAGTTTTGGAGGGGATTTGATCACTTTAGTTATCTTGGTGGGTTTAGGTGTTTGAGGTTCAATCAATTGGGAAGAGGTTTTGGTTGGTTGTGTAGAGGTTTTAGTTGGTTTATAAGGGCTAGGTTGGTTTGTCAAAGAAGGGGTTAGAATTTCCAGTTTGGTTCCTTGATCATTGATTTCAAAGCTTAAACCCTTGTGTGGAGAAGAGGGAATGGTTTCCCCATCTATGTTTTTGGTGTAAGGTTCAAAATTTAGATAATATGTTTCTTCCATATATGGACTGGATAAGGTGACCTCTTCTAAAGGCATGATTTCCAAAGGAAGAGTAGGTAAGTTTATGGTGGTGGAGGAAGGTGTAATGGTGTCAATTGAAAGGAAGGGAGTGGTTTCTTCCTTTGTTTGGTCATCCAAAGGAATAGGAAGTGATTCCCCCACTTAAATGAGTGGGGTGGAAGAATTAGTAGTAATAGGTTTATCAATAACAACATTGATCATGTGCACCTCATAAGTGTGAGATGATTCTGGTTGGATATGATTCACTAAAAGAGGAAGTGGATAATATTGGTTGGTTTCCTTTATTGTGGTTTGTAAGGAAATTTTTAAAGGTTCTACTTGGTCAACAAGTGGATTGGTTAAGGTTGGTGTTATTATAGTTTCTTCAGTTGTAGGTTTACTAAGGGCCAGAAGAGGGTGTACCAATGTCTCAGTTATCACATTAGGGTTTGAAACTACTTGTAATTTATTTGGCTGGCTTGAAGAGGCTAGTTGGTCTGATAGGTTAACAAGTTGGTTGGGTTGATAGGTTAGTTTATCAGTTGAGGGTGATGAAATTGATTGGGTTAATAAGGTAGGTTGAGGTTATTATGATGGTTGGGGGAAATGGCCTAAGCTTTGACAAGGTTTGGTGATTACGATGATAGATGTTAATAGGTTGTTGGTTGGGTAATATAATAATTAAATGGCTGATGATATGCCTTTAGTTGGTTATAAGTGAGGTTTGATTGATCATGGATACTAGAAATAGATGGCCTAAGTTTTGACTCTAATCTAGCTATCTAGTATGTGATCATTGCAACAAACTCAGGTGGTAGTTCGGGTGAAGGTTGATAGTTTGTGGGTTAGTTAAAGTTGGAGTTTCATGAGTTATAGGTAAGGTTAGGTTGATTTTAGACAAGGTTATGTTATTTATAGACAAGGTTTGGTTGTTTTTAGATAGGATTGGGTTGGTTATAGATAAGGTTGGGTTGATTTTTTATAAATAAGGGAGCATAAGTGGCTTGTGATGCAAGGTACCGCTTTAAGGAAAAAGGATTGTTATCCAAGATCCTAGAAAATTTAGGATCTCCAAGAGAAAAAATAGGAAAGCTATCCATTGAACAAGATAGTGAGATGAGTTATTGGAAAATAGGTTCTTGGTTGGTTTGATTCTTTAATTTGTAGTATGGTAAAGACTATGTGAAGAATGGAGATAAACGAAGCTCACAACTCAAACAAGAAGTAATCAAAAAATATATTCAAGGAAATAAAATCATAAAGTAAGATAATTTAAATCCTAGAGTTTTAATTATCTCTATTTTGGCTTATACCTTTGAAAGTGTGAAGAAGAAATCTAGTTTGTAGAATAGGTCTTAAATAAAGTAGTCTATGTTTGGTTTCAGGTTATGTTTAGGCACTCAAGAAGAAGTTTGTATTGGATCAATTATGTGACTTGGTGCTTGTGGATTGATTCCATCACTTCATGATCCCACATGTATTATGGGAAATTATAAAATATATACTGATTAATAGAATTTATACTCAACCAGAGAGTTGAGTTGGTTATCCCCTTGGTGATTAAATCCAAGTACAATAATCAAGAAAGGGTAAAGTGATCCACTAGGTGATGAAATCCTAGTCAAGCTTTATCTCAAGTGAGTTTTATATTTGGTTTGTGTAATTATTTTGGTTGTGTAACATTTCTGCACTACAGTTAATTTGCTTTGACTTTAATTAATCTAGGTGAACTAATTAAGCAAGTAAACAAATAATATGTGCAGTTAATTTTAACCCAAAAGAAAAAAAATGATTTTGATTTTTTTATGAAAACAAGAACAACTAAATGAACCTAAATTCAGCATTAAAATTCAATCCTAATCCTATTATGAATGTTCTTTTGATTTTTAGAAATGTAATAAAAAAAATAAAAATTTCTACTTTTTTATTTTTTCCTGATTTTCTAAATAAAAGACGCTAAAACTTACATTTTGAAAGAGACAAATGAGTAATTTTCAGAAATTCAATTACATATAAATGTTATTTTAATAATTCAACTAAATGTCCTAAAACAACTAATGAACCCAAGATAACTCAAGGGTCCCACCGGGCGTGCCAAAATGTTTATATCTAATTTTTTTCATTTCTTAATTTTTTTGAAAAGAAAGAAACTGAGAATAGGGTGTGTAGAAAAAATTGTTGAATGTGCATGCATTGGATCCAAGTGATTTTGTATATATCCTCTTTGGCTTGGTAATATGACCTTAAAATAATAAAACACTAAAATAAACTTATTTTTTAGACAAGTAGATGGGTGGATTGCCTAGCAAGAGCTAAATCCTAGAAGAGAAAGCTTTCTATGAGGCTGTCAATCCACCTTCTTGGAAAAACTTAAGTTGGAATGATAAAAGAAGTATATTTTGCATAAAAATAAAAAATAAATGATACTAAAATATAAAATAACTAAATTTGATACAATAAATTTAAATGCTTTGCAAAAGATAACTAAATGAACGCAATAGTTTAATTAATACTAATGGTAAAAATTGGTAAAGGTTATGGTTTTGGTTTGGTAAAGCAGTGAGGGTCAAAAGGATTGTTTTGTTGTTTTAGTTAGATGGTAAAGTATATAATTATACAAATATATGAATATATAAATGAGGAAAATAATTAAATATGGAAAAGGAAAAAGAAAGATAAAGATGGTAAATAGGGAAAATAGGTAAATGAGGTAAAGAGGTGAATGGGATAAAGGGGATAAATGAAATGGAAATAGCCAAAGGGATTAAATGGAATGAATGGGATAAAGAGGAATAGGTTAAGGGCTCAAGATAATGGAGGTTAAGAAAAGAAAATTATAAAGGTAAATAAAGAAAGAACTAAAATTATAAAACAAAGTAAATTACCTCAATGTTGTTGAAGTAGCTTGAAGATGTTGATGATGGTTGAATGTTGATGAAGCTTGAAACAATTTTGGTAGAGCTTAATTTCTTTGATATTTCATACTCCAAGATGATTATGACCTCCAATATGATGACCTCCTCCAAAAACCTACAACAAGATGTTAAAAACCAAAGACTAACTTCCAACTTAACCATTGGTGAAGGAGAGGGGGGTATTTATAGCATTTGATGTTGGGAAACATGCCAAAAGAGTGGGATAGTGAAGAAATTTGAATTTTTCCATGTGTTTATTGATTTATTCAATTTTATTTTTTTGGTTATTCCCATGTGGGTTGGAAAATCTCCCTCTTTGCACATGAATCCAAGTTTTAATGGAAATCATGCATATGGGTTTGAATGAGACCGAAGACTTTTTACCACCCTTATTTATCTTTATTAAATAACTTAAAGAGGTGGCACACCAAATATGGAACCATTTTCCATGTGGGTGATGAAAATTTGAAGGTGAGGTTGGTGGAGATTCCCATGTGGGTTGGAAAGTCTCCCATTTGGGTTGGTGAGCCTTCATTTGGGTTAAAAAGTCAAAAATGGGTGTCGTTTATCTTTTAAAAAATATTAAAGTTGTATATGTCTCTTTTAAATTATAATTCATGTGGAAAGAAAAAAATACATGTTGAATAATGACCCCTTAAATGGAAATTCATCACATTTCAAGGGGGGGGGGGGGGGGGCTTGTGATGCTTGAATGAAGTCATCAAGCACTTTGGGAAGGGTCCCAAGTGGGGTATGATGTCCCACATCAAGCCACATCACTTCTAAGTCACATAACTTAACATATCACCTCAAAAATTACCTCCCGTGTCACATTACATGTCATCATGAATAGTGATAGAAGGTCCCACAATGAATAGTGATGGTGAATAGTACTTTTGAATAGTACTTTCAAATATTGATTTTGAATGATATTTATGACTAGGAGAATAGTTATTTAGTTGTGTTATGGGGGTTTTGGGAAGGTTTAATAAGTTTTAGGGGATCCCAAAGCATTTTTTCATCAAAAATTATATATGTGCAGTTTTTTGGTGTCTATATTTTGCCCCTTTTGTTATGCAATTTTGAATTAACAAGCTAAAAAATGAAAATAAATCACTTAGTTGAAGGTTAGAATGCCTTGAGTATTATATTAAGTGTTCCCCCTCAAATTGAGATTCAATGAGAAAAGGTTAAATTGGGTGCAGGTTTGATAAGTAGTTGATGGGGAGGCACTAGGTGGGGACACAAGGTAGCTGGGTACATGAAATGCCCATGGGTTCACAAAATATGATTAAGAAAAATAGTCAATATTACATAGAGACTAAAGGTGAAAATTTTTATAACAAGAAGTTCACGTGCTAAGATAAATAATAAGGTAATCAGTCCCCAATGTTGGTCATAGCTAATTGGGTTAATCTTATCAAGGTTCCTAGATAGGGTCAGTGTTGACTTAGGTATCTAGGGTAGGAAGTGATCTTGAGAAAACAAAAATGGTCTAGTTTTTCATGAGGTGGTGCAAAAATTTAAAATTTCAACATGATAAGGTTGGTCATTGTGGTCAAGAGTTATTGAAAAAACACCAATGTTTTGGGTCAAAAGTAATCAACATCAAGGTGGACATGGTGAAAGCATTGGTGGATTGGGTATGGGTTGGAAGGGGATGGATGAGTTGAATCAAAATACACATGTAAAGTGAATGCTTCCTACATATCTCTATGGATAGGAATCCAAAAAGAACATCAGGCCAAATGTAGTTATTTTAAGGTGAATGGTGTTGGTTAAATTGGTTTCCCCAATTTGATATCATGTAGGTAGGTTTGGGGGAAGGACATTGGAGAAAGGGAAGTGCCAAAGGGTGAAAAATATGGTTATCAAATATTTTTTGATGTGTGAGGTAGAAATGGTGGATGAGATTACATCTAATTGCATCATCTATGTAAAAATAATCTACATCTATAGATAAGCAGGCTGAAGTGTGAAGTTTCTACCACCATCATAAATAAAAGGAAAGTTAAAAATATGTACTAATAGGATTTGAAAAATTTGGAACTACTCAAATTGCCATAGTGATCTGATGGGTTATTTCATCACCATCTAAATAAGCTGACATTGTGCACATTCTAAAATAATGTCATTAATAGGCTATAGAAGGTTATTATTCAATGATTCAGGGAAGAAAAGTAGCAGAGTGGGTAAATGAGAAGTGGTGAAGATTTGAACCCTTGACCCTTGAGTCAGTGGGGCCCCAAAATAAGTAAGCATTGAGTTTTTGAGGGAATTTTGAGAAAAATACTGAGGGGTTTTGGAATATAGAGTGAGGTTAATAATAATAACATTAATTAATTGAGGGAGTAGGTTGTGGATTATGGTTAAAGAGAAGGGATATTACCAGGCATAAGAAGATGTAGTCCAAAAGCGAGAATCGAGGTAAATTATTGGTTAGAAGGTTAGGGTGTGTGAGAGGTTGTATCTATCATCCCCATGTGGGTATCCCAAATCTTTTATTTGAAGGTGGTTTTAGTTTTGATTCTAAGATCTTCAAAGGTCAGAGTAAAAGGGGTTTAAAATAGGTAAAACCAAAAGAGGTGGGGAATTAATTTTTATCTTGATGGCTAAATGATGCTCAGGTTTGTTGGTTGGTTATATGAGCCCGTGGTCCTAGAAAATTGTGTTATAGATCCATAAGATTGTTATATATCTCACAATAAACCAAAATTGAGTGGAAGACCTTGGAGGCCATAGCATGCTCAAAATGGGTAGAGAGTTGAAAAGGAAAAAGGTGAAAGGGAGGTTGACGGGAGTAGTTGGAGAGGGAAAAAAAAGAGAGTCTGAGTGCAACATATAGAGGGATTAAAGGAAGAAAGGGATGATCCTAAAGTAAGGAACTTGACTAGATTTCATGAATTAAGGTAAGGGCATGGAGTATACAAACAATCAGACAAGGAGATGTATGTAAAATTAGTACAACTAGTGATCGCACTCTAAAGAGGTGGAGGTAAAATTGGAAAACATAAGGGAGATACAACAAGGGATGAGGTAAAGGTGGACCAGGAGATGGATGAAGAGAAAAAAATGAGTTCATAGATAAAAATAAAGGTGGAGAAGGATGTAAGAATCCAAGCATGGTCATATAGGCTAGGAAGAACAAAGAAGGGCATCAAGGGAGACAAAAAAAATGAAATGAAATAGAGAAAATATAAGAAAAATAAAAGGTAGAATATTGGGGGTGAGAGATGCACTAACGAATGACAGATTGGAGAATTAAAAAGGATAGGGAGAGAAGTGTAACAATCATGCAGGGTAAGGTGAGAATGAGGGATATGGGGGGCCATGAAAGGTTTGAAAACAAGTCTAAAAAAGACAAAATAGAAAATAGTTTGGTGATGAAAATTAAAAAAAAGGAAATAAATGGAAGAAAAGGAAACATGAGGAAAAAAGAGTGAAATGAGGACACAAAGAGGATGATGGGAGAGGGAAGAAGTAGGTGGTATCTTGACCAAGAAAGTATGGGTGATGATATGCAAGGAGAGGAATAATGAAGCAAAGCAGATGGTGGTTTTGTAGATGAAAATGGGATGGAAAATGGGAAAGGGTTGAGGAATGAGGGGAAGTAAAGGATAGGTGGACAAGAAGGTGAAGAGAGAAGGTAAGTAATAACACTCATCTCGTTAGAAGATATTGACAAGCTAAAGGGGTGATTAGAAGGGATTTACAAGCTGAAAAATGGTGAGGTGGTGAAGAAATAAGGGGACACAATGAAAGGGAGTGAGATGAAACTAAAGGGTGAAGATCAGGGATGATAAAAATAAAAAGGAAGAATTGAAGTAGGGATACAAAGCACAGATACTCACATAGATTCAAAAGATAAATGAGTACTAAGATGAAAAGAGGAAAAGGGGAATCAAAAAAAGGTCATAGGCAAGAAGAGATAAGAAGAAAAGGGAAATTATGGAAGGCTTCTCAAAGGATAAATACCTAGGGAAAACTAGTTGTAGAGGAAAAAGGGGAAGATCAAAAGGATTGAAAAAGCAAAATAGGAAGAATGGAAAATGGGTATGGTGGGAAGAGTGGTGTAATGGGAAAGAGTGGTGATACACGTAAAGAAAAAGTATAGCAACAAAAGAAACATAAAGCTTGCAAGATGCATAGTATGATGTGGAATGGGTGATGAAAAGAGAGTGATAAAGGGGGTACGACAAACAGCCAAGGGTGAGGGGAGATGATGATAGAGAAATAAATTGAAGGGGATAAAGGACAAGGTTGGTAATAAGGTGAAAGAGAGGTAGAAAATTTAAAAGGTGGGTGGGGAAGTGGGCTGTGAAGCATGCACAAGGAAAGATGATGGGGATGCCAATGAAGCAAAGTAGGAGGTGGCTTTATGGGAGGTAAAAGGGGATAATGGGGAATGCTTTCAACCCTTATATTAAAAGATATTGACAAGTTGAAAAAGTGATTAAAATATATTGACGAGTTGGAGGTACAGAGATAGGTAGAGAAGTGGAGGAAGAGAGTTTAGGTGAGAAGGGAAAATAAGGTAAAGGAAGTGATCAAGCTAACCTTAGTAACTGAGTGTTGTCTACATAGTCCAAAAATACCTCAGGCCAATGTAATTATCCCAACAATGAGGGAAATACTTAAAAGGAAGTATTATATGGTGTTAAAACATAAGGACACTAAATAAATAATTCAAAGATTCCTTGATGTAGGATGCCCTAAATAAGAGGGAAGGCACTGTTAGCAGTGGAAATGAGTGAGAAGAAAAAATGGGATGGGAATTAGTTGTTAGTGATCGAGCTTCCCCTAGAGTAGTGCCTACATAGTCCATAGACATCATGCCAATGTAGTTCAACATGGGTTAAAAAATGGTGCTAAAATTGGATGCCCCAATTTGATGGATCACATGGGCTGGTTTGGGTTGATGGAGAAGGTTTTGTAAAACAAAGGTTTTGGGTTTTGGTGAAGGTGTTAGTGAAAGTGAATGGGTTAGGTTGGTAAATGGTTACCATAATGATCTCCTATTTAGTTTGATTTATTAGATTTTAATAACTATTCAAATTCACAAAGCTAAGTCATATGACTATAACCAAATTACCATTCATAGTATCCAATATAAGAAACACATTATAATTTACTCAACGACCTTAGAAAATGTCATAGTTAAGCTTGATATACTAATTATTTATATGGAGAAGTTATCGACAACTTACCTCTTATATTTTATGTTTTATCTCCAATTATTATTTTTAGGTTCTAATTTGAACTCTTTTTTTCATTACATCTCAAATATACATTCATATAACTATTTTATAGTAATTATATATATTAATATGTATTATGATGAGTGCATGATTATTCTCTTTGATTCAGTGGATGCCAAAGTTTGCCTTATGAACACAACTATTAAAAATTGAATAGTTAAATACAAATTACTAGTTTATGGTAGTTTGGGAACAAAATGATAGTAATTACTTCGTTACATTAATCCCAACTATCAACATATTATACTTGAAAATATTATATATTTGTCTTTATAAATCCATTAACTATTGTGTATCATTGATTCAGTTAATTTTTCAATGGGGAATGTGTATTATATATTACTAAAAACAAAGCAAGTTAATCCATTATTTGAAGAGCCAGGCAGTTGAAGTGTATCGGGGATAGAACACAACTAAATAAGTGTAGATAAGAGGAGTAAGTTTATCAAGAATAAAACATAGCCAAAGAAAGATGAATAAAAATATACAAAACAAAACAAAGCATAGATAAGAGGAGGACCGGTAGTTAAGTATATCACATCTTAATTAACAAAATATAAAACATAGTTTGTAATCAATGCAAAATGATTGAAATATAATTTTTAAAATGCAGCCTTAATGGAAAAGGGAATAATATTAAAAGACGTAAAAATATATTTTATCATGTTAAATGGCAAAGGAAAAATTAACAATCTAACACATATTGAAATGCAGTCTAGTTTTAAAAATCATAGTCAAGAAATTTTAGGAGTGGCAAGGACAATCGTGGATGCATCCTTTCTCTCCATGGTGTTTCTATCTCCCCTCCAAGAAATTCATTATTTAATTTTACTCACCAAATCCAATGTCCTCTCTTGATAAAAGGAATGTATTCCATCAAAACATAATTAATATTTTCAACCAATTCCATAATCCAATTGAGGGTGCATTTTCTTGTCTTAGTGAGTATATTAAATGCAAGCAAAGTTATAAACAACTATTTAAGGGTGGAGGCCACATCCCATGTGGAAATTAAATTATCTTTTATTAATCAAAAACTACCTTCAAAATCCATAACAAGTGGTGGAAGAAAAAGGGAGCTTGGATTCATTTATGGTGGTAGAATTCAGTCGAACTACCATCCATATTTCCAACTATTCATTAATCATATAATGAATTTAATAACTATTTTAATTCATTTTAATTGAATCCAATTTATTTATTTTGATAATAAAATTATTTAATTAACAATGTTAAAATTTAAAATTAGGAGTTCATTCATATAACATGTCACAAAGCATTTTAATATTTAAGACCACTAAGTGGTCATCAGTAAACCTTAACAAGTGATTAAAAAAATTACATCATGTAATGATCACAAAATAATAATTACTCACTAGATTTTGTGAAATAATATCACCTAAAACCTAATTTAAAAAGTCCCAATTTGTGGTTAGGGTTAGATAATTACATTAAATAATGGTCATTATTGTTTTAATTTTGAACGTTCATTGAATTGCAGGTGTAGCAATCTAAAGTGTGTGGATTCTCTAGCCATAAAATATGATGAGGCATGTTGACGAGACTAGTAAACCAAAAGTATAAACCTAATAAGTCTCGTATAAGTCCTTAATTAATTAATATATAATTGTTATCTAAAACATAAGATAAGAAATAATTGTAAAAATCAAAGGATCATCAAACTAGATGATCATCACTTGTGCCAAGATAGAGAAGTTATAGGTCCTTCTTTGACATGATTACATCTCATTATTTGGATTCTCTCTTTACTATTCATAGTTAATATATATCTCCTCCTCTCTAATTATGTTATCCCTCACACTGAGGGTTGTACTTGTGTCACATACAAGTGAATAGACAACAGTCATCCAAGTCTTGATATCAAAATCACATGATAGTAAAATCATGATACTAAAAAATATTCCACATAATTATATAACATATCAACATAGAAACTTGATAACATAAATTAATTGAATCATATAAATTAAATCAATATATGATTACATAAAATTAAAACATTATTAATTTTGTTTTGTGATAATAATCAATGAAAGGTACCCTAAATCTTGGCATGGGAGAATGAGATATTACATCCTTACCCCTTTATGACATCATCCTAATGGTTTAGTCAACATATATTGATTAGAAATATAAAGTGAAAATTCTAATGGACTTTATCAAAATTTTCCAATTGTAAGGTTGATTAGGCAGTACCTTCAAAATATAAATTTTTAAAATTTGGACACATCCCTTCCATTTGACCTCCCATCAATTGAAACAAAAAAGGTTCAAATTTTTATTTAAGATACCAAGATTGCTTAGAGTTTAACTAGCTAAAATTATTCCCATTCCTCAACAAGAATTGATTTATATTAATTTTATTACCATTTTTATTTATAATAGATACATACGCTCAAAATGTTTCACACTTGATATGAGTATCAAAAACATAGGATATCATCACAAAAGCTAAAATTTGGCTAAAGATAGTTTTTCAAAAAGTATATGGGTTTCATTTTACATCTCTCTAACCCAAAAAGTGGTTTCAACTTTCACAATAAAAGTGTAATTGAATCTATTAAATAACATTATGCATATTTTATTACTACCTCTACTCCACATAGCTCGTATAAATTATGACAATGAATAAGAATTAGAAATGATATTTTCAATGTATAGAAAAATTAAGGAATAAACATTCACAGATATACAAGATTATGTCCATAATGTTTTATTAAATAAGCTCCCCTTATCATATCTAAACTCAATAAACACTAAATCATTGTGAGACTTACTAAGATTTATCCCATCATTTGGTACTCATGTTCATAGTCCACCACTTATCCCTTTTGTCTACATGACCTATTAATATCCAAAATGTGCACATGGGTAATGTATCACACATACATTCAACACCACCTATGTGAGGTGATATTTAACTCATGATACCGATGACATGTTGTAATATTTTACAATATTTATTTTAGTTCATGTTCAAGGAAAAAATCCTAAAACTAGCTATATATTTTTGTCACTCCATGTGATTAAAAATAACCAAGTGATGTTATGATTTTTTCTTGTCTTTCTATCATGACCTATTTTGAAACTTATTCTTCTAAAATTATGGTTATATTTATTGTCATGGTTATTTCCACTTCATTTTTACGTTTTTTAGTTGTGTAATCATAACATGTATTTGATCTGATACATGGATAATTATTCATTACATCATTATTATTAAATGATTGTGATACATTGTCCCATTTTAGTTGATTATTTTTATTGATTATATTTCAATTATATTCATTATATTTATTGAGAACAAATATATTAGATGTCTTCTTTGATGATTTTAGGTTTTTTCTCATGAGTTAGGGTAGGCATGTGGAGTTTGGCTGGTAGGGTTGTTATGTAGAAGTTACCTTTAATACGACAATGAATATTAAGACATGAGTTCACATGTAACTTTGGTTGTGTTGTGGTGTGACTAATTTTTGATTCATTTCATAATTTTATTGTTACCATTATTGGTCTTTTTTGGGTGTATTTATATGTGTGTAACTTATTGTGTTAGAAAACCTATGACATCTAGTGTGAATTTTTTTAGTGACATGGTATCATTACACAGTCAAGTTGGAATACTATTATTTTTGACATAGAGTTATTTTCACTTCGTCATTTTATTTCCATCTGAGATGTTTTTGTTATCAATCCTATTGCTATAGATTTTAGATTTGGGTATGATTTAACTTCTTATTGTTCTTGGGATCTTTGTAGTCAATTTGAATTATGTTATTATTGGGCACTTAGAACTTAGTCTTAAATTATAAATGTGGTTCATGATGGTTATTGAAGGCTTTATTTACCCCATGTTATACATTATAATGATGTCATGGGTTTGATTTAGGGTTGTATAATCAATTAATTTATGTGTCGATTAATTTTTTGATGTTTTAGTGTTGCATAAAAACTTTGGTGGGCATAACTAGCTAGGCCAAAACCTGGAATTTGTAGAAGCTTATCCACCATTACTTATTCTTCAAATCTTGAATGGATTGGTAGGGAAGGTTATGGTAGAGTAAATTCATGGATAAACTATCATTTTTCACTAGAAGAATGAGGGATATGAGGAACAAAGATTTTCCACCTAAATTTTGTTACTCCAAGAATCACAAAATTATGGTAGGAAGTGGAAGTGGTTAGTAGATTTTGAAAAAATCATCTTAACATAAAAGAGGGAACACAACACCTATGCAGGATATATTATAAGGATTACACAAGGAAGATGGGACTTTCTATTGTGACAAGGCACAAAAAAAAACTATCAATAATCCTCCATGTAAGTGATGTACTTTGTTTGCTATATGTTTGTGTTAAGAAAAAATGTTTTAGTGTGAAATGTGCATCAACACAATCTCTTGTGATTTTATTTTCTTAATTGTTTATTAAATAATATAGTTTTGTATGTTATAGGTTATAATCCAATATGGTCAATGAGTATTCTATTTTTTTGGGTTCTTACATTTGTATATACTTGGGTTTAAAAAATTAATAATAAATGTTCATGTACAGAATGTGATCATGTGATTTATTTAAATATCTTATGGGAATTAATATTTATGGTTATTTATTTATGGTGTTATTTTATTATTATAGAGTCATTATTCATTGTATGGGAAATTTTAATGGAAGCCATAACCCCATGGTCCAAACTCTATGATCAAGACAATGGTTGGGGTGGTTAGGGCCACATATGGAGGGTTCATTGGACTGGTTGTTTTATATTTGGAAAATTATATGAAATTAGATGTTATTTTGAGTGTACCTTATTACATTTGATGAGCTATAATGATGATGGGATGATTTATTGGACTCAAGTTTGATTCCTATGTACTAGATCTATATGTTTTTGTAGATGATATTTTGTGATTATGTAACACCTTAGTCTTGTACACTTGGAAAACTCATAACCCTAGCTATTCCTCTTAGTTATACACATTCATTTCTTCTGCAAGCCTCACATCTACTCTATATTTTGCCCCTTGGCCTATCTCTTAGTTAGACTAGCCTTATATTGATGACACATACATCCCATTTTACCCAAAATGTTTAAAATGTACTTATCTTACACCTCTTCAAGTTCTGAGCATGTGCCTACTCTCCTTCTCACTAGATAGATATGTATAGGTTATGGAATAACATTAATGTTATTTTCTTAACCTAACATAAGTGTCCAATTCCCTAAAGTCATCCAATTTGTAAATAAAACATATCACAATGGTCAACCTAAGTTATTTATAGTAATTTATCTTTCGATACGATTGGTATAAATATAATATCAACCCTCACTCATTCCTCACCTAGAAATCAAACCAAAAGAGCACTCAAGAAGTACCCAAAAGGAACTCAAGTCACTAAAATATTTCATATTCTTACCTATTCAGATATCGATCAACAAAACAACCTAGTTGTAGGTTTTAAGTACTAAAGGAGTAGTTATAATTTCATAATTTACAAGTTATAACTTAGGTCATTGTTGTACTTTATTTACACACATTGCATGATTCACACATAAGCCAACACATAGGGGAGAACTACATGAGTCTCAATCCATTTTTTATAATATTAGCTATGTAGGCAACACTCTTTGATAGTCAAGTCATTTGTGGGTCATCTCAACATTGTATGTCCACTAACCCATTTTTCCCCAAGGTCACATTTAAGATGGAAATCTAGGGTTTTTCCATTTCACTAGGAGTAATTGTTGGCCATATTTGGCCCAGATACCAAGCATGTGCCCAGTTACTAACATAGAGAAAGAGTTAGAGTTCTTGGTTGATCAAATGATCAAAATGGTCTTAACTAGCTCTATATGGAATGAGTGGAATCAAAAAATCATGAAGCTCACAAGATTTTGAAGCACTCTAGGTTCACTCAAAGAGTAATTCATCAATTTCTAAAGACTAGTCTAAAACTAAAAAGACCTTATGGAGTGATATGGATAAGCATTAGAGTACATGGAATTCATCTGGTCCACTCATTCCATCTAGAGCTTGTCCATACATTTGGCTCTAGTGGCCAAAAATATGAATAGGCATTTTCATGGCATTAAATTTCACATGTGTGGTAGTCTCAAGAATAAACAATCATATGGGTTTGTTAATTTTGGAGTCTAGCTCATGTGCTCTAATTTTTGGCTCATGAAATAAAGCACAAAATTATATATACACGTTCAAAGTTGGATCCTAATGTATAATTTGATAAGTTTCCATACTTGGCCATTTTAGACTAGACCATCATCAAGACATCAAGCAGGATCACATGAACCAATCGGCTTCAACATTTTACAAAAGCACATGGGAAACTCAAGTGGCCAATAGATCAAAAGGCTTTATTCCTTTTAGCATTAAGTCCATTCTTTGTAATTTTGGTGTTTACATGATCTTTGTGCTTCAAGTTATAAAATTTAAAATCTAGTTAAAAAATGGCAGACACATATGCAGATGTTAATTTTAAGACCCATAAAGTGACCTTTTGGATCTAAAATCCTTGGTGAGAACCTAAAAATGAACATGTAACCAATAAGTGTCAAGTGTAGGGGAGCTTTAAGCAAGTCAAATAGTTAGTGAATCCCAAGAACCAATGAGAAACTAAACTCAGGGTAGTGGGTCCCAAAGATCCATGATCGACATTTAATCAGATCTTTAAATTATGGAGTAAAATAGAGTCAAAAGGGTCAATTATCTAGGATGATTACCTATATCCAATAGATAAGAGGCAATCTAGGATGTTTAATGAAATTTGATAAAGTAAAATAGACCCGACTTGGAAATTAAGATTAAAGGACCCAAACTCAGGCCTGACCTGAGTTGGCAAAAAAAGTAAAGGAAAAGAGATCGATGCAAACTTAGATGGGATCAAACATCAAATAGTACACTATATACATATATAAAACTATAGGAAAACTAATATCCTTAGATTTATTTTCACCTATAGTTATTTTGGTCTAGGATCCAAGGCATATAGTAGATATATGATTAATGAGAAGATCATCCCAAGTCATGTCCTCAACAAACTACCACTTAGAATAGACATGATGTATCTTTGGAAGATTGAAGAATTGAATATTTTGTTCTCATAATGAAATCTAGTGGAAGATCCAAGGCAGTAGAACTTGGGGATTTGGAAAGTAGTTAGAGAATTCATTTCCAATAGGATAATGACTTACCACTTTTGGCAAACTCTTGTATTCTAGTGTAGTTTGTTCAACCAATGGAATGATTTGGAGGCTATCTAGGCAAATCATAAATATTTTTCTCATAATAACCTATTTTGATTAGACCAAAAGCCTAGTGAAATATCTATTAAAACTAATAACTCATTGATTATCATAAATAATGTGTTCCCCCTTCCTCTCTCTCCTCTCCCCCTTCTCGTATATTATCTCTTTCTTTCCATTTTGTAAAGGGTTATTAGATTTTAGAATTTTTTATTTATCTAAGAGATAGGACATTCTTTGAGATACTGTAAAGTATATTCATCTTGATTAGGCTTGACCCTATCAAGCATTTTTAAGAACTACCTCTTAACGCAGTAAGGACTTTCTTTACCTATCTTCTACCTTGAATTTATGTTTGATGAGTTGTGTATAATGGCAATGTGTGAAGGAAAATCTTCCTCATCCATTTTCCTTATTTCTAATTTTGTTTAGGGAGTTTTCAAAAAAAAAAGTCTATATTAGTGTTTTATTCTTAACCTCTTCTATGAAATACTTATGCAAATTAACTTGATCTTAAGATTGTGTAAGCTAGTATTGTCCTCTGTTGATCTAGTGTGGGTTTGAGCTTATTAGAGTTTCCCATTTAAATTTTGTACATCACCTAGTTAACTTTCTTATGATCCATTATTCCCTTCCTAAACCTTTTCCTGTGAAGCATTGGGCTTAATATTAGTCTTAGGTGAACATCAAAGAGGAAGTTGGCCTTCTCTAGAGGTTCAACCCCAACATAGGTTACTTGCAACTTGGGGTTATCCCAATTTTATAGGCTTAGTTGAGAGATCCTAAATAACCCTCTCCAAGGGTGAAAATTAATCCCATAAAAATTTATGGCATGCCTGATGGGACTTAGGTCTAAAGTAGTGTAAGGATTTTTGGTGTTTCCCTTATACATATTAGCCTTTGGAGGTAAGTTTTGAAACTTCAATGGCAACTTTGAGCATCTATTAGCTGGATAAGAAGCTTAACTAAGTGCATATTCATCATAATTTGGTATTTAAAATTGGTCATATTTTGATCAATACACTTATTCTCTACCTCAACATCACACTTATTAAGTAGATACTATTTATGTGTTCACCCCAAGTGGCCCTCAAAAGGCCTATCAACTTTGTCATGACCCTTGTCCCTCTCCTCCCCCTATGCCATTTCCCACTCAAAAGTAATAATTTATCCCATCATGGATATTCTCTGAAACCTTTGACCTTGGCTATGTTTTGCCCTCACTTATAAATCCACCCTCTCCTATAAACATCCAAAAATTAAAAAAATGTGTAATTTTCATACTCATTTCCATCATGGAAATTAGTCCAAAAGGGCATAATAAAGAAGGAGAAGGTGTCAGTTAAAGTATTCCATGAGTTAGTCTTGATAGAGGAAGGGTTATTTATGCCAAAAAAAATCAAACAACCATAGCTTAGCTCAATAATCTTGGTGTACAAGAGTTCTAAGACTCTCTCTCTCTCCTTAGTTTAAGAGCCATTTAAAGGAGCATTCAAAGTACCTAACTGGAAGGATACCCTCCTAAGTTGAAATCTAGGTTAACTTATTCACCCTTCCACCATCTCCCTTATGAAATAGAAGCCTAATGAGAAGTAAGAGGACAACCTTCATGAAACTAGTGTGGAGGTCAAAATCAGATCAAATAGTGAAGAGCTTGAAGACTTATGGCAATATTTATGCTTAGATTTCTTGAATGAAATGGAGAAACTTAATGTTGCAAACTTGCTTGAAGAGGAAAATCCACAAGCTAAACATGGGGAAGACCTTGAATGGACTATTTAAGGTCCATTATACATAGAAGATGAAGAGGATTAAAACTAAAAACTAGAGGTTGGTCTATTTCAGGATGAGGTGTTAGTTGGGGACAACCTGATATGTTAGAACTAGAGGAAAGTAGATCAAAACTTAAGTAAGAGAAATGTGATGTCTTATACCTTAGATGGCCAAATCAACCTTCATTTTTAGTTGAATATCAAGATGAAATCTTGAGTGAAGTTGATGAAGGGGACATCTCAAGTACTCAAGTGATACAATTCGAGAAGCATACCAATGAAGAGCCTGAAGAATTATGGCAATGATTCAATGTCATAATCAAAGATTTTGAAGAGGCTAAGGAACCTATAATTCTTCCAAAAAACCATGAACATGTTTCTCTAAGCATGAATAGTCCTATTTTACATAAGGAAAAGGTGGAAGAACATGATCTTTTTGAACCATCAATTGAACCATGTGTAGTTGCTCCGAAGCAACTGAATGAAGTCTTCATGTAAAACTTTCTCAAGAGTGGAGAGCAACATCAAGCAAGTGATCCTATAGTCCAACATGAACTAGTTTTACAAGACTTAGACTAGTATGTCTACATTGGATACATGTCCATTTAACTCCATCCATTAAGGACTACATAAGAAGGATTGGCCATCAAACTGCCTAGTTCACCATTTTTGGTACCTCTAATGCAAGATATCTTCCATCCTGATTTGTTACAAGTGGATGATACTAGAGGTTTCCCCTTTAATCTAGGAACACCAATTTTGAAAAGATATTTAATATATTAGATTAGTTTTATGATTTTCTTTAAGTGCCCTTATGCACATTTGTTTAGTAGGTTAGTTGTTCTTTCTTTCTTGCATCTACCTATGTGTATTTGCCTATATTGTTTTGTTTGGGTCCTTATTATTTCAAGAAGAAGCTATATAAAGAAGAAACCTTGTATCATATTCATAATCAGCTCAATTTTAGAGAGGTGAATCCATTCCTGATGGATTAGATAAGATAAATTAAACTGGGTTCTCAAGCATAGCATGCATGCTTCCTTGTGAGTTGCCAAAAATGTTGGCCATATTTGGCCTACATACCAAGCATGTGCCCAGTTGCTAATAAAGAGAAAGAGGCAAAGTTTTTGGTTGATCAAATGAACAAAATGGTTTGAACTAGCTCTATATGGAATTATTAGAATGGAAAAATCATGAAGCTCACAAGATTTTGAAGCACTTTAGGTTCACTCAAAGTGTAATTCATTAATTTCTAAAGACTAGTCAAGAACTATAAATACCCTATGGAGTGCTTTGGATAAGCATGGAATCATGTGGAATTCATTTTTTCCACTCATTCCATCCATATCTTGTCTATACATTTGGCTTCAGTGGAAGAAATGTTGAGTAGACATTTTCATGGTGTTAAATCTCACACGTGTGGTAGTCTCAAGAAGAATTAATCTTATAGGTCTATTCATTTTGGAGTCCAGTTCATATGTACCAAGTTACATCTCACATGAATAATCACAAAAGAAGATACACATATTTAAATTTGGATCCTAATGTGGAATTTGCTAAGTTTCCATACTTATCCATTTTAGACCAGATCATCATCAAGACATCAATCACAATCACATGAACCAACCAACTTCAACATCTTATAAAAGCACATGGAAAACTCAAGTGGTCAGTAGATCAATAGGGTTTATTCTTTTCAGCATTAGGTCCATTCTATGTAATTTTGGTATTCTCATGATCTTTGCACTTCAATTTATAAAATTGCAAAGATGGTTAAAAATGGAAAATGGCTACATGGATGTCATTTTTAAGACCCATAAAGTGACCATTTAGATATAAAATCCTTGATGGGAACTTAAGAAGGAACATGTGGATGAAAAGTGTCAAGCACATGGGAGCTCAAAGCAAATCAAATAGTCAGCTAATCCACGGAACCAATGAGAAATTGAGTTCGAGGCAGTGGGTCCCAAAGATCCATAGTCCACATTTAATTGGATCTCAAAAATCCAATAGAGCGAAATAGAGTCAAAAGTGTCAATGATCCAGGATGATTGCCTAAAATGGGATCATACATCAAACAAAGCACTATATACATATATAAAACCATAGGAAAAATAATATCCTTAGATTGGTTTTCACCTATAGTTATTTCAGTCTAGGATCCAAGGCATAGAAAAAATATATGATCAATGAGAAGATAATCCCAAGTCATGTCCTTGACAAACCACCACTCATAAAAGACATGATGTGTCTTTGGTAGTTTGAAGATATGAATATTTTGTTCTCATAATGAAATCTAGTGAAATATCCAAGGTAGTAGAACTTGGGGATTTGGAAAGTAGTTGGAGCATTCATTTCTAGTAGGATCATGACTTGCCACTTTTGGAAAGCTCTTATCTTCTAGTGCAGTTTATTCAACCAATGGAATGATTTAAAGGCTATATGGATAAATCAAAAATATCTTGCTCATAATAACCTATTTTTATTAGACCAAAATCTTGGTGAAATATCTCTTGAAGATGATAACTCATTGATTATCATGAAAAATGTGCTCCTCCTTCCTCTCTCTCCTCTCCCCCTTCTCATATATTATCTCTTTCTTTATATTTTGTAAATGGTTCTCAGATTTTTGAATTTTTTATCTATCTAAGAGATGGGACATTCCTTGAGATACTAAAAAGTATATTCAGCTTGATTATGGTTGACCCTGTTAAACATTATAAGAACTAACTCTTAATGCATTAAGGACTTTCTTTACCTATCTTTTGCCTTGAATCTATGTTTGATGAGTTGTGTATGATGGCATTGTGTGAAGGAGAATATTCCTCATCCATTGTCCTTATTCTAATTTGTTTAGGGAATTTTCAATGTTATTTACAAGTCTAGATTAGTGTTCTATTCTAAACATCTTATATGAAATACTTATGCAAATTAGTTTGACCTTAAGATTATGTAATCTAGTATTGTCCTCTATTAATCTAGTGTGGGTTTAAGATTATGGTATTTTCCCATTTAAATTTGGTACATCATCTAGTTAACTTTTTTAGGAGCCCTTATTCCCTTTATAACCATTTTTATATGAAGCATTAGGCTTAATATTAATCTTAGGTGAGTCTCAAAGAGGAAGCCAACCTTATCTAGAGGTTCAACCCCAACATAGGTTACCCATAGCCTGGGGTTATCCCAATTTTATAAGCTTAGTTGGAGAGAGCCTGAATAACCCTCTCCAAGGGTGAAAATTAATCCCATAACAGTAATAGTCCAGGACCTAGATTTGAATGCACTAGAGTGAAGGTGAAGGCAAACCTAGAAGCATCTAGATGGTCATATCATGTTTGAGAACATATTCTATACAAAACACTAGCACTAAGATCATATAATAGTCTTAATGAAACTTTTCTAGTCTGATGCAACTATCTAGAGAACTAGAGGCACCAGATCTAGAATGTGATGATTGATCTAGAACTGTCTTCCTACCTACTTTATGTATGTACCAGATCCAACACTATATTAACTTTAGAAAGAACTAGGTAATTTATTTTATGTCAATTTTATATCTATCATAGTTTTACTTTCGATTAATATCTGATCTTAGTTTAATAAATTTAACATATGGTACATCTAAGTTTAGCACATTAATTGGCTTGTTGTAGATCTGATATTCACTCATGTGCCCTATCATTTATATATCCTTAACCAAATCTACCCAAGTAGGATAAACCTCTTATAAAAATTAGGTTTAAACATTATTAGAACCTGATAAATGTGAATATGAAATTTTTATGATATATGGGTTCCAAGTCTCTTAGGGTTTCAGTTGGTTTTATGGATTTGCATATCTAAAACTTTACCCTAGGGTTGTACCCTGCTCTAGTCACAAAGGGTTCACATGCATGTAATTACAAGTGGATCCTTCATTTATCTACTCATTTCATCCTCCAAATAAGTCATTTTAAAAAATACTAATATTTATTTTCTAATAAGATTGGTATCTTGAAAAACCTCTTTTTGTTCGCCAAAATTCAATACAATTTTTTTCATTTTTTTTAATTTACTATTTTTAGTAAATATTAACATACAAGGCTAATGGTGTACTTATTTTGAAATTAATTTATGGGGTTAGTAAAAAATATATTTTATTAAAATCCTCTCTCATATCTCTAAAAAATATTCCTGATATATCATAATTATTGATTCTTTATTTGGAATATTATAGGGTTTGCCTATGAAGCACTAAAAATTATTTGGTGTATTTTTGATTTAGAACAAATCAAATTATAAATTTCTTAGAATTTTATCATAATTACTTGATATATATAAAAACCTCTTTTCATTTTCAAAAATATTGTACAGATTTACCAAATTTAGAAATTTACTATTTTTAGTAAATTTAAATGTACATGCCACACATGTACTTTTATTTCCATATTGTTATGGGTTTGGTTTATTTCCTATTTTTAATGAAACACATGTCTCATATTTCCAAAAAAATTAGCTAATAGCTTGAAATTACAATATCCTTACTATAATGATTGATTACTCCTTAACATTTTTTTCTCTTACTTATCCTATTCTTATATCTATTTTCCAAACATTTCAAAAGGATATAAAGAAGATCCTTCCTCCTAACCATAAGGATGGTGATAGATATCATCCCTCTAACCAGGTCCAAGTTATCACTTGTGAAATGGGTAAGGTGGCCAACCCTATAGTTTCAAATGAATGTAATCAATCTCAAATACATAGGGTTTGTACTTGTGAAGCCTTAAAAGATCAAGTTACCAATATGATCAATTTAATAAAAGAGTTATATAATTAGATTGTAGACATGAATAATCCACATTATGCTAGTGTGAATCATGTGTTTGTATCTTTGCATACCAGTTATGTGACTAATAAGAATCAATCTTGGAAACCAAAGTCACCTAATACTAATGCTTCTACAAGTGAATAAAATAATTACTAATAGGTCAAGTAAGAATTTAAGGGAGAATCTTAGATATGATTTGATAAATACACCTCCTCTACATCCCTTATGAAGATACAAATACTATCGTGCATATCATAGAATGCATGGTCACCATACATATTCTTGTTTTGCTTTAAAAATAAAAGACAACTTCTCCTAAACCAAAGAGGTCAAATGAATAAAAATGGGTACCAAAAAACCCTCCAAAAAAAGGAAAAAACTTTATTGGATCCACCTCTAGATTCAAATGATACATTATTAAATGTGGATGAGCCTTCACATGGTATACAAGTTTCCAATGATCCAAATTCTCCAAAATTTATACCAAATGTTCCAAAAAATGATCCAAAATAAGAATAATCCCACATGGTAATGTTAAAGAATGACCAAAATGCATGTTTCTATAATGAGAAAGAGAATATTTGAAATGTTTCTCCAATTTATAGCCCATGGGTTGTTAATGATGAAAACAAAAAAAAATCCATTTCTAAGAAAGAAGCTCCAACCTATGGTACATTTGGTTTTTCATACACAAATTGTCAAAATGTTTGTTAATAAGCCATTCATTCAAGACAAGAAAAAAGTCTTAAAAATATATTATAATATTGGTTACACTTATGATCCTGCTATTGATATAATTATATCATAGAATTTAGGACCTAATTTAATCATACATACATAAACTTCAATGATACATGTACCTATGCATATTCTTCTACATATTACATGGTTTGGTCACAAAATATATATTTATATGGTTACCTTATTCCTTTGACATAGAGTAACTATCGGGTACTATTTTTCCCTCATCTCAAAGGGTGGGACATTTTAATGGGGGCATATTATGGTGGCACGGCTTTCATATTTTCATAGTTTGTAGATTTAGTGGAAGCATTCAATATGGGCATGGCTTGCACAAATTCATAAATTTTAGATTTAGTAGGGTATGTTTTTGGAACCATGTTCTCCACATTGGCACTTATTTTAATTTTTAGATCCTCCACATATAATGGGGGCACCAAGTTATATGTATCATTGGGTTGCATAGTTAAACTAATATCAACTACTAGGTGGCAATTCATTTTTTCTCCAAAATTTAGGGCATGTGCCTTCCAATTTCTATCTCTCTCTATCTCCTTGGATATATTCATTTTAAATAGTTATCTATATTTATCCTAATCTTAGTTTTAGAACCTTACAATGATATGTCTTTTGTAAAAGCATATTTTTAATAGGAAATGTGGTTACATCGACACATAGGTGTACACTTAAACCTTGCAATTTCAATTTCAATATATTTCAAGTACTTTTGACCTAGACTATATACACTTATTATACACTGTAACATGCTCTTGGTTGCAGGTCATTCACCAATAAATCACTCAAATCTAGCTCCAATAAAGCACTCAAATTCAACTCAAGCAAATACAAGGTGTGTATACACACCCAAATAATTATTGCTTTCCTTTAAACTAATAATTGTATTAGTAGATTAAATCATGTAATTTAGATGATATTTTATGATTATGTAGTACCTTAGTCTTGTACACTTAGAAAACTCATGACCTTAGATGTTCCTCTTAGTTCTATACATGCCTTACTTCCACAATCCTCACATATGCTCTATCGTATGCCCCTTAGCCTATCTCTTAGTCTAACTAGCCTTATATTGATGACACAAACATCCCATCTTACCTAGAATTTTTATTATGTACTTATATTACACCTCTACAAATTTTGAGCCTGTGTCTACTTTCCTTCTCCCTAGATAATAACATATGGGTTAGACAATAACATCAATGTTATTATCCTAGCCCAACACAAGTGTTGAGTGCCTTAAATTCATCCAATTTGAAAATGAAATGTATAACAATGGTTGATCTAAGTGATATATTACAAACTATCTTCCGATAAGATTGATATTAATACAATATCAACCCTCACTCATTACTCACCTAGTAATCATACCAAAAGAGCACTCAAGAAGCACTAAAGTTACCAAAAGCTTTCATATTTTGACCTATTATGATATAAATAAAATAAACAACTATTTAGAGGTCTAAAATACTGAAGGAGTAGTCATAAGGTCATATCTTCCAATTTGTAAGCTAGGTCACTATTATACTTGTTTTACACATATTGCATTAATCACACACAAGCCAATATGTAGGGGATAAATACATGAGTCTAAGGCACTCTTATAGATTATTTAATATGTAAGAAATTACCTTTGATGGTGAGGTTATTTTGGGTTATCTTGACACCATATTCCTACTAACCCATTTTTACTCAAGGTCACATTGAAGATGGAAAGCTAGAGTTTTTCCATTTTACCAAAAGCGATAATCCATGACCCAAGATCTGAATGCACCATAGTAAAGGCAAAGTCAAACCTAGAATCATCTATGTGGTTTCATCTTATTTGAGCTCATATTATGTATTGGACACTAGCATTGAGCTTAGACACTAACATCGACATAACTATCCTAGGCTAATGTAATTGTCTAGAGAGCCAAAGACACCATAACTAGAATTTGATGATTGATCTAGAACTATCTTCTTGGCCATTTTTTGCCTATATCAGATCTAGCACTATATTATCATCATAAATAATTAATTACTTTATTTTATGTCATTTTTATATCTAGCATATATGTATTTTAAATTAATAGCCTATCTCAGTTTAATAAATTCAACATATAGTACATCCAAGTTTAACCCATTAATTGATCTATTGTAAATCTGATATTCACCCTTTTTCCTTATCATTTATATATCTTTAACCCTATATACCCAAGTAGGATAAGATTCTTATCCAAATTAGAGTCAATCAATTTCTTCTTGGCTTTTATGTTGTAAAATTCTTCTGAGATAGTTAAGAGTGATTTTAAATTTTATAGATTGGTTTACATAAAATATTGGTTTATTGAATACATGGTTCTTTTACATCCTATGATTTTAATACTATACTTGCACAAAATACTTATAATTTTATTATGAAGGTCTGAGTTATGGCTTAATGTCTTGATTGAGTGTGTTATGTAAATTTAACAAATTTATGTGTATTCATAAATACAATGTTTATGAAATTGTACTTTATTATACATGTTGTTTAAGTGCATGTATATTTGGTAGTATAATTATTCCAAGATTTGTCATTTTTATCTAACAATCTAAGTAATTCCATATTAATAATCCTTTAATAATGTTATATGTTGCTAATAAAATTAATATAATCAAAGGTAGATTCATTAACAAGGAATGTGCGAGTGAAGGATTGCTTAAGTTGGGAATTTTTTTAGGATTGTCTATAATCATTGTGAAAAAAAATATAATATAGATATATATTTAAAAACATATATATAAGGATGATTATATGGAATCAATTTATAAGCTTGAGTTGGTTACCATTGTGTATTTATGATATGCATGTTTGGTTTCCTTATTATTTCATTTGGTGCTTGAATGTATTTAGTAATGACCTTCCTTATTTTGTGAAGACTAATATTAGTCTATAAAATAATACTACTTGTCTTATTTTTTTATTATGTTGACTACATGTTAATTCAGTAAGACAATCTTTATAAAAAAATTGGTACTTTTGAATTATTATGTGAACAGGGTTTTTTTGGCTTAAAGGTTTTAATTAAAAAAAGACATTATTTCATATACTCTTTTAGTCAATGAATGTCTAATATTATATCTTTGTTCAAATGGTTATTAGATGTTTGCACAGTGTAAATCCTTTTCCAAGTAATGAAATTATATGAGCATTATAATGACCCAAGAGTGATATCTTTGCATTGATTTCAATATTATTATCATTTGCTATTTTCGTCTAATTCAAAAAAGTAAAATTAAATGCAATATATTTCTCTGTTGTTACAGAACGTATAATGTATGGTGAAAGAATAATTTGTTTCCATGTTATGATAACATTTATATAGTTCATTATAAGTGTCTAATGGTGAATGTTATAAGTGATTGAGTTATTTTACTTCGTCATACTTTTAATTTGGAAGGTGATGTAAAGAGTGTTAGGTTAGTGTGATTGTTATTGATAAAAGTAAGTGGCAGTCTTGGTTAGGAACTGATATTAATTTTTGGGTTTTAATCTTTGAAGTTTAATTTGATTATTTAGTTATTTAAGAATTTAAGACATGAATGAAATATTATAACTATACATTAGTAAATCATTTATGAAGTATGATAGGAACACCATATGATTAGTTTGTGGAAATGAATTATCTCAATTTTTTTTATGGTTGTGGGTTCCACTCATATATTTTTAGTGATCATCTGATTCAATTTCATCTTGTTGATTTTTGAAATATATTGTAACATTGATCTAAAGATGTTTTAGAGTTCATTTCTTCCTTGTTAGGAAAAATGATAGAAGTCATCATTTAGGGTCTATTGGAAAACTTATTATGATCTGACTTTTAATTTTTTCCAAAGATTAAATATTGTTTAAATATTAAGGCACTTTTAGAAAATATGAGTGTTAGTGTTATTTTGGGTTGATAATAAAGATTAAGGATCAAAGATTATTAGACCAGGGGTGTTTATTGAAATAAAACATCACCTACATGAATAGAGTCATCACCTTCATTTACATTTTATTTAGGTTGGTTAAAATTTAAAATAAGTCTAATTTTTTCATGTGATGTCCACTCAGCACTCGATAAAAAGATGAATTTTTAGAGGTCAAACAAAGGTAATGTCACAAGATAAATCTATCTAACGATTTACGAGTTTGGATGGATGGAATTAATATATGACTTTCAAGTCATTTTTCAATGAAATGTGCTACTTTATAGGAAAAAATAATGTCAAAGTGGTGAATCCATGACCCTAAGTGCAATGAGTAAATATATTGTTGGGGTAGCATCATATGGAGTGGAAGTAGTTTTTAAACTCTATCAAATTGTGAATTAGTATTCAAAAATAGGTCTTGAGTATAATTTGTGTGTACTTATCATAAAGAAGGTGTAGAATTTGTGACAAATACTATTATGAAGATGGTGTGATTTATTATGAATTAATATTAATAGTGCATGTTTGTGATATGCCAAATTTCATAATTATATGATTCAAATACATATATTTGGCAGCATTATATACATTAATACCACTGTTATACCCAAGTTTTATCTTGAGACATATATGAGATACATATGCCATGCAAAGGGCACCTTTAATTGTAAAATCAAAATTATTTTCAAATTTCAAATACTTTTATAGACTTTAGCATACACCAGGATGGACCTTTATGGATTATTATTGAGTTAATCTATTAAAATAGTGGGTTCACTTTTGTCAAGGTTGAGGTGATTAAATCACTCAATTTTACCAATTTTATAGGATGTAGTGATTAAATAATCCACCCTCATTATATTTATAGTGTGATTTTACTTATATCATTTATGATTACCAAGTTATAAATATGATTTAGTTGTACAGTTGAATTAACATTAACTATAAGTGACAACTCACATTTTCTCCAAAATTGGGGTATTTTTTTACACACACACATACGTGTGTCTGTACGTATAAATACATACATATATATATATATATATATATATATATATATATATATATATATATATATATATATGTATGTATATGTATATGTATGTATGTATGTATGTGTATATGTAAAGATATATATGTATATATACATATATGCATATATATATATATATTTTTTTTAAGGTTGGGAAATGTGTGGGTATGTACACACACATACATATATATATGTATGTATGTATGTGTATGTGTATGTGTGCATGTGTGTGTGTGTGTGTGTATTATAATATCAGTCTTAGGGATAACCCATCTATAGGTATAAAGTACTGAAGGAGTAGCCCATGAGTCCTATGTACCAAATTATAAGTTAGGTAATGGTATGTACTTGATTTCCACATATTTCACCCTTGTGCACATACAAGACAAAAAAATAGGGGGGAACTACATCAGTCTAAGGTCCTCTTTAGAGTAGTGGCTATGTAGGAAACACCCATTGACAAAGGAGTCTTTGGGGTTATCCTGACACTGTGAGCCCATTAACTCATTTTTCTCATAGTCACTATGAATATGAATAACTAGGTTTTGATTATTTTAAAAGGAGTGAAAATATATTAACAAGATTTGAGCACATCAGAATAAAGAAAACATAAAACCAAAAAGGCTATAAGTGGTTACATCTAGATCCAATCAATATTATGTATTTGACACTTATGTTCAAGTTCGATAAGTACATTAACATAACTATCCATATCTTATACAAGTGTCTGAGGCTCCAGAGTGCAAATTTATAGAATTTGACAATTGATCTAGAATCTAGATCTAGTCTACTTCCAACATGTTTCATATTAGATCTACATGCACACAGTAAACTAGCTAAGTAATCTTGTTTTTTATTTATTGAAATACAAATTGATACTTGTACTTATTATTTTTAGTATATATCAATATTTAAAGTAAGAATATTATTTATTTAATTTTGTGTGTGTGTGTGTGTGTGTGTGTATGTGTGTGTGTGTGTGTGTGTGTGTGTGTGTGTGTGTGTGTGTGTGTGTGTGTGTACACATATACATATAAATATATATATATAGATGTATATATATGTATATATATATATATATATATATATATATATATATATATATATATATATATACATACATATACATAGACATATATATATATATACATACATATACATATATATATGTACACATTTACATGTTTTATATGTATGTATGTATGTATATATGTATATGTATATATATATATATATATATATGTATGTATGTATGTATGTATGTATGTATGTATGTATGTATGTATACATATATATGTATATACATATACATACACACACACACACACATATATATATCATCCTTGTGATTATTTATTTCTATATTCTTGACCCTATACGATGTTGATCCATCTAAATTTAGGATTAAATACATGTATGTTCTCAAACTCACTCAAGTACATTTGTGAATCATATTTTATTTAAAAATGGATATAGAGAGGTACTACACATATTAAATCACAAATCAACGGATCTAAATCAATTACACATATCATGCATAAGTTTTGATTTTTAGAATTTTTGAAATATTATATTTATTTTTTTGTATTATTGAATATATGTGACACTCTAAACATATAATAACACATCCAAGGGATGTTTATAATTAAGTGGTGGATCTAGTAGAAGATTATTGACTTTTATATATTGAATATTTTCAAATTCCCATATATCATTGTCATTTCAATCATCATAATGCTCAAGATCTATAGCATTAGATTTGTATTTTGCATTATTCTAAATGCATGTTGTTACATTATATAAAAATCATTTATATGGTTTTAGGAGAAACTAACTTCAATCTTTTCTTATCATTTCCAAAATTTCAATTATCATCAATATCATCATGAAGAATATAAAGTTTACTATCCTCAAATTTGGATGTAATTTAATGTTATAGCTTATAAACTATAGCTTCCATTTCTTGTAACCATTGTTGAACAAATGTAGCACTTATTCAATTTCTTTTTTGCATGAAAAGAATTAATGTATCTAGAAATTTAGGACCACATGCAACTAGTAATATAATATGACCTATTTAATCTTGGAAATATATAAATTTTAGTAACTCATATTTATCATTCCCAATGTGCCAAAGAAATTTAAGTTTACATATATTTGGATTTGTGTCTTCATCTACGTGCACATGTTATCTATATTCATCTTCAATAAAAAAATTGAATAGTCAAAGGGTTCATTTTTAATGATTATATTTTATATGTACTTGACCCTTAGTTTTTACCCTAGTAGGTGGTAATATGGGCTATATAATCTGAATAGTGCCTACATCCTTATATTTTTTAATTCTATATTATAATGTTGAACTAGTATTAGTAGTATGCCCTATTATTATGTGAAAATGACAAAAATGTTTCCCTATTGAATAAATAATATCTTAGAATATCTATAACTCATTGTAGGCAAAACTATTAATTCCCTGTCAACTAACATCTTTAACATAACTTTTGGTCTATCTTGTGAATTATTGTCTTGTATTATAATAACTGGTTCTATATGAGTGAACTCAACATTATTTATTGAATCTTCCAAAGGTAATAAATTCATACTTATCATGTGTTGGTCTATGTATTGTGCGTCTTGATCTTTAGTAATGTTACATTTGACAAATATGTTAGTCAATGATACTCATGTTAAAGTATGTCTCTATATAGTATCTATATTACAATAATTCTTTCCTTTATGAATATATGAAATTATTGGTTTTCCTTTATTTATGTTCTTATGAATTATTGCCTTTGAATCATCTCTATATTCACCTAGGCCAACAAGGGTAAAACTCAAACCACATAAATAATCATCCATGTTCATTTTTATTTCATTTGTATCATCATCATAAGTAGCATCAGAATCATCATGAGTATCTTGTATAGATATAAAATTTGCATCTTCTAAATTTACTAATAAATGTAATTAATTTACATCCTTATGTTGTTATACCTTTTAAGGTAAATATCATTATTCTTAAAAATCTATAAAGTGTAGATTTATATTTTTTTTACTAGATTTACCCACCTCGTATGTATGCATTTTTTTATATGTATGATCTTTAGTGGTGGCACTATAGTAGTTTGTGGTTCTTATTTTTGTAATTTATCCTTAGTAGTAAATTTTCTAATTTTACAATATCTAAATGCTTGACTATTAATAGGGCATGTATATAAATATTGATCATGTAAAAATTTAACACACTCATGTAGAGTAGAAGGGATAGATTTCATTACATGTATCCATGGTATACCCACTAGTAAATTATATAAAAATGATTGGTCATTATTTGAAACTAAGTAGATGATATTATTGGCCCTACCTTGATATCTAAAGTGATATAACCCAAATCTTGGAAAGGCATATTATCAAATCCATGGATATTCTTATATGTATTTTGAATAGCAGCCATATTAATACCCATCATCTATAACAATGTAAGGTTAAAAATATTCAAGAGTGAACCATTATCTATCAAAACCATTTTGAATATTGTATTATTTATCTAAACACTAAGAAACTTTGAATCAAAAAATAATGCATAAATTTAGTCATTATGATCATGATTTTAATTTCCTTAAACAAAAAAATCAGGAATCTAAAACCCTAAAAAATGCTAAAAGGATATAATGAAACCCTAGGACAAACTTTAGTTCAAAATTCTCCATGAATAAGTTGGTTCACCAATATATTATATCAAAATACATAGATTAAGATGTATTAATTTAACTAAGATAATATGCTAAGAAAATCAAAAGGTATAAGATATATAATAAATACACATAATTGATTTGAGACTTACTAATTTTGGACATATGCTAAAAAGGGAAAGTACTAAGAAACATATCACTTATCTAACACTCAGGTATGTGATACTACAATAGTGACTATGAAACTAAATTTGAAGCTACATAGGGTTGTTGTGAATTAGGAATAAAGGTTAGCATTTTTCTAGGATAAGGCTATGCTATTTAAACTAGGTCAACCTACATTGTTGTCTTTAGGGTGTGCCAATATCCTTTAGGGATTTTCCAATCTATGTAAATTATTATTGGTGTACCTTCAACTATATATCTTATGTGTATACGTAAATATATTTACTTCACTATGGGATCCATTATATGCCTTCTTCATTCAAAACCTTAGCTCAATGACAAGAGGTAATAAATGCAATAAATGGAGATAATGGGCAAGGGGATAGGGTTGTGTTTAATCTTAACACCCTATTTGTTGATTATTTCTTACATACCAATACTCTGAAGAGGGATCAAACTCCATGTAATTCTCTTATGTTTCGATGGTCTACATACAATTCTAGGTAAATGTTATATGTTGGTACAAATCCTAGTGTGATTAAGTGCTTGAAATAATGGATTTTGACCTTGTTATGGTATTCATACCTAGCTCAAGGCTACTTGGGGTATATGTAATCATAATTTGGAATAATAGGTAACTTCCTCTCAATGTATATTTGGAATAAATCTGGGACTTGCAATTATATGAGCCTCTAACCATCTAGGGAATAAATGGGTAGAAAATGTGCTTATATAGTGGTCTTTTTAGGATTTCATTGAATTGGGATTGTAAAATGTGGGAAAACCCATTGTAATGAATTTGAATTTGGGAAATTAGCTATCAATTAGCAGGAGTAAAAAACTATTGGATTCAGACAAGACTAGATAATGGGATTATCCTAAAGGAATGAAATCATTTGAGGAACACAGACAACTAAAATGGAAGTGTGAATTGGTCCAATAGTGATTTTAAATTACTTAGAATGAGGAATAGGTATTTTCAACATCTTTATTTCCTAAGGATATAGGTTCATCTATGTAGAAGTAGAGGAATAGTAGTTTGAAATCATGGAATTGAACATAGGTTAAGTGTGCATAATGAATAGTCATGAGTGAATTGTTTTAGCATTAAATGTTAATTTTGGTGACTATAGTAGTTGAGGGCATATAATTCAATTATTTATATTTATTAACTTTTATGCATGCATGCATTCATTCCCATATGCACATCAAATTAGGGAATATGTAGAAACCTAATTTTAGTATTTGAAAAATATTTTTCATAGTGTCTGTCCCGTGTTTTGTCATGTTTATGTGATTTTGTATAATGTTTTATTTATAGGACTTATACTACCCCATTATATGCCTAATTTGTTCATAATCCTTCCAAATTCATCTAATGATCCTCTAAATTTATTAGTTCTAAACATCAATCTTAGTTTAACACATTCCTAGGTTTCTAATCAAAACTCACATTGTAATTTTATATCGAACAAGATTTTTAGTGTTGTCAATCCTATCTTAGATGGGGTCAATAGGATTATCAAAATTATCCTTCCTTATTTTATGGGCCCTTTTTCCTTTCATCATTCTCTATGTGCCTTAATTGTCACTTCTTAATATTTTTGAAGTTGGCCTACGTGCAAATCATGTCCTAAAACATCATATTTATACCAACTCAATCCAAGTCATTATGAATGCATGAGAGATAAATATAAGAGAGATGAATCAAGTATCCTTTATTTCAATCTTTAATTAAATTTAGTGTCAACCCTTTCTATATATTTTTCTACACTTGCGATGAAGTTTTTTTTTTTTTTTAAACTACATTAGCCTCTTGTACCAAAATAAGCTTTAGGCATATTGCACGTAATTGCATCTTCACATATAGGAAGATGAGGTGAAAAACCCTTGATTGATATTCCATTAAAATTTCATAGAACTAAATTGAAGTCTAATTCCAACATGCAACATATAAAACTGCAAGCCTTACAATGGTTTCTAGACCCATATCTTTGGTTTTGTTGTTAGTTGATGAAAACTTAGGTCAAATAAAGAAGTAGATACCATTTTTACATTTTTATAATGTATCATATTGGATAAGTACAATTATAAATAAATATGACATATAGAGGAGTAGAGGCACAAAAGAATTTAAAATCTAGAATTGCATGCATGACACAGTCGACATATTAAGACTATGAAATCATTTGAATGGTGATTCAACCTAAGTTATGACTAGTGTGGGTGTCAATGTGATTCCTTCACAATAATAAGATCAAATTTTATGCATAAATAATAATTAAATTATATAATCCATATCCATACTAAAAAATCTATAAAAAAAAAATGAAATTATGTAATCATATTTTATCTATTTTCAAATTTAATTATTAATTTCATTTGTTTCTATTTTCTTGTTTCTTATTTTGAGCTCATAAAATGAATTTAAAATTACAATTTTATATCTATGAAATATATTCTTTAAAATTTATTATTGAAAAATATATAAAATGTTTGCCATTAAAGTTGCTTCCAAAGTAATTTTTATATATCATATAGATTTGACAAAAATGAAACACAGTGTGAAAGGATAAAATATTTAATTTTAAATTAATTGGTATTGTTTAAATTGAATATGTAAGAAATCAAGATTGATTATTTCATATATTATGTTAATTTATAGTCCAATCAAAATGCAAGAAATGATGCATTAAATATTTGTTGACATAAGACCTTCGAAATTTGAAATGATACAAGTTAAGAAATAAGAGTAGAGATGATAATTTTAAAATTATCATTTGTGATAAAGAATTTTATCACTACACCATACTCCCTTATTTTAGTACCTTGAAAAATAGAAACAAAATGAAGATGAAGATGAAGGTGGGTAGAGTCTCATGGTGTAGTGAGGTGGATGAGAACTTTGCCGATGCTCCCACCAGTGAAGAGAGAATTAAATGTAGCCACAAAGCTCTCAATGACCTCCTTCACATATTCCACTTGCTTTATTTTCCCCTCTTTCACATATCCTTCCACCTCTCCTACAATTTATTCCATTCGAAGCATGTATTTGTCAAACATAAATCCTTCCATCTTCGCACTCTTCCCCACCAAATTCAGTAGATTTTTCAACCCGTAACATTTCCTCCAATCTCCCTGTCATCACTCATCACACACCTTTCATTTTCATCACTTAAATCCATTCATCAATAGACTATTTCTTAGATTGCCTTTTCCTCTATGAATAATCACTAAGAAGGTGAAGGGCTCACAGTGCCTTATCCATCTAGGTAGGGTTTCGATTTGCTTCATTTTATCTATTTACAAGCATGATGAAAGATAAATGGAAAGATGGGTGACTTATCAAGGGTTTTTAAAACCTTTATATAGCATCCTCAAACCCCATTTCACACATGTGACCTCAAGGAGAGAAGAAACTTTCTTTTGGAACTATATACAGGTTGACAATAGTAGGATTCTTAAGATTTTAGGGTCTCCAATAGTTGAAAAGTCTTGATGAGGTTTAAAAACTCTCACAAACCTCCTTAAGGATATACAAAAATGGATATATTGTGATCAAATGGATATAAAACCCATATAATGGTCATTACCCATAGTTCCACATACATTCAAGTGGTCTATATCAAATCAATTAGTATACAAACCTACCTAAAGGTTTCCAACAATGTTTCTAGGGTTTTGTAAAGTCTAGTATGATCTATCATTAGGTTTTAGGTAGGAGTAAATAAAGTCCAAGGTTTAGGTCATGATAGACCAAGTTTTGGTGGGGGTTTGTATAACTTTTTATTTATCATAATGACCTAGATTCAATCAGTGAGTCTTTAGTCCTCCTTGAAGACTTACAAATATGTTTTCAAAGTTCAAATAGATCTTTAAAACTTATGGTAGTAGGTGATATGTAGGTTTATAGATAAAATTAATTCTTTTAATGTCTTAAGGGATGGATCTCAAGAAGAGGAACCATGTCCTTTATTAGATTCACCATCACCTAAAGCTTCATTTGTAGATATTAAGGTTTGTTGGGAGGTTCAAGATGTTATTCATAAAGTGCATAAAATCCTTGAAGGGTGTTATTTCATATTTAAGTCATGAGATTGCATGTATCAAGGTGTGGATCTTGTTTATAGGTGTTTTGCAATAGAATGAGTAACTAAACTAATAAAGAGAACCTTCATACATCTAAGAACATATCAATGTAAATTTCAAGTAAAGAGAGAACTATGAAGTCATTTATAGACCTATAAAGAAGGTGTAAAATGTTTTCATGAGGATAGAATCAGGTAGATGAAGAGATTCACCTTGACAAGCCCAAGTAGACTTAAGAGATCTTATAGGATCATGGTAGAATTGAATGAGTCCTTGAAGAGGTATGAGGTTGCATGATTTTGAGACATGTGTGCATTTCACCCTAAATGATGATGTACCCTTATAGATTTGAACTAAAGGGACTAAACATGGCCTAAGGAGTAGAAGGTTCATCTAGGCCTATTAAGCCTAAATAGATGGTTACAAGCATGTGGATGTACATGTGAAAATATCAGGGTTTTCATGAGTATACACTAGTATGGGGGATTTATAGAGAGATTAAAGGAGTTCCCAATAATGGTCAGTGTAATCAAACTACTAGAGGTCCTATTGAAGAAGAAACTCCCCCCTCAAATAGACTCACACAACCAAGATGCCAATTGTTACTTACATGCAGAGTCATGAAAATCAAAGTGACTGAATTTATAATATTATAAAAAAATTAGGGGTCTATGATGATAAAATTATTGTGATTCTAATGATCAATATTACCCCAAAAATGATAGAAAAAGAGGGACATATATACTCATAGTCACAAGAAGATCTAATTGCCACCTATAGGTAGAGTACCAAGAAAGAGTTAGAATAAGTTTTATTCCTTCATAGGAGTGATATGGACAAGTGAAAATAATTAATTTTACTTGTTTTCTAAAATCTCTCAACTCACATTGAATGTTTTTGTCCCTTGAAGTAGAGGAGAGCTTTGACAGGCTAATTTGACCCATTAGGCCTAAATAAGGTAGATAGGTAGAGTAAAGGAGAAGTGTTAAACCCTACATAGAGGTGAAACACAAGATTTAAAATAGGGTATCTAACTTGTATTATAAATTTTCTCAAGGTTTTTCATTGAAATGGTTTAGTCCTTTGGCATTGAGAAGAGCCTAATGGCCTATTTAGACCTAGTAGGCCTAAATAGGTAGTCATAGGTCTATGACTGAAAGTGAAAAAAATATGCATGCTTGGGGGGTAGTTTTGAGTTTAAATAATTATAGATGGAGTATAATAATGTCATGAGGTAAGTAAATAAGTTTAGGATTAAGACCAATAGGAGAAAACTCAAGTTTTAGGCCTGTAGTATCAAACTAGCCTAGAAGCCTACAAACCGTAGGCAAGAGCTAATGTGGTTGCAGAGGACCCAAGAGGAGATATGGAAAAACATAAATGGAGACATGTTTTGTGGGTTTTCATAGATCCTAATAAGTTTTAAGTTTCCAATCAAACACATTTTTCTCTTTTATAACATTTTTTTCTCCATCAACCTCCCAGAATTCAAGGTTTTAAACCCAAGAGACATCTTCTCCACATTGGAACTATATGAATTAGATACATGGGGTATTTAGTAGTTAAGGAATGTTTAAAGGGGTTGTGTACTAAAAATTATTGGCATTTTTTTTAGTTCAATCCTTTAGGGCTACGAACAATCATCAAGAGTTCATGACCTTTAGAACCTACCTAAATAAGTCTTAATGACCTGATGAAGGAAATATTGGGAAATGTACATATAAATGTCTTTAATTTGTCCTAAAGACACATAAAACTCATAATTCACTCTGAGGAGGTTCCATTAATGATAGTGGTTATACAGACACCTATACAAATTCATTAAAAACTATACTTTTACAAGGTTTTGGGTAGAAAATAGGGTTCAAAGCTTGGTGAACAGATATAAATAATTTATGGGGATGATATGAGATTTATTCCAATTTATTATATAAAAACTACCCTCAAATATACATAGACATACCTCAATAGGTCTACACTAAAAGGCCAGTCTAGAAAAGCTAGTAAAAGGTGACTTAATCATCTAGATGGGCAAAGTTCCAGGTGTTTATTACTTGAAAGACATAATTAATGGTATAATATACTTGTTTAGACCTTTAAAATACTCACTAATCTATTCTTAAGGTACTATTTATGTCTCATGATCATCTGAGCAGTTAACATCAAGTCACTATGCCTAATTACCTAATAGCATATATGGTCAATAAGGAAGGATGAATATTGGTGTAGAGGGCTTCCAAGGGAGTAATTATAGGGTCATAAACAACCATGTAACTACCTCATGAAGTTGATCATACATAATTCACACCCATAATGGAGGATGGGGTAGTTTCTTAAGCTTAGTCAACATGCAAAAGTGGAAGGTGGGATACTTTGTTATCTATGGAGGCTAATTAGACCATGATGCCACCTTTGTAACTACCAAGAGAGGAATTGGTTGATCAAGTGACTTTATCATACCTTGAATGAGGTAAACTAAAAATGAATTATCCACCACCACTCCATATCAACATCATATCTCATTAAAGGACATCAACAATTCAAGGCAACACATGGAGAGATCATGGGGTTGTTGAGGCTACTTGTAACTATTATCTAAAGTGAATTATGACCTATTCTCCACACTTCCATGCCAATATTACATTCTCTCACCTTCTCTTCTCATATAAATTGAGGATAGAAGGCCTTTGTACATATTCCTCAGCTAGGTATGAGGAAACTTTGCCTAAGTTTATACCTCATAAACCTCTTTAACTAATGGAAAGACTATTGTAGATTCTCTTAATAGTTTCATGTGTCATGTGTTTATTGATTTATATAGGGGGTGAAGTCTCATTCCCATTTTTAGGTCCTTGTTCTCACCTAGTTTTTAGGAAATTATTTTATGTAGGTCATATGATGTGTCAAAGTGTTGGTGATTGTGTTTAAAGTGTAATCTAGTTAGTAGTGTCTCAATACAAACCTCTCATCCATCAGCTTCAAGCAGTATCCATCTACCATAACCTTCATGTGAAGTACTATTGCATAGAAGCCTTTAGAGAGGGTGATCTAGTTACTTTTATTATTCACAAGTATTGTCCAAAGTTTAGATAGAGTGGATATATCATATTGGTGCATCACCTCTAGTATTATAGGTTTCATTTCATGTTTGATTTCTACCCCTTTTCATCAACAACTTAGTAGTCTTAGGATCTAATCCATGATTGATGCACCAAGGGAGCTATCATAATAAACTAGAGGTTTAGTCCATCCATAGGTCACCCATATCTTTAGACTGATCCCATGTTACCCCAAAATTGGAGAGGTATGAACAATCTTATCCTAAGGGTGCAATTTGGTGAGTTATCATGTAGTTTAAACTTATTTATCATCAAACCTATATCACAAAACCACGTATGAAATTTTAAAAACCACATCCATGGAACAATTTTCCTCACTCCAAACATGAATTTTTGTCCACTTTTTGGCTTCCATCTCCATCCACTTAACCATATAGGTAGTTTTATCATCCTCCCACAAATAAAATGGTAATTAATTCTTGTCTATGTTTTGATTAAGTAATGTGTTATCATTTATTTTTATACAATACACTTAATTCATTTTTTTGGTTACAAGTTGTGGGGAGTCTTGACTTGCTTCACTATGTTACAAATATAAGTGAGGTAAGTTTTTTAACCCTCCCATTCACATTAGTGTGCCACTTTTTGGGGAAAATTCCTTAGCCAATTCATTACAAGGTACCTTCCCGAGGGGGCAATATGTACACAACCAAATTTATCAGAATGCCACATTTTTAAAAATCATATGATGATGTGAGTACTTCAAAATAAAAATAATATGATCTAATCCATTATCCTCTCCATTCCTCCTTTTTGATTTCCATACCTTCCCTAAGGACCAAATTTTCAAAATATTCCTTTGAATCCTTCAACCCTAGCATTTTTGTGGTGCACAATAAAACTTTCATGATGGTTTCAAAATCACCATGATGGTTTCACAAACTATCCCGATGGTTCAAATAAGTATTGTGGTGCTTTCAAAACTACCATGGTGTTTTTTTTTAATAAACATGATGGTTATATAACCTCCACCATGCATGTATCAATGATTCCATTATAATTAATGGGACATTGCATACAACTCCAAAAAAGTGTTGCATTATTTTGCATCATTACCACTCTATTTTTTTATTGTGTTTAACATAGATAGATCCCTAACATCTCTATCAAATATAAATAATATTTAAATAGGTATAATATATTCTTGTTAACTCCCACATGTAGAAATTTCCCTAGTATTTACAAATAAGATTGTGTAAAATGAAAATTGAATTAAAAAATTTCAATAATTTGTATCCAGCACTCTACCATTTTTGAAAAATATCCACAATCCTACTTTAACTTCCTCTAATATTTTTCCTTGGGATTTAAAATTTTTAGATTTGAATATTTTTGTATTGAATATCTTTGATAATTATAAGTTTATCAAGATCAAGAAGCCATAATCTGCCTTATCTTATTTCCTAAAATTCCATCGATAGACCAATTGTAGTTTCATTGCATTGTCTTTGAATTGGAGTTAAAAGATTCAATTGAGAATAGCCTACACTCTATTTCCTATGAAAACTAGCTATAGTACTATGTTTTCCCTCTATCCATCATTTTTAGCTCTATTCTTTCATATCCTTATTGTTAGAGAAATTCCTAGGTCAGTATTGAGAAAAACTAAAGACATAGCAACCTAAGGATCTAGAGACTTACAGCTTCAAAACTTATTCTTCCAATCTACCATTTTCCTTTGTCAAGTTGGGGTAATTTATTTTGTTTATTACTCTCTTATACCTTTGTTAGATTAGATTTTATTTGTTGAATGTTTTTTAAAAACATGAAAAGGATAAAAATAACAATAATTTACCTAAATTCATAGGACTAGTTTTCATTTAATTTTTCAAACTTACATTTACATATAGAAATTTAAAAAAATATTAAAAATAAAATATAAGTTCATATAAATTATATCATTGTATTTTTTATTTTCAAATATGAGTAATTAAATACTTAGTTTCATTCATTTCCAATCATTCATCATGTCTTTGTTTTGCATCCACAATACCCAACTCATTTAGATTTGCTCATTGGCATAATACATTAATAAACCAAAAAAGAGATATCTAATGAATGGTTTCATTCAAAAAACTAGATCATTTTTATGCATGAAATTAATATATCTAAAAGATAAGAGGTGACAACATTTAATTAGAGATATTCATTTACATACAAAATTAAAGAATTAAAAAACATTAAAAAGGAAAAAGCTTGCATTCAATTATCATTTCTAGAATTCAGGCATCTTTACTTGCATGAATATATCACTCAAAATTATAAAAACATAGATCTATATGAAGTCATGAATTATTATTATTATTATTATTATTATTATTATTATTATTATTATTATTATTATTATTATTATTATTATTATTATTATTATTATTATTATTATTATTCAAACCATTTAATTTATCATAGTTTGCATTCATCCAAATTAGAAATTATTCGTGCATTCATGGCCATGTAGTTAATTTCAATACATTCATAGGATTTGAAATTATAAAAAGGAAACCAACATTTAAATTTAAGCATTTAGTTAGCTTCACGTATGCATGAAAAATTCATTAGAAAATATAGAAAATCAGCATTCAATCTTTTATATTCTAGCAATTACTTAGTTTATGTATGCATTTACAAAACATTGAAAAGAGAGAAAATGAAAAATAGTTGTTGTATCCATTTGAACATTGAATCCTTTGTTGTTTACAAGTAAATGTTAGTTTATATTTCTCCCCAATTACATATGAACAAATAATCAAATAGCGTATTAAAAAAAACATTTGTAAATCATTGACCTATATAAGATTTAGTCAACAAAACCATTCGCATAAAAAATATCAAAATAAAAAGTAGAAATTAGGACAAACATCAAATTCAACCAATTTATTTGACAACATTAAATCATACCCTCAAAATTCATGCATCAACATAAGGTATGGCATTTCCCACACATTACTATTCCCATTCTAGTAGAGAATATCCAAAGTGATATAGAATATGAGATCCATTTGAAAATATTTAATTATAAGCCACTTCCAAACTTGATCATTGACAAACTTTAAATTCCAGAAAAACAAACATAGGTTATTAGGTGCAAAAATAGCTGGGCAAATTCATTTAATAGTTGACCAAACAATAAACCTCTAGATTTCATTGACTTTTCATCACTAGGTTTAACCTTATCCACTTTCATTCACTTTGCAAATGACATTACTTAAGCAAGCTCAATTTGATCTAGTTGATTAGATACCATGTGTTATTCAACCAAATTCTTGATTGATATTCCATTCAAATTGCACAGAACTAAACTGAAGCCTACTTCCAACATGCAACATATAAAACTACAAGCCTTACAATGGTTTCTAGACCCATACCTTTGGTTTTGTTGTTAGTTGATGAAAACTTAGGTCAAATAAAGAAGTAGATACCATTTTTACATTTTTATAATGTATCATATTGGATAAGTACAAGTATAAATAAATATGACATATAGAGGAGTAGAGGCACAAAAGAATTTAAAATATAGAATTGCATGCATGACACAATCGACATATTAAGACTATGAAATCATTTGAATGATGATTCAACCTAAGTTATAACTAGTGCGGGTGTCAATGTGATGCCTTCACAATTAAAAGCTCAAATTTTATGCATAAATAAGCATTAAATTATATAATCCATATCCATACTAAAAAATCTATTAAAAAAAAAAGAAGAATGAAATTACGTAATCATATTTTATCTATTTCTAAATTTAATTATTAATTTCATTTGTTTCTATTTTCTTGTTTCTTATTTTAAGCTTATAAAATGAATTTAAAATTATAATTTTACATCTATGAAAGATATTCTTTAAAATGTATTATTAAAAAATATAAAAAATGTTTGCCATTAAAGTTGCTTCCAAAATAATTTTTAGATATCATATAGATTTAACAAAAATGAAACAGAGTGTGAAAGCATAAAATCTTTAATTTTAAATTAATTGGTATTGTTTAAATTGAATATGTAAAGCAATCGAGATTGAGCATTTCATATATTACGTTAATGTATAGTCCAATCAAAATGCAAGAAACGATGCATTGAATATTTGTTGACATGAGACCTTCGAAATTTGAAATGATACGACAAGTTAAGAAATAAGAGGAGAGATGATAATTTTAAAATTATCATTTGCGATAAAGAATGTTATCACCGCACCAAACTCCCTTATTTTAGTACCTTGAAAAACAGAAACAAGATGAAGATGAAGATGAAGATGAAGATGAAGATGGAGATGGGTAGAGTCTCATGGTGTAGTGAGGCGGATGAGAACTTTGCCTGTGCTCCCACCAGTGAAGAGAGAATTGAATGCATCCACAAAGCTCTCAATGCCCTCCTTCACATCTTCCACTTGCTTGATTTTCCCCTCTTTCACATATCCTCCCACCTCTCCTACAAATTCTTCCATTCGGTGCATGTATTTGTCAAACAGAAATCCTTCCATCTTCGCACTCTTCCCCACCAAATTCAGCAGATTTTTCACCCCGTAACGTTTCCTCCAATCTCCCTGTCATCACTCATCACACACCCTTCATTGTCATCACATCCATCACTTAAATCCATTCAACACTTAAAAGGAATGAAAATGTCACCTGATTATATTGAGAAAGCATTCCACAGATGGGAATCCTAGCATTCTTATTGATGTGGTTCAGAACAGCCTCCAGCATTTTCCCTCCCACATTGTCAAAGTAAATGTCTATTCCCCTTGGAAAGTACCTGCTCAACATGCAATTATAATTTTAAATCAACGACTCGCTCGTATACCATATATTATTATTATAATAGTAATGCTTACTTTGAGAGCGCTGCATCCCAATCTGTCTCTGAGTTATAATTGAAGGCATCGTCAAATCCAAATTCTTCTTTCACCATTTTCACCTGCGAAGCGAATCCAGGAAAATGTGTAAGTGATAAACATGATAAGTTATTAATTTGGTTAGTTAGAGGGATGACCTTTTGGTCGGTACCAACGCTGCCAACAACACGGCATCCTCTGAGTTTAGCCAACTGGCCGACAAGAAGGCCAACTCCACCTGCGGCTGAGGAAACAAAGAGTTGGTCCCCTGGTTTAGGCTCTCCGATTAACACCAGCCCTACCCATGCTGTCATTCCAGGCATACCCAGTGCTCCCAAATAATCGGAGGGTTTGGCCAGATTAGTGTCAACTTTAGTCAATGCGGAGGCAGCAACAACAGTGTAGTTGGATACTCCGTACAGTCCCGTAACCACGTCGCCCACTTCAAACCCCGCGTTGCCGGACATCACCACTTTTCCCATCATAATACATCGGATCGGCTGTACACACCATTTCACTCAGTGAGGAATAAAAAGAGAAGAGTGATTTGAGTTGCAGAAGAATTAGAGAGAAAGAAAAGAAATACCTCGTCCAATTTAAGGCTCTCGAAATAGAGACCATCTTTGGAGTGATTTCTGAAATACCATTTGAGATATGGATCCACTGACACCCACTCGTTCTGCACAACGACGTCGCCGGATGATCCATTTCTTAAATCTAATGGCGTCTCAATGATTTTGACATGCCTCTCGGTGAGAGGCCCTTCATTAGCGTACGTAACTAATATGAGCTCCTTGTTCATTATCATTTTCTCCATCTCCATGCTTGCTCAATCTAATTCCCTTCCCTTGCTAATGTCGATTTATATACAAAATTGTTGGCGTTCAACGTAAGATTTATATATGGTGTAGGTAGGTTGGTGGATGGGTGGTTGTGGAAACATTGAAGGGGATGTTTATGGGAGAGGAGTCAATAGTTGACAGAATTGGACATTCGTGGACCATTTTTGTTTGAATAAAAGTTCTTCGATGTGACTTTTAAAACCATTGTTTAAATAAAATGTAGTTACATCAAATATATCAAATGAATGATCATGTGATGACATTATAATATAGATAAATGAATTTAAATTAGATTGTAAAATAAATATTCAATTATAATTGTTTAATTTAAATAATACATATAAAATAATAATTTTATATTGAGAGTAGAGAAAATATATAAGATTTAAGTTTAACTCATTTTATTTTATAATTTGGCGGTAATTGATAAATAGTGATAATATAAATATGCATTTAAAATGAGAGGAAGTTAACTGAAAATTTTGATGACAATCAAAAGAGTTTGTCTACACCATAAATTTATACTTTGGACTTTTTAAACTATGCACTGCCATTCTCAAAAAAGTGATGACATGCCCTAAACAATTTGATAATATTTTCCTCGAGTATGACCTCCAAAAACCTCACTCATATTTATAATATTTTTCTTCTATCACTTCCAAAATAAAGTTTTTTATCTTATTTTAATTGGGAAATAATATCTAAAAACATAAGTAAGCCACTATATGATTTGAGGTATACATTAAAATAGAGAATATTTAAACTATCTTGATATTTTTTTAGGCCCATAAATAATAAAAATATCAAAAACATCCAATGCCAATAATTAGAAAAACTATAATAATATTCATACTAGTGTCTCATGGTATGTATCTAAATATAAACTTCTTGACCCACTTCAAATGAATGTTTTATTAAATATATAATTATTGTAAGTCCTCAATAAATTCAAGTTAGAATGATAGATAGATGTAGTATATATCTAAATGAATTATATTATAAATGTGTATTTATAAAAAATGAATTGAGATTGGAACTTTATTGGAATGTAGATTGACATCAAAAGATCAAATGGAAAAAAAGTAAGGAAAAAAAAAGTGCACTTTATCCACAATGGGCCACAAATAATTTCCAAGACTATACACTAATATTCAAGAATGTGTAGAACATTAAGGCACATTCTAGATAAGAAGCTCAAAATTATAAGAAGTAGAGAAGACAGAGAGTATGACAATTAGAAGAGGTTTGAAGAAAGGTCAAAGACCATTAGAAATTGATAAAACATGCCAAGGGATTAATAATAGATAAGTATAAAAACATCCTAAAATCATAAAATTTAATGATTAATAAATTATCAGGGGCATATTTTTAGGTGCTTATATTTTACAACACATTAATGTGTGTGTGTGTGTGTGTGTGTGTGTGTGTGTGTGTGTGTGTGTGTGTGTGTGTGTGTGTGTGTGTGTGTGTGTGTGTGTGTGTGTGTGCGCGCGTGCGCGCGCGCGCGCGCGTGTGCATGCATGTGTGTGCATGTGCATGTGCGTGATTGCGTGCACATGCATGCATATCAAATTAAAAGAAGATATTTAGATATAAAATTTTGTGTAACTAAAACTATGAATCTAAAGTCTATGTACTTGAGAATTTGGTAAAACATTCATTATTTTTCTAATAATAATAATAATATACTAAAATTTAATAAACTATAAATGGTATCCTTAATTCTAGTTAGAAATAACATGAAACTTTATAAACTTTATTGGATTCTAACCTCCACACCAATCTAAATTCTTGGTGGCTTTATGTTTTTTTTTGACTAAAAACAATAATAAAAGTAAATAATGTACATGAGTACATTCCTTGATGGGAGTAACTAAAGTGATTTAAGTAAAACCTCTATATGAATAAACTAAGTAAAATATTTTTACTAAAAAATATATATTCATATGATGAATAATAAATATGCACCTCGCCCCCTCACACCTTTTTACATTTAGAATGTATTTATGGAGTGAACATCACAAAAGGGAGGAGATTAAAATATTAAATCATCATGTTATAATATATAAAAATTTAGCCTTGGAAGGATGTATGCCATGAATACATTACCCCCATAAGGGCTTATGATATCAGTCACATAAGATCAAAATAATTATGTTCCATATGGACTATATATAAATAGTATAATATTTATATTTGGGATGTATCTATGGAATGCACATCTCAAAAGAAAGGAGATTAAAATATGAAATCATTAATTTCCAAATTTATCCTTGGAAGGATGTATGTTATGAATATGTTGCCCCATATAGGCCTATGCTATTAATTGCATAAGATCAAAATAAATATGCTCCATATAGACTCAAGATATAAGTAGTACAAGATCTGAAATAACATGTGTCATGCAGGTTCAAGATTTAAGTAATATAACAATGTCATTATAAGATATAGCTATCTAAAGTAAAAGTATAATATTTTCTCCCAAATGGATGCAAGATATGGATCATGAAAACTTAGGAAAGTGGTAAATACATATAGGTCATGACACCATATACACACCAAACACTTAAATAAGATATTAAAATAATACATGTTAAATGTATAAAAATGCATAAAGAAAACACTTTAGACATAAAATTCATGCCAAAAATTTAGAAGGAATATAATGTTATTGTATATTTAGACATATGCATTTATGTATAGTCTAATATGCACTTGATGTTTTAGATTATGTGTACATGTTTGGACATCATTATTTATATCTTATTTTTAATTTTATTATTAATAAAAAATATTATTAGTGGTTATCTTGAATTTAAGGTTTGTCTAATTTAATGTATTCCATAAAAGAGATATATTTTATAAATATTTAACCTACTTTCTTATCTGCTAGAGTTTTAGTTGTGTGTATCATGGCTATCATTTCTTATCAACTTTTGAATCTTATTACAGTCCTTATGGGCACTTATAAGATAATAACATTTAGGAACTTTTCCCTGGGGCGAGCTCAACCTATATAATGACCTTTATACCATCCCACCTGGTTGTTTAAGTTATGACAGATGAAGGAGGATCTCAAAACCATGGCACCACCTCTCAAACAACTGAGAAAATTTATCCCCAAAATGTACCATGATGTAATGTTTCAAAACTTAATGTTTTATTTCCTATGCCTGAGTTTAATTATACCTATCAATGGTTGGAATGGTTTAGATTAATAGATTATTTTATTGGTTGCGTCCTCTCGGAAAGCATGCTTAAGACTTGGGCTCAATGTACATGGATAAATCATGGCATTAGGATAGCTAGTGTCAAAAACATGATGAAGGGAATTTTTTAGTTGCATCATATAGACTATACCCATGTATGTGTGATATTGAACAAGTCCAGCACCTAGTACATCCATACCTCTTTGTTGGTGCTGTCTCATTACACCCAAGACTTTGTTGTCTTAGAGCATGCTAATTTAAAAGTCCTAATTTGGGTGGAATTTCTCAGGTTGAATCTTCCTTATTGGCATTTAATTAATGAAATCATAGCTTCCATTGCCCATGTGGTCTACCATGAGCCTACAAGAATATATTTTTCCCACCCCAAAAATGGATATGTATTGATGTAAAATTATCAAGGGATCTCAAATATTTTATGTAGATTAAAGTTGGCAAATCTTGAAACTCACAATGGGTCCTTTATATTAACTTGCCTATCACGTGCTTCCAGTTTCAAGCCATGTATCATAATATCAAGGACTATTCATTCTATTTACCTAGTAATAGGCAATCTCCCAAAACCACCTTTGATATCCCTAAGAGTATTTATAAGGATGGATAGAAAACTATTAGGTGAAAAAATAGATGTAACAAGGGGCCTACTTATCTAACTCTGGTGAAAAATTAAAAAAATTGTCTTCTAATTTTAGACATTAGGTGCCTTTGCCTACAACTCAACCTACTAGGGAGTTTCTTGATAGCACTCAATCTATTAATGAGGATGCCCATTCTAAGGTGGAACTTGCAAAATCCCATTTTTATTGTATACCCATAACCACAAATGTTTTGACAAGTACTCAAGTTTCTTCAAGATTTTATTTCAATATCTTTGCTCTTCCACCACATCTAGTCTCATGTTTAGGTGAAATCAAGTGCTTTCGTAATCCCTCCTAGGATTCCTTGACTCATTATCATGGTCCCTCTTTCTAGGAAACTATATAAGAGGTAGAGTATGTGTCCAGATTGGCAGCCAATTGGGTCGCTCAACATCAAGAATTATTGCTCTCAAACAATGAGCAATACCTAAAGAATAGTTATGAAGTCTTGGAAGGATCTATTATGAAGATATGTCTCTTGACACCTATAATCTAGGAATTTGTTTAATGAAATGTTTTGGGTCTTATAAACTCAACTCATAATTATGTGGTGAGATATTTCAAGTTTTTTTTTAGATATGGACATTTTCTACCTATAGGAAATTAAGGTTGTGGGTTTCCTTCTCTCTACTATCAATAAAGTGAAATGGTTTGATAGTTTAGTACTAACAATAAATCATGACCCAAACCATGGTGACCTTATGAAATTTATTTCTCTGAAGTAGCAGCCATATTTTGTGGATTATGAATGTGACCCTACATGTCATGCCATTTGGGTCCTTTTAAATATTGAGAACTACTCTTTTAACATCATTAATGTTTATGTATCAAATGATGCAAATGAAAGGATGAATTTATGGTAATGGATTACTAACTCATTACCTTATACCCACTGGGAAATATGTGGTAACTTCAATATGGTGGAATAACTTTTTGGCAAGTTTGACCTTCTATGCAATGGTTCACTGGTAAAAGAGAGGCATGGCTTTTTATGCATTTTTTTTGGTTTTTATGACCCCAATAGTGATCATCATCCCATGTCTCAAGTTTTATACACTTAGACCAACCTTTGAAATGGATCTAATCATGTCATAAATTGGCTTATTGGGTTATACTCTCCACTTAACCATACTTCTCCTTTGATAATACCTTTTCTACACTAGTGGAAGCCTTTATAAAATTTGTCTTTTATAAACATTTGTGTATTTGTTTCTATTTTATTTGGTAGTTTATAAATCCAAACATTTAAAAAAATATTTTTTTCTAAGTATGACCCTAATGGCCCATAGTCACACCTTGGCCCACATTAATCAGGTTTGAAACCCAGTCCCCTGAAATACTCAACATCCATGTTGGACTCAATGGTGGCCTAATGTGCTCAATAATATGTCTACACTTTATTAATTCTATGGCCATGAGTTAGCCAATATATAATGACATTCTTACTTAGCTAACTCCTTGGAGTTGAATCGTACAACTGTGAATCTTGATTAAAAGCCCTTCAACAAGATTCTACAATTGTAGATGGGTATATTGAGAAAAAAGATCCAAATAAAAGACATGTAAAATTCTCAAGTAACTCAAACTTGAACACATATATACTAGCTCAAAGTAGGGGATAGATTTTCTAAATATTTTTTTTCAGATTCTCAAATCCAAAACTCCCTCCTAGTAGATCCAAGCCATCAAGGAGGATGTTTTCCTCCTCACTAAAATGCTCGATATGGTTAGAGCCTTTGTTAAATGTTACCAACATGTTGTGAAACTTAACAACCTTCACTAGAGTGAAAACAAACCCTCAACCAATACCTCTATGTTGTTCTGAGTAAGGTCACTCCTTCCTAAAGTTTTTATTATGATAGATAACTCTATGTAGAGGATATATATGAGGAAGTTATGTATATGGCCATTAAAAAATATCTTGGGTGTTGGCATTCTATGTGAATTTTAAAAAACAATATGGGATGTTGTTGAACCTAATCTCTATCAAGTCTATCTTGAAGCCTTCCACACATAGTCCTTGGGATCAAGTATCAATAAAGGTCACATTAAGTACATCCTAAAAGCTAGAGAACCTAACTTAATTTACAATTGGAGACATATCACTTTGATTAATGTCTCCTACAAGATTGTCATCGAAGCATTAGCTCTGTGGGTATGCCACCATCTACCTTTAGTTATTCAATCCAAATAAACATTGTTTATTCAAGGAAGATATATCATGGATAATGTTATTATTGTGTGGGAAAGCTTAGAATGAGCTCGACACTCTAATAAAAAGGCCATGTTTATAAAAATTCACTTTAAAAAATCATATGACTATATAGAATGGCCATTCATTTTGGCTATGTTATAAGCTCTAGGATCTAGCCCTACCTTTTTGTGATTGGTTTGTATGATTTTTGTTGATGCCTCTACATATCTCTCCATTAATGTAGTTATCTCAAATTATTTTGGTATTTATAGATCCATTAGACAAGGTTTCTCATTGGATTTATATCTTTATGTTATTATTGTTGAAGGTTTTGGCTACTTTTTTGCCAATTCCCAATCTCAAGGCCTCACTACATAATTTATTTTCTAGCTGAGGAGTCCTTGAAACTTATTAATGGGATGTTTTTTGATGATTAATTTCTCATTATCATTAATTATGAGGATAATATTACTAGTACCATGTATTGTCTTGATATTTTTTTATCTTACTTCTTGATCTTCCTTTTAGTGGCAACCCAGTGCTATAGATATTCTTTCCTCTCCTGCCTCTCCTGATTTCCTACTATGAGTGGAAATTGCTTTGACACAATGAAAATTTTAAATTATTTGGTATATATTTTGATTTATAAGCCTCCCCCTATATACTTTGGCAATATGTGGTAGAAAATTTGGAAAACAAGTTACTATATTGGATCACCAAACCATTATTGTTGTTGGAAAATTCTAAATTTATTGTGGACACTCATGCATATTATTCATCCTAATGGGTGACTTCCAAGTAGGCAGTCTGAAATCTATAAAAATTAATCAAAGACTTAATTTGGGTTAACCCCTCTATTGGAAAAGGTTTTCTCAAGGTGGTCTAGGAATATTGATGCCTTCCCTAGGAGGTGAATGGTATGGGATTGATAGATGTTTCTCACCAAGGTTTGAATATTTGTGTCAAATGGATTGTCTATGTCATTGAGGGAAATGAAGCTTGAAAGGTTCTCATATATAATCATGTTTCTCAAGGTTCCCCTTACAAGTTTGAAACATGAAAATGTCTTAAATTTTATAACCTCCATGTGAGAACTGTGGGATCCTTTCTGATAAAAAGAAACTATAAATATTAAGAAAGAGTCAAACCCTAGATTTTATGAAAATGATCTAGGTTTAGATATGCCCCCTCTGTTAGTTATCACTCCCTATGGTGGTAATATACCATTAAATTTCATGCAATTCATATCATTGAGGTGCCTTTGATTCACTCCCTTAACTTCTTTTGATGAGGAATTTAGACATGCAAGATTTGTTTTTAAAAAAAACTCACTTCTGGATCCATTGAGATGAATTTAAAAGTAATTATAATATTATTTTTATAGATAGATAATGTTAAAAATATATTTTGGAAGCCATTCCAATATAACTACTTAACAAAATCACAATTAATTCTTCTTACCCTTGGTGGAAATATAGGAAATGGTATGCTGACACCCTTTTATAAAATTGCACTTCTTGGAAAGGTTATAAATGGATCTCACCACATCTGCCTATGGTTTAAAAACTTAATGTCCATTAGAATATTCAGTATTCCCTCATAATTTTGGAGAGAAATTTTTAGACTATGTTGGTTGCATGTATTGAGCCTTGTAATGCCCAAAATTTTTGGCTCAAAACCCATGTATTTTTTCCTTCTTGTTTTATTGTTATTTAATTATTTAATAAGGTTAATTATTTTTAAATGTTTTTATTTGGACAAGGTATCCTGGAGTATAACACACACAATTATTACAAAATTTTCTTAATACCTTTGCTTGCCACCATGAGGCTTATCTAATGAATAAAATACAAGTGTAAAAGGTTAAAATCAAATCAAAACTAGTATTCTAATTAAGAAAGTGAGATAAATCACATTATTAAGGAATATTAAATTATAATTTCTTGTTTTAAAGGATTATAAATTTATTCATACCTAACCCTATCAGTACCCAAGGGAAATGAAAAGAGCTTAAATAATAATTAGTTAACACAAAGTTATCAATTTAAGGCTCACCACGGGAGGTTCATATAACTCTATAAAAATATACTCTTAATTTAATAAATACAAGGAAACCATCCAATTTAAATTATAATACAAGGATCAAATCAAACTTAAATTAAAATTAAACATATACATCCAATTAAAGATACATGAGCTTAACATGAAGGAAGATGACGAACACACCTAACCTATCCTAAGGACCTAGAACCAATGCCCCCACCAAAAATTGGGTAGACTACATATCCAATCCATGGAATTAGGGTCTGCTGTAGTTCCCCTTACACTTGTGATGACCTCCTCCATGAGACATCATCAACAAACAAGAGTTGGCAATCTAATCCAACAAGGGAACTAGTGCATCACTTAAGTGAGCTTCTAAATCTCTATTCATCTATTCTAATAAAAAAACACAAATTAAGGTCATTAATAATTATATATGGAATCATGAAGTGCAAGTTCTTACACAAGCACTTTCATATAGTGTTACGATAAGAACATGCATGACTAGGAACTTATATCCTCCTCTTATTCTAACATGGTTAATGACTCTACAATATCTAAATTACACTAATTCGATAAATTTTGTCCCCTAAATGAACCTTGAAATGTGTCAAAATTTAAAATTGAAAATTAAAAACTTGAGTCTAAAAAACCAATGAGGTCACTATTCATAATATGAAATCAACTAGAAAAACATGTTGCTAAAACTGGTAATAAATACATATGCAAATGATACCACACCATTCACAATTAAGTTCACATACTAATAATTATATATTTTAAGAACATTTCCTAATAACATACATAATCTAAAAGTCAATTACCCCCACTAGGAGGGCATCCTAAAAGTTAGTTCTCTAAGCCTGTGCCCACTTCCTAGGCTACCTACATATCTACAGTGATCAAAACACACACAGAATCAAGGCTGATTGTAGTTTACCCATTGCTAACAAGTATTATTTTAAATGTGAATAAAATCATCCTTCACCAATAATCTACAAGCCTAAACAAAATATCATTACCCTTTGCAGGTAACCCTATGACTAGTAGTTGACCCAAATGCAACTAGGTACTATTAGGAGTTACAAGTACCTCCCTTCATATGGGAAGTATGAACGTACACAAAACTAAGCTCAAATATGAAAACCATGACTCAATCCAAGATTAAAACCAAAAGGACTTCAAGTGGGCCCTATCCTAGGTTTGCCTACCAAAAACTATGGTTAGACACAAACATTTGAAGTTGAAGTTTGAAATTTAAACCAAGGCATTGATATATTTATTACAAGGAGAAGGAAGAGAAAGTATTTATAAAATTTATCCTATCAAATTTTTCCATAAAAATAAGCCATGAATGATAGTACCCAATATAACTAAAATTATATTAATATGTTTGTTTATCTCAAACTCAATAAATTCTATTACTAGTCTTATATTAAAAATTTATTGGTTAGGTATTTAAACAATTAAGGAA